>CM028133.1:1134195000-1134795000 GCA_016271365.2 Neoceratodus forsteri | reverse complement strand
AGCTGGTAACTCCTCCTTGGGTTCTTCATCCCAAAATGCAGCACCTTGCACTTTTTGGCATTAAAGCCCAGTTGCCAGGTGTCTGACCAAGTTTCAAGCTTTGCCACATCATCCTGCAACCCCTGCCATCCCACTAGGTCATCCACCACCGCTCCTACCTTGGTATCATCGGCAAACAGACTGATCTTGCTCTTGATGTCCCATGATATGTCTGCAATGAATATCCCAAACAACACTGGTCCCAACACCGAGCCCTGTGGAACACCACTGTCACTGCCCTTGGGTGTGAGCTCCCCCACCACCACCCTCTGTTGCCTTCCTGAGCCAGTTTCCTACCCATCTCACCAGCTTTGCACCCGCCCTGTGCCTACTAACTTCCTTCCCAGCCTTCCATGTGGCACTGAGTGAATGCCTTACTGAAGTCCAGATACAGGACATCCACTGCATGGCCCCTGTCCAGTTGCCTAGTTACCCAGTCATAGAACTCCACCAGGTTGCTTTGGCAGGATCTGCCACATATGAAGCCATGCTGTCTGCTGTCCTGTAGTCCTTTGGCCTCTAGGAGGGCCACCAGCCTCTCCTTCAGGATAGTCTCCATTAGCTTACCCACGATGGATGTGAGGCTCACTGGTCTGTAGTTTCCGTTCATCCTTGGGGCCACTCTTGTGGAGGGGCACCACATGAGCAATCCTCAATCCTGGGTACACACCCGAATGTAGTGAGGCATTAAATAGGTCTGCCAAAGGTCCTGCAAGGACCTCTGCCAGCTCCTTCAGTACCCTGGGGTGGATGCCATCTGGGCCTGGCGCCTTGTCCACCCTCAGTGCCTTCAAACCCTCTCGAACTCTGCTCTCCATGATTTCCCCATGTGTCACCACTTCCCACCCTGCTTCTGCCATTTCTCCCACCTTGGGTGTCACCCCACTCTTCTCTTTAGTAAATACTGAGCAGAAGTACTCATTTAGTGCTTCCGCCTTATTGCACCCTGCTTCCACCCAACCCCCCTCCTTCCTATGTGGTCCTTACAGCTCCTTTTCTCCCTGATGTACTTAAAGAAGTCCTTCTCCCCCTTCTTAATGCCTTGTGCCAGCCTGAGTTCCGTAGATGCTTTGGCTCCCCTTACTGCCCTTCTCACCTCCTTCCATTCTGTCAAGTACTCCTCCTGTCCTCCCCTCCCTGTTTTCTTGTACTTCCTAAAGGCAGCTCTTTTCCTCCTTACCTTTTCCATGACCTCCTTGCTCAACCAGATCGGTTTCTTAGCCCTAGCCTTCTTGCTCTGGGCTTTGCAGCAGGTTTTGCTGCTCCACTACCCCAGCTTTATGAGCTCCCACCTCTGGTTAGTGTCCATACTAGATTGAATTCTGGCCAGGTACCCTTTTACCACTTCCCCCATCCTCCCAAAGTCGGCCCTCCTGAAGTTCAGCACTATTGTGCCAGATTCCACTCCTTCCTTGCCCATATCCAATGTGAGCCATACTGAGTGGTGGTCACTCCCTGACAGCGGTTTCTCCACTATAAGTTCTCTCAAAGTCCCCATTTGCCAGAACAAGGTCAAGGGTATTCCCTAACCTGGTTGGTTCACTGACCATTTGCAGCAGGAAGCTGTCCTGGAAGGCATCCAGCAGTACCTGCTCCCTTCTGTTCCTGGTTGTTGGGGTGCTCCAGTCCACTCCTGCCATGTTGAAGTCCCCCACAATCACCATGGACGAAAGTACAGTTCCGTAAGAACTTACTGTAACAGTAGATCTTCGAGAGGAGCTCTAGCAGAGGCTATAACAGTAAGGACTATGCCGCAGGCACTTGGACCCTCCGGAAAACTTTTCTGCCAGCAGTACACAGCAGGAACCCCCCCCCCCACGATGTCAGCCCCTCCCAGACGTCAGCCCTGGTACAAAAGGGGGTGGACCCAGCTCCACCTCAGTTCTCCTGCCAAGGCCCGCGAAGAAGCCCTGACAAGAGAAGGAGACGAAGCAGCAGATGAAGATCTGCACACCTCGAAGGGGAAGGCGGGTGGGAAAGTAATGCCTGCTCCATGAGCTCCTCTCGAAGATCTACTGTTACGGTAAGTTTTTACGTAACTGTACTTCGAGTGGGAGCTCTTGCAGTAGGCTATAACAGTAAGGACTGAATACCAAGCAGTCCCACGCCAAAGAGGCAGTCGACCCCGGGAGGTGGACATTACTGACTCCAGAGGCCTAGGACAAAAGTCCCTGCAAAACGGCCAGACCAAAACCGGCACGGGGTCTGGAAACAATGTCCAAGCTGTAATGCTTGACAAAGGTATGCACAGAGTTCCGGGTAGCGGCAGCACAGATGTCCCTTATGGAGACATTTCTCAGGGAAGCAAAAGATGCAGACACTCCTCTAGTGGAGTGACCCCTAACCGAACCCGGTAGGGGCTTATTATGCTTTTCATAGCAAAATGATACGCAGTGGACGATCCACTTCGAAATCGTCTGCTTGGTCACCGGTTTGCCCAAGCATTGTGGTGCAAAGGCCTCAAAGAGTTGCTCCGACTGACGGTGCGCAGCTGTCCTTTTGAGGTAATACCTCAAAGTCCTGTGGACGTCCAATGTGTCACCTCTATTCCAAAGGGAAGGGAAATAAACTGGAAGGTCAACTGTCTGCTTGAGGGTCAACTCCGAGACCACTTTTGGAAGAAACTTAGGATTTGTCTCAAGGGAAACCCTTTCCCTGTGAAAAAACAAATACGGCTCTTTACACATCAGAGCCTGAAACTCAGAAACCCTTCGAGCTGAGGTGACAGCAACCAAAAACACACCTTCCAGGAAAGAAAACGCAGCTCACAATCCGCTGCCGGTTCAAAAAGCTTCTCCAACACAAAAAGGAGGTCCCAGAGTGGGATAAGGTCCCTAATGGGAGGTCTCGTATGCAAAATTGCCCTTAAAAAGGTGCGGGCTACATCTAACTGTACTAAAGCCTTGTCCCCAATTAGATCATGATAGGCAGAGACAGCCCACATGCTCACCTTAATAGAGGAGTAACTCAGGCCATGTTGGTACAAGGAGAGGCGGTACTGTAACGCTGAGTTCACTGGACAGGTGACAGGGTCCAAATGCTGTGACGAGGCCCATAAACAAAACCGCTTCCATTTCATAGCATAGGTGGAGCAGGTGGAGGGCTTCCTCGCTGACACTAGGACTGCCGCTACCTCAGGGGAGACCCCATATCTGTGTTGGGCTACATCTGAAGGAGCCAAGCATGCAGATGTAAGGAATGGAGGTCTGGATGGACCAGCGAACCCTGTTCCTGGGATAGCAACTGTGAGCATATGGGCAGCGGAATTGGAGGTTCCGTGGACAACCGCTGCAGGAGTGGAAACCAAATCTGCCGAGGCCACCGGGGGGGCTATAAGAATCATTCGAGCCCCTTCGGCCTGCAACTTCAGCAAGACTCTCTTAATGAGAGGGAAGGGCGAAAAGGCGTAGAGAAACCTCCCTACCCAGCAAAGGGATAACACGTCTGGCCAGAAAACTCCAGGTGCGTGCTCTCGCGAGCAAAACATTGGCAGTTTGGCGTTGCGTGGTGCTGCAAAAAGGTCCAGCTCTGGACAACCCCTCTTGTCGAAGAGCTGATCTGCTACGGTTTGTAACAGCTCCCACTCGTGTGCTCTGGATCGAGACCTGCTTAGGCTGTCAGCCAGATTGTTTAGGATGCCTGGAATGTGCATCGCTGACAGCAAAATGCGTTGTTCCAGCGCCCAGTACCAGACTTTCATCGCCTCCCTGCAAAGGGGATACGAATGAGTGCCCCCTTGCTTACTGATGTACAAAACGACCGCCATATTGTCTGTTTGAATGAGAAGAGAGCCTGGTACCAGGTCCTCCTGAAATGCTTGTAGGGCATAGAGGACCGCTCGCATTTCCAGTACATTGATATGGAGAGATCGCTCCTCGAGTGTCCAAACCCTTTGCATTTGATGAGTACCCAGCTGCGCTCCCCAGCCCGGATCTGACGCATCTGTCGTAAGGGTCTGACCTGGTGGCTCTGGATGGAACTGGACCCCTCTTTCCAAATTGCGGGGGTCCATCCACCAAAGTAGAGTTCTCCTGAATGGCTTGGTGATCCTGACTAGAAAGTCTAGATCGTCAGAGCCTTGGTCCCACTGCACCCTGAGCATCCACTGTGGGACCCGCATGTGGAGGCGGGTCAGAGGAGTGACCGGAATGGTCACCGCCATGTGCCCCAGCAACCTGAGGAAGTTCCTTGCTGGAACCTGAGGAGTTACTGAGATCCCATCGGCAATCTCCTGCAGGCGATTGCCCCAGTCTGGGGGTAGAAAAGCCATGCCCTGGATAGAATCCAGGAGCACTCCAATAAAGGCGAGTCTTTGACTGGGCTCGGGGGACGATTTCTGAAGGTTCAGGGTGATCCCCAACTCTCGGAATAAAATATAAGTGTCTTTGAGAGTTTGACGCAGGCCTGATCTGGACGGGGCCGCAAGCAGCCAATCGTCGAGGTAAGGGAAGATGTAATGTCCCTGCCGCCTTAGAGCCGCAGCCACCACTGCCAAGCACTTTGTAAAGACTCGAGGAGCGGAGGAGAGGCCAAACGGAAGAACTCTGAATTGGTAATGCTCCCCTTGGAAGTGGAACCTCAGAAACTTCCGGTGGGGAGGGAAGACCCTGATGTGCATATGTGCATCTTGCATGTCTAGGGAGCAGAACCAGTCTCCTTGATGCAGTAGGGAAAGTAGACCCAGAAGGGTCACCATCCTGAACCGTTTGTACTCTATAAAGAGATTGAGGGAGCTGAGGTCCAGGATGGGATGAAGGTCCCCTGTCTTTTTCGGGACCAGGAAGAACTGGGAATACAACCCTTTTCCCCGCTGATGCAAGGGGACTACCTCTACTGCCTTTTACTGCAAGAGGGTCCGAATTTCTCCTTCTAGAAGTGGAATGTGAGAAAGAGGATATCAGGAGTACTTTGGTGGAGCAGTTGACGGGAACTCTCTGAACGCTAGCGTGTGTCCTCTCCTGACAATATCCAGGACCCATTGGTCCACAGTTATTGATCTCCACCCTTCGAGATGAAGGGAGAAGTGGCCCCCGACTGTCTCCCCGAGTCTTCCCTTGCTTGGAAAGGGGCGTGGAAGGAAGTCATTGGGCTGAGCCGGGCGTGGGCAGAGAGGCCTGGGAGGACTTGGGCCCACGGTTAGGAGCGCCTCCAGGTTGCTGGTTACTGGCTCTCCTACAAAAGCCGCCTCTCTGACCCTGCTGACTAGCACGGGCTTGTGCACCTTGACTACATGAGGGCTTGCGAAAGGGCCTCTTCCGCTGCCGTCGCTGGTCGCCGCGGTACATTTGGCGGACCGACCAGATGGACTTGCCTGACTCCTGGAGACGTGAAATCAGTGCTTCTGTCTCTGGCCCAAACAATACGGTACCTTGGAAAGGCAGATCCCTGATACCGGACTGCAGATCCTGGTGAAAGCCCAAAACTCTTAACCAGGCATGGCGCCTAAGACAAACCCCGAAAGCGGCTGCCCGGGCTGCCGTATCTGCAGTGTTGCATGAGGCTCTCAGGACATGAGAACCTACGTCGGAGCCCGATTTAAGAATGTCCAGAAGCTCCGTCTTCTGTTCGGAATCTGGCATGGCTCTAAGTAGCTCTTGTCCCCTCTCCCACAGCGCATTCTGGTACTGGACCATATGCATCAGGAAGTTGAGGGACCGGAAGGAGCAGGTGGAGGCAGAATAAACTTACTTGCCCACCTGGTCCAAAAACCGAGACTCCGGACTGGGAGGCTGCGAGCTAAGGTGCTTCGGCTGCCTGGACTTGTCATGGGAAGCCGTAATGACCAAAGAGTCCGCATGAGGGTTCTCTGCTAAAAAGGCTTCTGCCCTTGGGGCCTTATACAGCCTGTCCGATTTTTTGGGAACAGCCGGGATGGAGGCTGGGCACTTCCAGGTCGACCGGGTGAGGTCCTGGAATGCGTCCACCAAAGGAGGGACTACCAATGGTTTGGGCTCCTTTTGCCTCAGGTACTTGGCCAACCTTCGGCATTCCGGATCCAGGTCCTCCATTTCCCACTCATTGGAGGCCTGGATATGCCTCATGACATCCATAAAGGTTGGATCGTCCGGAGGCGAGCGAGGCTGGTCCTTCTCTCACAGGGACCGCCCGATCCCAAAAGAGGAAGAGGATGCCGATGAAGAGGAGGATCGACTACTAGGTCTGGAATAGTCTGATCTCTTCTTGTGACCAGACTCCCTCTGTCCTAGGTAGCTGGGGGACTGACGTTGATCCAAAGACCGGCTCCGGTCCCGGGACCGGCGACTGAGCGTAGACCAGCGTCGGCCAGAGGACCGACGTCGGGAGCGCTCTCGTACAGAGGAACGAGTAGGGCTGCAAGTGCGAGACCTAGACCGGCGATGGTCTCCAGAGTCCTTGGAGCGTCTGCAGCGGTCTCTGGACCGACAGCGGGAACGAGCCTTGGGTGGAGGTGTAGGCAGCCGCTCGGGGGGACTTCCTCCGGGAAGGCTCACCTCCAGGCTGTGGTTTGCCCGCCGGGTCCGGTACTGGTGTCTGGGCCGGCAACGGGGAGGGGGCGCGCTTCTGGACCTGTCCCCACCAAAAGGAGAACAACTCCTGCAGCTCGTCCTTCGAGAAAATCTCAGCAGCTCGGCCCAGAAAGGGAGTATCTGGGATGTCGGCCCGCGAAGGACAGCACTCTTGGGAGCCCAGGGGGGAGGAGGACTTGGGAGACGGGGACGTCTGCTCTTCTGTGGCCGTGCCCGCACCCTTCGCCCCTTCAACCGGAGTTGGACAGACGACAGGGTTTCTCGGGGCGCTGAGAGTCCTTCAGCTCTGGAGGTGCACTTAGAAGGCGGCGCCAGTGCCTTGAGAGGTGTGGCAGACCTTTACCTCCAAGGGCTTGGTGGTAACCCTTAGCGGGTTACCTTAGGCAGGCACGGCTTCTCCTGATGGGCGGCCTTGGCCTGGGAAGATTTGGACGCTCGCCTGAGCCCGGGAAACACAGGCCTTCTTAGGAGAGGGCCGCGAGCGAGAACGGGACCACGACCGACTATGGTCTCTCCCGTGGTGCTTGTTCTTCTCCTTGCACTTCCCCTCTGAGGAGTGCAGATCCCTCTTTTTCTCTAAAAGGAACGCCTTCAGGGCCCTGAGACATCGGATCTGGGTCCGGCTGGTGAACGCCTGGCAGGCTGAGCAGGCCATGGTGTTGTGGTCTGGGCCGAGGCAAAAGACGCAGCGCTTGTGCCCATCCTTGGAGGGGATCTGCCTCCCGCAGTCGCACTTGTTTTGGTGTGGCTCCGGAGAGACCGACAATGGCGAAGACATCAGTCGAAAACACAGAAAAAACGTCAAATGGTACAAACCGGGTTGGAAATAACACAGATTTAGCTGTTTCTGGCAAGGTGGAAAATGAAGGCTTCTTCTCACGTGTGCGGGACGCGGCGGGAAAAGAACTGAGGTGGAGCTGGGTCCGCCCCCTTTTGTACCAGGGCTGACGTTGGGGCGGAGCTGACATTGGTAGGCGGTCCCTGCTGTGTACTGCTGGCTGAAAACCTTTCCGGAGGGTCCTAGTGCTTGTGGCATAGTTCTTACTGTTAAAGCCTGCTGCAAGAGCTTCCACTCGAAGTAATATCTTGCTTGACGGAGGCCTAAAGATGAGGCCGCACAGACCTTTCGAACGGAATGATCCAAGAGTTTGGATTCCATCTCGGGAGGTCGGTCAGTGTCAGCAGAAAGTACAGTTACATAAGAACTTACCGTAACAGTAGATCTTTGAGAGCGGCTCGTACAGTAGGTATTTATATATAGGACTGACCCGGCAGGAGTCAGGACCCCATGGAAACATTTCTAGCAAGCAGTCTCTGGCGGGGGACTGCTCCCACATCAGGTGACTGATGTCATGCAACGTCAGTATAAAGGGGTGGTCCCCCACGCCCACTTTCCAGTTCTTTCCTGCCAAGGGCCAAAATAGGCAAGATGAGAGAGAAGCAGATATTTCCCTTCCTGGAAAACGAGCTAAAAAGCTAAGGGGGATGGAGGGTGGGAAGGCAATACCTACTGCAAGAGCCTCTCTCGAAGATAGTACAGTTACGCAAAAAAGGAAAATTACGTACCTACCGTAATTCTTGATCTTCTCTTGTATCTTCACCATTCATTACTTCCTGGGTGTAAGCCGGAGGCGCAGACCACGGGAGTTTTTTTTTAAAGTTTGCTCAATCTGCACCGCCTCAGAGTGACGCCATGCTATGCGAGGGCGGCCGTTAGTAGCATCGACCTCCTCCAACTCAGTTCTGTGAGCCGAGATGCAAAAAGCGAAAGCAGAAAATATAGATAGCGAGGCAAGATAGCTGAGGATAGCAAAGCAAGGAAGAATGAACTGAAAAAGGAATAAGCCGATGGAGGAAGGACAGAGGAGATAAGAGTATCCCTAGCCTAGGGACTGCAGGGCCTCCTTACCTGGGCGACTCTAGGAGGAGAGATAAGGAAGGAAATGAGAAAACAGAAGAAGAAGAGAAGAGAGAGATGGGATGTTGAAGGGACCAGGATGCCCAACGAGCATAGTTAGATTACAGCCGAAGGCTCGATTAACAGGGAAGCAAGGATCCCCGGAGACAGAGCTGAAGAGAAGGTTCACCAAACCCGCTAGACAGACTCAGGAGGGCATAGTCCTTATCCTCAACATGCCATTGTTGTTGATACCGCCTTCGGGTTCCTGGCCGCGGAAGGCCTAGAATTTGAGGACACCGAGGAGGGAGAATGAACCCCAGGCAGCAGGAGAGTGCTGCTCTGGGATTTGAGAAAAGGAAAATGTAAGCCTTTCAGGCGTTTTAAGCGCAGAAATGGGACTCAGACAGACTGGCCAAGGCAGGCCAAAGGTTTGGGCTGGCTGGGATTGGATATGGTCAGCACTGCTCTTTGTAAAAATTGTCCGGGAGGACACTTAAAAGGAGAAACCAATATACAAACTAGCGAGAAGGGTAGCCTACCCTCTCATTTCCCTCTTGTTTGTTTTCTTTTTTTACAAATAAAATTTTGCAGGCTAGTTGCATGACCCCAATACCAAGATGCCTATAGCAGTCGGAGAGAGTTCCTCAGCATTTTTTTTTTTTTCTTTAGCAAAGAAAAAGGAACAGACGTGCCGTCCTCTGCTCTGCAAGGCAAGAATGGGGGATTTTGATTTCAGGGCAATATCTGGAACACGGATTGCAGAATCAAAACTGAATAGCCTGAGCAGGCCAAAACCCCAGAGGTATCTCGCCAGAAGGATGGCAAGAGATAGTTGTGCAGTCTGATCGCCAAAAGCAATCCACTAGATGGCGCATGAATCTTAGAGTAAGTGATTTTTCTGGAAAATTAGAACCCCAAGAAAGATTTTTTTTTTTTTTTAAAAAATTAAGCAATTTTTCCTACAGTTTAAGATTTTTTTTTTTGCAGAGAGAGGAAGGACGGAGGTGGAGAAGCCACAGGAAGAGGCCACTGAGGAGATGGTGGGGGTGGTAATGAATGGTGAAGATACAAGAGAAGATCAAGAATTACGGTAGGTGCGTACTTTCCTATCTTCCCTTGTCAATCTTCACCATTCATTACTTCCTGGTGAGTATTAGCTCCTCTTCCCGAGGGGAAGAGGCCATACCCTGAGGGAACAAGACCCCCAGCCTTCTGCTGGTGAGAAACAGAAGGAGAAGACCCTGGCTTATTCAGAAAGCCTAAGTGGGAGAAGAGCTAGGAGGTGCCTCCCGAGGACGAGGAGACGGAGGGAGCCCCTGTAAAAGTCTCCTAGCTCTAGAAGAGAAAAGACGGGTCCCCCGGAAGGCGGAGCGAATCACCCTACGCCGGGCCAGGGGTGACAACCTAGAAAGACGAAGCCATGCCGTCCGCCTGATGCAGATCGCTGTCCCCGCAAGCCTGGAAGCCACCTCATTGGCGTCATAAGATGCCCTTGCTTGGTGTCTTGCCAGCTCCAGGCCTACCGCGGAGAGGGCAACGGCTTGTCTGGTTTGCTCCGTGTCAGGCATTGATGCCAGCAGCTGGGACATCATCGACCACAAATGCCGGCTGTAGGCAGCGTGGTGAGCCTGATGTGATGCAATAGAGGCACTCGCACGAGAAGAAGAGAACACTCTTCGCCCCCAACGGTCGAACTGGAGAGAGTCCGGATCCGGTGGGCGGTCGTGCGCCAGGCAACGGCGCCCAGAAGGAGTATCCAGGTAAACCAAACCAGAGGTCGGGTTGGGAAGGGAACCTAGAGACTCAGAGGGGGCACAATACCTACGCTGGCAGTCGGCCGGGGCTGGAGAAGAAGCAGCAGGGGACTTCCAGGACCGGATAGATGCCTCCTGGAAGGGGATAGGCCAGGAAGGTACCACCAAATGCTGGGCACTGAATTCACCAAGGAATTCACGCGTCTCCGTTTTGTATTGTCTCGAACATAGGAAATCAAGATCCCTCACCATCCTCGAGAGAAACGCTGATATTCAGTGAAATCAGCATCGGAGGACAGATGAGCAGGGGTTCTCTCCTCAGAGGAGGGAGACGAGGATGATGGGGAGCTGGAATGTCCAGAGGATTCCTGTGGCGTGGGGAGAGTCGAAGACCCGCCCATGCATGTATCTAACATATGAGGAAGGCCGCATGGGAACTCTGAACTGCTCCCAGGATAACGGACCCGTAGGGACCGACATGGCCCGGGAGCGGTGGTGGTGAAGGCAGAGAGATGGGAGAGGGGCACCTCCGAGGAGGCAACTGCTCTCTGCGAGGACTCTGGAATCCGGGGAAAGGAGCCCTAGCAGGAGGGATCCCGGATATCAGACCAGGCCGCAGAACGGAACTCTGGGGAAGCGGAGCCTGGAAGAGCCCTGGGGGAGAAACTCCCCTGTGATGACGCCGGGACTGCATGGATCCAGAAGGGCAGTCCGCACAAACGCCGCCGGAGGACAACCTAGAACCCTGAGGGGAGGAGCGGGCTGTGCACTACGGCTCCTGGCCACCCCCCCCGGGGTGGCCAAAGAAGGCCGAGCAGCAGGCCGCCTGCGCCCAACCCTCGGACTCGAGAAGGCCCTCCCTCCTCACCACAGCGCCCCTGTCCCTAGAGGGGGCAACAGCACCCCGGGGGTAGCTGTCACCGGGCTCCAGAGGGAGCCCTCCATCACCCCCACGCCTGCCCCCCGGGACTCTCGGCCACCCCAGCTGAGGAACCTCAAGAGGACGATGGTAGGGGGACAGAGGAGGGGCCCGCTGCCCGCCTGGTACCCCAGCCACCAGGACCCAGATTCCGAAGAATGGGGGTGCCAGGATGGGTCCACATCTGAGTCATCGCCCTCCGAGGAGGACGAGACCAGCAGGACCTCAATGCTGGCCACCCCAGGGGTCCCCGAGGCCACGGGGCCGCGAACGGCCCCGGTACCAAGGGAGATGCCGCCACCCCCACGCCGGTAGCAGTTAGGCCTAACTCCAAACCCCCAGCGGCTCCGGCAGGCCCGGCACCGCCTGGAGGAAGGAGAAGGCCCACGGCGCCGCCGGCGGAGTCGGGAGGCGAGGCGGCACCGCCGACAGCGCCACCATGCCCACCGGCGCCGCGAACGGCACCGAGGCCCAAAGCGGCACCGCCAAGATCACTGGCGCCTTGAACAGCGCCCGGGATCCAAGCAGCGCCGCAACGGCGCTGGCCGCTTCACCGCACCGCGATCCGAACGGCGCTGAGGCGGCGGAGGGCCTGACCCGAGCCGGCCCAAAGCCAAGGGCCTCGACACGGGGAGCCTGCACCTCCAAAGAGGTGACTGCCGAGGTGTGTCAGCGCCGCGCCCGGGAGGGCTACGACGCCTCAACACCGCGGAAGGGCCTCTTCGCAAGATAGGGACGAGGAGACCCTCTTCCTCGGACCGTATAGGCAAGGGAGAAGGGCCTCAAGATCTCGCCCGAGATTCCCGCGAGCGATGCCGTCCCCCGAAAGTCGGCGGGGCCTTGCCGAGCTTGAACGCGCGGACTTCGAGGACATGACGGTCCATCGAGAAACAGGCGTCGCACGAATCCATATCATGGTTGGGTCCCAGGCAACGGAGGCAAACGCCATGCCGTCCGAGACGAGAAATGCCGCCACAGAGCACCGGCGGACGAAGGCGCCTGCTTCTTCGAAGGCGCTAGCTCCAGAACGGACATAACGCGAAACCAATGAGACTAAAACATAGTAGGAAACACACCCGCGCCAAAAGATAGAAAAGAACAGTCTTTATCATGATCGAGCGCCGAAAAGCACAGAAAACGGAGTCGGTGCACTAAAGGTACAGGAAAATACCTGAATGTCACAAGGATAGGTGCTGCCTCGACGGGCGGGAGAAACAGAACTGAGTTGGAGGAGGAGTCGTGTTGCTTACTAACGGCCGCCTCGCAAGATGACGTCACTCCGAGGGCTGAAGCCGTTAGGCAAACTTAAAAAAAGCTCCGTGGACGGTGCGTTACCGGCTTACACCCAGGAAGTAATGAATGGTGAAGATTGACAAGGGAAGATCTTACCATAACAGCAGCTCTTCAAGAGAGGCTCTTGCAGTAGGTAATTACAAATTGGACTGAAGCCGGCAGGCGTCAGGACCCCATGGAAAAATTTCTAGCTAGGAGTCTCTGGCGGAGGACCGCCTCCACATCAGATGACCGACGTCAGTATAAAGGGGCGGTCCCCCACGCCCGCCTTCCAGTTCTTTTCTGCCAAAGGCCAAAAAAGGCAAGGCGAGAGAGAGGCGGATGTTTCCATCACTGGAAAAGGAGCTGAAAAACCTTAGGGGGATGGAGGGCGGGAAGGTATTACCTACTGCAAGAGCCTCTCTCGAAGATCTACTGTTATGGTAAGTTCTTACGTAACTGTACTATCTTACTTCGAGAGGGCTCTTGCAGTAGGTATTTACATATAGGACTGAATCCCAAGCAGTCTGAAACAAGGAAAAGCACTCGGGAGGAGGAAAACGATCCACAGAATGGAACCTCCGGCTGAACGGGTCTTATGAAAGAAGACCTCGAAGCACAGCTAGCCTGAAGCCTGCTCTACGGCGAGAGGCAATGTCCAAACTGTAGTGTTTCATAAAGGTATGGACAGAAGTCCAAGTTGCGGCTGCGCAGATGTCTGCCGCTGACACATTCTTGAAACAAGCCGCAGATGCAGCTACTCCTCTGGTACAGTGACCTCTGACTTGACCCGGCAGGGTTTTGTTGTACTTGTCGTAACAGAACGTGATAAATTGAGCCAACCATTTAGATAGGCATTGCTTGGAAACAGTGTTGCCCCCTCTTTTGCGAGCAAAAGAGACAAAAAGCTTATCAGATTTCCTGAGATCCTTAGTCCTAGTGGTGTAGTATCTCAGTATTCTATGAACATCCAAAGTATGCAAGAGGTACAACCCTTGATTGGAGTGTTGCGTAAAGAAAGCAGGTAGCTCAATGGATTGATTCAGCGTAGATTCCGCCACCACCTTAGGGAGAAATTTAGAGTTGGTGCGCAGAGCCACATGTTCCTTGTGAAAAATCAAATACAGGATTTTGCAGATCAAAGCCTGAAGCTCGGAAATCCGTTGAGCTGAAGTAATTGCCACTAGGAAGAGAGTCTTCCAAGAGAGGAACTTCAAATCTGCTGAGGCTGCCAGCTCAAAAGGGGGCAGAGTAAGCTTCTCAAGAACAAAATTCAAGTCCCAAGGAGAAGCAGGAATGCAGATTGGGGGGTCTCAAATGGAGAACCCCTCTGAGGAATGTCTTAGAGACTGCCAAGTGAGCGAAAGTCCTGTCTCCGAAGAGGACTTGGTAGACTGAAATCACTGCCATGTGAACCTTTAAAGAGGAGTGACTGAGACCCAGATCGAAGAGATGACTCATGCAGTCCAGGACTCCGTCAACTGGGCAAGAGAAAGACTCGAAGTCCTTTGATGAGGCCCATAAAGAGAATCGTTTCCACTTCATGGCGTAGGTGGACCTGATGGAAGGCTTTCTGGCCTCCACCAAAATATCTGCTATGAGTGGAGAAACCCCGAACTGGGCTTGAGCTATGTCTGCAGGAGCCACACATGCAAATAAAGGGATCTGAGACCTGAATGGACAAGGTTCCCCTGATCCTGGATCAACAAGCGTTGCGACAGAGGAAGAGGAAGCGGAGGTTCCTCTGAAAAGTGTTGCAGAAGAGAGAACCAAACTTGCCTGGGCCAGAATGGAGCAATGAGGATCATTCATGCTCTCTCTGTTCTGAGCTTGTGCAGGACCCTCGGGAATTAAGGGAATTGTAGGGAAGGCATAGACAAATCTGTCCCTCCAATCGAGAGAAAGAGCGCCCTGCCAGAAACTGTCTCACCCTGGAGTGAGCAAGCAGAAGGCGGGAAGTTTTAAGTTTTGAGGAGACGTGAACGGGTCTAACTTAGGGGTTCCCAAAAGCAGGAAGATGTCATCTACTACCTCTTGATCCAGTTCCCATTCGTGGGCCCTGGCTGAGGACTGACTGAGGTGGTCTGCCAGTGTGTTTTCTACCCCTGGAACATGAACGGCCATCAGGTGAAGGTTGTGCTGGGTAGCCCAGCTCCAAAGTCTCATTGCTTCCCTGTACAGAGTGTAGGAACGAGTTCCTCCCTGCTTGTTGATGTACCGGACCACACATATGTTGTCTGTCTGAATAGTCAGATGACCGGGAAGAATGGAGGAGTGCAGGGCCTGGAGGGCATACAGGACTGCTCTGAGTTCTAGCACAATAATGTGCAGATTCTGTTCGAGCCTGGACCAGCTGCCCCGAGTCTTGTGAGACCTGAAGTAGTCTCCCCAGCTGTCTCCCGAGGCATCCGGTGTCAATGTCTGGGAGCGGGGTTCGATATTGAAGTGAACCCCCGACGAAGGTTCTCTGGTACCAGCCACCATTGCAAGTCCCTGACCATGGGATTGGAAACTAGAACCTCCTGGTCTAGGTCGTCCAGTGTTTGGTCCCATTGAGACTGAAGTGTCCACTGAGAAATCCTCATATGTAGCCACGCTTGGGACTGTCGGAATAGCAACCGCCATTAGCCCGAGGAGGCGGAGGACTGACCTGGCTCTGACCCTTCTGCGACTGGACAGAAGACGTGCCTGAGTCTGTAGGGTGTCCACCCTGACGGGAGGCAAAAAGGCCTTGCCGATGGTCGTGCCCAGGATCACCCCAATGAATTGGAGTCTTTGGCAAGGGACCAAATGGGACTTTGCCTGGTTGATGGTGATACCCAAGCTGGTGAAAACCTGCAGGGTGAGGGAAAGAGAGCGTAGAAGTTCCTCCCTGGACGGGGCCACCAGGAGCCAGTCATCCAGGTACGGGAATACCTGCACTCCCTGGCTACGCAAGTGGCCCGCTACCACAGACAAGCATTTGGTAAACACTCGGGGGGGGCCGAGGAAAGACCAAATGGGAGGGCCTTAAATTGGTAGTGGACCCTCCTGAAAACAAAATTGAAGGAATTTGCGGTGGGAAGGCCGTATGAAGATGTGCAGATAAGCATCCTGCATATCCAAAGCGCACAGCCACAGTCTCTGCCGAAGACGAGGCAGAAGAACCTGCAGGGAGAGCATTCTGAAGCGTTTGTACTCCACGAACATGTTCAGCGAACGGGTCTAAGATAGGCCTCTCATCTCCCGTTTTCTTTGGGACTAGAAAGAAATGGGAATAGTAACCCGTCCCCCAAAGGTGGTTGGGAACTGGTTCTATTGCCGCCTTCGAAAGAAGAGAGGTGATTTCTTCTAGAAGCAGAGGAAGATGTTCCTGGGAGTAAGACAAGACTGGGGGGTGGTCTTCAGGGCGGTTTCTGAAGAAACTCTATTGAGTGACCTGCTGCAATTAGCTGGAGCACCCAAGCATCCAATGTTATCCTCTCCCAACCCGGTAGATGGCAGGAGAGCCTCCCTCCTACTGGTTCCTCTGGAGAGTCCAGAGGCCGTGGGAGAGGCAAGGAGTCAGGAGGTCTGGGGCAGTGCAGCGGCCGAGGCTCCCTTTTTTGGGAGGGAGAGTCTTGGTTGCTGGAGGGGCCCGACGCTTGTTGGCCCATTTGCCCTGTGGTTTAGGTTTTTGTCAGTTATGTCGACAAAAAGGGTGTCGTTGTCCCGGAGGGGGTCTGTACAAAGAGTCCACGGACTTGAGTGCAGTACCCTTCTCTTGCAGATCGGTTATGATGTCCTTGACATCATCGCCAAGCAGCACCGAACCCCTGAAGGGCGCATCCTGAATAGCGGATTGCACTTCAGGGACCAAACCTGACACCCAGAGCCAGGCATGACACCGAAGATCTACCGCGAAAGCCGAAGTCCGTCCAGCTGCATCCACTGCATCATAAGTGGCATGAAGCGCGCGCCGACTGGCCAAACGAACAGAACGGACAAGGTCAGCCACTTCCTGTTTCGTCTGAGACTCAGGAAGGGAGTCCAGTTTAGATTCCACCTGACTCAGGATAGTCTTCTGGTAGTCCCGCATATGAGCTACATAATTCAGGGCCCTAATACCCAGGGTATAAGATGCATAAACCTTCTTCCCATATTGGTCCAGAAGCTGAGACTCCTTGTCAGGTGGAGACAAGCCGAGATGTTTTGGGCTAGCGGAGCGGCTCTGAGCAGCGCTAATCACGACCGAGTCTGCCTTGGGGTGTAACTTCAAAGAATCTACGCCCACAGGAGCCTGATATAGCCGATCTGCCTTCCCCGGAAGGGGGGCCAACGTAGATGGCTGTTTCCAAATAGTGGAAACAAGATCTGTGTGAGGCTCTATCCAGGGTGGAATCAAAGTAGGAGTGGTCTCCGGCAGATCCAAGTGTGCAGCAAGCTTTTTACGCTGTGGATGTGGCTGATGAACTTCCTGGATCTTTCTCAGTAACTCCAGAAAAGAAGGATCCTCCGGAGGAGACTTTGGAGGGGTCCTTGGCCTGGGTCGTTCTGGAGTACAGGGCTAGTCATCCGGGTTGGAGCATCCCCGAGTCCCAGTCAGAAGTCTCCGACGTAGAAAAGGAAGACTCCTCCAGACGTGAGGGAGGAGCGTTCCCTTTGGGAAGCCCTCTGTGAAGCGTGTCCTCCCTGTCCCTGGTGCCCAAGGGTTCACCTTTGGTGTCGAGTAAGGGGAGGGAGTCTCCCGTCTCCAGCATAGGGGATCCTGTGCAGGGTCCGGCGCCATTAGACGACTCTCTACCTCCCTGGTGAGCTGAGCCTTGGCCTCAGCCCACCAGGCAGCCAGAGTCTCCTTCAAGTCTGCCGGCGGCTGGGGTGTGGGCGGCAGAGGAGGAGGAGGGAAATATGGATACTGGGGATATCCATATAATGAGTATCCATAACCCGACAGCGGGAAACCCAGCGGCAGGTACTGTGGCGTTGGATACTGTGGTGCCAGGTAAGGCGGCACCAGATACCCGGGTGCCAGGGGCTCTGACAGGGCAGAGGGACCTGGCAAAGGCCCAGCAGGCGGGTCATGTAAAGGTGGCCCCGCGGGCGTCGGGCCTGGGGTGGGAACGCAGTCTGGAAGTGGGATGTCGGGTAGGCCGGCATCTGAGGGTCCGGCATCAGGGTATCTATCCCAGTAGGAGGGAGCCCCGACGGCAGCATATCCAGGTCCTCTGTGATGACCAGGAAGGGAGGATTGGAATCCCCGGGGTTCAACAGAGGGGACGCAGGAACCTTAGTTGGCAACATCAGGCGTTGTGGGGAGCCTGGGGCGTCGGACTGGTCGAAGGGGTCTGCCATTGGATCCTTGGCTGGGCGGTCGTCGGAGGGGCCGATGTCCAGCTTGTCAGCTGAATCCAGGCGGGGTGGCGGAGGAGCCGGCGTCCGACTTATCAGATCCCCTGCTCGTGGAAGGTCGTGCTGGAGAGGCGGCCTTGTTGGGCGGGTGAATGAACACCCCCCCCCGCAGGAGCAAGCGACTTACCAGTCCTGTCTGGGCAGACGTCGGAGGTACCGGCGTCCGAATTAGCGGACCCGCTTGACCCTGAATGCCGTGTGGTCGCGGCCTTCGCGGGAGCGGAGGCCTCCTTTACCCCGGAGATACCTGACGGGAGGGGTGACACCATCTTGGACATCGCCAAGACGGTTGTCGAGGAGCGGTCCCCTGAAGGGGACGTTACCTTTAAGGCCGCGACTCCAGCTGGAGTCGTGGAGGCCGTGGAGGTCGAGTCGCGGTCCCGTTGCTTCTCCTCCTTTCTGTGGTCTTCGGGGGAAGTGGAAGCCTGCTTCAACTTTTTCAACTCCTTCTCCATGGATGCCATCTTTTTCTTCAGAATAAGAGCCTCCAGGGACTGCTGCCTCCGTTTTCGGGTAGCTGAACTGAATTTCTGGCAGTGCTGGCACTTCTCCACAGGATAGTCCGGGCCTAGGCGGAAGAGGCACAGGGAGTGCCCATCCTTGTGCGGCAGCTAGGAATCGCAAGAGTCTCACTTATTTTTATGCGCTCCGGAAGGTGTCGGGGACGACATACGCAATATAATTTGAGAGAAAAATCGAAACGAAAAGTTCTAAACCTGACCGACGAAAGACTGACGAGCGATGAACTCTACCGCGAGGAACTTTCACAAGCAGACAGTCTGAAAGAACTGGAAGGCGAGCGTGGGGGACCGCCCCTTTATACTGACGTCGCATGACGTCAGTCACCTGACGTGGGGGCAGTCCCCTGCCAGAGACTGCTAGCTAGAAATTTTTCCGTGGGGTCCTGACACCTGCCAGGTCAGTCCTATATGTAAATACCTACTGCAAGAGCCCTCTCGAAGTAACACCTGCCAGTACGCCTGAACACAGAGGCGGTTACCAGGCTCTCGGCTGAAAGGTGCTCTCTGAACCCTGCAAGGGACCCCATGGGCACGGCATACTTGCGGGCTGTGCGGGCAGACAGAGCTGGACAAGAGGCAGGGCGCTGCCAAAGTTCTGGAGCTGGGCCAACTATGGCCTCAGCCACCGGAAAGGTCTTTGTCAGGGTATCCCCTCTCTCTAGGATGTCCGTGACAGGGTACGCCGCCTTTTTCTGGATACGTTCTAGGAGCATCTCTGTAGACTCAGAGATGAGGTGGAGAATGCCCTGACAAGTCAAAGGACCTTCCTCCGTCTCGATCCCACCAGCCAATTCGTCATCCCCAGGATGAGAATGGAGACTGGTCTCATCCGAATCAGAGGAATCCGGATACAATGGTCGACAGCCTAGGTCACCTTCGACCCGCTGAGGGTGGTCCGGGGTGACAGTGACCAAAAGACACCGGGGAAGCCCGGTGTCTGGTTTATCTCCCTTAGAAGGAGACCCTCCTACAGGCTGCTTGGGCGGCGGTTCCACCACAATCAGTGGAGAGACCAGTATAGGCAGAACCGGAGGTTTTGCTGGCTCCACGGGCAGGGGAACCGACTTAATCGGCTCCGAAGGAGTTGGCTTCGGCCTGGGCGGTGAAAGCCAAGTAATGGCCGGGGAAGGAGCCGGGGTCAGCTTGTGTCCGGACAAAATCAGCTGTTGCCACATGAGGTCCTCGCAGCACCGGAGTTTCCGCGAGAGCCTCTCCTCATCAGAGGAGGATGACCGATGGCATCGCCTCTTTTTCGAGTGCGTGTGGCTCTTCCTCGACCGAGACTGGATGGACCGATTCAGTCACTCAGGAGACATTGGCGGGACTGGTGATTTCCCGGGGTCAGAGACCACTTCCTCGATGGGATTCCCAGCTGGCTGGGTCTCCTCGTCGGGGAAGGAAAGGACTGGAGTCCTATTAACAGGATCGTCGAACGGAGTCGTCGACAATGGGTCGATGACTATTTCGACCTTGTCGATCGACACTTCGGTCGACTGGCCAGACGGCAAGGCTGAGAAGCCAGTGGCCGAAGAAGCAATTTCGACCGAAGCCGAGACTGATGGTTCCTGGGACCCAGATCTCTCCCAATCCCAAGAACGTTTTTGCCAAAACGAAAACGATCCCGGATCCTTTTCCCACTTACGGGACCAAAAGGAGCGTGTGCCCGCAGGACCCTCTCCCTTAGTCGGGAGAGACTGGCACAACTCTCGAAAAGAACCCGAGAAGGTGGAGCCCAGGCTGAGCGGAACGAAGAAGCTCCAAGAGGAAGATTCTGTGGCCCGAACTGCTTCCTCCTCGAAGACTTGCATACGTTTCAATTGCTCAGCGAATCCCGCGGCCGTGGAAACCATCCACCGAGCCTCCTTTGATTTCACCAGAGGGTTCTGTTTTTCCGGCTTCCCCAACTTCAGACATGCGAGACGGTCGTTAAGGATGTTAGGGTGAAATGCAAGACAGAAGTCGCACTTCGAGGTGTCATGGCTGACACCCAAGCAGTGTACGCACGCAGTGTGGGGGAATCTGTGCACAACATTTTTTGGCTACATGAACACCAGCGAAATCCAGGGAAAGACTTGTCTTCCATAATCGAAGCAGAGAAGCTGCAGTTGCTAATGTGAACTAGATGAAGTTTCGGAATAACCGAAGGTTTAGAAGCCAGGGCCTACAAAATGCAGCAGCACAAAGGAGGCAACCTGAATCTTCCAGCGGAAAGGAAGATCTGGCGTCATGGGGCGGAGCCGAGGGTTATACCACCCGGGTGGGTGGGAGGAGCCAGCTTGAAGACTTCTGGCGATCCTTAAAGGGAAAGGGGACATGTCAAATAGTGTGGATGAGCATATCCACGATCCTAGAAAGACTATTTTGAGGATTAAAAAATAAGGGAGATGGCAAAAAAATATAGAATGGTGGCCCATCGCGGTAAAACAATGAATAGGGAACGCTGCAGGAGTACAAATAAGGTCTGGTCCGTGCATTATGAAATGAGTTACTATAGTTCTGGAGTTTACACAAGGGCTGGTCAATGCAGTATGAAGTGAGTTACTACAGTATTTTAGCATAAACAAGGGCTAATCAATGCAGTATGAAGTTAGTTACTATAGTACTGAAGTATAAACAAGGGAAGATTGGCACAGCATAAAGTGAGTTGCTTCAGTATTGGAGTATAAAGGGCTGGTCCATGCAGTATGAAGAGAGTTACTACAGTACCTGAATATAAAGAAGGCTGGTCCATGCAATGTGAAGTGAGTTACTACAGTACTGGAGAATAAACAAGGGCTGGTCAATGCAGTATGAAGTGAGTTACTACAGTACCTGAATATAAAGAAGGCTGGTCCATGCAATGTGAAGTGAGTTACTACAGTACTGGAGAATTAACAAGGGCTGGTCAATGCAGTATGTGGTGAGTTATTACAGTACTGGAGTATAAACAAGGGCTGGTCAGTGTAGCATGAAGTGAGTTACTACAGTACTGGAGTACTAACAAGGGCTGGTCCATGCCTTATGAAGTGATTTACTACAGCATTCTAATATAAACAAAGCACAGAATGGAGTTTCTACAGTAGTGGAGTATAAACAAGGGCTGGCCCGTGCAGTATGCGGTGAATTACTGCAGTATTTGAGTATGAACAAGGGCTGTCAGTGCAGTATGAAGTCAGTTTCTACAGTACTTTAGTACAATAAAGGACCAGTCCGGGCAGCATGAATGAGTTTCTACAGTGCTAAAGTAGAAATAAGGATAGGTCAGTGCAGTATGAAGTGAGTTACTGCAGTAATGGAGTATAAACAATGGCTGGTCCATGCTGTATGAAGGGAGTTACTACAGTACTGGAGTATAAACAAGGGCTGGTCCATGCTGTATGAAGGGAGTTACTACAGTACTGGAGTATAAACAAGGGCTGGTCCATGTGGCATGAATGAGTTTCTACAGTGCTGAAGTATAAACAAGGGTAGGTCAATGGAGTATGAAGCAAGTTACTGCAGTAATGGAGTATAAATAATAGCTGGTCCATGCTGTATGACGTGAGTTACTACAGTAGTATTTTAGTATAAACAATGGCTGGTAAATCCAATATGAATTTTGTACCTTGTGTCCTTCTCCCATGACAAGATGGCACTGTCCCATCATAAAACGACAGGATCCTATGTTCACGTCACACCAGGGCTGGAGCAGCCGCATGTATTCCTGCAGGAGAGAGACACAACTTAAGTGGTAACAAGACAGATACTGAGAAAAGTGGCACACCAGCTATCTCGCAAAGGGCAGCTCTAGTGGCTGTCTAATCAGACTGCATATTATGGGGGGGCTGGCTGAATGTTACGCAGATCACTCAGAAATCAGGGGCATGCCTCACATCAACGTATAGGTCATTCAGCTTGTATGGACACATCTCCCACCTCACCATATTATCAGCAGCACATCTCACAGATTAATGCACTATCAGTGACTCAACTCACAGCTCCCCCAATTAACTGTGACATCTCCCTGGCTGCCCTATAATCACGGTCACATCTCATAGGCCGCTTCATTATCAGAGACACATTTCTCATCTCGCTCCAGTATCGGGGACACATTTCCCAACTCGCTCCATTATCAGGAACACACTTCCCTCCTCCTCAGATTATCAAGGACATGTTTCCCACCTCACCCTGTTATCAGGGACATGTCCCTGGCCGCTCCATCATCAGTCACTGGTATATCCCAAGTTTTCCCCATTATCAGTAGCATCCTGATATGGTGTCTATGTAACCTCACTTTGATGTTTTGCAATGTTACTCTTTTTGTACTCCCCTTCCCCGTCCCCATGGCCGCACCTGGAAACGAGCGTAGGCGTACTGTGCCTTTCCTGGTTACCAAGGTTTTAATAAAGAAATAAACCTCCATCTCCAAAGTCACCAAATTAATCAGAGTCACATCTCCCACGTCATCCCAATTATCAGGAGCATATTTCACAGGCTGCCAGCCATCAATCAAGGCACATCCCACAGGTCACCCCCTTACCGATGATGATACATCTCCCAGGTTGTCCCATTATCAGGGGCAGATCTCTCACATGATAAAATTGTCTGCCTACTATTTTTGGTAATTCTTGCTCTAAGTATGCACCAACAGTACACATTGTTGTCATCTGTGTTCCTGTGTCTTGTCTGTAAAAGAGTCTTGGTCCAGTGCATTTACCTGATAAATGAATAAAAACTGGATGGTCACAAGGTTGCCTGCAGCAAGTGACTCAAAGACCACATCTGTAACCCCTCCTATCAGTGGAAAGGAGTGTGGGTTATCCTATTTGTTCAGGATGAACATGGTAGTCGTGTTAGTGTTGACCAAGACAACCCAGCCCTTGCACAGCTGAGCGAACTCCAATAGCATTACAGGTTTTGGGAGTTTCAGTAGACAGATGTGAATACTGGACTCACTTGGTTGACAAATGCTGTGTTCTCTGTGGTCATAAAGGTTCGCTCCCTAGCCTACTAGAAAGGAGGCTGTCATCAGTGTGACCAAGGGGATTCTCTGCAAGAGGTTTGGCGTCAACAGCCACAACAGGGCGGCATTCAAAATTAGCTGGATTACCTTAATAGGCAGGTCAAGGACTACTATGTCTGGGATTACTGGTAGCCCAGTTCCCAAAGGATAATTCTGATGCACCAGTGGGCCCAATGGACCACAGACATGGCAGACGTTAAGTCCTGGAGCTTGAGAAAATTCTGACTACCCAACTTGAACAAGAAACATACAACTCCTTGGTCCTATGTGATGGAAAGTACACTCTGGCTTGCAGCAAGCCTTGCTCCAAACCAAAAAACAGAATCAGCAGCCTTACGGTCAGCTCATACTTGGCCAGGTTAATTAGAAGACCAGCTATTGGAAGGTCTGGACAGACAAGTCCCTTGCCTGCTCGATGACCTGCACTGAACTCTCACGTTGAGGTAGGGGAGCATGCTGATGTCCCTGCATTTAAGAAAAGTTATTACGAATGACATTCACCTGGTGAACACCCTGGGAGGGCCAAACTGCTACAGAGTTCTGTTCACTCTGAAAATGAGGCACTGTCTGCGTAAAGGACACATTGGGATGTGGAAATACACATCTTACATCGAGGTATCTCTTGCAGTAGGCCACATCGGTAGGACTTGGCTGCCAGGCACTAGGACCTCACGAAAACTTTCTACCTAGCAGTCTACCAGAGGGGGCTGCTCACCACCGTCACCCTCTGATGTCGGCCTATCTTGTAAGAGTGGGTGACCCCCACACCCTCCCCAGCTCTTTTCCCATCGTCGACCAATGCACATTGGCCTCTGGAGACTGCTGTGGCTTCAGTCAACCACCATTTTTGCATCCTTCCCAGCGTTTTTCTTTCTTTTCTCACCATAGTTATTTTCCATCCTTTCCGTGGTTTTTCAGATTTTAATGTCTTCGAAACCAGCTTTGTCTTCAGATCACTCCAAAACCAAGTGTGCCTGCAGAAAGCAAATCCCAGAACGGGACAGTCACTCAGCCTGCATCTGCTGTTTAGGCCCAGACCATGATGTTTAAGCACGTGAAGTTTACCAAAGGTTCAACCAGGCCACCAGGCAACGACGCCGGTGGATCTTAGAGACACTTCCATGGAGGCAACACTTTGCTTCAGGAGAACGGGAACTGTAGGCCAGAAGCTGTTAGGTTCCCTGGGCCAGTCCTTGGGCTCAGAGTTCTTGAAGTCCCAGGACAAGGCCAGTGGGAAACACAAGGACCAGGGCAGGTTCAGGTCCTCCTTCTCCCGTTCCCAGTCTCTCCATCATTGTTCGACCGCGAAGGGGTCTTCCTCCTTCAAAGAGTACGCCCAGTTGGCTGCATATGCTGTCTCTTCCACTGGGCTACTGACAGCACTGCCTCCCACCACTGTTACTATTTTGGGCAGAGGTCTTCGGGTCAAGCCTCGTCCTCAGTCCCTGCTGCTCAAGGCCCTTACTTATGATGGGCACGCAGCATGGTGGCTCGGCCAGCGGGTCTTCTGCTGACATGGTTTTGGTGATAGCCAGGCTCTCCTCTGACTCCCGCTCATTGCCTGCTACCCCTATGTTGGTCCCCTCTTTGGGGTCTGCTGTCCATTCTTCGGGCTCGGGGTTGGTGTTGCAGGACATTGGCACCTCCCCTGGGCAGAGTCCTCCACCTCTTTCGCCAATCAGGGGTATTCCTTCCCCAGTGACCGTCTCTCCTCAGCTGGCACCCACAGGACCTTCGCCAGCTTTGCCTCAACTGGTGCTCATAGGGTCTACACCGGTTTTGCCTCAACCGGCAACAGCCAGGCCTGCACCCACGTTTGCTCAGTCAATGCCCGCTGGGTCTACACCAGCCAGTCAGGGCTACGCCAGCTTATCCGCAACCAGTAGGGCCTATGCCAGCCTAGCCACAACAGACATCCGCTGGGCCTGCGCCAGTCTATCCCTACCCGGCACCCACTGGTCCGACGCCTGCTACCATTAATGTACAGGGTCTATTAACATCCCTCTGGGCCTTTATGCGGTTGTAGATTCCCTTATTCAGGACACAGCACCTCCTGCTCCACAGAGATCTTCTTGGTGGCCATCCCTTCCAGTGTTTCCGCTGCCAACCCTGCCACCCAAACCGGCTCAGCCCCCCGTCCTACAGACAAAGGAGTTGAGCATTGTCCGGACCTGCGTTTGCCTGATGAGAAGGCCAATCAAGACCCAGATGAGGGCACAAAGGCAACGTCAATGGCTCGTCCACCCCTCCACAGGCTCCAGTGAAGAGGAAGGAACCCCCTAAGTACATCTCCAAATCCCCCCCCCACGACCCCTCCTTCACAGCCATCATGCGACATACTCAGGAGGCTATGGGGTTCAAGGAGGAGGAGTAGAACCAAGAGCAGCACCGGCTTGCTACCTACCTTCAACAGCCAGAGACACGTCCATTGGTGGTCCCTCCTCTCATAGATACCAATAAGGACACAACCATGGCCGCATGGCGTTGACCTAACATGGTCCCAGCAATGTCCAAGAAGGCCAACAGGCTGTATGATGCCCTGGAAGGGAAATCGTTCTTCGGAGAGTAGGCACAACTGGACTCCAAGGTGATAAACACTGCTCACAACCGCACCAAGTGGCCTAAGCACCTGAGTTCCCTGCCACCCGACAAGTAGTCATGCCAGTTGGATCTTCTTGGCAAGCAGATGTTTGCCTCTGCCACTCTGGCGATTTGCGCCCTCAATTACCTGGCACACATGCTCCAGTACCAGAATGCCCTGTGGGACCAGACCAGGGATGCCACCCAATCCTTGCCTGATGACCCTGCCAAGCTGCACGCCTGGGTTCCATTAAGACAACCTCTGATGTTGGCACCCATTTGTTCTGAGGGGCCTATGACACGGTGGATGTGTTGGCCCTGGTGGGCTGGCATATGTATGTACCAGCACGCTTGTCTCTGGGTGTCTGAATTCGCCCAGGATGTCCAGCTGTCCATCATGACTGTCCCGTCCAGAGGGTACAAGCTGTTTGGTGGAGATGATGATATTCTCTCCAGCCTTCAAATGTCTGGACACACCCTGAGGTCTATCCACTCCATGTATCACACACAGCAATGGCAGTGTCTGCCCAACCTATTCCTACCCCCTCCACCAGTAACCACTCTTGAGGAGGGCCCAGGCCCTGGTCACCCTCCCCATCTTGACTCCTTGCTGGAGCATCTCCTTCCAGCCACGCAGGAGGTGGTTGCACGGGGTCAGTTCTCCCTCCATCTAGACAGGTGGTGGGAGATAGCTGCTGATGCCCTGGTACTGTTTACCTTATATTTTCTCTGTTAGCTTGACCTACACTGTTATGCTCCCCATATGATTCACACTGTTCTCTCACTGTATTTTTACACTGTTTATGCCAGTTTCTGGCCCATGCCATGCCTGAAAAAGGTCTTCGGACCAGTGCATCAACTGGTTACCAAATTAATGAATAAATAAATAAACCGGGTGCTGCAGCTCATAGAGCATGGCCACTCCCTAGAATTTCTGGAGTAGTGTCAGGACAAACCTCCAGTTCTGTCCTCATACTCTCCCAGTCACATCCCTCTGATCTGGGAAGAGATTCAGGCCCTGCTCTGCAAAAGAGCCATAGAATCTGTTAAACAATCCTAGCAAGGAAAGGGGTTTTACTACCATTTCTTCCTGGTACTCAAACATATGGGGGCTCTCAGGCCTACTCTGGACCTCAGCGAGCTGAACCTGTCAGTCCAGTACAAGTAGTTCAGGATGGTCACCCTTCAGGGTCTACTGCCCTGTTATACCATGAACGCTGGATTTGCTCCCTAGATATGCAGGATACTATGTTTCTAGGATACTACAAATTCTATGTTTCTATACCTATCTGCATATCAAGATATGTGCTTCCCACAGGCACTTCCTTAGATTTTATTTTCAGGGACCCATTTCCAGTTCAGGGCTTTTCCGTTTGGCTTATCTTCAGCCCCCCAGGTGTTCACAAAGTGTTTGGCAGTGGTGGCAGCTGCCCTCAGACAGGAGTTCTATGTGTTCCCTTACCTGGATGACTGGCTGCTAGTGGTACATCCAAGGAGCATCTGCTCCAAGTCCTGACTTCTACCTGCTGCCTGTTCCAGGACTTGGAGGGAAGGGTCATGATCAGCCTTTCTAAGTTGTTTCTGACCCCAGCCGACGACTTTTTTACGATGGGGCAGTGCTGCATATGGCTCAAGGGATGGCCTTTCTAACCCAAGACAGGGTGGACTGCCTGATGGATCAAGTCCATCAGCTCTACTCCAGCAGTCACATCCCAGTTTGGGTCTTTCTGCACCTCCTGGGACTCATGGCAGCAGCCATCACTACCGTTCCCCTAGCCAGGCTCCATATGAGGATTCCTCAATGGACGCTGCGGGTCTAGTGGTATCAGCATACGGACAACTTGGAGCAGCCAGTCCTGGTCTCGGATTCAGTAAAGAAGGTGCTGGTTGTAGTGGCTAGAGCCCAGCAACCTTCTGAGAGATACTAAATAATCTGCAGCTCACCCTCTCTATCCTATCGCTAGAGATCCTTTATGTCTGTCCCATGCTTTTTTGAATTCCCTTATCATTTTCACCCCCTACAATCTTTAACAGGAGGCTGTTCCATAGACCCATCACCCTTTACATGAAAAAATACTTTCTCACGTTACCCCTAAGTCTATCCTCCTCTAGACTCCAGTCTGAAGTACTCCTCCATCAAGGTACATCTCTTGGCCATCTCTGCTTACTATGTATCTGTCGATGGCCACACTGTGGCTCAACTTAACATGTCCGCAATCCTGTCCTGGCTTGGAACTTAAAACGTTGTGTTTGAGAAACCCCGCCTCCATTTGAACTAACCGGAGTTGCAAGCTATGCTTTCTGTCGAGAAGGCGCTTTTTTTTTTTTTTTGGGTGTTAAACTGTAGTTTTTCTCTCCCCACTACACCGGAGCCCCGCTCAGTCAGGAGACACCATGAGCAATACCCCCACTTGCTGCCTTACCTGGATCCTCGGTAGACCCCCATGAAGCCGTGGCTGTACCCCCAGGCGGTTACGAGGTGCGGCTCGTACACCCCAAGTATTCATATTTCATTTGTTCCCTTCGGTGGTTAGGCAGGCAGGCAGCAGTCATTACGGTGTATACTTGGCACTCCTTCCCTTCGGCGTTCCAGTGTCTTTTTTCCCTGTTTTAGGGGAGTGGCTGCACTCTGACATCAAGGCGTCTACACCGACATCTACTACTCCCAACCCTCTCTGTATGCTCTTGCTGTGCCTCCAGCCTCTGCCAGAGGCCAGTCAAGTGCCGAGCCGGGACCCCTCATCCTCCCGAGAGAGGAGATATGTCCTCCGGACGCCCAATCCTCTCCCTCCTGACCCCTGTTAGCCCGGGGCTCATTCCCAAACCCGGATCGCCAGTGTGGCATCCAGTGCCTCAACCCTCAGCACCATCAGACCACAAAGCGTTATTTTTAGTTGCTATTACTTCTGCTCGAAGAACTTCCAAGCTTCAGGCACTCATGTGTGAGCGGTCATATCCGATTTTCCACAAAGACAGGGTTGTCTTTGTTTATCCTCTAGATTTTGGGGTTGATACCAGCCCATTCACAGAAGAAAGGGTTCTGAAAGAACTTTTAAAACTGAAGGTGGACAAAGCAATGGGGTCTGATGGAATTCACCCCAGAATTCTAAAAGAACTAAGGGTAGAACTAGTGACACCACTGACTACCCTCTTTAACAAATCATGGGAGGATGGAGTGGTACCTGAGGACTGGAGGAGGGCATAGATACATAGACAGTGTCGGCAGATAAGGGCCTATGGCCCACCCAGTCTGCCCATTTGAGCTTGTAAGTTCAGTTTGTTTTCCTTGAAGTCTGTTGCACCTTACCCCTGACCTCCAGAATTCCTTTATGTCTATCCCATGCATTCTTAAATCCCGCGATTGTTTCAGCCCCCACCACTTCCTCTGGCAGGGTGTTCCATTTGTCCACCACCCGTTCTGTGAAGAAATTCTTTCTCATGTTTCCTCTGAATCGTCCTCCCTCCAACTTCATCCCATGCCCTCTAGTCCTGGAACATCTTTTTCGCAGATGTGATTCCACTTCACAAAAGTGGGAACAGGGCAGAAACGGGAAACTACAGACCTGTTAGTTTAACCTCAGTGATTGGGAAAATGATAGAATCCCTTCTGAAGGAAAGAACTGTTGAGTACCTAGAGGCCAGAGGGGCACAGGACCCAAGGCAGCATGGATTCACAGCGCGAAGGTCATGTCAGATGAATCTAATAGATTTCTTTGACTGGGTGACCAAAGTAGTAGATCAGGGAGGGGCTGTGAACATGGCCTACCTAGACTTTAGCAAGGCATTTGACACAGTCTTACACAAAAGATTAATGTACAAGCTGGCCAGCCTAGGAGTGGGTCCCAAGATGGTAGACTGGTTGAGAATTGGCTGGAGAACAGGAGACAGTGTAATAGTAAACAGAGTCCACTCTGAAGAAATACAGGTTACTCACCTGTAACAGGAGTTCTAGGAGTGGTATATGTTGTTCATCCACACTTCTTGGCAAGTACCTTGTCGCTTTAAGATGTGCCGGAAAGTCCTGAAGCTGGCTCCTCCCACCCACCTGGGTGGTAAAATCTTTGCCTCCGCCCCATGACACCAGATCTAGCCTGCTGAAAGCCAGGTTGAGCATTGAAGCCGGAGAGGTCGTGTGGATGAACAACATATACCACTCCTAGAAAGTACAGTTACGTAAGAACTTACCGTAACAGTAGATCTTCGAGAACAGCTCTTGCAGCAGGTTACACCATTAGGACTGAAGCCGGCAGGCGTCAGGAACCCACGGAAAAATTCTAGCTAGCTATCTTCAGTGGGGACCGCCCCCGACGTCAGGCGTGGTACAAAAGGGGGCGGTCCCACCAGATTCCCCAGTTCTCCCACCGGAGACTTCCGGTCGCAGGCTGACATCGAAATGGGAGACAGAAGATCCGCCGTCAGAAGACAAACGTGAAGAAATCCCTAATAACAAAGGCTGAAGCCATGCCTCCTCCAAGGGGGAAGGTGGGCGGGAAGGTACCTGCTGCAAGAGCTGTTCTCGAAGATCTACTGTTACGGTAAGTTCTTACGTAACAGTACTATCTTACTTCGAGACACAGCTCTTGCAGCAGGTTACACCATCAGGACTGATTCCCAAGCAATAGCGCTTGTAAACACATTGGGAGGAGGAAATTGGAAAGAATGTTCCAGGTCCCAAAAACTAGGACAGAAGACCCTGCAGCACCACCAGGCCGAAGTCTGCTCTTCGCCGTGAAGTGATATCCAGGCTATAATGCCTGATAAAGGTATGAACAGAACTCCAAGTGGCAGCAGCACAAATGGCAGAGGTGGAGACGTTTCGAAGAGCTGCGAAGGAGGTGGCCACACCTCTAGTGGAATGGCCCCGGACTACTCCAGGGAGGGGCTTTTGTTTGATATCATAACAGTATGAGATGCACTGGACAAGCCAGCGAGACAGGGACTGTTTGGATACTGGTTGGCCCATCATCCTTTCAGTAAAGGAAACGAAAAGTTGCTCCGAAGTACAAAGCTGCTTAGTTCTGCTCAGGTAGTATCTTAAGCTGCGGTGAACATCCAGGGTGTGAAGCAGCACCTCTCCTCTGTTACAATAATTAGGGAAGTAGACCGGCAGGTCAATATCCTGATTGAGAGTGAGTGTGGAAACCACCTTTGGCAAGAATTTTGGATTTGTCCTCAGGGAAACTCTGTCCCGATGGAAAATTAAATAAGGCGCTTTGCACATGAGAGCCTGAAGCTCAGAAACTTCGCTGGCCGTAACAGCAACCAAAAACAACGTTTTCCACGAAAAGCAGCTATGATCGCGGCAGGTTCAAAGGGGGCGTGAGTTGTTCCAGGACAAAGAGCAAGTCCCATGGAAGCACCGGGTCCTTAATGGGTGGCCTAAGGTGTAACACCCCTCTCAAGAATTCACGACAGGCATCTAATTGTGCCACTGTGCGCTGTCCTACCGGGAGGTGAAAGGCTGAAATGGCACAGAGGTGCACCTTAACAGAGGAGTAGGCGAGGCCCGAATGAAAAAGGGAAAGCAGGTACTCTAACACCGCTTTCACCGGACAACCTAAAGGGGAAAGGCCGTGTGCTTGCGACCATAGACAAAAACGGTGCTATTTCATGGCATACGTCGCATGCGTTGCCGGCTTTCTGGCTGCAGCAAGAACATCCGCAACTTCCTGCAAGACCCCGTGACACAGGATGGCTATGTCTCTAGGAGCCATGCATGCAGGTTCAGTGAGCGTAAGTCCGGGTGGACCAGTGAACCCTTCTCCTGAGACAAAAGGTGGTAGCTGAATGGCAACGGGAGCAGAGGTTCCCGGGATAGCTGAATTAGCAAAGGGAACCAGATCTGCCTGGGCCAAAAAGGCGCTACCAGGATCATTGTTGCATGCTCCCTGCGCAGTTTGAGAAGAACTCTCTGGATCAACGGGACGGGAGGGAAAGCGTAGAGGAATCTGCCCGCCCAGGAGAGGGACAACGCGTCTCGCCAGAAAACAGGCCCTGGATCTAGCGAGCAAAAATTGGGCAGTTTTGCGTTGGATGGGGAAGTGAACAAATCCAATTCTAGAGTTCCCCATCGAAGAAACAGATCCTCTGCTACCTCCTGAAGAAGTTCCCACTCGTGGACTCTGGCCTGAGAGCGACTCAAGCCATCTGCAACTGTGTTGTCCACCCCGGGAACATGTACTGTGATCAGGTTCGCGTCGTGTCGGATGACCCAATCCCACACCCTCATGGCCTCCCTGCAAAGGGGGTAAGAGTGTGCGCCTCCTTGTTTGTTGAGGTAATACATCACTGCTGTGTTGTCTGTCTGAAGCAGGAGAGTGCTCGGTGGGATCTCTGACTGAAATGCCTGCAGGGCATAAAGGACCGCCCTCATCTCTAGGACGTTGATATGGAGGTGGGCCTCCAAAGGGGTCCACGTACCCTGGGACTTCACCCTGTCCAGGTGTGCTCCCACCCAGACCTGAGGCGCCTGTGGTGAGGATTACCTCCGGGACGGCTACAAACGGACACCCACAGAGAGTGTCCCTGGGTCTAGCCACCACTGCCAGTCTCGAATCGCGTGTTCGTGATTCTGACCGGATGCTGCATGTGGTCTTGCCTTTGGTCCCATTGCACCTGAGCATCCACTGAGTTACCCGCATGTGGAGCCTTGCGAAGGGACAGTAGGAATGGCTGCAGCCATGTGTCCAAGCAAGCGAAGTACCAACCTGGCTGGGGCGGTCTTGTTCGACGAAAGCTCCCTGATGAGGGATCTGATGCGCTCCGCTCTGTCGTCTGGAAGAAATGCTCTTCCTTGAACAGTGTCCAGTACTGCGCCAATGAACTGCAGTTTCTGCGACGGTACCAGGAGGGACTTCTTGTGGTTGATTAGGATCCCCAGAGAACGAAAAAGGTCCTGGGTGCTCTGAATCGCCCGTGACAACGCCTCTCTGGAGGCGGCCATGAGAAGCCAATCGTCCAGGTACGGGAACACATAATGGCCCTGTCTCCTTAGAGACGCTGCCACGACTGCCATGCATTTGGTGAAGACCCTGGGGGCCGATGACAGCCCGAACGGGAGAGCTCGGAACTGATAGTGATGACCTAGAAACTCGAAGCGCAGGAACCTCTAGTGCGCTTGAGTTATGGGGATGTGCAGGTATGCGTCCTGCATATCTAGAGATGCTAAAAAGGTGTCCTGCTTCAGCATGGGAATAAGACCCAGGAGGGTTACCATGCGGAATCTTTTGTAGGCGACCGACCAACTGAGGTCGCTGAGGTCCAGAATCGGACGGAGGTCCTCTGTCTTCTTTGGAACCAGGAAGAAGTGGGAATAGTATCCATGTCCTCTCTGGTTCTCTGGTACATACTCTATCACTCCCTTTTACAGGAGCGCGAGCACTTCCTGTCTGATCAATGACTTGTGCTGACTTGGGTACCGGGAGAGCAACGGAGGCCTCGAGGGTGGCTTTTCCGCGAATTCTATAAGTGGCCTCTTGCGACCAACTGTAGAACCCACCTGTCGGTGGTTATAGTCTGTCATCCTGGCAGGAAATTCGCAATGCCACCCCCGAACATGACATCCCATTGATCGTGAGGGGCGGGGGCCGGGAAGGAGTCAGGCTGTGGCGGCTGAGGGTCCTGCTGGCTGAACCGACTTAGAAGCGTGCTGGCTACGACCTGCGGGTTATTTTCCCTGGGCTCTACAAAACCCGGAGCCCCTCTGTTGTGGAACGGGGCGGGACTGTTGTCTCTGCATCCGTCCATGAAATCGGCTTTGGTTCCTACGAAAGGAACTAAGCTTGGGTTGGTACATGGCCTGAACCGACCTCACTGCCTTCCCGGCCTCTTGGAGTTTGGTAATTATCTTCTCAGAGGGTTTACCAAACAAAACTTCTCCCTCGAATGGGGCGTCTATGATGTTTTTCTGGACGTCCGGGGTAAAACCGGAGACACGGAGCCAAGAGTGTCTCCGGAGGCACACGCCTGAAGCTGCTGCTCGGGCCGAGGAGTCCGCGGAGTCGTATGCGGCTCGTAGCACTTGGGTTCCCACGTCCGAACCCGTACGGAGGAGCTGCAACATCTCCTCCTTCTGCTCACCTTCCGGCAATTTCTCAGCCGCATCCAGACCCTGTTCCCACAGGGCATTTTGGAATTGCACCATGTGGGTCAAATAATTCAGGGATCTGATGGCGCAAGTACCGGAAGCATAAGTGCGCCTACCCATGGAATCCAACTGCTTGGACTCTGGGTCCGGTGGCAGGGTGCTCAGATGTTGCGGTCTCTGAGACCGGTCATGAGAGGCTGTTATGACCAAAGAATCGGCCTGAGGATGCTGAGACAAGTACTGGTCTTCTCTTGGAGCCTTGTACAAGCGGTCAGCTTTTTTCGGCATCGCCGGGAGCAAATGTGGACGCTTCCACGCTGCCTTGGTGACGTCCACAAAAGTGTCTACCAAGGGTGGCACCACCACAGGCTTGGGGTCCTTCTGCCGAAGATACTTCGGAAGGCATAGCCTTCCGGGGTCTAACTCTTCCGCATCCCATCCCATGTTCTCTTGGATGTGTCTCATAATATCCGAGAATGAAGGGTCATCCGGAGGAGACTTCGGCAGCTCACGTGGGTCCGGAGAAGGGGATCTGGATGATGAAAATTCTGATCCCGTGTCCTCTGTCGAAGGCGAACGGCGACGTCTTCTGGATCTCTTGGGACTGGGTGATCTAGAAGAGGATCTGGACGGAGGTCTCCTTTTATCTGGTCTCCCCCGTGGAGGGGTCCTGAACTCCCGGGGAGGAGGTAACCGCCTGCAGACCCAGACGGAGAAGGGGCACAGGAACCGGAGGAGCAACCGGTGTAGGAGGAGGAGGAGGAAGCGGAGGTGGAGTGGGGACCATGTCCTTTTTGACGGTCTCCCACCAGTAAGAGAAAAGCTCCTTCACCTCTGAAAAAGAAAGGCCCGACGACGGCCCGGGCGCCGGTGGACGGTCGTCGGGTCCTGGCGTTGGCTCCACAGGGGGCTCGGGTTGAGGCGAGGGTGCCCTGGTAGTCTCAACAGGACCGAGGTCACCCGTCTGGTCTTTGGGCTGAGTTAACTCCTCCTCAGTGATGGTCTCCTGACAGACGTCGGTCGGAGGCGCCAGGGTCCTCTTCTCAATTGGAGTGGGCGCCGGTCCCCCTACCGGCATCCGGTGATGAGTAGGCCTGGCCGGCAACGGTCTCCTAACGGTCGACGGCTCTGGGGACCTGAGGCGAGAGGCCGACGTCGGACGGACCGGCATCGGGTCCAGTGGCTTCTTAAGTGAGGTGAGCTCCTTGGTCTTCCGGTGGAGAGGAGGAGGAGGAGGCAGACCTGACGTCGGGTTCAGAATGGCGGGAACCCGACTTGTAGTGATGGCGGCGGTCCCCCGACTTAGCCAGGGCCTTGGAGGACGAGGAAGGCCTGGGAGTCTTGGCCTGAGAAGAGGAAGAAGATTTGCTCACCGCAGCGAGGGGAGGCTGAGAGCTGGCCCGGGAAGGAGAGCGGTTGGACCTGGAGCCGGAGCTATGTGAATCGGAGGCCCTAGACGGGGATCTGGAAGGGGCTTTCTCCCTATGCCTCTCAGCATGTTTACGGGCCTTCTGCAAAGAATCCCCCTTGGAAGCCATGGTCTTGAGTCGCTCCTCTAAGAGAAAAGCCTGGAGGGCCTTCTGGTGACGGATCCGGGTTCTGCTGTTGAAGCCCGGGCAAAAGGAGCAGGACCGGGTGTTGTGGTCTGGGCCTAGGCACAGGACACAGGCCGAGTGCGGATCCTTGAATAGGATCTGCTTCCCACAAGCGCACTTCGAGGAGTGACTGGAGGTCGGGGAGGACATCAGAGAAGACTGAATTCCGAGAATGAATTTCCCGTAGGAAAACACTTAACCACGCGTCGCGTGCTAGAAAACGAACCGAAGGGTCGAGATATGCAAGCCGACGCGGAAAAACTGGAGAATCTGGCGGGACCGCCTCTTTTGTACCACGCCTGACGCCGGAGGCGGGACCGACGTCGGGGGTGGTCCCCGCTGAAGATAGCTAGCTAGAATTTTTCCGTGGGGTCCTGACGCCTGCCGGCTTCAGTCCTAATGGAGTAACCTGCTGCAAGAGCTGTGTCTCGAAGTAAGATCTCCTGTTACAGGTGAGTAACCTGTATTTCTAGGGATGTGGATATGTTGTTCAATCCACACTTCTTGGCAGACTCCTAGCAGTTCTCCGGGAGGAGGGATGTAAGGCGCGCACTCCCTATACTTACATGGGGAATAAGAACTGGAGAACAGAGGTCCCAAAACCAGCATCCCGGCGTGACTCTAGGTCAATGAGGTAATGGGTAATGAAGGTGTGTGCTGACTTCCAGGTAGCAGCCCTGCAGATTTCCTGGATAGGGACGTCCCTAGAAGCAGTCACTAAAGCAGCGGTATGGCAGGCAGAATGAGCTCTTATCCCTCTGGGTGGCTCCATGCCCACCAACCTATAGCAGAGATCTACGCAGGAGGTGACCCACCTGTTTATGATCCACTTGGCTGCAAGTCTGCCAGGTGTGGCTTCAGCGTAGGTGTCAAACAGCTGGCGAACATCTCCCCCAACTTCAGCCGTCCGCTTCTTATAATAAGTCAGCGCTCTTCTAGGGTCCAGAGTATGGAGCCTATATTTGGCCTCCGAGGTGTGATTGGGGTAGAACACCGGAAGAGTCAACACCTGATTTAGGTGAAACTCAGACACCACCTTTGGAAGGAACTTCGGTTGGGGGCGCAAGACAACCTTGTCCCTGTGGAAGACCAGATAAGAAGACTCGATGGAAAGCGCCTGGAGCTCTCCCATCCTTCTGGCTGACGTGATAGCCACCAATAAGGCGGTCTTCCACGACAGGTGGGAGATATCGCACCTGTGCATCGGTTCGAATGGCTTGCCCATGAGCTTAGCCAATACTAGCAGTAGATCCCATGGAGGTGGAGGTTCTCGCACCAGAGGGGAATGTGATCAAGGCCTTTGAAAAAGCACCAGACCACCTTCTCCTGCGCCACCGACTGCTTCCCGGCCCGCGCCCAGTAAGCAGAGATGGCTGCCAGGTGCACCTTAAGGGTCGTCGACTGAAGCCCTTGCTGAGAAAGGGACCACAGGTAGTTCAGAATGCTTGCCAAGGGACAAGCGGAAAGCCGCCTCTCCTCACCTTGACTACCTGAGGGCTTGCGAAAGGGCCTCTTCCGCTGCCGTTGCTAGTCGCCGCAGTACATTTGGCAGACTGACCAGATGGACTTGCCAGACTCCTGGAGACGTGAAATCAGTGTTTCTGTCTCCAGCCCAAACAATACGGTACCTTGGAAAGGCAGATCCCTGATACCGGACTGCAGAATCTGCCATGGCTCTGAGTAGCTCTTGTCCCGTTTTCCATAGAGCATTCTGGTACTGGACCATATGCGTCAGGAAGTTGAGGGACCAGATGGAGCAGGTGGAGGCAGAGTAACCCTTCTTACCCACCTGGTCCAAATACCGAGACTCCGGATCGGGAGGCTGCAAGCTAAGGTGCTTTGGCTGCCTGGACTTGTCATGGGCAGCCGTAATGACCGAAGAGTCCGCCTGAGGGTTCTCTGCTAAAATGGGTTCTGCCCTTGGGGCTTTCAACAGCCTGTCCGATTTCTGGGGAACAGCCGATGGAGGCTAGGTGCTTCCAGGTCGACCAGGTGAGGACCTGGAATGTGTCCACCAAAGGGGGGACTACCAATGGTTTTGGCTCCTTTTGCTTCAGGTATTTGGCCAACCTTCGGTGTTTCAGATCCAGGTCCTCCGTTTCCCACTCATTGGAGGCCTGGATATGCCACATGACATCCATAAAGGTTGGATCGTCCGCAGGTGAGCGAGGCTGGTCCTTCTCTCCCGGGGACCACCCGATTCCAAAAGAGGAAGAGGAAGCCGAAGAAGAAGAGGAGGATCGACTATTAGGTCAGGAATAGTCTCACCTCTCCTTGTGACCAGACTCCCTCTGTCATCTGTAGCTGAGGAACCGAAGTCGGTCCGAAGACCGGCTCCGGTCCCAGGACCGGCGACTGAACGTAAACTGGCGTTGGCCAGAGGACCGACGCTAAGCGCCCGCCCAGAGGAATGAGTAGGGCTGCGAAAAGTAGACCTAGACTGGCGAAGGTCTCCAGAGTCCCTGAGCGGGTCTCTGGACCGAGAGTGGAACGAGCCTTGAGTGGAGGCGAGGTGGCCGCCCAGGGGACTTGCTTGGGGAAGGCTTGCCTCCAGGCTGTGGTTTGCCCACTGGGTCCGTACCAGTGTCGGGGGATCTGCTTCTGGACCTGTCCCCACCAAAAGGAGAACAACTCCTGCAGCTCATCTTTCGAGAAAATCTCAGAAGCTCAGCCCGGAAAGGGAGTATCCGGGACGTTGGCCCACGAAGGACAGCCCTCTTGGGAGCCCAGGGGGGAGGAGAATTTGGGAGATGGGGACGTCGGCTCTTCTATGGCAGCGCCCACACCCTTCGCCCTTTCAATTGGCGTCAGAGGTGGGACTGACTATGGGGTTTCTCAGGGGGTGCCGGAGTCCTTTGGCTCCGGAGGTGCACCTTTAGGAGGCGGCACCAGTGCCTTGAGAGGTGTGGCCGAAGCTTTTACCTCCAAGGGCTTGGGGGAAACCCTTAGCGGGGTTACCTTAGGCTTGGCCGGCTTCTCCCCCGATGGGCCAGCCTTGGCCTGGGAAGATTTTCGATGCTCTCCTGAGCCCGGGGAAACATGGGCCTTCTTAGGAGAGGGCCATGAGTGAGAACGGGGCCACGGCCGGTGCCGGGACAGACTACGGTCGTTCCAATGGCGCTTAGTCTTCTCCTTGCGCTTCCCCTCTGAGGAGTGCAGATCCATCTTTCTCTCTAAAAGGAATGCCTTCAGGGCCTTGAGAAGTCTGATCCGGGTCCGGCTGGTGAAAGCCTGGCAGGTTGAGCAGGCTACGGTGTTGTGGTCCGGCCCAAGGCAAAAGACACAGCGTTTGTGCCTGACCTTGGGGGGGGTGGATCTGCCTCCCGCAGTTGCACTTGTTCTGGTGCAGCTCCAGAGAGACCGACGACAGCAAAGATATCCATCGAAAACGGTACAAAACGGGTTAAAAAGACACAGATTTAGCCATTTCTGGCAAGGTGAAAAATAAAGACTTCTTCTCACGTGCACGGGACGTGGCGGTAAAAGAAACGAGGTGGAGCTAGGTCCGCCCCCTTTTGTACCAGGGCTGACGGGGTGGGGCTGACGTCGGGGGAGGTCCTTGCTGTGTACTACTGGCTGAAAAGTTTTCCGGAGGGTCCTAGTGCTTGCGGCATAGTCCTTACTGTTACAGCCTGCTGCAAGAGCTCCCACTTGAAGTAAGATGGAAAAGTATGTCTCTTCGCAGATGACACAAAGATCTGCAACAGAGTTGATACACAAGGTGTGGTGGAAAGGATGAGAAGGGACTTGGCAAGGCTGGAGGAATGGTCAAATGTATGGCAGCTTAGATTCAATGCTAAGAAGTGCAAAGTAATGCACCTGGGAAACAAAAACCCAGGGGAAGAGTACGCAATGCAGGGTGAGATACGAACAACAAAAATGGAAAGGGACCTGGGGGTAGTCATATCAGATGACCTAAAGGTGGGCAAGCAACGTGAGAGAGCAGTAAGGAGGGCTGGGGGGGATACTGGGATGCATAGGGAGAGGCATCACCAGCAGAAAACAGGAAGTTGTTATCCCTCTGTACAGACAGCTGGTGAGACCCCATCTGGAGTACTGTGTGCAGTCCTGGAGACCCAATCTCCGTAAAGACAGACAGGATGGAGGCAGTCCAGAGAGGGCAACTAAAATGGTGCAGGGTCTGCACCAGAAAACATATGAAGAGAGACTTAAGGAGCTTAATATGTATAGCCTTGAGGAAAGGAGGAGAGGGAGACATGATAGAAACTTTCAAGTACCTCAAGGGAATCAACAAAGTCCAAGAGGGTAGCATCTTTCATAAAAAGAGGTGTGCAAGAACAAGGGGGCATAATCTGAAGATTATGGGGGGATGGCTCAGAGATAATGTGAGAAAATACAGGTTACTCACCTGTAACAGGAGTTCTAGGAATGGTATATGTTGTTCATCCACACTATCTGGCAGGTTCCTTGCCGCTTTAAATCTTGCCGGAAGGTCTTCAAGCTAGCTCCTCCCACCCACCCGGGTGGTAAAACTCTCGGCTCCGCCCCATGGCCCTAGATCTGCCCGCTGGAAGCTCAGGTTGTGCGTCCCGAGCCGGGAGGTCGTGGGTTCGTGTAGGATGAACAACATATACCATTCCTAGAACTCCTGTTACAGGTGAGTAACCTGTATTTCTAGGGACATGGATATGTTGTTCATCCACACTATCTGAGCAGACTCCTAGCAGTTCTCCGGGGGAGGGAGGCAAGGCGCACACCCCTAAATACTTACTTGGGAACAAAGATTGGAGAACCGAGGCCCCAAAACCAGCATCCCGCGTGACTCAAGGTCGATGTGGTAGTGGAAATAAAGGTGTGTGCTGACTTCCAGGTAGCAGCCCTGCAGATTTCCTGGATAGGGACATCCCTGGAAGCAGCCACCGATGCAGCAGTATGGCGGGTAGAATGAGCTCTTATCCTCTGGGAGGCTCCATGCCCGCCAACTCATAGCAGAGATTTATGCAGGAGGTGACCCATCTGCCTATCGTCCACTTGGCTGCAGGTCTGCCAGGTGCTTCAGCGTGGGTGACAAACAGCTGGCGAACCTCTCCCGAATTTCAGCCGCACGCTCCTTATAATGTTAAGCGCCTTCTAGGGTCCAAAGTATGGAGCCTATATTCGGCCTCCGAGGTGTGACTGGGGTAGAACACCAGCAGAGTCAACACCTGATTAAGGTGAAACTCCGACACCACCTTCGGAAGGAATTTCGGGTGGGGGCGTAGGACAACCTTGTCCCTGTGGAAGACCATGTAAGGAGACTCGATGCTAAGCGCCTGGAGTTCTCCCATCCTTCTGGCTGACGTGATAGCCACCAAGAAGGCGGTTTTCCACGACAGGTGGGGGAGACCACACCTGTGCATTGGTTCGAATACTGCCCATGAGCTTTGCCAGTACCAGCAGTAAATCCCCGGAGGTGGGGGTTCCCGCACTGGAGGGAAATGTGATCAAGGCCTTTGAAAACGCGGCCGACCACTTTTTCCTGCGCCTTACTGACTGCTGACCGCCCGCACCGTAAGCAGAAATGGCTGCCAGGTGCACCTTAAGGGTCGTCGACCTAAGCCCTTGACTAGATAGGGACCATAGATAGTCCAAAATGCTTGCCACAGGACACGAGAAAGGGTCCAACCCTTTTTCCCCCCCGACACCAAATGGAGAACCTCTTCCATTTGAAGGCATAGCATTTTCTGGTCGACTCCTTACGGGACGCCTCAACGACGCTGAGGACCTCGTCGGAAAGACCCAAGGCCTGGAACTCTAGCCGCTCAGGAACCAGGCCGCTGCAGGTGCAGGGATTGAAGGTCCGGATGGAACACCTTCCCTGACTGACTGAGAGCAGGTTCAGCGAGCTGGAAGCTGCCAGAGTCCTGGAGCTGAGACTGAGGAGATCTGGGTACCAGAACTGGCGAGGTCAGTCTGGGGCTATCAGAATCACCTCGCCTTGTCCTCCTCGCTTTCAGCAGGACCCTGTGAATCAGGGAACGGGGAAGGCGAAAGAGGCCCGGGGTCCACGGCCTCGAGAAGGCATCCCCCTGCAGCGAGCCCTGCTGAGGGGGCCGGGCATGAAACAGCCTCAGCTTCGCGTTCTCCCTGGAGGCAAACAGATCCACCAGAGGTGTGCCCCAGCGGGAAAACAGGTCTTGTACTATCTCCGGCAGGAGAGACCACTCGTGCGATGCAGCCCCTATCCGGCTCAGGGCATCGGCCAGGGTGTTGGAGGCTCCTGCCACATGAATGGCCAGGAGATCCACCTCCAGGCTGCGCACTAGTGACCAGATGCGGAGAGCTTCCTTGCATAGAGGCAAGGAGCGCGTCCCGCCCTGGCGGTTTAGATAGTACATGGTCGTGGTATTGTCCGTCTGGACTCGGATCACTTGACCCCGGAGAAACGGAGCAAAGGCGGTGAGAGCTAGGCGGACCGCACGGAGCTCCAGCAGGTTGATATGGCATCGGGACTCCCGCGGGGACCAGAGGCCATGCACTCGGTGTTCCCCCAGATGGGCACCCCAACCCATCAAAGAGGCGTCGGTCGTTAGAGAGACCGTCGGCTCGGGCGGACAAAAGGATACCCTCCCTGCAGATGAGACGGAACGGTCCACCACTGGAGCCGCTCCACATCTCCTGGGTCATCCACACACGCTGGTCCAGAGGATCGCAGCGCCTGGACCACTGACCGGCCAGTCCCCACTGGAGGGGCGATGTGCCAGTGCCCAACGGACTCACGCTGGTACAGGCCGCCATGAGACCCAGGAGTCGCAGGAAGTCCCGGCAGAGGCGCGTTGCCCAACCAGAAATGATTGGGCAAAGGAGGAAAGAACCTCCGGCCCTGTCCGCGGGAGCCGTGCTCTGGCTCAAGAGAGTCGAGCTCTGCCCGATGAAAGATATCACCTGCTTCGCTCGAGTTCGACTTGGCCTCATTGACCAGGAGGCCAAGCTGAGAGCAAACCCAGAGGGCCAGATCTCTGACCGCTCCACCTCCAACCTGAAGGGGCTGCTATCAGCCAATCGTCCAGGTAAGGTGCACCGGACCCCTCGGCATGAAAAGCTGTCACCGCTGATGCATTTGGTGAAGACCCTGGGAGCTGAAGAAAGGCCGAAGGGCATGGCCTGGAACTCGAAGAGGGATCCCTCCGCCCTGAAGCGGAGGAATCTCTGATGAGACGGACGGATAGGGACGTGAAAGAACGCGTCCTGGAAGTCCAGAGAACAGAACCACACGCCGTGTTCCAGAGATGGTATTATCTGAGCCAGAGTGACCATTCTGAAGGTTCGAGACCTTAGGAACTTGTTCAGGTCGTGTAGGTCCAGGATGGGGCGCCAGCCCCCCGTCCGTTTCGGGACCAGGAAGTACCTGGACACGAACCCCGGTTCTGATGGTGGGTCCTCTATCTCTTATCCCCCTTTAGGGAGGAGGGTGATGTCGGCTCGACCGAGCCTGTAGAGATTCTGGGGACCCCGAAGCCCAAGGGCGACGGCCCTGAAGGGCAGAGCCCGCCGACCGAGAGGCAGGCCTCTTCCCACCACTCCTCCAAACCCACCTGTCCGTGGTAACAGCGGACCAGGCGGAAAGGAAGTGTCGGGGCTGCCCCAACGGGGAACCAGGGGGCAGGTGGACGGGATAGGGCGACACCCCTCAGCCCGGCACTTTGCAGGCTTGGAGGAAGGACCGCCGAGGGACCACCAGGGCCTTTTCCTCCTTGCTTCCTATTTGAGGGAGCTGGTGGCTTGGGCTTGGAATACCAAGGTCTAGCCTGCTGGCCCTGACGCTGATGTGGGGCCAGACGTGCAGCGGGAGCAGAGGGGCGAAAGGGTTTAGGCTGAGGCTTACGACCCTTGTCTCTCTGCGCGGACGAGACCGAGTCCAAGGTGGCACTGGACTTCTCGATCCTCTGGAGGTGGCCTTCCACCCAGGGTCGAAGAGGTCTGTTCCCAAGAAGGGAACGTCCATAAGCTTGTGCTGGGTATCCGAGGTGAAAGTGGATATCCTCAGCCACGCCCTGACCGACGCATGGCCACAGCGGCCGCCACTGACCGGGCGCCAGATCCCGATATCCAAGGCAGTCTGGAGCTGCTGCTTGGCTACTGCTCTTGCCCTGGTCCCGCACCTGCTTGACCGTGGTCTGCAGGTCAGCGGAAGATGAGGGACAACCTCATCCAGGGAGCCCAACAGGGCATGGAGAAGGCGCCATGAGGGACGGCCGAACTGGCCTGGACGAAGACCAAGAGAGGGCAGCATACACTTTCCGTCGGCATAGTCCAACTTCTTGGACTCTTTGTCAGGCGGTTTGTCCACGCCCCTGGCATTGCCGGCGTCGAAAACGCTGTCCGAACTAACCCTTCAGTCAAGGGTGTTCGGAAAAGCCGGACAGAGCTACAGAGATCGCAGATACTTCCTGGCCATCCTGGTCGACGGCGCAGGACAGGAAGCCGGACGCTGCCATAATTCCAGGGCCGGGTCGACAATGGCTTCGCCACCGAAAGCCTCTGTAGGAGAATCCTCGGTCCAGAATCTCAGTGAGGGATATCTAGCTCGCTTGATATGGGTTCATCCCAGTGGATTCTGAGATGAGCCTAAGAAGTCCGAGGAAGGACGAGGGCTTATCGTCCGCTGACTGCCCCCAGAGGACTCCAAGTCCAGACGCTTGGAGAACAGGAGGATCATCCGAACCGACGAATCGATCAAGAGCTGCCTGGAGCCTGAGCCACTCTCCACTTGCCGAGGCTTATCGAAAGATGAGAGTGACCGACAGCTTATGGGAAGGCCCGGCCGACCGTGAATCTTTCGACGGTGCCCCTACTGTCGGCTGAGAAGGAGGCGGTTCCACCAAAATTGGTGGAGCAGCTGGAATAGGTCGAACAACCGCCTGAAATAGGCTCCTCAACCACCACGAGGGTTGATTCGACTGGTCCGTGGCAACCATTTAATGGCCGGGAAGAGCCTGGCAGACGCTTGTTGCCAGCCAGTAAAAGTTGTTGCCACATGAGATCCTCATATTTTCGGGCGCAACTACGCCGAAGCCTCTCCGAGGAGGAGGAAGATGAGGAAGAGCGGCGACGCCGCTTACCGCGGTGCCGAGACCGAGACCGTCTTGTCGACGGGAGCGGCTGGACCGCGAAGATGTCCGAGACCGAGATCGAAAATCTCGGCCAGGCCGAGGTCGGTGGAGGCGGGAGCCGAGGATTGGCAATCCTTCGCCTCGGTCGACAAGACCGGGCGGCTCGGGGCCGGAGGCGAGATGAGCCGACAGTATCCACAGTCCTCGCCGGGGGAACCGGGGAGGAGGGAATCTCGGCTTCTCCAGCCGACAACCCGTCTAACGGGTCGAGAAAAATCTCGACCACGTCGGCGGGTGTCTCAGTCACCTGGCCTGACGGGGGCACCGTGAAGCCAGTGGCCGAAGCCGAAAAATCGACCGAAGTCGACTGTCGACAAGGGGAGGGAGATCTTTCCCGCTCCCAGGAGCGTCGACGATGGGACTTACCCATACTTTTCTTCGACCGATGAAATGGTCCCGAAGAAGATGGACCCTCGCCCTTAGTTGAGAGGGTCAGGCAAAGCTCCTTAAACGAAGCCTGAGTAGGAGGCCCCAAGAGAAAGCGGAACGAAAGCAGCAGAAGTCGAAGTCGTGGCCTGAGCCACCTCTTCCTCGAGGGCAACCAACTGTTCCAGTTGTTCAGCGGATCCCGAAGCCGCGGAAACCGCCAGTTGAGCCTCCTTGGATTTAACCGGAGGAAATCTCCTTCCGGGCCCCTAGTTGAAGATCGGGCGCCGGGTTCCGAGGACGAGACCCAAAGGAGGAACACAGATCGCAAGCCCGCGGGTCGTGCTCCTGGCTAAGGCAGTAAACGCACGTGGAGTGCGGGTCCGTCCGAGACATCTTCTGCCCACAGGACATCTCCGAACTCGAATCGATTTGTCCATCGCAGCCGCGAGGGAGAAGACCGAAGAGGTAAACTTTTATTTTTTGAGAGTTTCAAACCGAAGCTTTTTTTGGGCCCAAAGCTTAAACGCAGAGCGTTAAGGAGGGAACCTGAGCTTCCAAGCGGTAAGGAAGATCTGGCGTCATGGGCCGGAGCCGAGAGTTTTACCACCCGGGTGGGTGGGAGGAGCTAGCTTGAAGACCTTCCAGCAAGATTTAAAGTGGCAAGGAACCTGCCAGATAGTGTGGATGAACAACATATCCATGTCCCTAGAAGTATTTTTTCACGGAGTGGGTTGTGGATGCATGGAACAGCCTTCCTGAGGAGGTTGTGGAGTCAAAAACAGACGTGGATTTCAAGAATGCATGGAACAGTCATAAGGCAATTCTAGTGGGTGGGGGTAGGAAGAAGTAGACCGTTGGTTAACTAGAATCTGCAGCTTATCCATTAGGTATGGAAATGGACAGACAGGGTGGGCCAAGCGGTCCTTATCTGCCGTCAGATTCTATGTTTCTACGTTACCAATCCTAAGTTTCTTTCTAAGGTGGTGTTTGAGTTGGGGACGACTCAGTTCAGCACTTTTTATTCTAGTGCCTGTCGTCTCAGCACCACTAATGTGCCTTTCATTTCAGCGCAAAAATTAGTGACAGCTGTATCAAATCAGCGCCTGTCATTTCTGCGCCTGCCGTGTTGTTGTTTACAAACATAAGCCAGTCTGGTGTGTCACCTTCCCTACCTTTGCCTGGTCTTGCCCTGAGAGACACAAATGAAACGCAGCTTCACGACGGGTTGTGGCCGTGTGTCTGTGGAAGGCTATGACTGGCCTGCCCAACTAGGCTATCTCAGAAGGTCTACTCACTGTGTGTCTGTCACTCAGCATGTTTCTTTATTTTAATATAGTAATTAAATCTAAGAAGAGGTGTCAGTTTATGGACAGATGCATTGAAGGGGGAGTAGGGTTGCCATTAAAGACTAGTATTTTCTGCAGTTTTCTTCTCTGTTCTACAAGTGCTTTGAATATCGTGTGTTTCTCTATCGGGGTTTAAAAGGTGCAGCATGCAGCTGACTGTCACTTAAAACAACCAAAGGGTGTTCCGCTATGAGCGCGGAAATGGCAGGCGCTGTCATAAGACGGTGCTCTGTTGTGTGGCGCTGCAGTGAATGGTGCTTAAATGACGAGCACTAAACTGCGCTACACCCTTTGAGTTTACTTTGAATCAGTCCATCCACCTGCCTGTTTATTTTCCAGAGCATGCCAATCCAGGAGAAGCACAAATCCATACTTTGGATGTGCACAGAATTTTGAGGTACAATACACACCAAGGAAAGGACTATAGGATGTCCTCCCAAATGCTCGTTTCCTTCACCTCTGGGAAACAGGATGTTCTGGTGTCCAAACAGTGTGTAACCAAATGGTTAGCAGATTGTATTGTTTTCTGTTACAGGAAGTATGGTAAGGAACGTCTTGGTGTGCTTTGTGGCCATTCAACCAGAGGCACAGCCACTTCCATAGCATGCTCTAGAAACATTTCCACTGCGGCGATCTGTGCAGCTGCTACTGGAGCACAGTCCATACCTTTATGAAACACTACAGTCTGGACATCACCACGAGGCGAACGGCCAATTTCGGCCTGGCTGTTCTACAAGGCCTTCTCTCTTAGGTCCTTATGGCCAACCATAGAGACTGTCACTTGTTGCCAGAACTGCTTGGGACTCGTCCAACCGGTGCGACCTGCTGCAAGAGATACCCTCGAAGTAAGGTAGTACAGTTACATAAGAACTTACCGTAACAGTAGATCTTCGAGGGGATCCCCGCAGCAGGCCATGATTTCCCTCCCTCCTTCCCCTTTTGCTGCTTTGGTGGCCTTCAGGCCTTCTGCCTTGCTCTTTCCATCCATAGCGGAGAGTCTTCCACTTCTTCTGCTTCTTTTATTTGTCTAAGAATACCTCAGCTTCCTCCTCAGTTCCCCTAGCAAGCAGTTGCTTATGGTCTATGGCAAGAGAAATGAGTAGAGTGTGGGGGCTGCCCACTCTTATGGGGGTAGGCCGTCAGTGGGCAACGGCGGCGGTGGGTGACCCCCTCTGGTAAACTACTAACTACAAAGTTTCCAATAGGTCCTAGTGCCTGGTGTCCAAGTTCTACCAAAGTGGCCTGCTGCAAGAGATCCTCTCTAAGATCTACTGTTACGGTAAGTTGTTAGGTAACTGTATTGTCCTGGAGATCCTGGAGGAAAAATCATGCTTGGGTTACTATGCAAAACTGAAGCCTGAGGATGAACTTGTTTAGGATCCACAGTTTGAAAGTGGAGCTCCATCTACCTATCTTCCTGGGTACCAGAAGGTACCATGAGATGAATCCTTGCTAAGCTTAACATCCAAGAGCAGACTTTATCGCTCATCACACTGGGTGGAGGTGTTCTTGCTCCATAGTGCCGAAAGACTCCAGCGAGAGCATGCCTTCCACAAGTGCAAGGGTCCACCATGGGGGGCCAAATCTGGAAGTCTTACTCAGACCTACCACTGCCAGATCCTATGTGTTGGAGGCAATAGGGGACCACTGAGAGAGGCAGTGGGGAAGCAGAATTCTTACTGGGAGTTGCAGCAAGGACAATGTCCAGGAGGGAATGGGGCCCCACATCCAGTCACCTTTTGGCTTTGGAAGGTGACTCACTGGAGACACCACCTCCACTACCCATTCACTGACCTTGTCCAGAATTGTTGCGGATGAAGATCTTGGCTGCCAATGTTGCTGCTGTTCCCAGACATGAAGTAAACAACACAAAGGAGCCAGACACTCAGCACAGCTGAAGCACTGTGAAAGACCACTCCAGCTGAGGTATCTGCCTTTTAGGATGTCCCTCTTCTGGGTGTCATCCAAAAAAGTAGCTCGCAATCCAGCTATTCTGACCAGCAATTAAAGCAGCAGTGCAACGAAAAACGTTTTTCAAAATAAGCTAGTTTTAGCCAAGAAAAATATTAGCATACCTGTCAAAAGTATTTGTCTAGGTACTCTCTATGCTGTGCACCACGTCGTTTTCTATTTTTCAGTCCTTATCCACGACAGAGCTGCAATGCTATTTTTATGCTTGAGAAAAAAATCAATTAAAACATTTATAAAATACTGAAGTGTTGGTGGAATTAGGAAATTGTACCACCAAATAAAACTGGAAGATTCCTGGAATCTTTAGTAAAAAATGGTAGTGTCACATTTGTTACCCAATTTCGCTGCACTGCCACTTTAAGTAAAGGATGAACATTACCCCAAGGCAGAACTGTCAGCAGACTGCCCTCTTACAGTCAGGTTGCCAAGGAAAAGGACAACTCTTCCATATGTGGGTGTAACAGTGCAGGACGCCAGCAAGTTGAAGTGATCGGCCACTTCGACAGGATGATCACCACTGCCTGGGCATGGGGCAGCCATGGCTCAGGCCTGGAATAGTTAGGTGGAGACCATACCCAGGGTTACAGTGGTGGGGGCTGGACGGGAATGGTTCACTGAGACACCGCCTACAATACAGGAGGTGGTGCAATCACAGTGAGAGCACAGAGGAGCAGCCATGGCCCATCCGGCTGACCAAAGGCATTTGTCGACCTCCACACCAGACATAGGCCCTGTAAGCTCACTGCTCTAATGTGACCTTTTCCCAACTGTGATGGGACCAAGATTGGTGGGGTGGAGCTAGACAGAGAATTCCCTCCTAAGAACAAACTGGAGGTTTAACCGGATTCTCATATGAACCACCCACTACCAACCTGGGTAGGGTCACTGTGCAATGGGGTTCATGAGAGACAGGATTCTTCTCCCTCAGCAATCGTTATCGCCTAGGCCCAATGGCTCGGCCAAATAATTCTCTTGCATTGACTTTTCTTCTCATTACACTTGTGTTGCACAGAAGCAAATGAAAATTACGTACTCATCGCAGTTGTTGATCTTCCAGAATATCTTCCGCATTCATCACTGGTGGGTTCAAGTCAGAGGCGCAGAACCCTGCGGGAGTACATAGCTTTAAGATTTTTGGAGTAGGAAGCCGATGTCAGGGACAGCATCACTCACGAGGCAGACATATGACCTGTCGCTCATGGACTAGTCAACCACTAATGCCAGCTCCCCCTTCTCCTCAGTTCTGTCTGCCTAGAGGCACAGAAAAAAAAGGGAAGAAGATAGGAAGGGTGGGGCAAGGGAGCACAAGGAATAGGGGAAAAGGAAATAGGATATAAACTAAACAAAATGAATAAAATGATAAAAAAACAACCAGGAAGAGTGTAAGAAGTTCTGGGCGAAGGGACTTAGGATGGACAGAGGTGACCAAGACAGCTGGGTAGGCCGGGGGGAGGGAGTTAAAGTGAGAGGAGAGGAGAGAGAGAGAGAGAGAGAGAGAAAGGACCCAGTGCCCTCACCTAGAAAGGAGTGTGTCAGAAGAGTTGGGTTGCTTTCTGTGCGACCTGGACAAGTCCAACACTTTCGGAGTAACCAAAAAGGAACTGTCCCTGAGAAAATGAGGGACCAGCCCTGAGAGGTTTGCAAGGGAGGCGTACTACCCTGGTATGAAAACAGAATAATTTAAGCCCTTTGGGAAGGTCAAACTAGGTGTCCAACTGGGGACAATGACAGGGGTTAAGGCTGAAAGTTCCATTTGACCAGGAAGTAACAGAAAACTAATGGAGGACCTAAAAGGATTTTATGGCTAAGATAATGCTCAGGCCAGTAAGGCAAGCTCAGTTTTTTCTTTTTTAAATTATAACCAGGATGAAGGTACTCCTCAGAAGAAGGCAGAGGACAGGGGCCCTTATAAGGGGACAAAACAGGAACAGAATTGCCAAAAGTGCATTTCCTTAACTCCGAGATGGTGGGGAAAAGCCAGGTGAGAAGCCCGACCACTAGCACCCCCCCCCCACCTCCCCAGCTGAAGACCCTCTCTTCCTTGTGGCACTGCAGGTCCTGAATGGCCGCTGTCGACACCACTGCTAAATCCACCAGCAATGAAGGTACAGGACTTACAAATTTTTTTGGCGCCTAGCCCTCAGAGCCCAGATCGGTGGTTTTGGACTCCTGGGCACTTCTGATTGGTTACCGCACCTCTGCTTAGCGCTACCGGCTTTGGAATGAGAAAACCTGACTTGTTTTCAGCTTATTTCTCTGAAAAATCTGCTGCCTTTCATACTGAATATATATTTTTTGTCATTAGCTAGTTCGGCACACTCCTGTTTAAGCCTGAGTGTTCAGAGCAGGAATCATTAAAACCACTTTCACCTTGCTTCTCTCGGTGCGGCTTAACTGTAAATCTGACACCTGTTTTAAGTGTTTACAGACCATTTTTAGCTTGATTACGGCATAGGAGTGTACTGTCTTTAGTGATTACAGCTCTCAGTTGAGTTTATCTGTCTGGTTAAGTTAGATTTGAAGCTGTGTTACACGCCCTGCTTCTAGTGTCTCTTCTAAATTGCCGCTCATCTCCTACTGGCGCCAACTGCATCAGACTCCTGCATAAGACTTTTTCACTTGCTAATTTTCTTTGATTTAAACTGCCCCCTTCCTTGTCCGCTACCCCCCTCATATTTTACTGTCTTCTTCTGTAGCCTACTCACGCCCCTTGCTGTCTCTTAACAAGCTAAGCACCCACCCCCCAAATTAAATCCTTAACTAACCCTTGCTTCTCTTTTCCAGGTGAGAAGCCCCAACCACGGGTGCCCTCCCACCCAGCTGAAGACCCTCTCTTCCTTGCGGCGCTGCAGGTCCTGAATAGCCACCACTGCTAAACCCACTGGCAAGCTAGCTAAATCCCTATTTAGGATATTACTTATATAATCCCATTCGGTCACCCGACTAGTGGTTGTGAATTACCAACTCTCTAGATTTGCATTAGCAGATTATACGATCCGGCCACTAGAGGGCTGATCTGCATTAGCCGCTCTCCCTGGCTCCTACTGACGCTCTCTGTTGAGCTACTGAGTCATCTAACCCTTCTGTGTATTTTCAATGTAACCTTGGCAAGTTCCCTTTTTTTTTCCCCAGCCTACCTGCCAAAGTGTACATTACTGCTAGCTTGCATCCGGTTCATTTGTTTCATGCACAATGAAGTCACTCCCTCTCTCCTTAAGAATGGTAACCACTTTCTTCTTCCCTTCACCCTCCCCATCTTTTTACCCCACCTCCCCGGTCCTGATCCTCATTTCTCCCATTATACCCTTTGTTATTCCCTTCCCCTACTACTTTATTCATCCTTGCAATTACTCCCTCTGCCCTTTTTGAATTCTGGTTATACTTTCCCTTCCTCCTGCCTCTCTTTCCTCCTCCTCCTAGTTATTTTGCCCATCTTCATCTCACAATCTCCTCTCTATCCCCTCCATCTTCCTCATCCCCCAAACTCCGAGCTACAATATACAGGTCCTAAATTACATTATCTCATCCTAGCCATCCTCCTCCTCTCATCAGGAAATATCCACCCTATTCCCGGCCCGCCATCATTCTCTTCTTTGGCTATCGCCCCTAACTCAACTGCACCCAGCTCCCCGGCCTCCACGGTTATCCCTAATGGGCTGAAACTTTTTCACCTGAACATCTGCAGCCTGCTATGCAAAACTGACCTCATCCAAACTCTCGTGGTCTCATACACTCCTGACATTTTAATTAAAACTGAGACATGGCTCACAAGCAAAATCCCGAACAACTCCATCGCTATTCCTGGCTACCCCCTCTCCAAATAAGACCGGTCAGGACGGAGCGGGGAGTGGCTATGTATATCTATATGTGGATCTATATATATGGAAAAGGCCAACTGGCAAAGTGCAGACCAGGGGAAAACAGAATCCCCATGGGAACACGAGCAGGGAAATGGAACTATAGGAAAAGGTGGAAGGTGAACTTGTTGAATGCCAGGAGCTGGGCAATAAAATGCCTAAGCTCCAGGCGATGTTAACTGAGGGAGCAGTGGATGTGGCAGCGTCACTGAGACTTGGGCCACTGCAAGACATGACTGGGACCTGAACCTGGAGGGTTACACTATGTTCAGGAAGGACAGGGGGAGGGAAGGGGAGGAGAGCAATGATAGTCAAAACTGCATTGGCATAGGGGAGTAGAGGAGGCGGAGGAACTGTGGAGGCGATTTGGGTCACCTTGATAACAAGGGGGCAAGAGTAAAATAGGAGTGGTGTATAGACCCCTGCCCTGGCGGAGGAGCTGGAGGACAGTCTGGTGGCAGATGTTAGGAGACACTGCAGACTGGGCAGAGGAATGGTGGTGTTGGGGACTTAAACATGCCAGGAACAGACTGGGAGACTATGACATCCTCTGTGACCAGGAGACAGAGGTTGTTGGATGTCTTTCAAGGCGTTCCTAACTCAGCAGGTGAGGGAACCGACCAGGAGAACGGGTACTGGATGTGGTCCTGGCAGACAGTGACCAGATTGGGGCCTGGAGGTAGGGACCCATTGGCGGGGAGTGACCATGCTGCAGTCTGATTCTGCCTGGACCTAGGAGGGTAGAAGGCTGCACAAAGAGCGGAAGTAATCGACTTTAGGGGGGCGGATTTTAAGGAAATGGGAAGGATCCTTAAGGAGCATTTGGATGGGATTGGGTCAGACATGGACGCTGATAGTAGGTGGGAAATCATCATGAGAGAGGTGCAAGATGCTACCAGCACCTGTGCAAGAGTAAGACGAAAATGCGGTAGGGCCCAAAAACCCTGTTGGTGGACCAGGGAGGTGCAGGAGGTGGTGCGGGGAAAGAAAGCAGCCTATAAGCAATTCAAGTGCTTAAGGAGTGAAAGGGATCGAGGGGAGTACGAGCTGATGGCTAGAAGGGCCACTAGAGTGGTGAGGGGCTAAGGCAAGGAAGGAGCAGACCTGGCATGGGAAATTAGGAGAGGAACAAGGGGTTCTTTAGATACACTGGGGAAAGGCGAAGGGTGAAGGGGCAGATTAGCAGGATTAAATCAGGAGAGATGGGCACAAGACCGGGGGCAGGCTGAGGTACTAAATGAGTACTTCACCTCAGTTTTCACCAGGAAAATGGGGTGCTGCATCATACATGGGAGGAGACAGAGATACTGAGGAGGGGACCCTTACCGATCGGCAGGTCTGGGGAGAGGGAGGCATCACTGGCAGGTGGGGGAGGCTAAGCAGGAGAAGAGGTACCGGAAGTGGAAATCACAGCAGAGTGTGAGGGAAGCCTCAGCTCCCTAAGACGGAGGAAAGTCGGGTCAATAAATTACATCGCAGAGTGCTGAAGGAACTTGCAGATGTCCTGGCGAAACCCCTGGCAGAGCTTTTCACTATCTCTCTGAGGACAGGGTGGGTGCCCCAAGACTGGAAGGTGGCGCATATAGTGCCTATCCACAAGGGGGGATCAAGGGAGGTGGCAGGGAACTACAGGCCTGTCAGCCTGACATCGGTGGTGGGCAAGGTGATGGAGGGCATTGTCAAGGAGAGGCTGGGGGGACCTGGATAAGTCAGGGTGCCTGGACGATAGACAGCATGGATTCATCCCGGGGAAATCGTGTCAGACAAACCTGGTGGAGTTCTATGATTGGGTGACAAGTGCCTTGGACCTGGGCAGACCAGTGGATGTCCTCTTTCTAGACTTCAGCAAGGCATTTGACTCTGTTCCTCACGTGGGCCTGTTGGATAAGCTGGGAGAAATGGGGGTGGGGAACCAGATGATCAGATGGATAGGCAGTTGGTTCCAGGACCGGAGTTGGTGGGATAGTCTCATCCCCAAGGAGGGTCATTAGTGGGGTCCCACAGGGATCAGTCCTTGGGCCCCTTCTGTTAAACGCCTACGTATCTAACATAAGGACAGGAATCAGGAGTGAGATGAGTCTCTTTGCAGATGACTCGAAACTGGGGGCGGTGGTGGATGGGGAGGCGGGGAGGGTAGCCTACAGGGGACCTGGAGGCTCTGGAAAGATGGTCTAGAAAGTGAAGCTGAGGTTCAATGCAGGAAATGCAAGGTACTCCACCTGGGGCCAGAAACCCAGGCCAAGTGTACACCGGGGACATAAGTCTCGATGGCTGAGAGGGACCTGGGTGGTGGTGGATGTCAAGATGAACAACTCTGAGACTTGTAGGAGGCAGCAGCCAAGGCCAACAGGATGCTGGGATGCATCGCTAGGGGATCACCTCCAGAAGGAGGGAAGTGATACTCCTCTGTATAACTGCTTGGTGAGGCCTTGAGTACTGCGTGCAGTTTGGAGCCACACTTAAGAGGACATTAACCTCCTAGAGAGGGTCCAGAGGAGGCAACCAAAATGATTTGGGGCTAGGGACAGGACCTATGAGGAGAGGCTCGAAGAGCTAAATATATATACACTGTGAAGAGAGAAGGGGACCAGGGGACATGATAGGGTCTTCAGGTACATGAAGAGGGTAATTAGGGGAGGAACAGTCAGGGTGCTTCGAATGAAGGAGGAAGGGACCACTAGAGGGCATGGGTGGAAGCTGGAGGGGGGAAGATTCAGGAGAGAAAGGAGTAGGTGCTACTTCACCGAGAGGGTGGTGGAGCCATGGAATGCACTGCCTAGGGGGCTGGTGGAGGCAGAGGCAGTGGAGGGGTTCAAGATGGGGTGGGACAGGTACACGGGAAGGGTTCTGGAAGCAAAATCCAATGCAGCAAGAATATCCGGAACTGGGAAGGGAGAAGCCAGAGAAGGCGAGGGGGACAGCAAGGTCAGCACCCAGGGTGGGGGCTGACCAAAGGAGCAGACACGAAAGACCGTTAGGCCTATTCTGCTGGCATTTTAGTATGTTAGTATATCCAGTCTTCATTGTACTCTATTACTATCCTATCATCTTCAGTCCCAGTAACTTACAAGACCCTAGTCACCCATATTACGCTCCCTTTCACTGTCCCAATTTTCGTAGCTGCATCTATGGTCGTCCTAGCACCCACCCCTCAGTCATGGCTGAACTTGTGTCTTCCATTATATCCATCTTGCAATCAGGTAAGCTGTTCATTTTGGGTGATTTGAACCTAAACTGGTTGTCACCCAAGTCAAGTAAGATTTGGAATAATATTGCTGCACTCAACTTATCCTTGAGCTCACACGTCCAAATCATAAAACTCAAAATAACACCCTGCTTGACTGGGCACTCACCACTCATTCTCACTGTGTAATCAAGTCTGGTATCCTCCCCAAAGCCCTCAGTGACCACAATCTACCTGATTCGCAAGGTCCATCGTCCCAAACCCCCTCACAAAATCAGGTCCCACAAGATGTCCCCTTTCCCCACCTACTGCAGAGTCCGATGGTTCTGGAGGAAACAGAAGGCCCAAGTCAATGATAAGACTCCTTTCAGACCCTCCTGCTACTCTGGACACAAAGTGGAGCACAGACCCAGACCTCCCAATCCCTGCCTCACCTAACAAGGCTCTGCCCCTCAGAGATAGCCCAGCAGCAGTCAAGGAGCCAGAAACTAGGATAGAGGTGGACCCAGTGCCACAAACAGCACCAGAATCCCCTTTGGCACTGGAGCCAGGGTTAGAACTGCGGGCGGCACCAGGACCAGACTTGGCACTGGAGGCAGCACTAGACCCAACGCTATCCCCACCGGTGCAGAAATCAGCATCGGAAACATCTCCAGCACCGCATGCAGTACCAAAGGACACAGGAAGCGGTGGCACAGCAGCCGGCACCAGGAAGAGGACTCTGTGGCTCCACGGATGCCGAAGGCCCGCTGACCGCGACAGACTGCCAGTTGGGATCATCCTAATCCTTGTCCTCTGGGTCAGAGGACGAGATCAGGGAGCACTCTAACTGAGCAACTCCCAAGACCCTCCCTCTCCCAGTGCCGCCAATGGACCCACCCGCATGGTCAGCACCACCCTTCCCCAGCACCAATCTCAGTGCCAGGAGCCAAGGCGGCACCAGACTGCACCACTGAGGGACCCGCCAGTGCAGGTCCAGCGTATAGTTGTGACTCCACCACTTGGGATGTCAGTGCCTCCAAGGGGGCACCGGACTGGGCAGAATATGCAACCTGACCCTTGGAGGCTGGATGTCCCAAAGACCCCTCCTGCAGACCTCCAGCCTTTTTTTATTTTTTTGTTAACTTTCTTTTTGCTCCTCTGGAGCTGGGGGGGGGGAGGCGGCACCTGACCCCCTTCTGCCTATTCACCAACCCGTCAAGCTTCCCCGGCCTGGCCTCTGTCTCAACGACGGGATGGGAGGACTGTGACTTACCCCTCATGGAGGCGCCCCCCCCCTCCCCAGGAGGGGACAGGGGAAGCGACCGCATCACCCTTGAGCCCCCACCCGACACCGGGCTTTGTTTGGTCGGGGCATCATTCTGCACACTCCGAGGGTTTTTTTTTTTTTTTTTTTTAGGTTCCCAGAGGCGGCGGACATGCAATGATGTCAGTGCGACGAGGGAACTCACCTGCCACCTCCCACATTCCTGCCTGAATGTAGTGACCATGGTCTCTACTGGGAGCCACTACAAGGCGAGGAACCCCCAGATCCCACCCCAGGAAAGAAGAGCAGTCCGGACACTCAATCTTCTCCTCCCCCTGCCAACCCCTGATAGCCCGAGTCCGCTTCCAAACCTGGGACGCCGGCATGGGGCGAGGTGTGGCGTCCAATGCCTCAATCCTCAGCACCACCGGGCCTCCAGTCTTGGTGAGACGAGGATTAGCCAAGGCATGTGATCCCTCGGTGCATATAGTACCAGGAAGGGGCTCCGGGGAAGTGCCCAGAACCTGGAGTTCAGAGTAACATGCCGGCCTCCAAAGGTTGGGAGTCTCACTCCGACCTTCTAGTCTGAAGCTCAAGAGGGAGCAGGTCTATCAAAAAGCAATCGTCGTACATATCCATATCGTGGTGTCTACCCAGGTAGGTGAAGCACTGGTCATGGTCTTCTCACAGCAGCACAGACACATAGGAGGAAAAGCCACCTTAGATTTTCCGGACATTTTAGGTCTCGGACATGACCAAACTGTGTACAGAAAACAAGAAAATCAGCAAAAACAGCATTCAGCACCATGCCAGAAAAATGGAAAATGAAAAAAAAACAGTGTCGAATCCAAAGAAACAGTGTCGAACTGGGATGTGGCATTAAGTGAAAGGCGGCAGCAGAACTGCAACACAGAAACAGCTGCAGAACGCTCCCATGGAGATGCAGCCACGATGGCGGGAAAAACAGAACCGAGGAGGAGTGGAAGCTGACGATTACTGGCCAGTCCCACATCATACGTCTGCTTCGTGGACAGCGCCATCCCCACTACAAAAATCTGAAAGCTATATGCTCCTGTAGGGTCCTGTGCCTCCAGCTTGAACCCACCAGGGATGAACGGTGAAGACTGATTCTTGAAAGGTCTTGCTGTTCCTCATGTACTGATTGAGACTTTGCAGATCCAGTATGAGACGCCAGACCCCCCACCCTGCCGTTTTGGGACCGGGAAGTACATGGACACATACCCGGAGACTGCCAAGGCTGTCCGGGGCATGAGCTATGGCTCTTTTTGCAAGCAGCTGAGCAACATCCCCCTATAAGAACAGGTTACTCACACCGTCTAGCATTGTCCCTTTCCCCTTTAAATCTTGCCGGAAGTCTTCAAGCTGGCTCCTCCCACCCTCCCGGGTGGTAAATACCTCGGCTCCGCTCCATGACGCCAGATCTAGCCTGTTGGAAGCCAGGTTGTGCGCCTTAAGCCAGGGAGGTCGGGTGGGTGCGTATGGATGAAGAACATATACCACTCCTAGAACTACTGTTACACGTGAGTAACCTGTTGTTCTAGGAGCGTAGATATGTTGTTCATCCACACTGTCTGGCAGACTTCTAGCAGTTCTCCGGGAGGAAGGAGGCAAGGCGCAAGGCCCCTACTTAGGAAACAGAGACTGAAGAACAGAGGCCCAAAATACAGGTTACTCACCAGTAACAGGAGTTCTAGGAATGGTATATGTTGTTCATCCACACTTATTGGCAGGTTCCTTGCCGCTTTAAATCTTGCGGAAGGTCTTCAAGCTAGCTCCTCCACCACCGGGTGGTAAAAACTCGGCTCCGCCCCATGACGCCAGATCTGGCCCGCTGGAAGCTCAGGTTGTGCGTCGCCGAGGGGTCAGGATTGTCAGGGATGAACAACATATACCATTCCTAGAACTCCTGTTACAGGTGAGTAACCTGTATTTCTAGGACATGGATATGTTGTTCATCCACACTATCTGGCAGACTCCTAGCAGTTCTCCGGGAGGGAGGCAAGGCACACCCCTAATACTTACTTGGGGAACAAAGATTGGAGAACGAGGCCCCAAAACCAGCATCCCGGCGTGACTCAAGGTCGATGTGGTAGTGGAAATAAAGGTGTGTGCTGACTTCCAGGTAGCAGCCCTGCAGATCTCCTGGATAGGGACATCCCTGAAGCAGCCACCGATGCAGCAGTATGGCGGGTAGAATGAGCTCTTATCCCTCTGGGAGGCTCCATGCCGCTAACTCACAGCAGAGATTTATGCAGGAGGTGACCCATCTGCCTATCGTCCGCTTGGCTGCAGGTCTGCCAGGTGCGGCTTCAGCGTGGGTGACAAACAGCTGGCGAACCTCTCCCGAATTTCAGCCGATGCTCCTTATAATAAGCTAGCCTTTCTAGGGTCCAGAGTATGGAGCCTATATTCGGCCTCCGAGGTGTGATTGGGGTAGAACACCGGCAGAGTCAATACCTGATTAAGGTGAAACTCCGACACCACCTTCGGAAGGAATTTCGGTGAGGAGTGAGGACAACCTTGTCCTGTGGAAGACCAGGTAAGGAGACTCGATGCTCAGCGCCTGGAGTTCTCCCATCCTTCTGGCTGCGTGATAGCCACCAAGAAGGCGGTTTTCCCGACAGGTGGGAGACCACACCTGTGCATTGGTTCGAATGGCTTGCCCATGAGCTTTGCCAATACCAACAGTAAATCCCACGGAGGTGGGGGTTCCCGCACTGGAGGGAAATGTGATCAAGGCCTTTGAAAAAGGCCCACCACTTTTCCGCGCCACTGACTGCTGACCGCCCAGGCCTGGTAAGCAGACATGGCTGCCAGGTGCACCTTAAGGTCACGACCTAAGCCCTTGACTAGATAGGGACCATAGATAGTCCAAAATGCTCGCCACAGGACACGAGAAGGGGTCCAACCTTTTTCCCCGACACCAAATGGAGAACCTCTTCCATTTGAAGGCATAGCATTTTCTGGTCGACTCCTTACGGGACGCCTCAACGACGTTGAGGACCTCGTCGGAAAGACCCAAGGCCTGGAACTCTAGCCGCTCAGGAACCAGGCCGTCAGGTGCAGGGATTGAAGGTCCGGATGGAACACCTTCCCCTGATTGACTGAGAGCAGGTCCGGGTGAGCTGGAAGCTGCCGCGGAGTCCTGGAGCTGAGACTGAGGAGATCTGGGTACCAGAACTGGCGAGGCCAATCTGGGCTATCAGAATCACCTGCGCCTTGTCCCTCCTCGCTCAGCAGGACCCTGTGAATCAGAGGAACGGGGAAAGGCGTGAAAAGAGGCCCGGTCCACGGCCTCAAAAGGCATCCCTGCAGCGAGCCCTGCTGAGGGGGCGGGCATGAAACAGCCTCAGCTTCGCCTCTCCTGGAGGCAAACAGATCCACCAGAGGTGTGCCCCAGCGGAGAACAGGTCTTGTATTATCTCCGCAGGAGAGACCACTCGTCATGTGCAGCCCCTATCCGGCTCAGGGCATCGGCCAGGGTGTTGGAGGCTCCTGCCACATGAATGGCCAGGAGATCCGCCTCCAGGCTGCGCACTAGTGACCAGATGCGGAGAGCTTCCTTGCATAGAGGCAAAGAGCGCGTCCCGCTCTGGCGGTTTAGATAGTACATGGTCGTGGTATTGTCCGTCTGGACTCGGACCACTTGACCCCGGAGAAACGGAGCAAAGGCGGTGAGAGCTAGGCGGACCGCACGGAGCTCCAGCAGGTTGATATGGCATCGGGACTCCCGCGGGGACCAGAGGCCGTGCGCTCGGTGTTCCCCCAGATGGGCACCCCAACCCATCAAAGAGGCGTCGGTCGATAGAGAGACCATCGGCTCGGGGCGGACAAACGGGATACCCTCCTGCAGATGGGACGGAACGGTCCACCACTGGAGAGCGTTCCACATCTCCTGGGTCGTCCACACGCGCTGGTCCAGAGGGTCGCAACGCTGTGACCACTGGCCGGCCAGACCCCACTGGAGGGGGTGCATATGCCAGCGTGCTCAACGGACTACGCTGGTACAGGCCGCCATAAGACCCAGGGTCGCAGGGAAGTCCCGGCAGGCGCGATTGCCCAACCAGAAATGATTGGGCAAAGGGAGGTAAGAACCTCGCCCTGTCCGCCGGGAGCCGTGTTTGCTCAAGAGAGTCGAGCTCTGCCCCGATGAAGGATATCACCTGCTTCGCTCGAGGTCCGACTTGGCCTCGCTGGACCAGGAGGCCCAGTTGAGAGCAAACCGGAGGCCAGATTTCTGGACCGCTCCACCTCCAACCTGGAGGGGCTGCTATCAGCCAATCGCTCCAGGTAAGGGTACACCCGACCCTCGGCGCCCAGAGGGAAAGCTGTCACCGCTGCAATGCATTTGGTGAAGACCCTGGGAGCTGAAGAAAGGTCAAGGGCATGGCCTGGAACTCAAGAGGGATCCTCCGCCTGAAGCGGAGGAATCTCTGATGGGACTGATGGATAGGGACTGAAAGAACGCGGCCCTGAAGTCCAGAGAACAGAACCACACGCCGTGTTCCAGAGATGGTATTATCTGAGCCAGAGTGACCATTCTGAAGGTTCGAGACCTTAGGAACTTGTTCAGGTCGTAGGTTCAAGATGGGCGCCAGCCCCATCCGCTTCGGGACCAGGAAGTACCTGGACACGAACCCTGGTTCTGGTGAAGGGTCCTCTATCTCTTTATCACCCTTTTCTGAAGGAGGGGATGGCGTCGGCCCGACGTGCCTGTAGAGACTCCTGGGGACTCAAAGCTGGGCTGCATTTGCTCTGAAGGGTGGAGCCTGCTTGAATTCCAGAGGCAGGCCTCTTCCCACCACCTCCAAACCCACCTGTCCGTGGTAACAGCGACCAGGCGGGAAAGGAAGTGTCGGAGCCGTCCCATGCGAGGAACCGAAGGCGAGGTGACGGGATGGGGTGACACCCTCAGCCCGTCCTTAGCAGGCTTGAGGAAGGACCGCCTAGGGACCACCAGGCCTTTTTCCTCCTCTGCTTCCTATTAGAGGAAGCCGATGGCTTGGGCTTGGAATACCAAGGTTAGCCTGCTGGCCCTGACGCTGTTGTTGGGCCGGGCGTAGGGCGGGAGTAGAGGGACGAAGGGCTTAGGCTGGGGCTTATGACCCTTGTCCCTCTGTGCGGACGCAGACCGAATCCAAGGTGGCATTGGATTTTTGATCCTCTGAGGTGGCCTTTCCACCCAGGGCCGAACAGGTCTGTTCCCAGGAAAGGAACGTCCGCCAGCTTGTGCTGGGTATCGCGTAAAGGTGGATATCAGCCAGCCCGCCGATGGATGGCCACAGCGGCCGCCACTGACCGGCACATGAGTCTCCCATATCCAGAGCAGTCTGAGCTGTTGTTTGGCTACTGCCCTGCCCTGATCCCGCACCTGCTTGACCGTAGTCTGCAGGTCAGCGGGAAGATGAGGGACCGCCTCATCCAGGGAACCCAACAGGGCATGGGAGAAATGTGCCATGAGGACGGCCGTAACTGGCCTGACGAAGGCGAGAGAAGAGGCAGCATACACTTTCGGCCCCGAGTAGTCCAATTTCTTGGACTCTTTGTCGGGCGGTTTGTCCACGTCCCTGGCATTACCGGCACGCCGGAAAACACTGTCCGTGACCAGCCCTTCAGCCGAGGGGTGTTCAGAAAACCCGGACAGAGAGCCAGTAGGGACCGCATACTTCCTGGCCATCCTGGCCGAAGGCTCAGGACAGGAAGCCGGATGCTGCCAAAGTTCCAGGGCCGGCCCGACAATGGCTTCGGCCACTGGAAAGGCCTCCGTGGGAGAATCCCCTCGGTCCAGAATCTCGGTGAGAGGATATCTGGCCCGTTTGGATACGGGTTCAAGCTTCATCCCAGTGGATTCCGAGATGAGCATAAGAAGTCCTAGGAAGGACGAAGGGCTATCGTCCACTGACTGCCCCTCAGAGGACTCCAAGTCAAAGCGCTTGGAGAACAGGAGGAGTCATCCACCGACGAGTTGTCGAATAGCTGCCTGGAGCCTGAGCCACCTCCACTTGCCGAGGCTTGTCAGGTGAGAGTGACCGACAGCCTCACGGGAAGGCCTGGGCCAACCGCGATTCTTTCGCCGGAGCCCCAGCTGTCGGCTGAGGTGGAGGGCGGTTCCACCACAATTGGTGGGGCAGCCGGAATAGGTCGGACAACTGGCCTGAAACAGGCCTCGACCACTACCTGGTCCGTGGCAACCACTTAATGGCCGGAGAAGAGGCCTGAGCCTGCTTATGGCCAGAAAAAATTGTTGCCACATGAGGTCCTCGTATTTTCGGGCGTAGCTTCGCTGACCTTCCCTCCTTGGCCGAGGAGGAAGAGGAAGATGACGGCACCAAGTCATGTGCCGAGACCGGAGACCGCCTGTGTCGACGGAACCGCTGGACCGCCAAGATGTCCAAGACCGAGATCGAGAAACTCGCTAGGCCGAGGTCGGTGAGGCGGGGAGCCGAGGATGGCCGATCCCTCGGTTCGGTCGGCAAAACCGACGGCTCCTGATTCACTGGAACGGGAGAGCCGACGATATCCTTAGCCCTCACCGGGGGAACCGGGGAGGAGGGAATCTCGGCTTCTCCAGCCGACAACCCGTCTAACGGGTCGAGAAAAATCTCAACCTCGTCGGCGGGAGTCTCAGTCACCTGGCCTGACGGGGCACCAGAAGCCAGTGGTCAAGCCGAATTCAACCAAGTTCGATTGTCGACGAGGGAGGGATCTTTCCTGCCCCAAGAGCCGACGATGAGACTTATTTAGACTTCTTCAATCGATGAAACGGACTCGAAGAAGCAGGACCTCGCTTTAGTTGAGAGGGTCAAGCAAAGCTCCAAAGGCAGCTTAAATATGAGGTCCCAGCTATGAGGGACAAAGGTCGAGAAGAGAAAGTCATGCCTTGAGCCGCCTAGTTTTCAAGGCGACCAACCTTCTCTAGTTGTTCGGGCGGATCCGGCAGCCGAAACCGCCAGTCGGAGCCTCTTTGGATTTGACCGAGGAAATCTTGGGACGCCCGTAAGCAGCGGGCAGCGCTGTCCCGAGGACGAGACCAGAAGGAGGAACACAGGTCGCAAGCTCATGGTCGTGCTCCTGGCTAAGGCAATAAACGACGGAGTGCGGTCCGTCCGAGACATCTTCTGCCCACAGGGACATCTCCGAAATCCGGGAGTCGATTTGTCCATCGCAGCCGCGAAGGAAGAAGACCGAGAAAGATATGAGAGTTTTTTTTTTTTCTTTTTTTCTCTTTTTTAAACCGAATGATTTTAGGCCCAAAACTTAATCGCAGAGCGTTAAGGAGGGAACCTGAGCTTCCAAGCGGTAAGGAAGATCTGGCGTCATGGGGCGGAGCCGAGAGTTTTACCACCCGGGTGGGTGGGAGGAGCTAGCTTGAAGACCTTCCGGCAAGATTTAAAGCGGCAAGGAACCTGCCAATAAGTGTGGATGAACAACATATCCATGTCCCTAGAACCAGCATTACGTCGTGACTCTACTTCGATGTGGTAATGGGTAATAAAGGTGTTTGCTGACTTCCAGGTAGCAGCCCGACAGATTTCCTGGATACGGATGTCCCTGGAAGCAGCCACCGAAGCAGCAGTATGGCGGGTAGAATGAGCCCTTATCCCTTTGGGAGGCTCCTTGCCGCCAATTCATAACACAGACCTATGCATGATGTAATCCATCTTGCAACAGTCCGTTTAGCTGCAGGTCTGCCAGAAGCGGCTTCAGCGTAGGTGACAAACAGCTGGCGAACCTCTCCTTATAGTAGGAGAGAGCATGCCTGAGGTCCGGAGTATGGAGCCTGTACTCGGCATCCGAGGTGTAGTTAGGGTAGTATACCGGCAGTCTCAACACCTGGTTGAGGTGAAACTCCTGACACCACCTTCGGAAGGAATTTCGGGTGGGGGCACAGGACAACTTTGTCCCTGTGAAAGACCAGATAAGGGGAGTCCACCGAAAGCGCCTGGAGCTCCCCTGTCCTTCTGGCTGACGGATAGCGACTAGGAAGGCAGTCTTTCCATGACAAGTGCGAGAGCTCACACTTGTGCATGGGTTCGAATGGCTTGCCCATGAGCTGGCCAAACCAGCAAAAGATCCCACGGAGGTGAGTGTTCACGCACCAGAGGGGATATGAGCAAGGCCTTGTGCGCCCCATCACCGCCTCCAGAGCTAACATTGGCTGACCGCCCGCCGTAAGCAGAAATGGCTGCTAGGTGCACCCTAAGGGTCGATGACAGAAGACCCCTTTTGAGAGGGACCAAAGATAGTCTAGAATGTTAGCCACAGAGCAGGATAAGGGGTCCAGGCACCCTCGACACCAAATAGAAAATCTTTTCATTTGAAGGCACAATATTTCCTGGTCGATTCTTTTCGAGATGCTTCCACCATGGTGTAGACATCCTCAGAAAGACCCAAAGCCTGGAACTCTAGCCGCTCAGGAACCAGGCTATGATTTGCAGGGATTGAAGGTCCGAGTGGAAGACCTTCCCCAGGTTCAGCGATATCAGGTTCGGGTGTGTACACAGCCGCTCCGGGGCCCTGCAGCTGAGGGGATCTGGATACCAGAACTGGCGTGGCCAAACTGGGGCTACCAGAATCACCTTCGCCTTGTCCCTCCTCACCTTGAGTAACACCTTGTGGATCAAGGGAAATGGAGGGAAGGCGTAGAACAGGCCTGGGGTCCATGGTCTTGAGAAGGCATCCCCCTGCAGCGAACCCCGCTGAGGGGGGCGGACATGGTACAGCCTCAGCTTGGTGTTCTCCTTGGAGGCAAACAGGTCCACCAACGGTTTACCCCAACGGGAGAACAGGTTGTAAGCTACCTCTGGATGGAGAGACCACTCGTGGGATGTCTGGCCTATGCGGCTGAGAGCATCTGCCAGTTGGTTCGCGACTCCTGCCACATGGATGGCTAGGAGATCCGCCTCCAGCCAGCTGACGAAGGTCCAGATCCGGAGCGCCTCCTTGCATAGCAGACGGGAGTGTGTGCCACCCTGTTTATTGAGGTAGTACATGGTCATGGTATTGTACGTCTGGACTTGAACCACTTGACCCTGGAGCTGAGGAGCGAAAGCTGACAGTGCCAGTCTGACTGCTCTGAGCTCTAGCTGGTAGATGTGGCATCAGGATTCCTCGGGGGGTCCAGAACCTGTGGGCTCTGTTGCCCCCCACATGGGCTCCCCAGCCCATGAGAGAGGCGTCGGTCGTAAGGACGACCGTCGGCTCGGGGAGGACAAATGGGACTCCTTCCTGCAAATGACTCGGGACAGTCCACCATTGGAGAGCGTCCCACATCCTCTGGGTGACTGTGATTAGCTGGTCGAAGAGACCTTGACGCTGAGACCACTGGGCAGTCAGCTCCCATTGAAGGGGGAGCATGTGCAATCTGGCCCAGCGGACCACTGAGGTGCACGCCGCCATGTAACCCAGGAGGCGCAAAAGTCCCGGGCAGGGCGCAAGTGCCCAACCAGAAATGATAGGGCAAAGGAGGAGAGAACCTCCGCCCTGTCCGCCGAGAGCCGAGGTCTGGCTTGACAAGAGTCGAGCTCTGCCCCGATGAAGCCCATCACCTGAGAAGGTACGAGTTCTGATTTGGCCTCGTTGACCAGAAGGCCCAAGTGAGAGCAGGTTCGCAGGGACAGGTCTCTGGACCTCTCCACCTCCTGAAGGGAGGAACCCGCCAGGAGCCAGTCGTCTAGGTAGGGGTAAATACGAACCCCTTGACGTCGTAGATGGGCTGCCACCACTGCGATGCATTTGGTGAAGACCCTTGGGGCCGATGACAGGTCGAACGGCATGGCTCTGAACTTGTACAGGGTCCCTTCGACCCTGAAGTGGAGGAACCGCTGATGGCATGGACGGATTGGGACGTGGTAAAAAGCATCCTGAAGATCCAGTGAACAGAACCACATGTTTCGCTCCAGGGATGGTATGATCTGGTTCCGAGTTACCATCCGGAAGGTGCGAGACCTGAGAATACCGATTCAGGTCGTGGAGAGGCACCAACCCCCTCCCATCCGCTTGAGCACCAGGAAATACCTGGAAACGAAGCTTGGATCTGAAGGAGGATCCGGCACCGGGCACCGTCTCTTTGAGGAGTTGCGCAAAGTCGTCCCGAAAGGCAGACTGGGTGCCAGCTGAGATCCTTTCCTCCTGTGGGGCATGGGCTTGACTGGGAGGGTACTGCTCAAACTCTAGGGGCAGACCCTGCCCGACCACTTCCAGAACCCACCTGTCCGAAGTGATACTGGAACCAGGCGGAAAGGAAGTGGTGGAGCCGGCCCCCCACGGGAGGACCCAGAGCTGGTGTGACGGGTACGGGGGAGGCCACCCCCGACCCGTCACTGGGCAGGCTTAGAGGAGGAGGAGGCACCTGACCAGCACCCGGCCTCCTATCGGGCTGTTGGGGACCTTGCTGGCCTAGGGGCCCAAACTTGGAGCCTGCTGCTGTTGCTGACCTCTCTGGAAGGAGGGCTGTCTGACCGCAGGGGAAGAATGCCGAAAGGACTTCTTCTTGCGCTTCTGCTGGTTCTTGCCCGAAGAACCCTTAGCAGAGGTGGCATCTAAGGTGGCATTAGACTGCTCAATGCGCTGCAGATGACCTGCCACTCCCGGACCGAAGAGGTCGGTGCCAAGGAAGGGCATGTCAGCTAGCTTGTGCTGAGTATCCATGGGAAAGGAGGATAACCTCAGCCAAGCCCTGCGGCGAGAGGCTACCACTGCCGCTAGTTAACGGGCACAGGAATCACCAATGTCCAGAGCTGTCTGGAGCTGTTTGGAAACAGCTCGGCCCTGGTCCCGGACCTGCTTGACCGTGGTCTGCATGTCTGCTGGGAGGTGAGGAAGCACTTCATCCAGCGACCCCAAAAGGGCATGAGAGAAGTGTGCCATGATCACTGCTGAGCTTGCCTGACGAAGGCCCAAGGATGATGCCGCGTAGACCTTCCGGGCAGAGTGGTATATAAGTTTGGACTCGTTGTCCGGAGTGCGGTCAGTATTCGCAGAGCTGCCTGTTCGCCTGAATACTAAGGCAGTCACAAGGCTTTCCGCCGAGGGGTGCTCAGTAAAACCCGCCAAGGACCCCGTGGGCACCGCGTACTTGCGGGTCATGCAGGTAGATGGAGCCGGGCAGGAGGCTGGATGCTGCCAGAGTTTCAGAGCCGGGCCAACTATGGCTTCGGCCACTGGAAAGGCCTCCATTGGGGTATCCCCCCTCTTAAGAATATCTGTGAGGGGATATTCTGCCTTCTTCTGAATAGGCTGCAAAGGCATTCCTGTGGACTCAGAAATGAGTCGAAGGATGCCCTGGAAGGAGGGAGACCCTTCTTCCAAGCCTGATACCGACAGCTCATCATGAGAATGAAGGCCGGTATTATCTGAATCGGAGTCCAGATACAAAGGCTGCCCACCTAGATCTCCCTCAATGTGCCTAGGGCGATCAGGGGTGACCATAATCGATAGTCTGTGAGGAAGACCTGAAGACTGTCGGTCCTCCTTAGAGGGAACCCCTCCCAGGGGCTGTTTTGGTGGAGGTTCCACCAAAACTGGTGGGGAGCCAGTAGCCGGCCGAGCCGAAAGGAGCCCTAGACGCCGATGTCGGCTGAAGAGGCTGAGGCCAAGTGATAGCCGGAACCACCGGGGTAGCCGGCTTCTGGCCTGTTAGCAGAAGTTGCTGCCACATAAGATCCTCATAGAGTCGACAAAGTTTCCGTCGAAGCCTCTCCTCATCAGAGGAGGATGAGGAACGCGGTGGCGGCGCCTCTTCTGGGAGTGTTTATGTCCCTTCTTAGGTCTACTGGCCGAAGAGGACTTACTCCTCAATTGAGACCGACGGCGTCGGCTCTGTCGGTCAGGAGAAGCCAGACTCGGTGAAAACAGAGGTTCCGGCTCCTGGCCCTTGATCGGGATACCCGCATGACGGGTTTCCTCGTCGGGGAAGGAGAGAATGGGCGTTCTCTCCAGACAGTCGTCGACAGGCGTCGGCGACAATGGCTCGATCGAGTCGAGAGAAATCTCGGCCGGTTCAGCTGTGTCCTCGACTTCAGTGCCTAAGCCAGACAGAAGGTCTGAAAAGCCGGCAGCCGAGGAGGCGATCTCAACCATAGTCGAGACCCCTTGCTCCTGGAAGTCGGACCACTCTCGGTCCCAGGAGCATCTTCTTTAGCTAGAAGACTGTTTTGGATCCTTCTTTTTGGATCGGGAGGAGTGCGAACCCGAGGGCGCCTCACCCTTAGTAGGGAGAGACTGGCATAACTCCCGAAAGGATCCTGTGAAGGTGGAGCCCAAGTTGAGCGGCACGAAGAAGCTTCAGTTGGCCGAAGCCTGGGGCAGCTTCTTCCTTGAAGTCCACCATCTGCTCGAGCTGCTTGGCGGATCACGCAGCCGCGGAAACCGCCCACCTGGCCTCCTTCGATTTCACCGGTGAATTGCGAAGCTCCGGTCTCCCCAACTTCAGGCACGCCTGATGATCCTCCAGAACCGTAGGATGGAAGGCAGAGCAAATAGTGCATTGCGAGGTATCATGCACGGTACCGAGGCAATAAACACATGAGAGGTGGGGGTAGGTGTGCGACATTTTTTGTCCACAAGGACACCGGTGAAACCCAGGGGACAACTTGTCATCCATGTCCGAAAAGTTTAGATCCGAGTCGTATACTCTTACGAGTTTCAAAGCAAGAAGATGCGGTGAAAACAGTTGATTAGACTCCAGGGCCTCAATCGCTGCAAAAAAGCTTGAGGGAAACTGTATCTTCTAGCAGAAAGGAAGATCTGGCGTCATGGGGTGAAGGTGGGTGGAGAAGCCAGCTTGAAGACTTCCGGCAAGATTTAAAAGGGAAAGGAACAATGCCAGACAGTGTGGATGAACAACATATCCACGCTCCTAGAACAAAGGACTGCCTCAAAATGTGGGATTGGTAAAACAGCAGAGCCTCAAAGTTGAGAGGTAACCCTCTGCCTACTATCTTGAGAACCCACCTGCCCATAGTAATGACAGGCCAGCGAGTCCAGAAGTGGCAAAGCCAACCCTTTACAGAGCTGGTTCAGGGACTGGTGAGGCAGTAGATAGACCCCACCGACCCAGTCACAGAGTTGAATAAGGCCCCGTCACCAGCCCAATGGCACTGAGAATTGAGGCGCCGGACACCTTACCTCATGCTATGCCAGAGACCTGGGTTTGGGAATGACCTCTGGTTGTCAGCATGGGGTGGGGGCAGGAGCAGGATTGAGCAGAGTGGGTAGGCTGCTCTCATAGAAACAGACACTTTGACGGCAGATAAGGACCGCTAAGCCCATCTAGTCTGCCCATTTCCCTACCTACAGGATAGGCCGCAGATCCTAGTTAACCAACAGCCTATATGTTCCTGCCCCCCTCAAGAATTGCCTTATGTCTGTCCCATGCATTCTTGAATTCTCCCACAGTTTTAGACCCCACAACTTCCTCAGGAAGGCTGTTCCATGCATCCACTACCCTCTCTGTGAAATAATACTTCCTCACATTGCCCCTGAACCCCTCCTTCTATCTTTAAATTGTGTCCCTTGTTCTTCAAGTCTCTTTTCTGAAAGATGCTACCTCTTGGACTTTGTTGATTCCCTTGAGGTACTTGAAAGTTTCTATCATGTCCCCCTCTCCCTTCTTTCCTCAAGGGTATACATATTAAGCTCCTTTAGTCTCTCCTCATATGGCTTCTCTTGCAGACCCTGCACCATTTAGTTGCCCTCCTCTGGACTGCCTCTATCCTGTCTATGTCCTTGTGGAGATGGGGTCTCCAGAACTGGACACAGTATTCCAAATGGGTCTCACCAACTGTCTGTACAGAGGATAACAACTTCCTGTTTTCTGCTGCTGATGCCTCTCCTATACATCCCAGTATACCCCGCCATCCCTACTGCCTTCTCACAATGCTTGCTAACCTTAAGGTCATCTGATATGATTACCCCAGGTCCCTTTCCTGTTTTGTTGTTGTTACTACCTCCCACCCATTGTGTATTCTTCCCTGGGTTCTTGTTTCCAGGTGCATTATTTGCACTTTTTGCATTGAATCCTAGCTGCCATACGTCTGACCATTCCTCCAACCTTGCCAAGTCCCTTTCATCCTTTCCATGCCTCCTTGTCTATCAACCCTGTTGCAGATCTTTGTGTCATCTGCAAAAAGGCATACTTTTCCTTCCAGTCCCTCTGCAATGCCACTGATGAAGAAATTAAAAAGGACAGGACCCAATACTGAACCCTGCGGTACCCCACTAGTAACCGCCCTTTCTTCAGAGTGGACTCCATTTTCAATTACCTTCTGTGTCCCGTTGTCCAGCCAATGTTTTCCAGGCTACCACCCTGGGACCCACCCCAGGCTGGTTAATTTGACTAATAATCTTTGTGTGGGACTGTGTCAAATGCCTTGCTAAAGTCCAGGTAGGCCATGTCCACAGCCCTCCTGGTCTACTACTTTGGTCACCAGTCAAAGAAATCTATTAGATTTGTCTGACATGACCTTCCGCTGTGAACCCATGCTGCCTTGGATCCTGTGCTCCACTGACCTCTAGGTACTCAACTATTCTTTCCTTCAGAAGTGACTCCATCACTTTCCCTACCACAGAGGTCAGACTGACAGGTCTGTAGTTTCCTGCCTCTGTCTTGGTCCCACTTTTGTGAAGGGGAATCACATCTGCCTTCTTCCAGTCCTCGGGTACCACACCATCCTCCCATGATTTATTAAAAAGAGTAACCAGTGGTTTCACTAGTTCCTTCCTTTAGAATTCTGGGGTGAATTCCATCAGGACCCATTGCTTTGTCCACCTTCAGTTTTAGGAGTCTTGCAGAACCCTTTCTTCTGTGAAAGGACTGGGATCGACCCCCTTATCAAGAGTGCTTCTGTTAATTGGATTAGGCACTTCCCCCTCCTCGATTGTGAATACCGAGCAGAAATATTCGTTCAGTATTCCTGCTTTTTCACTGTCCCCTTCTGCCCACCCACCGTTCATTCTATTCAGCCTCACTATCCCTCCCTTTGTCTTTCTACGCTCGCTGATGTACCTACAAAAGGTTTTATCCCCCTTCTTAACTGAGTTGGCTATCTTTTCCTCAGTTTGGGCCTTTGCTATTCTGACTTCCCTCCCTGCTTCCTTCTGCCTTAACTGGTACAGCTCTCTGTCCTGCTCCTTCTGTGTTTCCTTATACTTCTGGAATGCTATCTTTTTCTTCCTGACTTTCACAGCCACCTCTCTTGAGAACCATAGTGGCTTTTTCTTTCGTTTTGATTTATTTGCTTTGCACAAAGGCTTGTTGCCTCTGTGATGGCAGTTTGATAATTCCCCATTGTTGCTCCACACCTCCTTCTAGCCTGTTTGCTAGTGCTTTTCTGAGCACTCTCCCATCTTGCCAAAGTCAGCCCTCCTAAAAGTCCAGTACCCTCACTTTGTATGGCTTGACTCTGTAGCCGAGTTAACGTGAACCACACTGTTTGATGGTCACTTGTCCCCAGATGGCAACCCACTTCTAGATCTGAGATCCTCTCACTGCCCCGCTTGAGAGCACGAGGTCTAAGATTGCTCCTCACGAGTGGATTCAAACTAGCTGTCTAATGCCTGCCACCTGTAGGGCGCCAAGAACGGCCCTGCTCTTGGATGTGGCTGCAGCAAATGTGCTCCAGTTAACATCTGGCATATTCAGGTCTCCCATCAACAGTATCTCCCTTTCTCTGCCATTCTAAGAATGCCTTCCATCATATCCTTGTCCATTCCTTCCCCTGACATGGGGTCTGTACACAACCCTGTGCGGATTGTGGTGCCCTTTCCAGTCTCCAAGGTGACCCACAGTGCCTCCTCTCCTCCCTGTTTACTCTTTTGTTCAGTTGCTTTTATCCCTTCCTTTACATAGAGAGCTACTCCTCCCCCTCTTCTCCCCTGCCTGTCGCTCCTGTAGGTAATGTACCCTGGTATGTTAACATCCCAGTCATGGTTCTCTGTGTACCATGTTTCTGTGACTGCTACGATATCCAGGCATCCCTCTTCCATTAAGGCCACCAGCTCAGGGAGCTTGTTGCCCAGACTACGGGCATTGGTACTCATTACCCTCCATTTCCTGATGGCCTTACCCCCTTCTGCCCCATCCCTGTCCTTCTTGCCTTTGTCACTTTCTCCATTTACCCCTGCCCTTCTCCCTATCGACACCTCCATGTTGGTGTTTGCCACACTTATTACCGTGATTGTTTGGGGGCTAGGATTTTCCTGCTCCTTTCCAGTGCCTCCACTTTGGCTACTTTAAAAGCTTTCCAATGAAGCATTTAAACCTATCACCTAGGATCCTGGTTCCCCTCCCGAACAGATGCAGCCCATCATGCCAGTATAGGCTTGCATCACTCCAGGTGGACCCCCAGTCCCCAATGAAGCCAAATCCCTGAGCTCCACACTAGTTTTTCAACCACTGATTGAATCCCATGGTACGGAACACCTAGCCTCTCCTATGCCATAGATGGTAGCACCTCCGAGAAGGTTACCTGCATGCTACTTGACTAAGGCCCCTCCCCAATTCCACAAACTCTTCCTGCACTTCTCTAATCCCTTTCTTAGCCAGGTCATTTGCCCCAAGGTGGACAATGACATCCAGCTCCCTCCCTGTGCAGCTGCTCCGGCAATCCTGAGGATTCGCTCCCTGTCCCTCCAAGCCATGGCGCCAGGCAGGCACCTTACCTCCCTCTCCCCTTCCTTGCCCAGTTCTACCTTCCTAACAATGGAGTCCCCACCAGGAGTTGTTTCCTTCCCCTGCAGGGTCCCCTGCCACCCTCCTGTGGGTCTCCCTTGTGGAGGTTCCCAACATCCTCCTTGGTCTCCACTGTAGGTGCCTCCATAGAGGAACCACACTTTGCCAGAATGGCATAGGAATTGTGGAGAGGTACAACTGGAGGGATGTGCCTCTGTTCCACCACCCTCACCCTCCCTGAGCCCACTGTGGTCCAACTGCTCCTCTTTCTTGTCAACCTCTGAGGCAACGGCAGTGGCACTGGTGGTCCCTGGATGGAAGAGGAGGTCCCACAAATCCTGGCCAACTCAGCCTGGAGATGAGCAACCTCCTCCCTCAGCCCAGAGAGGTGCCTGCAGATGGGACAACACCGCATCCTCCAGAACATCTCCCAGAAGACTGCTGCTCCACAGCCACTGCACTGCACCACTCCAATCATGTCTTATTTCTGGCCCTTAACTGTTTGCAATCCTTACTCTTTCCTCTGTTTTTTTCTCTCTCTCCTTACTTTCTGCCTGTGTGCCCTTTAAGCTCCTGATTGTCCTGTTCTGAGACAAGAATATCCTATATTTCTCAGTAGACCACTTACTTGTTCAGAGGCAGACCTCCAGCAGCTAGAGGGGCCAGAGGCTACTCCTGCCCTTCTAGGATGGTGGGTCCTTGGTGGTTCTGTGATCCCTCACTTCCTGCCTCTAAACAGGAAGTTCCTGTTGTCAGTCAAATCCTGTGCCTATAAAAATAGAACTAGCTTTGGGTGGAGGGAAGGGAAGGAGGGCAATATAGTCCCAGTAGAGAAGTTCAGTCACACAGCAGTCCTTTCTCCTGGTGTCTTCTGCCAAGCTATTAGCAGAATCTTTCTAAGGCAGTCTTTAAATGTGGCTTCCTTCTAGCTAAGCCACTCCCCTACTTACCAGATCTTTCTACAAGTAATTTAAACCTCACAACAGTTAAGTCCTCATAGAAACACGGACTCTGACGGCAGATTAAGGACCACTTGGCCCACCCAGTCTGCCCATTTCCCTACCTAATGGATAAGTAGCAGATTCTAGTTAACCAACAGCTTACTTCCTGCAACCCCACACAAACAATTGCCTTATGTCTGTCCCATGCATGTTTGAATTCCCCAACTGTTTTAGACTCAACAACCTCCCCAGGAAGGCGGTTCCATGCACCCACCACTCTCTCCGGGAAAAAAAAATTCCTCACATTGCCCCTGAGACGTCCCCCCTCTATCTTTAAATTGTGCTCCCTTGTTCTTAACACATCTCTTTTTCTGAAAGATGCTACCCTCCTGGACTTTGTTGATTCCCTTGAGGTACTTGAATGTTTCTATCATGTCCCCCGTCCCTCCTCTCATCAAGGGTATACATATTAAGCTCTTTCAGTCTCTCTTCATATGGTTTCTGATGTAGACCCTGCACCATTTTAGTTGCCCTCCTCTGGACTGCATCTATCCTGTCTATGTCTTTGCATAGATGAGGTCTCCAAAAACTGCACACAGTACTCCAGATGGGGTCTCACCAACCATCTGTATAGAGGGATAACCACTTCCCTTTTTCTACTTGTGATGCCCCTTCCTATGCATCCCAGTATCCCCCTGGCTCTCCTTACTGACTTCTCACATTGCTTACCCACCTTTAGGTCATCTGATATGACTACCCCCAGGTCCCTTTTCATTTTTGCTGTTGTTAGTACCTCCCCTGCTATTGTGTACTCTTCTCCTGGGTTTTTGTTTCCCAGGTGCATTATTTTGCCCTTCTTTGCATTGAATCTAAGTTGCCATATGTCTGACCATTCCTCCAACCTTGCTTAATTCCTTTCTCATCTTTTCTACCCCCTCTTGTGTATCAACTCTGTTACAGATCTTTGAGTCATCTGCAAAGAAGCATACCTTTCCCTCCAGACCCTCTGTAATGTCACCTATAAAGATGCTAAAGAGGACTGGAGCCAGTACTGAGCTCTGAGGTACTCCACTAGTAACCCCCCTTTCTTCAGAATGTGTTCCATTCACTCTCCTAAGGGTGTCGAGTTGTTGCCCTCCCGTAGTTCCGCTCCCTTTGGGTGAAGGTCCAGTGGGAAGTGAAGGTGGAGGGGGCAGCAAGAACAGGAGTGCAGAAGTGACTGAGCTGGTGCCATGGAGCGTGTGCATGCCTCCACTCACACAGTCGTGTACCGGGACCTTGGGCGGGGTAAAAACCTGACAAAAAAACACTATAAACATAATAATTAAAAAATATTAATAAGGCCCTGTCCCATTTGTTACTCAGAAAGAGTTAAATGCAAGGATCTGTTCTATCCTCTCCTTTTCTGTCTCTGGTCTACCTGGTTGCGCAACCAAATGTTCTCATGAGACCTGGGAACTGATCACTTTAACAGTCTCGTGATTCTCCACCTCTGTCTCTCTGCTTTCACTTGCTATTTCTGTCTTTTCTTCTTCTTTGCATATCTACTGTTATAAAAATATATGTGAAACTGGGGATCCCTCGGTTTGGAATATATATCTCTGCTCGTCTTGCGGCTGAAATTTCCAAGTCCAGGTCAAAAGACTTTCTTTTGGGCTTCGCTCATGGCATGCATTGCTCTCTGCAGGAAGCGAAATGTATGCACTGCTCTCTGCAGGAAGTGAAATGTATGCACTGCTCTCTGCAGGAAGTGAAATGTACGTACTGGTCTCTCCAACAACTCTGTCTGGCCTCATACCGGTACTGGTTTGGTTGCGCGATTAAATACTGCATGGTACCATACCTCGGCACAGTCATTTTATATTATAAGCGGCCCTCAAACATGAGCCGCATACCAAACTAGGAAACTGAAATATAAGCCGTGGCTATTATTCTAAGACATACGGTGGTTATACTGTTGAAATGCTGCAAGAAGCTGTTTGGAATTTAGGGGGTCAACACGAGATGCAGTTTGAGCTCGCCTCAGGCTTGCTGCTGTCAGCAGGTCAGCCTGGGACACTGTTCTATTTGCAAGTCTGCTCTACTAAGAAATTGACAAGAACTCTGATATATTTTCTGAAAAACTCAAGTACTGATTAACTCAAGTTGTGAGAAACTCAAGTATTGTATTACAAACTGCTTTTACTGTGTAGCCATGCAGTGGTAAAGTCAGGAATCGCGACTGCTGGAAAACTGCTGAAAAATTTAAATCTGCTCTTTGTCCTACCTGACCCGCCTCCTCAGTCCAGTATTTTATCCCTTCTCTCTCTCTCTCTCCAGATCTTGCCGTGGGTCGCGAGGGCTCAGGAAGCAGCCCACCCTCCCCAGCACCAGCAGCCCAAGCAGGGATTCGGATTGCTCGCTCACCCCGGCCCCCCGGACCACAGGTACGCCAGACCGAGGAGTACAGGACTGCTGAAGCACTGAGTTTTAACCCCGCTTGCACTGCGTGCCGGCTCCCCATCGCCCCCACTACCACCCTTGGTTGGCTCTCCACTTTATAGTTAGTATCACGTGAGGCTGTAGAACCAATCAGCCCACTTTGCCTTCTGCAGGTTATACTGGCTGAACACTAGAGGGACCCTGCTTGCCTAAGCCCTCCTATCTCTCTAACAGCAATATAACATAATGACTCCTTTAGGTCTTGGATTACTCATGCTGCTTCTCTTCACCCCAACCCTGTTACAAAAAAAAAAACACAGTTCTAAATCTCCGACACAGCAATATATGTTTTTATGCTAGCTTCTTGTGAACCCCCCACTCCCTCTAACACCTCCATCTACCCTCCTTTCTCCACCAACACCCCACACACACACTGGTTCGCCTAACTGCCATCTCACCCCCCCCAGTACCCATACCCTCTGTAGCCCACAACAGCAGGTGGTATCCCCCTGTGCTAGCCCTGCCCAACCTTAGCTCCCTGTCCATCCCCTGCACTGCCCCCTGCAAATCCTCCCGACTGCCCAGACATCACTACCGCCACAGTCCCTACTCCGGCTACCATCCTACTCCTCCTGCTCTCTGGTAATGTTCACCCCAACCCAGGCCCAGGACCCGGTACATCGCCCCTGCATTCCCTACATGAATTTTTGCAGTCTACCTAAAAAGACTGCTGCACTCCAATGCTGGGTTTCCCAACATAAGCCCAACGTCCTTGACATAGTGGAAACTTGGCTCTCACTGTTGAACCCAGACTCGACGGTCTCCCTCCCTGGTTTCTCCTCTTCAGAAGATCATGTGAGTAAGCGCTTGGGGGTTCGCGACTCTACCTATGAATTCCCTCCTGGGTAATGCCCTGTGTGCCCCGAAGCTCCATCATGGGGCCCAAGCAATCACCTTAAAAATTTCCCCTGACCCAGGCTGTGGCCCTCTTTACCTCACTACGGCATATGTACCCCCACGAGAACAAAGCCAAGCTATCCGCTCCCTCACTGATTATCTCACTACCCTGCCACACAAGGCGGAACAGCTCATAGTGGGAGATCTCAACATCAACTGGCTCAGTGCTACCTCAGCACAAATTAAAGATAACTTCACAGCCCTTGATCTATCCCAACTAGTGACTCAACCCACCAGATTTAACCAATCAAGTGGGACTAGCATGCTACTTGACATTGTGCTCTCTAACCGCCCTCACAAAATAAAGGATATTAATATATTACCCAACTCCCTCAGTGACCACGCGCCAATTCTTTGCAACTGGTCCACCCCCACGCCCAAAACTGCGCGCACGCCACCCTCTGTTGCTGTTTTTGCCCCAGAGGTCTACGCAAACTTAAGCGTCACCTAGCACAACTTGATTTGTCCCCAATCTCCCTCGCAACGGATACAGACGTCACCCTTGCTTTCCTCACCAATGCCTTCTGCAAGGCCTGTGATGTTTTCGCCCCTGTCACCCACACTCGTACCAAGAGACACTCGGCTGCCTGGATATCCCCCACCCCCCCGATCCAACAACTGAAGCAATGTGATAACCTATGGCACATTGCTGTCAGTACTGGCAAACTAGTAAACAGGCAAGCCTATAACGCATCTCGCAACCAGTGCACCTGGGCCATAAGAAAAGCCAAAGCCAGCCACTACCAGTTCACCTTGACATCCACCTGGGGCAATGCCCACACCTTCTGAAATAATGTGAAAGAGTTAAATGGGATGACCTGCTCCCCCTCCTCCCTCTCAGATGATCATAAATGACGCTATTAACGTGGACCCTTCCCATATTGCCAACTGCCTCAACGAAACCTTCACTGATCTAAGCTCAGTTCTCCCGGCCCACTTCTTTGACCCCATCCCAGTTTGCAACAATCCAGCTATTGCTCGCCCCCCACTTCTCTTTAGGACGCGAAGCCAATCCTCCAAAACGCTCTCTCTCCCGCAACCCAAGTGATGACCCCCTCGACTCCTGGATACTCCGCCTAACATTAGATGTCATGCTAGTCCCCCTCACTGACCTCCTCAATCGATCCCTGTGTCTTGGCCAATTCTCGAGGGCATGGAAACAGGCCGAAATCACCCCTATACATAAAAATGGAGACCATACTGTACCAAGTAACTACAGACCTATCTCCATCTCCCCCCCCAACCAAAGCTCTTGAAAAAATAGTATCCACACAACTTGTAACTCATCTATCCGGCCACAACAGTCTGTGCCCTGAACAGCATGGCTTCCACCCAGGTCACAGCACCACCACAGCTCTACTGGAATTCTCCCAACATATACACTCTGCATTAGATTCCAGGGAGATGGCTGGGGCAGTGTTCATTGACCTGTCCAAGGCCTTCGACATTGTGAACCACCCATTATTACTAGACACCCTCTGTAAAGTGGGACTATCATCCGGCCCTTTAGCCTGGTTCTCCAGCTACCTTTGTGGTAGATCCCAACACGTCAAGCTAACTGGTGGCCCATCCATGTCACTGCCTGTACTTTCGGGAGTCCCACAAGGCTCCATTCTGGGCCCCACATTGTTCAGTCTCTTCCTGAACACCCTTCCCAGCTCTTGTGCAGGAAAGCTGCTATTATATGCAGATGATGCAGTCCTACTCTCCTCACACTCCGATCCGGTCACACTCCAGAACAGCCTGCAATCCTCCTTCAGCCAAGCTGAAAAATGATTCCTCGATCACCGCCTGGTACTGAATTTCAAGAAAACAAAGTCAATGATCTTTGCACACCACCAAAGTAACTCCAAAATGCCCCCCTCTCCATCCTTCCCAACACCCTCCATCCCCTTGAGCAGGTATCAACATACAAATATCTGGGCATCACCTTTGATTCAGCTTTCTCCTTCCATGCCCATGTCAGTACCCTATCCTCTGCCATGAACACCCGGATTGGGCTCCTCTATCGACACAAAGACTGCCTCCCCAGCTACGCCCTACGGTTGGCCATCACTTCCTTCATCCTGTCACTAATTGACTAAGGCCTCCCCATCTATGCAGCCGCTGGCCCCACTGCCCTCACCAAAATCCAGACCTCCATCAACAAAGCCTGCAGACTCCTGGCAGGTGCCCCAAGTGGAACCCACACATGCCAGCTCTATACCACCAAGAACATACTCAATCTGGAAGAACGCCTGCAATATCACACTGGTATACTAGCAAAAAAAGACTCTTCTTGGACTGTGTCCCCCTGGTATCACTGCTCAGCTCCAGCTTGCTTCCCACTCGGCTGCCACCCGTACCGCCTGCAAAGCCACCTACCAGGTGCCTAGAGCAAGTACCTCCCTTGCCCAAAGGTCCTTTTATTACAGAACACCGTCCTGGTATAACTCCATCCCCTACGCACATCTCAAGCACCCCTAAAATTGGTCAGTTTAAAGCTGCCCTCTCACAGACCACCTACTTGGCACTCGAGGTATGCGCATTGCCTACGGTAGGGGCCTGCTGTGTGCCCCAAACTGGGTTACAGGCTAACAGCCCGCTCGATAGCCTACCCCACTCCATTTTCCTCTGGCTATTGCCTGCATGACCTGCTAGGACCTACCAATGAATTATTGTTCTGTACTTTGGTAAACTACCTATGTTTTATGCTATGTATAATGTACTTTGGTAAACTACCTATGTTTTAAGCAAAGTATAATGTACTTTGGTAAACTACCTATATATTATGCTATGTATAATGTACCTTGGTAACTACCTATGTATTATGCTATGTATAATGTACCTTGGTAAACTACCTATGTATTATGTTATGTATAATGTATGTATCGCACCTGTATTGTTCCACCCTGTCTCGCCACACTATTTGTTGTTCCCCTCACTGCGACGAGGTGCCTTTGTAAATGAGTCTGTGACTCAAAGGTTGTAAATCCGATTCATGAATTAAATAAATAAATAAATAAATAACCAGGATGTCTCCTTAACGAGCTAATGATGAAGAAGTTAACTGTCAGGCAAAGACTTGCTATAAAAAACAGCAATACTTTTGCTAGAGACAAACTTACAATTAAGAGATACCCTCAGATGAATGACTTTTCTCAGTTTGAACCATTTTAATTTTTATGTTGGCTTGCGCACACGCGCAAGCAACATCTTGAGGTAGGAGCAAATTTCAGAGGTGAGTCAATGTTGTGGCAAATGCAAGAGACGATTCAGTGGGTGCATCACTCAGCCGCCAATCAGTGAACATGCTGACAATGACAGAAAAGTTCAGAGAGCCAAAAAGTTGGAAGAAATCTGCCGCTGCAGTCTGGTGCAGTTTCGTCATTGCAGCGGCAGATGACAAGACTCCGGCCATGCACATTACAGTGCACAGTAATGCGCATGGTCGGAGTTACAAGCAACAAGTTTGCTCAGTGTGCCTTTTGTGGTGAAACATTTCAATAAATAATGTAGCCGCAGAGAGGCTTTCCACAATGGTGGTTATTACAGCTAGCCACAAAGTCCCGCAAAGTCGACATCGGGGGTGACCAATCTCCGTGTCATGAACCCCATTAAATGTGGCACACTGGGAGCCCAACCCAGTGTGCTGACATTTTTCTTTATTTTCTACCGATACTGGGATGCCTCCCGGGTGTCAGAGGAATCCCATCCCTCCCCCAAACCCCTCTACATGATTTCCCGACAATGTTTCGGCATTCCCCCCACAAACACACACACTATTGTGGCACACTGGGAGCCCACCCCAGTGTGCCCACATTAATTTTCCCTGTGAAAAAAGAAAACCATCCTTTGCTGATTTTTTTTGGTACCTGTAAAAAAGGGAACGGCCCATCGTTATGTCGCGGTCCCCCTCCCTCATTCCAACCCTACCTCTGCACACCCACCTTCCTGCACTCCCCTCACCCCACACTTGCCTCCAGAGGTCAGGCGCCGTCATCTTCTGTGGACTGGGAAACGTTTGTTCTCTGCAAAGCCAAACCGCAAAATGAAGAATCGAAGATAAACCATATAAATAGGAGTGGGGTCAACTTAAGTTGATATCTCAGCCATTGTTTGGAACTCTGGCCACAAATTTTCAACATGGGGTTCTTTTGACCTCATCTCGTGAACATTGGCACTGTCATTTCATTTCTTGGTCCCGAAAGGTGATTTTGCAGTCGCTGTGCAGAATCACCTTTCGTGACCGATTCTCGAAATGACAATGCCACGGTTCATGACGGGATGTCCCAAAATTACAGGTTACTCACTTATAACAGGAGTTCTAAGAATGGTATATGTTGTTCATCCACACTGTCTGGCAGGTTCCTTGCCACTTTAAATCTTGCCGGAAAGTCTTCAAGCTGGCTCCTCCCACCCACCTGGGTGGTAAAATTCTCGGCTCCGCCCCATGACGCCAGATCTAGCCTGCTGGAAGCCAGGTTGTGCATCAAAGCCAGGGAGGCCAGGTGGGTCGTGTGGATGAACATACACACACCATTCCTAGAACTCCTGTTACAAGTGAGTAACCTGTATTTCTACGGACATGGATATGTTGTTCATTCACACTGTCTGGAAGACTCCTAGCAGTTCTCCGGGAGGAGGGAGGCAAGGCGCACACCCCCTACTTAGGAAATAAAGACTGGAGAACCGAGGCCTCAAAGCCAGCATCCCGGTGTGACTCAAGGTCGATGTGGTAGTGGGTAATGAAGGTGTGTGCTGACTTCCAGGTAGCAGCCCTGCAGATTTCAGCCTCCTCCAGAATGGAATGGGCCGAACAGGTCAGTCCCCAGGAAGGGGACATCGCCAGTTTATGCTGGGTATCCGCCGTGAAGGTGGATATCCTCAGCCATGCTCTGCGGTGCATGGCCACTGCGGCTGCAACTGACCTGGCACAGGAGTCTCCAACGTCCAGAGCTGTTTGGAGCTGCTGTTTCGCCACCACCCTTCCCTGATCCCGCACCTGCTTGATCATGGTCTGCAGGTCAGCCAGGAGATGAGGGATCACCTCATCCAGAGAGCCCATGAGGGCGTGGGAGAAGTGTGCCATCAGCACGGCCGAGCTGGCCTGGCGGAGGCCAAGGGAGGACGCAGCGCACACCTTGCGCCTAGCATAGTCCAGCTTTTTGGACTCCTTGTCGGGGGGCTTATCCACATCCCTAGCATTCCCGGAATGCTGGAAAATGCTATCGGTGACCAACCCCTCCGCAGAGGGGTGCTCCGAAAAACCAGACAAAGAGCCGGTAGGGATCGTATACTTCCTGACCATCCTGGCCGAAGGCGCAGGACAGGAAGCCGGCCGCTGCCAAAGCTCCAAGGCTGGGCCAACAATGGCTTCAGCCACCGGAAAGGCCATCGTGGGCGAATCCCCTCGGTCCATTATCTCTGTCAGGGGATACTTGGCCCACTTGGATACGGGCTCGAGCTGCATCCTGGTGGACTCCGAGATGAACCTAAGCAAACCCATTAAAGATGATGGGCCCTTGTCCATCGACTGCCCCCGGAGGACTCCAGGTCAAGCGGCCTGGAAAACAGGGAGGAGTCGTTGTCGAACTCCGAGGAGTCTGCCAAGAGCTGTCTGGGGCCTGAGCCACCCTCCACCTGCTGAGGACAGTCGAGAGTGAGGGTGACTGATAACCTGTGGGGCAGACCCTGACCCGACCAACAGTCCTTGGTCGGCGCCCCTGATTTCGGTTGTGGAGGTAGAGGTTCCACCACAATCGGTGGGGCAGCTGGCTTCAGCCGAACAACCGGCCCAGGCTTGGGCACCTCAACTACAGCGAGGGGTTGTTTTGGCCATTCGGGTGACAGCCACTTAATGGCTGGGGAAGGTGACGGCATTGGCTTGTTCCTGGACAGAAGTAACTGCTGCCACATTAGGTCCTCGTAGCGCCACCCCAATTTGTGCCAAAGCCTCTCCTCTTCCGAGGAGGAAGACGAGGATAAGCGGCGTCACCGCTTACTTCAGTGCCGAGACCGAAATCGCCAATGTCGTCGGGATTGGCTGGACCGAGAAGAAGTCCAAGACCCTTGGTGTTTCTGAGGGCGGATCTGGGAAGGGCCGGGGGACACCCGCTCTTTCTTCGGCTCGGGAGCCTTGACCGAGGACTCCGGCACAGGAGGCACAGGCAAGTCCTTGGTCTCCACCAGGGGAACCAGTGAGGAAAAGTTGTCTGCTTCACCAGTCGACAGCCCATCCGACGGGTCGAGAAAAATCTCGAGCAGCCATTGGGTGTAACCCGACTGACCTGGGGGGACACCATAAAGCCAGCGGCTTTAGCCGCAACCAAAGTAGAGTGACGACTGTCCGGGAAAGGGGACCTCTCCCACTTCCACGAATGCCGACGGTGGGACTTACGTTTCGAGTCCTTCTTTTTGGACCGAGAAGAATGTCCCAAAGACCCCTCCCTTCTAGGAAAGGGATTGGCAAACCTCCTAAAAAGAAGTTGTGTAGGAGGATCCCAGAGAGAGCGGGACAAATGCTGCGACAGAGAAAGATGAAGATGCGGCCTGTGCTGCCTCCTCCTCGACGACGATCATCTGCTCGAGTTGCTCAGCAGAGCCGGCCGCCACAGACACCGCCTAACAAGCCGCCTTGGACTTCACCGGTGGGTAGCGCTTCTCATGGCGCCCAAGCTGTAACCAGGCAGTGCAGTCTTCCAGGACGTTGGCCGAAAACAAACAGTATAACTCACAGGCCTGTGGGTCATGATCTAGGCCGAGGCAGTAGACGCATGTGGAGTGCGGATCCGTCCTGGACATTTTCTGCCCACATGGGCACTACCGAAATCTGGAAGTTAATTTGTCCATCGCAACCGCGAGGGAATAATTTGACTGAAGTCTTGAAAACTTAAGAATTAGTTTCGGGCGAACTGAAGAATTAGGATCCAGTCTACATGCAAAGTGTTAAGGAGGGAACCTGAGCTTTCAAGTGGTAAGGAAGATCTTGCGTCATGAGGCAGAGCAGAGAGTTTTACCACCCAGGTGGGTGGGAGGAGCCAGCTTGAAGACCTTCCAGCAAGATTTAAAGCAGCAAGGAACCCGCCAGACAGTGTGGATGAACAACATATCCATGTCCCTAAAAGAACAGGTTACTCACCAGTAACAGTAGTTCTAGGAGAGGTATATCTTGTTCATTCACACTGTTTGGCATGTCCCTTTCCCCTTTAAATCTTGCTGGAAGTCTTCAAGCTGGCTCCTCTCACCCACCCAGGTGGTATATATCTCGGCTCCGCCCCACGATGTCAGATCTTAGTCTGCTGGAAGCAAGGTTGTGTGCCCGAAGCCGGGTGGGTGTGTGTGGATGAACATATACCACTCCTAGAATTACTGTTACAGGCGAGTAACCTGTTCTAGGAGCGTGGATATGTTGTTCGCCCACACAGTGTTTGGCAGACTCCAAGCAGTTCTCCAGGAGGAGAGAGGCAAGGCGCACACCCCCTACTTAGGAAATAAAGACTGGAGAACTGAGGCCCTAAAACCAGCATCCCGGCATGACTCAAGGTCGATGTGGTAGTGGGTAATGAAGGTGTCTGCTGACTTCAGTTAGCAGCCCGACAGACTTCCTGGATAGGGATGTCCCTGGAAGCAGTCACCAAAGCAGCAGTACGGCGGGTAGAATGAGCTCTTATCCCTTTGGGACGCTCCTTGCCTGCCAACTCATAGCATAAACCTATGCATGATGTAATCCATCTTGCTATGGTCCATTTGGCTGCAGGTCTACCAGAAGCAGCTTCAGCGTAGGTGACAAACAGCTGGCGAACCTCTCCACGAATTTCCACCATTCTCTCCTTTTAATAGGAGAGAGCACGTCTCAGGTCCAAAGTATGGAGCCTGTACTCGGACTCCGAGATGTAATTAGGGTAATATGCTGGCAGAGTTAACACCTGGTTAAGGTGAAACTCTGACACCACCTTTGGAAGGAATTTCGGCTGGGGGTGCAGGACAACCTTGTCCCTGTGGAAGACCAGATAAGTGGAGTCCACCGAAAGCGCCTGGAGCATCCCTGTCCTTCTGGCAGATGCGATAGCCACCAGGAAGGCCATCTTCCACAAGTGTGAGAGCTCGCACTTGTGCATGGGTTCGAATGGCTCGCTCATGAGCTTTGCCAAAACCAGCAAGAGATCCACGGAGGTGGAGGTTCACACATCGGAGGGGATATGTGGTTCAGGCCTTTGAAAAGGCACCCGAAACTGCCTCCTGCACAGTCGACTGACCAGCCCACATCAGGTAAGCAGAGATGGCTGCCAGGTGCACCCTGAGGGTCGATGACCGTAGACCCCCCTCTGGAGAGAGACCAAAGGTAGTCAAGAATGTTAGCCACTGAACAGGACAAAGGGTCCAGAGCCGTGCCCTGACACCAAATGGAAAATCTTTTCCATTTGAAGGCATAACATTTCCTGGTTGATTCCTTTCTGGATGCCTCCATCACGATGCAGACATTTTCAGAAGACACAAAGCCTGGAACTCTAGCCGCTCAGATACCAGGCTGTGAGGTGCAGGGATTGAAGGCCCGGATGGAATACCTTCCCCTGATGGAGTGATATCAAGTCCGGGAGTGCTGGAAGTCGCTCCGGGTGCCTGCACCTGAGGCTGAGGAGATGTGGATACCAGAATTGGTGCGGCCAGTCTGGGGCTACGAGGATCACCTTCACCTTGTCCTTCCTCAACTAGAGGAGCACCTTGTGGATCGAGGGAAATGGAGGGAAGGTGTACAGGAGGCCAGGGGTCCATGGCCTCGAGAAGGCATCCCCCTGCAGTGAGCCCTGCTGAGGGGGACAGGCAAGAAACAGTCTCAGCTTGGTGTTTTCCCTGGAGGCAAACAGGTCCACCACCAGTTTGCCCCAGTGAGAGAACATGCTGCAAGCTACCTTTGAATGGAGAGACCACTCGTGGGATGTCTGGCCTAAGCAGCTGAGAGCATCCGCCTGATGGCTGGAGGCTCCTGCCACATGGATGGCTAGGAGATCTGCCTCTAATCGGCTCATGAGGGTCCAGATGCGGAGCGTCTCCCTGTACAACAGACGGGAGTGTGTGCCACCCTGTTTGCGGTAGTACATGGTCGTGGTATTGTCCGTCTGGACTTGAACCACTTGACCCCGGAGCTGAGAAGCGAAAGCCGACAGTGCCAGTCTGACTGCTTTGAGCTCCAACAGGTTGATTTGGTACCAGGACTCCTTGAGGGTCCAAATCCTGTGAGCCCTTTCGTCCCCCATGTGGGCTCCTCAGCCCATAAGAGAAGCATCGGTCGTGAGGACGATCGTCGGCATGGGGCAGACAAATGGGATCCCTTCCTGCAACCTGTCTGGGGCAGTCCACCATTGGAGAGCGTCCCACATCTTCTGGGTTACAAAGATCAGCTGGTCGAAATGACCGTGGTGCTGAATCCACTGGGCGGCCAGCTCCCACTGGAGGGGGCGCATGTGCAACTTGGCCCAATGGACCACTGAGGTGCACACCGCCATGTAACCCAGAAGGCTCAGAAGGTCCCGAGCAAGATGCAATTGCCCAACCAGAAATGATCGCGCAAAGGAGGAAAGAACCTCCGCCCTGTCCGCCGGAAGCCAAGCTCTGGCTTGACAAGAGTCGAGCTCTGCCCCGATGAAGCCCATCACCCGAGAAGCAACGAGTTCTGACTTGGCCTCGTTGATCAGGAGGCCAAGTTGGGAGCAGGTCTGGAGGGCCAGGTTCCTGGACCTCTCCACCTCCTGTTGGGTGGATCCTGCTAGGAGCCAATTGTCGAGGTAAGGATAAATCCTGACTCCCCGATGCCTAGGATGGGACACCACCATTGCAATGCATTTGGTGCAGACCCGTGGGGCCAATGACAGGCCAAACGGCATGGCTCGGAACTCGTACAGGGTCCCTTCGACTTTGAAGCAGGGGAACCACTAATGGAAAAGATGGACTGGGACGTGAAAGAACGCGTCCTGCAGATCCAGTGAACAGAATCACGTGTCACTCCAAGGATAGTATGATCTGGGACAGAGTGACCATCTGAAAGCTGCACGACCCAAAAATATTGATTCAGGTAGTGCAGATCTAGAATGGGGCACCAGATATCCATCTGCTTGGGCACCAGGAAGTACCTGGAGACAAAGCCTGGGTCTGCTGGAGGATCCACTACTGGAGCTACTGCCTCCTTGAGGAGGAGGAGCTGAGCGATGTAGTCTCCAACAGCCGACTGGGTCTGAGCGGATACTCTCTCCTCCCGAGGGGCGTGGGCTCGGCTTGGAGGGTACTGCTCGAATTCCAGAGGTAGTCCCTGACCAACCACCTCTTGAACCCACCAGTCCGAAGTCACAGCGGACGAGGTGGAAAGGAAGTGGCAGAGCCGGCCCCCCATGGGAAGATTCACAGCTGAGGTGACAGGAGAGGGGTTGACAGCCCCTGCCCCGTCACTGAGCAGGCTTGGAGGAGGAGGAGGCTCCAGGACCTGAGTCTCTGCCTCCTTTATGGGCCTGTTGGGGTCCGGGCTTGGGCTGGGGGTGCCAAGCTTGAGCCTGCTGCTGATGCTGGTGCTGCTGCCCCCCTTGAAAGGAGGACTGCTGAGCCACAGGGGTAGAATGTCGAAAAGGCTGCTTCTTTTTCTTCTGCTGGTTCTTGCCCAAAAAAACCTTTGCAGAAGTAGTGTCCAAGGTGGCCTTGGACTGTTGAATGTTCTGAAGGTGACCAGCCACTCCTGGGCCGAACAGGTTGGTTTCTAGGAAGGTTACGTCAGCTAGTTTCTGCTGGGTATCCGCCGGGATGGAGGAGAGCCTCAGCCAAGCCCTGTGATGAGGGGCAACTGCAGCAGCTATCGAGCGGGCACAAGAATCCCCAATGTCTAGGGCCATCTGAAGCTGATGTTTGGAAATAGCTCGGCCCTGATCCCGGACCTGCTCGACTGTGGTCTGTATGTCCATGGGGAGATGTGGGAGGACTTCATCCAGTGACCCTAAAAGGGCGTGAGAGAAGTGCGCCATGATGACAGCCGAACTTGCCTGAGGAAGGCCCAAGGAGAAAGCCGCACAGACCTTCCTAGCTGAATGGTCCGAAAGATTGGACTCTCTGTCAGGAGGTCGGTCAGTGTCGGCAGAACTGCCAGTACACCTGAACACAGAGGTAGTCACCTATCTCTTGGCTGAGGGGTGCTCTGTGAACTCCACAAGAGACCCCATGGGCACCACATACTTGCGAGCCATGCGGGCAGACGAAGCTAGACAAGAGGCAGGACGCTGCCAAAGCTCTAGGGCTAGGCTGACAATAGCCTCAACCACAGAAAAAGCCTCCGTCGGGGTATCCCCTCTCTTAAGGATGTCCGTGAGAGGGTACTCTGCCTTTTTCTGGCTAGACTTAAGGGGCATCCCTGTATATTCAGAGATGAGGTGAAGAATCCCTTGAAAAGATGAAGGATCTTCCTCTGTCTCTAAGCCAACAGCTGATTCGTCATCACCTAGATAAGAATGCAAGCCAGTGACTTCCGAATCAGGGTAGAATGACCGACCAACCAGGTCACCTTCGTCTCGCCAAGGGCAGTCCGGGATGACCGTGACCGATACTCACTGGGGAAGACCGGTGTCCAGTCTGCTTTCCTTGGAAGGAGCCCCTCCCACAGGCTGTTTGGGGCTGGTTCCAAAACCATAGATGGAGAAACTGTTTTGGGCCGAACCACATTGGTTTCCAACCGTGAGCCAGACCTTGATTTAATCAGCTCTGAAGAAGTAAACCCGGCTTGGGAGGCAGAAAAGTAATGGCTAATGGTAGTAGACCGGGCGCTGGCTTGTGCCCGGTCAAAATTAGCTGTTGCCACGAGGTCCTCGCAGCGCTGGAGTTTCCACCAAAGCCTATCCTCATCTGAGGACGATGAGGACGACCGATGGCGCTGCCTCTTTTTAGAGCGTTTATGGCTCTTCCTCGGCCTGTCGGTCGAAGAGGTCCGAGACCTCGATTAAGATCAGACGGGCTGACTCGGTCACTAGGGAGACACCGGCAGGACCGGTGATTTTCCAGGATCAGGGACCACTTCTTCGATTGGAATGGAAAGGAAGATCTGGTGTCATGGGGTGGAACCGAGGTTTATATCACCCAGGTGGGTGAGAGGAGCCAGCTTGAAGACTTCCGGTTGATCTTAAAGTGGAAGGTGACATGCCAAAGAGTGTGGATGAACAACATCTCCATGCTCCTAGAAAGCCCATGTTGCAAATTTGGTGAAAAAATTCCAAACAATAACTGGCGTTCGTAACTTCACCAGTTTTTAATATTTTCACTCCAAATTTTCAACACTGCCATTTTACCGCACCTCCTTATAAACAGTACAGCTGTAATTTTTCACATCCTTCCCAAAACATGTTCTCGCACCTGTGGCGTAGAATGGAGCTGTCGCTGTGGGAAATCAACTTTTGGGACAGATTAACACAATCACAGTGCCACTTTCATGATGGGAAGTCCCAAAATGCCCACGTTGAAAACTTGGTGGAAAAATTCCAAAACATGATTGCATTACAGGCATGCGTTGCGCAGTTTCTATGCATGTCCTTAACTTTGCCAATTTTTCATATTCACTACAGATTTTAATGCCAATGCCAGCAAGCCAACATTCGGCACTGGCAAATGCTTGTTTATTTTATTGTTATTGATAACAATAAAACGCTACTTGCAAATTTTATAACTGCTCCTGGTTCGTCTATGCTTTCTGGCCTATGCCTTGACTATAGACCCATCACTGGGCAGCTTTGGAAGGGCAAAGTCTGCTGCAGCCAGGGGGCACCACTTTCCCTATCCCTGCCTCTTTGTGGCCCCTGGCCTGAGAGCTTAGCCTTGGAACTGCCCGTTAGGGCTGCTGCCAAGGCCATTGTGGCATAAAAGTACCCAAACTGAAAGGCCTTTTTCTTCAGCTTCTGGCTTTTTGGGTCCTTCTGGGACACAGCCACAGAGTTCAGGGTTGTAACAGTCCTCGGTGCCCAGAAAAAGAACATCAGCCAACTTGTGCTGAGTGTCCACCATAAAGACAGATACTCTCAGCTAGTTCCAGTGACACATCACAATAGTCGCTGCCATGGTACAGGTGCAGGAATCTTCAGTGCCTAAGGCTGCATGGAGCTGGTGTTTTTTGACCTTGACCTCTGATCATGTCTACCAGTAATTGCTTGCCAGCAAGGCTACTAGTAACTGCTCGACAGCAGGAAGGTAAGGGAGGATACTGTCAAACACTCCAAGGGGGACATGACCAAAGTGAGCCATCATCAAGACACGGCTTGACCAACTGAGGAAGCGGCATAGACCTCCATGGCCAAATGATCAAGCTGTCAGAGGGCTTGTCCACGTCCCCAGTATTTCTAGATTTCCAGAAGACCAAGACAGACACCCGGCTGAGGGATAATTTGAGAACCTGGATAGAGAGCCAGGTGCATCTTTGCAGACCATATGGACCAAGGGCACCAGGCAGGATGCTGGATGCTGCCAAAGCTCCAGGCCAGTCCCATAATGGCCTCAGCCATAGGAAAGTTAATTAACGCCAAGATTTGTCCTGATCCAGGATGTCAGTAAAGGAGAATGTATCACTTTTCTGGACAGGCTCCAGAGGGACATTCATGGACTCCAAAATAAGTCTGAGGAGAGCCCCAAATGACATTGGCTCATGGTAGGTGGACAACTCATTGACCGATTTCCAGTTATAAGTATGCATCCTTGACAAGTGCACGAAGGACCCATCGGCATCAATACAGGACTCTTCAAAGGTAGCCCTCGGCTATTAGCCACCATGAACCATCCTAGAGTCATCAGACTGGATGATCTCCACCAACATCAGTTCTGGCAAGTCAGTCAAAGCACCTACTGATGCTGCGGTGGAGGCAGTCCTTCTCACAAGTGTGTAAAGGCAGGTGTTGGGTGGCAGATGTCTCAGAAGGACTGGTGTAGGCCTGGCTGGAACTTTCCAGCTGACCAGAGGGGTCGTGGGTACAGCCATACCCTGCCCCACCAAGGCCTACTGTTGCCAGAGGAGCTCCTCACAGCGCCATCACATACACTGGCATAGCCTCTCATCATCTGAGGAAGAGGACTGTCAATGGTAAAGCCTTCTGGTCCAGCGAGATAGAGCTCAACAAGCACCTCATCCTTGACAGCTGACCTGAGGGCTATTGTTGAGGAGAAGCTGCCAGAGGTGCTGTATAGATGACATGCTCTGGTTTCACATGCACTACCTGCAGTGGAGGCTGATCAAGAGAGGCAGTGGCTGGGGACACCGACCACTCCACATCCTCCTGGGTTTAGTGTTGGGAAGACCAGAGTCTCCTCAGTAATTCCCTTCGACAGCTGATCCAGTAAGGTCTCGATCACCTGACTGACCGGTATCAAGGTCGTCAAGCCTGACAGGGATACTGTGGAGCCAGGACCTGCCCCTTGAACAATTTTGGCTTGGCCAAAGCCAGACGCTTAACAAGCTTTGTGCAGTTGGGGGGTGTCAATAGAACAGGAGAAGCATGATCTCTCCTGGTCCCATGGCTGATGGTGCTTTTTGTGCTTTTTTCCGAGGCAGACTGGGCTCTCCCAAAAAGTCTGGAGGGCCTGACACATCAAGAAATTCCCCTGTGAAGGATGCTCCGATGCTGGCCCCAGTTGGGAGCAGTGCCAAGATGGAAAAGGCGTCTGCAGCGGCCTTTGCTGCCACCTCTTACAGGGTCACAAGTTGTGGCACAGACCCTGCCACAGTGGAGGCCACCTTGCAATCACTCTTCGGCCAGTTTAGGATCTTGGTCATCTGGACGGTCAAGGAGAAGACAAGCCTTATGATCTTCTACAGATGAGAACAGCATTGTCTGACACAGGCCACAACCCGTGACATTGTGTGCCGACCCTAGGCAGTAAAGGCACAACAAGTGTGGGTCCATCCGTGACATCTGCTGCCCACTTGAGATGCACTGTTTGAAGCTGGCAGCATGATTTGCTTCCTAGCATTCTATCTTCCATCACTGAGGGCTACAGAGGTACTGAGATGAATGCAGAATACTGAAAGCTTGAAGAAAAAAATATTGAAGTTTGCCAACAGCACACTTTATGTCTTACAACGCACTGAGCTGCAAAGCAAGAGAAGAACCTCTTCCACTGAAAAGATCTGACACTGTGCCAGCCCGCCGGCACAGCGAAAGGGCTACTGCTGGTAGCACCAGTGACCAGGGTTCCTGAATGGACTCAGGCGGCTGAAAGGCTGGCTGGGGGGAGGAGGACTGAGTGCCCACAGGCTGCTCTTGTCCTCTGGGAGGGGTGGGGTGGGTTGCATGTCCCACCGCTCTACCGCCACCTGGATGACCATGGGTGGGGTGCAGTGGGACAGCATGCAGCAGAGTGGGAGGACGTCAGCCGGGAGTTAAAGCACTGGCACGTTGTGATGTGCTCCACCCCATGGCTCCCCTAGTGTGCGGACGTCTGGAGGGAGGGCACCAAAAGGAGGAAAATCCCCATAATGGACATCAGGAGACGGGACCCAGCTGCCTGAGAGAAATCCACGACCAGGCTCCACATGGGGCCTGTGCAGCATACCCTGACACACACTCATGGACAGGAGGGGACTATGGGGGGGGGTCCCCTTTCCTCCCCACCCAGGGGGCAACCCGAGGTCGGATGGGGGCTGTGCTGCCAGGACCAGAGAAGAAGTTACCTGGGGAGGACCTATGGGAGTGTGCACAACCTAGGGATCCCAGAGGATAGGGTCCTGAGTGGTCAATAAAGGGGCATAAACAGAGAACGAAAAAAAAAAAGATCCGATATCATGGGGCAGAGCCAAGGGATGTACTGTCCGGGTGGGACAGGCTTTGCTTCAGGGCCTTCTGGAAGATCTGCCTTCATATGGATAAGTGAACCACACCCATGTCCCTAGAAACAGCCACTAATGCAAAACAAAAACAAACATAAAAAAGCATGTCAACTGTACCTGAAGCTGTGTGTACTGGCAACTGCCCATGAGGCTCTCTGGGAAGAGGAAACTTGAATTACTGGGCCATCTGCAATGCAGCAGTTAAGGAGCAAAGGAATACTTCCACGAGTTCTACAGACAATGACAAATGTCAGCAGATGTATAGGTTGGCCAGCAGTTGCTATTCCAACCCCCATCCCTATCTCTAAAATGATTCCTCATATAGCTTACAATTCCAGTCCACTGCTGAGCAAGTTGGAAATTGTACAATTCTCTAAAGATTTCTGTTTTAAGTTTTCAAACGTTAAACACCAACATTAAAAGACTGCAAACAGATGAAAATTACGTACTTACTGTAATTATTGGATCTTCCAGAATATCTTCACCATTCATCACTGGTGGGTCTATGCCTGAGGCACCATGGTCCTGAGGGAGCGTATGCTTTCAAAAGCTTTGGAGGAAGGGGGCCGACATTGGAGATGGCATTGCCCACAAGACAGACATATGACGTGGCACTCGTGGACTGGCCAGTAACTAACACCAGTTCCCCTGCCTCTTCAGTTCTGTTCACCCAGCAGAGGAAGAAAGGGTAAGAAAATAGAAGGTGGTTGGGCAAGGGACCCCAAAGGATGGAGAAAAGAATATAGGATATAAAAGGAACAAATGAATAGAAAAAGGCAAGAGAATATGATGATCTCGGAGGAGGGTCTTAGAAGTAGCCAAGGATGACAAGGACAACTGGGCAGCGGAGGGGGGGGGGGCAGAGTCTCAAAACAACAATGTCAGAATTGCTGGCTTGCTCTCAGGCTTCAAGAATTTTTTTTTTTTCGTTAAAACTCAGTTTTATTCTAAGGATAGTGTTACAATACAAATACACATTGGATCATGCAACAGGAAAGAATCAGCTCAATATATGCAATACAAGCAGACAATTTTATACATCAATACGAAGATGTTTTAAACAATCAGCATAAAAGAACAAGATTTTGATGTGGACAAAGTATTGTTCAAAATTTTCAATATACTCAATCTGTCTATTGAATATTTCTGTAAGTATAACTAAACCTGCACATCAAATACATTTTGAATAAACACTCATCAAAAGAATACAAAAAGGAAATACGTGAACTTATGAACTATCAAGGCACTTTCCAAATTAATTATAGATGGTTTTCTAAAGAGCAGGAAAAAAGATGTGTCACATTGGTTTATATTTAAACTATTGTATATTAATGAAATTATTACTTAAAGACAGAACTGGGGCACACCTGAGATAAGCTGGGAAAAGTTTAAGAAGCAGGTGGTCTGCAGAAGGGGTACATGAAATTTCCATGCATTAGGTCTAGAATTTACCAGGTTTTTTACCAAGTATGAGAAGAAGTTGGGCCCTCCCTCCCAACTGTCAAATAACAGGAGAGAACCCATCAGCCTAAATGGTGTGAAGACTGTCCCAGCTGGCCTCCCACGCTATCCATGGATTGCAGACAGTTCTGAATGATTTTTCTCAGAGGTGTAGCCTGGCTGTCATTGATTCTAGGTCTGAGATGTTATTGGCTGTTCACCCAGTCCCGCACGGTTGGGGGTTCCTTCTGCAACCAATGCCTTGTGATACATTTCAAAGCAGCTGCAGATAAGATTAATGCCAACTTTCTTATAGACGGAGGGAGGCTCACTATCGTTGGGAAGCCCAGCACCCATTCCATAAAATTACTGGATATGTTCACTGCTAAAATCTGTTGAGCGGCCAGTCTCACTTCCGACCAGAATTAGGCAAGCTTTGTGCATCCCCAAAGAATGTGCCAATGAGTTCCCACAGCTTACAGGCACTCCAACAGTCTGAAGTGTTGCTAATATTGAACTGCTTGGTCACAGCTAGAGTCCCAAAAAAACGGACCAGGACCCTCCAATAGAATTCTCTCCAGGTCAGGGAAGAGGTTACACGCCATCCCATCCTTAACCTGCGGAGCCAGTCTCCCAAAGATATCCAACCAGGGATCTCTTTTTCCCCCCACACATTGTTAATGTTTTCTAGTGGTTTGGTCTCCCCGGCTTTAAAAGATGATTTAAGTGGAAAATGTACCTGATTTTTACTTCTGAGGTGGAGATCATTTGGACACATTTTTCCCATGGGTTAAGTGGTCGAGTAAGGAGGGTCATGTGGTCAGCTGCTTTGATAAAGTGCCGCACTTGAAGGTATCTGTGGAAATCAACTTTTTGCAAGTTGTATTTAGTTTTTATTTGCAGAAAGGACATGCAGGAACCTCCCTCTAAGAACTGGGCAAAGCGGATTAGGCCTTTAAGTTCCCATGTTGTATATCCAGAGTCTAATTTAGTTAGAAGAAAAGAGGGGTGGTGTCGGATGAGACACAGCGGACCCAAGGTCACCATGAGGGCCAGGCTACCCTCAACAGCACCCTCAGGGTATGTTGAGTCCAGGGGTTACGAGTCAGGGTGGGGACAGAATCCCTGAAACCAGTCAAGGCTAGTGAAAATAGAGACCTCAAGTCTGGTTACCCATGTACAACCTGCCTGCATTTTTCATGCCAGGTAGTACGTACGCAAGTCTGGCACTGCCAGCCTTCCCAGCTCCCTGGGTAGTTGGAGGATTTTTCTGTGAAATATGCGGTCTGCGCCTTCCCCAAAATAAACTTGTTAATGTCATTATTCACCATATGCCAAAATGCCAAAGGTATAGGTAGGGGCAAATTATTAAACAAGAAAAGGAGACTAGGTAGCAAATTAATTTTGACATAGTCAATCCTACCTGCCCTAGAAAGGGGCAGTAATGACCATCGGGCCGGGTCTTGCCATATTGTTTCCCAGGTTTTTTTGTAATTTATTTCAAATAGCTCTTTGGTGTCTACATTAATCTGGACCCCGAAGTAACAAATTTGGCTATTTTTGGTCCATACAAAAGTAAAGGTTGAGGCAAACATGAGGGTGCAGTAACCACTTAGCTGGAGGGTCTCTGATTTTTTACCGTTAAGTTTGTACTCTGACAAGGCACAAAAGCATTCAAGAAACCTCATCAGGCATGGCACCGAAGTCTGGGGAGCCCAGAAAAAAATTGAGTCATTGGCGTAGCCGGCAATTTTGTGTTCCCTATTACCCACCGTGCCCCCAACTATCTGTGTATCCTGACGGACTGCTGCAACCAGGGATTCCAAACAGATTGCAAATAACAGCGGAGACAAAGGGCAGCCCTGGTGAGTGCCTCTATGTAGGGAAAACCTGCTGAAGCGGATTCCATTAACTTTAATCTGGGCCTGGGGTAGGGTATAAAGACTTGAGACGATTTGTGAGAATTTGGCGCCGAATTGCATCTTCTCCATGTTTTTTTGTAAAAATTGCCAATTAACTTGATCAAAAGCTTTTTCTGCATCCGTGGAGATTGCCAACAGGAAGTCTTCCCAACCCCGCTGTGATGAAATTATGTTTAGGAGCCTCCTGATGTTGTCAGAGAGAGATCTCCCAGAGACAAAACCAGTCTGATCTGGGAGACCCACCCTCCCAACCACCTGCTGTAGGCGGTCCACCAGGATCACTGTAAATATTTTTATATCTATGTTAAGGAGGGATATGGGACAATATGAACTACAGAGGTCAGGGTTTTTCCCTTCTTTAGGTAAAACTGTAATCTGTGCATATTTCCATATCTCCCCTCCTGCTAGGATATGGTGGAAGCAATCCAATAACGGCGGTACCATATTATCCACAAAAGATATATAGAATTCCAAAGGCAGCCCAAGAGATTTAGCCATTTTCAATTGTTTAATTTTATTTAACAACTCCTTGGCACTGACCACCCCCCTCAGAAATCATTCTATCCTCTTCTCTAAGGCTTGGTAAAGCCACCCGGTCAAAAAAGCCCTCCATTTTACTGTAGTGCTGGTTTATTGGCTCTTGGGAGTACAGTGCTTTGTAATAGGCCACGAAAGCTGCTGAGATCTCCAAGGGGTTAGTGACCAATGTTCCTCTCCTGGAAGGGTCTTGTATTTTAAGGACTGCTCTGGAAGTAATCGGTTTTCTTAAGGCCAGGGCTAGGAGGTTCCCTGCTCTATTGCCACCCTTGTAGTTTCTTTGGGATGTTCTCCTCAGAAGGCCATCTACCTTGCGATCTAGTAGGGATTCCAGATTATTTTTCTTTTCCAGCCAGAGTTTCTTATCTTCTGGGTATACCAAGGAACAGGACCCAGCAGAGGGACCATAGACGGAACCCAGCCCAAGGAAAGCAAGACCTCCATGACAATGCGGGCAATGCCAGACACTTGGGAAGAAGGCAGGTCCACAGGCAGAGGATGCGCATGGGCATCGTCAGGGGGAAGAGAGGCATGGGGAGGAACACTGGGAACGACAGTCCCGGAAACCCATGGGAGGGCAGCCCGACCCCTGTGGGAAGGCACTGGAGGAGGCGAAGGGGCACGGAACATGGAGCGCAATGAAGGCGCCCCAAAACCCCCCCTACAGAGGGGACAAGGGAGGAGAGGAGGGCACCCGAGGGAGCAGAACACGACTGAGGAGGTGACCTCTGCCACAGCCGCAACAGCGTGCGGTGCCAGAAAGGAAGGGGATGACAGTGATGGGTGACCCATCAAGAGCGTCCAGAGCTGGAGCCTCTGCCGTCAACAGGGGAACCACCCCTGTCGATGAGGAATGCAATGGGGAACGTTCCGCCGATGGGGGAAGACGTCTCATTGATGAGGAATGGGAAATGGGACGTCCCGTCAACGGGGGAAGAAGCCCCGTCGACAAGAAATGCTCCGTTGATGAAGGAACAGCCTCCACTGATGAAAAATGCAGAACAGAAGGCTCCAACGACAAAAGATGTGCTCCCGTCAACGGGGGAGTGATAAACACAGGCTCCGTTGACGGGAAGGGGCAACCCCATCGACCAGGAACGTTCCATCAATGGGACACCATGCCATTCCACGAGAAATGTGTAGGAATGTGCTCCCCGTCAGCGAGAGCATTCCCGTCGACGAGGAAGCAACGAAGGCTCCGTCGACAGGGGGAGCAGCCCAGTTGACGAGGACCACTCCGTTAACGGTGGAAGAGTGGCAGATGTCACCGTCGATGGGCTGTGGTGGAGGGGGTGTGAGGAATGCAAGTCCCTTTCCCTCTTATGCCAGGAACAAGAGCCTTCAGTCGGGGAACCCTTAGGACGGGTCCCTGAGGTCTGCTCCAGCAGGGCAACCCTGTTGGACAGGACGGAGGTACCCAAAGACCTAGCTGGAGTGCCAGGCAAAAGAGAAATGGGGTTGCTGTGAGTGATTCACAGGCCCGCAAGAGAAAGTGAAGGCAGCGAGAGTGCTGTGAGTGGTTCACAGGCCCGCAAGGTGTAGTCAGTGGATTCACGATCTTACTTCGAGACACAGCTCTTGCAGCAGGTTACACCATTAGGACTGAAGCGAGCGGCGTCAGGAACCCGGAAAAATTCTAGCTAGCTATCTTTTCGTGAGGACCCCCGGCGTCAGGCGTGGTACAAAGAAATTGGTCCGCCAGATTCCAGTTCTTTCCGCCCGTTAACTTGCATGCCGACCCTTCGGTTCGTTTTTTAGCGCGCGACGCGTGGTTGTTTTCCTACGGGAAATTCGTTCTCGGTTTTCAGTCTTCTCTGATGTCCTCCCCGACCTCCGGTCACTCCTCGAAGTGCGCTTGTGGGAAGCTGATCCCATTCAAAGATCCGCACTCAGCCTGTGTCCTGTGCCTAGACCTGGACCACGACACCCGATCCTGCTCCTTTTGCCAGGGCTTCAACAGAAGAACCCGGATCCGTCGTCAGAAGGCCCTCCAGGCTTTTCTCTTAGAAGAACGACTCAAGACCATGGCTTCCAAGGGGGATTCTTCGCAGAAGGCCTCGCAAGCATGCTGAGAGGCATACGGAGAAAGCTCCTTCCAGATCCCCGTCTAGGGCCTCCGATTCGCACAGCTCCGGCTCCAGGTCCGACCGCTCTCCTTCCGGGGCCAGCTCTCAGCCTCCCCCCGCTGCAGTGAGCAAATCTTCTTCTTCTCAGGCTAAGACTCCCAGGCCTTCCTCGTCCTCCAAGGCCCTGGCTAAGTCGGGGGACCGCCGCCATCACCACAAGTCGGGTTCCCGCCATTCCGAACCCGACATCAGGTCTGCCTCCTTGCCTCCTCCTCTTCACAGGAAGACTAAGGCGCTCACCTCGCTTAAGAGGCCACTGGACCCGACGCCGGCTCTTCCGACGTCAGCCTCTCGCCACAGGTCCCCAGAGCCAACGACCGTCAGGAGACGTCGCCCGGCCAGCCCTACTCATCACGGCGGGCCTTGGTAGAGGGACCAGCGTCCGCTCCCATTGAATAGGGGACCCCGGCGCCTCCGACCAGCGTCGGTCAGGAGACCATCACTGAGGAGGCGTTGCTCAGCCAGACCAGGCAGGTGACCCCGGTCCTGTTGAGACTCCCAGGGCACCATCGCCTCAGCGAGCTCCCTGTGGAGCGGCAGGCCAATGACCGTCCTCCGGTGCCGGGCGTCGTCGGGCCTTTCTTTTTCAGAGGTGAAGGAGCTTTTCTCTTACTGGTGGGAGACAGTCAAAAAGGACATGGTCCCCACTCCACCTCCGCTTCCTCCTCCTCCTCCTACACCGCTTGCTCCTCCGGTTCCTGTGCCCCCTTCTCCGTCTGGGTCTGCAGGCCGGTTACCTCCTCCCCGGGAGTCCAGGACCCCTCCAAGGGGGAGACCAGATAAGAGGAGACCTCCGTCCAGATCCTCTTCTAGATCACTAAGTCCCAAGAGATCCAGAAGACGCCGCCGGTCGCCTTCGACGGAGGACAGGGATCGGAATTTGCATCATCCAGATCCCCATCTCCACTCTATCCCTTCTCCGGACCCACGTGAGCTGCCGAAGTCTCCTCCGGATGACCCTTCATTCTCGGATATTATGAGACACATCCAAAAGAACATGGGATGGGATGCGGAAGAGTTAGACCCGGAAAGGCTACACCTTACGAAGTATCTTCGGCAGAAGGACCCCAAGCCTGTGGTGGTGCTACCCTTGGTAGACACTTTCGTGGACATCACCAAGGCAGCGTGGAAGCGTCCACATTCGCTCCCGGCAATGCCGAAGAAAGCTGACCGCTTGTACAGGGTTCCAAGAGATGACCAGTACTTGTCTCAGCATCCTCAGGCCGATTCTCTGGTCATCACAGCCTCTCATGACCGGTCCCAGAGACCGCAACATCTGAGCACCCTGCCACCGGACCCAGAGTCCAAGCAGCTGGATTCCATGGGAAGGCGCACGTATGCTTCCGCTACTTGCGCCATCAGATCCCTGAATTATTTAACCCACATGGCGCAGTTCCAAAATGCCCTGTGGGAACAGGGTCTGGATGCGGCTGAGAAATTGCCAGAAGGTGAGCAGAAGGAGATGTTGCAGCTCCTCCGTATGAGTTCGGACGTGGGAACCCAAGTGCTACGAGCCGCGTACGACTCCGTGGACTCCTCGGCTCGAGCAGCAGCTTCAGGCATATGACTCCGGAGGCACTCTTGGCTCCGTGTCTCCGGTTTTACTCCGGATGTCCAGAAAAACATCAAGGACACCCCATTCGAGGGAGAAGTTTTGTTTGGTAAACCCTCTGAGAAGATAATTACCAAACTCCAAGAGGCCGGGAAGGCGGTGAGGTTGGTTCAGGCCATGCACCGACCCAAGCTTAGTTCCTTTCGTAGGAACCAAAGCTGATTTCGTGGATGAAGAGACAACAGTCCCGCCCTGTTCCACAGCAGAGGGGCTCCAGGTTTCGCAGAGCCCAGGGAAAACAACCCGCAGGTCGTAGCCAGCGTGCTTCTAAGCCGGTCCAGCCAGCGGGACCTCAGCCGCCACAGCCTGACTCCTTCCCGGCCCCAACCCCTCAGGATCAACGGGACGTCATGGTCGGGGGTCGCATTGCGAATTTCCTGCCAGGATGGCAGACTATAACCACCGACAGGTGGGTTCTGCAGTTGGTCGCAAGAGGCCACTTTATAGAATTCGCGGAAAAGCCACCCTCGAGGCCTCCGCTGCTCTCCCAGTACCCGGGTCAGCACAAGTCATTGATCAGACAGGAAGTGCTCGCACTCCTGCAAAAGAGAGCGATAGAGTACGTCCCAGAGAACCAGAGAGGATATGGATACTATTCCCACTTCTTCCTGGTTCCAAAGAAAACAGGGGACCTCCGTCCGATTCTGGACCTCAGCGACCTCAATTGGTGAGTAAGCCTACAAAAAGATTCAGCGTGGTAACCCTCCGGGTCTTATTCCCATGCTGAAGCAGGGCCCGGCTTTTGTGTCTCTAAGATATGCAGGGCCTTTACCTGCACATCCCATAACTCCGGCGCATAAGGGTTCCTGCGGCTTCCGGTTTCCTAGGCCATCGCTTTCAGGTTTGAGCTCTTCCGTTCGGCGGTCACAGCCCCCAGGGTCTTAACCAAATGCATGGCAGTAGTAGCGAGCATTGTCTCTAAAGAGAACAGGGCCATTATATATTCCGTACCTGGGCGATTGGCTTCTTATAGCCGCCTCCAGAGCGTTGTATAGGCGATTCAGAGCACACCCAGGACCTTTACCGTTCTCTGGGGATCCTAATCAACCATGAGAAGTCCCTACTGGTACCGTCGCGAGCACTACAGTTCATCGACGAGTACTGGACACCGTTCAGGAAGAGCATTTCTTCCAGATGACAGGCGGAGCAGCATCAGATCCCTCTTCAAGGAGCTTTAAAGTCGAACAAGACCGCTTCAGCCAGGTCGGTCCCCAGCTTGACTGGGACACATGGCTGCGGCCATTCCTACTGTCCCCTTTAAAGGCTCACATGCGGGTAACTCAGTGGATGCTCAAGGTGCAATGGGATCAAAGGCAAGACCACATGCAGCATCCGGTCAGAATCACGAGCACCGCGTCGAGACTAGCAGTGGTGGCTAGACCCAGGGACGCTCTCTGTGGGCGTCCCGTTTGTAGCGCTGTCCCCGGAGGTAATCCTCACCACAGACGCCTCAGGTCTAGGGTGGGGAGCACACCTGGACGGGGTGAAGTCCCAGGGCACGTGGACCGCTTTGGAGGCCCACCTCCATATCAACGTCCTAGAGATGAGGGCGGTCCTTTATGCCCTGCAGGCATTTCAGTCAGAAATCCCGCCGAGCACTCTCCTGCTTCAGACAGACAACACGGCGGTGATGTATTACCTCAACAAACAAGGAGGCGCGCACACTCTTACAGGGAGGCCATGAGGGTGTGGGATTGGGTAATCCGGCACGGCGCGAACCTGATCACAGTACATGTTCCCGGGGTGGACAACACAATTGCAGACGGCCTCAGTCGCTCCCAGGCCAGAGTCCATGAGTGGGAACTTCTTCAGAAGGTAGCAGAGGATCTGTTTCTTTGATGGGAACTCCAGAATTGGACTGATGCTTCCCCATCCAACACAAAACTGCCCAATTTTGCTCGCTAGATCCAGAGGCCTGGTGTTTTCTGGCAGGAGCGTTGTCCCTCTCCTGGGCGGACAGATTCCTCTATGCTTTCCCTCCTTCCGTTGATCAGAGTTCTTCTCAAACTCGCAGAGGAGCATGCAACAATGATCCTGGTGGCCTTTTGGCCCAGGCAGATCTGGTTCCTTTGCTAATTCAGCTATCTCGGGAGCTCCGCTCCCGTTGCCATTCAGCTCCACCTCTTGTCTCAGGAGAAGGGTTCACTGGTCCACCTGGACTTACGCTCACTGAACCTGCATGCATGGCTCCCTAGAGACATAGCCATCCTGCGTCATGGGGTCTGCAGGAGGTTGCGGATGTTCGCCGCGCCAAGCCAGCAACTCATGCAACGCGCCATGAAAATGGCATGCACGTTTTAATTGCATAGCGGCCTTTCCCCTTTGGGTTGTCCGGTGAAAGCGGTGTTAGAGTACCTGCTTTCCCTTTTTTGTTCGGGACTCGCCTACTCCTCTATTAAGGTACACCTCTGTGCCATTTCAGCCTTTCACCTCCCGGTAGGACAGTGCACAGTGGCGCAATTAGATATCTGTCGGGAATTTTTGAGAGGGGTGTTACACCTTAGGCCGCCCATTAAGGACCCGGTGCCTCCATGGGACTTGCTCTTTGCCCTGGAACAACTCACGCTTCCCCCCTTTGAACCTGCCGCGGATTGCAAGCTGCGTTTTCTCTCGTGAAAAACATTGTTTTTGGTTGCTGTTACGTCAGCTAGAAGAGTTTCTGAGCTTCAGGCTCTCATGTGCAAGGAGCCTTATTTAATTTTCCACCAGGACAGAGTTTCCCTGAGGACGAATCCAAAATTCTTGCCTAAGGTGGTTTCCTCACTCACTCTCAATCAGGATATTGACCTACCGGTCTACTTCCCTAATTACTCTAACAGAGGAGAGGTGTTGCTTCACACCCTGGATGTTCACCGCAGCTTAAGGTATTACCTGAGCAGAACTAAGCAGCTTCGCACTTCGGAGCAGCTTTTCGTCTCCTTTAACGAAAGGATGAAGGGCCAACCAGTATCCAAACAGTCCCTGTCTCGCTGGCTTGTCCAGTGCATCTCATACTGTTATGATATCAAACGAAAGCCCCTCCCTGGAGCAGTTCGGGGTAATTCCACTAGAGGTTTGGCCACCTCCTTTGCAGCTCTTCGAAACGTCTCCACCTCTGCCATTTGTGCAGCTGCCACTTGGGGTTCTGTTCACACCTTTATCAGGCATAATAGCCTGGATATCACTTCACGGCGTAGAGCAGGCTTCGGCCTGGCAGTGCTGCAGGGTCTCCTGTCCTAAGTTTGGGGCCTGGAACGTTCTTTCTAATTTCCTCCTCCCAGCGTGTTTACAAGTGCTATTGCTTGGGAATCAGTCCTAATGGTGTAACCTGCTGCAAGAGCTGTGTCTCGAAGTAAGATAGTACAGTTACGTAAGAACTTACCGTAACAGTAGATCTTCGAGAACAGCTCTTGCAGCAAGTACCTTCCCGCCACCTTCCCCTTGGAGGAGGTATGGCAAGCCCTTTCTAACAGGGATTATTCCTTTTGTCTTCCGATGGTGGATCCTCGGTCTCCCATTTCGTTTCAGCCTGCGGCGGAAGTCTCAGTGGGAGAACTGGAGAATCTAGGCGGGACCGCCCCCTTTTGTACCACGCCTGACGTTGGGGGCGGGACCGACGTCGGGGGTGGTCCCTGCTGAAGATAGCTAGCTAGAATTTTTCCGTGGGGTCCTGACGATTGCTGGCTTCAGTCCTAATGGTGTAACCTGCTGCAAGAGCTGTTCTCGAAGATCTACTGTTACAGTAAGTTCTTACGTAACTGTACTTTCTCGTCGAAGACTGCAACACAGAAGAGTGAGCTAGCTGCTGTGCGGGCTGAAGCCATCGGGAAAATGAACAGAGGTTACCTGGGACCGCCCACACTTATACAGAGTCTGAGGAAGTGATATCATGTAGGCAGTCCCTGAAGAAGACTGTTGGAAGAAAGCTGACATGTGATAGTGCTACCTGGTGGAACTCCCAAGAGCAATAACTTACTGCTAGAGACCATTCCGTAGAAGATCTACTGTTACAGGTGACTACCCTGTTTTTCTAGTGATGTGGATATGTTGTTCATCCACACTTCTAGGCAGACTCCTAGCAGTTCTCCGGGAGGAGGAAGGCAAGGCGCACACCACCTACTCAGGGAACAGAGACTGGAGAAGTGAAAATTACATACCTACCGTAATTCTTGATCTTCTTGGATGAGTCTCCATCACTCATTCACACTAATGGGATCTGCGCCGGAGGCACTAGGACCCAGCGGGAGCAAACTTTTTGCTGGAGGGCCAACGCCAGAGATGGGGCCGCGAGAAGCGGCACTGCGAGTCTCAGCTCGTGCGGTAATTACTATCTCGGCGTCGACCCTCCAACCGCCTCAGTACCTATTTTTCCGAGGAGGTGCAGCGTAGCTAACCTAAGATAGCCTAACCAAAAACCGGACATAAGATAGTCCAGATGACCCGTATAAGAAGGGTCAATAAAGAAGTCTTCACAGCCTAAAGATTTGAGGGAGTGAAGACCAACAACAGAGGTGAGCTTGGGGGATGGAGGGTGGGCATGTAAATGAGTGGTGGAGACTTCGTCCAAGAAGATCAAGAATTACGGTAGATGCGTAATTTCATATCTTCCTGGACATAAAAGTCTCCACCGCTCATTCCTACACAGAAGAAGTGTCGAGCTAATAATCCCCGAGGGCAGGGAGAGACCAAGAGCTCACAGTTTTAGGACAGAAGTCTATTAAGGATGGTGCTGCCAAAGGAAAGATGTCGTCTGGCATGGACATCCAAGGCATAGTGTTTAACGAAAGTATGCACTGAGCTCCAGGTATCCACATTGCAAATATCTGCAATGGGCACGCTGCGGATTTCCGCCAGAGATGCCGCGACCGCCCTAATAGAATGAGCGTAAACTCTGCCCGCCAGCTTAACCTGCGCCATGGAATAACAGTGGCGAAGGCATGCTACTAGCCATGCTGAGATATATCTGATAGCGACAGGTTGACCCAGCCGGGTCTCACTGAAGGAAACAAACAGTTGTTGAACTTTACAAAGTCTTTTGATCTATCTAGATAGAAACGTAAAGCTCTCTTAACAACCAAAGGAATAAAGAACATTCTCCTTCATTTTGAAGTCATAAAGTAAGAGGAAGGACCAAAGGTTGGTTTAGATGGAATTCAAACAACCTTAGGAAGAAATTTAGCATGGGTTCTAAGGACTACTTTGTCTTTATGGAACACAGTATACAGAGGGTCTGTGACCAAGGCAAGTATCTCAGAGACCCTGCGGGCTGAGGTAATGGCTACCAGGAAGGCAGTTTTCCAGGTGCAAAATTTTAGCTCACAGGTAGCCAGAGGTTCGAAAGGTTTCAGAGTGAGCATGTCTAGCACAAGATTAATGACCCAGGCTGCGACTGGACGTCTTGTAGGTCTGGTATGCAGAATTCCCTTAAGAAACCTCTTAACCACAGGTAACTGAGCCAGTGACAAGGAAAGTACCGGCTCATGATAAGCTGAAATGGCACAAAGGTGAACTTTGACTGTGGAGTACTGCAGACCTGAATGTGAGAGAGGTCTAAGGGTACTCCAAAATTTTATCTGGTGGGCAGGAAAAGGGATTCAAAGAGGATTTTGCACACCAGAGCAAAAACTCTTCCATTTAGCTGTGTAAGTTTCCTAGTGGCTGGCTTCCGTGCAGCCAGAAGAATATCTGAAACCCTCTAGAGACAGTTGAACCTGTTCACTTCACCTCATCAGGAGCCAAGCGTGAAGGTGAAGAGAACTCAGGTTGGGATGAGCAACAGGCCCCTGAGTCAGAGGTTAGATCCTGAAAGGGGAGTGGTTTCGGCGGAGCTGCCGACATATTGCTGAGTAATGGAAACCACATCTGTCGAGGCCAGAAGGGAGCAATGAGGATCATTTGGTCTCCCTGGGATTCAAACCTGAGAAGTACCCTCTGAATTAGAGGAAGAGGCGGAAAAGTATAGAAAAGAGTTTTGTCCACTGCAGTCTGACGCCGTACAGGCCCTGGATTTCTGGAGCAGAAGAGGCAGTTTTGCGTTGGTGGGGGATGCAAAAGGTCCAGGTTTGGAGTTCCCCACTCTCAGGAAATGACTGAACTATGGCTGAGTCAGGAGACCATTAAGTGAGGATCTGCCTCTGTTCTGCTGAGGTGATCTGTCCAGTTCGTTCTGTACTCCTGGCAGGTGGGCAGCTTGAATTAGAACACTTGTGCTGCAAGCACCAATCCCCACTCTCATCGCTTCTCTGCATAAGGGGTAAGAGTGAGCACCGCCCTGTTTGTTGATGTAATACATCACTGCTTTGTTGTCGACTGCAAGAGCTGTTCTCGAAGATCTACTGTTACAGTAAGTTCTTACGTAACTGTACTTTCTCGTCGAAGACTGCAACACAGAAGAGTGAGCTAGCTGCTGTGCGGGCTGAAGCCAGCGGGAAAATGAACAGAGGTTACCTGGGACCGCCCACACTTATACAGAGTCTGAGGAAGTGATATCATGTAGGCAGTCCCTGAAGAAGACTGTTGGAAGAAAGCTGACATGTGATAGTGCTACCTGGTGGAACTCCCAAGAGCAATAACTTACTGCTAGAGACCATTCCGTAGAAGATCTACTGTTACAGGTGACTACCCTGTTTTTCTAGTGATGTGGATATGTTGTTCATCCACACTCTAGGCATCCTAGCAGTTCTCCGGGAGAGGAGGGCGCACACCACCTACTCAGGGAAAGAGACTGGAGAAGTGAAAATTACATACCTACCGTAATTCTTGATCTTCTTGGATGAGTCTCCATCACTCATTCACACTAATGGATCTGCGCCGAGGCACTAGGACTCAGCGGGAGCAAACTTTTGCTGGAGGGCCAACGCCAGAGATGGGGCCTGAGAAGCGGCATCACAAGTCGTCCAGTCAAGCGGTAATTACTACTATCTCGGGCGTCGACCCTCCAACCATCCTTCAGTACCTATTTTTCCCGGAGGTGCAGCTTAGCTAACCTAAGATAGCTCTAACCAAAAACCGACATAAGATAGTCCAGATGACCCGTGATAAGAAGGGTTGACAAAGAAGTCTTCACAGCCTAAAGATTTGAGGGGTGAAGACCAACAACAGAAGGTGAGCTTGGGGGATGGAGGGTGGGCATGTAAATGAGTGGTGGAGACTCGTCCAAGAAGATCAAGAATTACGGTAGGTACGTAATTTTCATATCTTCCTGGACATAAAAGTCTCCACCGCTCATTCACACTAATGAGAGAGTATCGAGCTAATAATCCCCCGAGAGGGCGGCAGGAGAGACCAAGAGCTCACAGTTTTAGGACAGAAGTCTATTAAGGATGGTGCTGCCAAAGGAAAGATGTCGTCTGGCATGGACATCCAAGGCATAGTGTTTAACGAGGTATGCACTGAGCTCAGTATACATTGCAAATATCTGCAATGGGCACGCATGTGATTTCGCCAGAGATGCCGCGACCGCCCTAATAGAATGAGCGTAAACTCTGCCCGCCAGCTTAACCTGCGCCATGGAATAACAGTGGCGAAGGCATGCTACTAGCCATGCTGAGATATATCTGATAGCGACAGGTTGACCCAGCCGGGTCTCACTGAAGGAAACAAACAGTTGTTGAACTTTACAAAGTCTTTTGATCTATCTAGATAGAAACGTAAAGCTCTCTTAACAACCAAGGAATAAAGAGAACATTCTCCTTCATTTTGGAAGTCCGCAAAGTAAGAGGGAAGGACCAAAGGTTGGTTTAGATGGAATTCCGAAACAACCTTAGGAAGAAATTTAGCATGGGTTCTAAGGACTACTTTGTCTTTATGGAACACAGTATACAGAGGGTCTGTGACCAAGGCAAGTATCTCAGAGACCCTGCGGGCTGAGGTAATGGCTACCAGGAAGGCAGTTTTCCAGGTGCAAAATTTTAGCTCACAGGTAGCCAGAGGTTCCAAAGGTTTCAGAGTGAGCATGTCTAGCACAAGATTAATGACCCAGGCTGCGACTGGACGTCTTGTAGGTCTGGTATGCAGAATTCCCTTAAGAAACCTCTTAACCACAGGTAACTGAGCCAGTGACAAGGAAAGTACCGGCTCATGATAAGCTGAAATGGCACAAAGGTGAACTTTGACTGTGGAGTACTGCAGACCTGAATGTGAGAGGTCTAAGGGGTACTCCAAAATTTTATCTGGTGGGCAGGAAAAGGGATTCAAAGAGGATTTTGCACACCAGAGCAAAAAACTCTTCCATTTGGCTGTGTAAGTTTTCCTAGTGGCTGGCTTCCGTGCAGCCAGAAGAATATCTGAAACCCTGCGAGAGACATTGAACCTGTTCACTTCTACCTCATCAGGAGCCAAGCGTGAAGGGTGAAGAGAACTCAGGTTGGGATGAACAACAGGCCCCTGAGTCAAGAGGTCTGCCTGAAAGGGGAGTGGTTTCGTCGGAGCTGCCGACATATTGCTGAGTAATGGAAACCACATCTGTCGAGGCCAGAAGGGAGCAATGAGGATCATTTGGTCTCCCTGGGATTCAAACCTGAGAAGTACCCTCTGAATTAGAGGAAGAGGCGGAAAGGCGTATAGAAAGAGTTTTGTCCACTGCAGTCTGACATAAATGCCAGGCCCTGGATTTCTGGAGCAGAAGAGAGGCAGTTTTGCGTTGAGGGGGATGCAAAAGGTCCAGGTTTGAGTCTCTACCTGCAGTAATATTGACTGAACTATGGCTGAGTCAGAGACCATTCGTGAGGATCTGCCTCTGTTCTGTTGAGGTGATCTGTCAGTTCGTTCTGTACTCCTGGCAGGTAGACCGCTTGAATTAGACACTTGTGCTGCAAGCACCAATCCCCCACTCTCATCGCTTCTCTGCATAAGGGGTAAGAGTGAGCACCGCCCTGTTTGTTGATGTAATACATCACTGCTTTGTTGTCCGTTTGAAGGAGAATGTTCTTGTGACAGAGAATGTCCTTCAACGCCCGGACCTCATAAAGGATGGCTCTCATTTCTAAGACATCTATGTGAAGCTGGGACTCGACCTGAGTCCACGTACCTTGAGTGTGGAGAGCCTGACAGTGAGGTCCCCACCCCATCAGGGACACGTCTGCAGCAATGGAAATCTGATGATCCAGAGGAGCAAAGGGATACCCTTCCAGAAGATTGTTCCCTTGCGACCACCAGGTGAGCGACCTCTTTAGGGGTTCTGTCATCTTGATGAGAAAGGACTTCGGGTGAGTGGTTGGGGACCACCGAGTACTGAGCATCCACTGAGAAGTTCTCATGTGAAGGTGCACTAGGGGTACAGTGAACACCGAGGATGCCATGAGACCTAGCATCCGTTGCATCGAGAGAGCTGGAACAGAGTCGCTTTCCCCGATGTGACGGCCATTTGAAGGATATCGCTCCTCTTGTCCTCTGGAAGAAAAGCCTTCGCACAGGAGGTGTCCAGAAGAGTTCTCTATAAAAGGAGCCTCTGGGAGGGCTGCAAATGCGATTTTTGAGGTTTAGCAGGACTCCCATGGACGTGAGAAAGCACGTGCAGTCTAGTTCATGGCGCCAGAGTTCCCCTGCCTGGAAGGACTTGCCAGGAAGCCAATCGTCCAGATAAGGGAACACCTGTATTCCGATCTTTCTGAGATGCGCTGCGAGAACTGCACAACACTTTGTAAAAACCCGTGGCGCCAAGGATAGCCCAAAGGGCAGGACTCTGAACTGATAATGCTGTCCCAGAGCCACAAACCTTAGGAATTTGTGATGCTTTGGATGAATAGAAATGTGCTGGTAAGCATCCTGCATGTCTAGGGAGGCTAGCCAGTTGTGTTGATGAAGCAAAGGTAACAAGGTTCCTAGTGAAATCATTTTGAATTTCTCCTTGGGCAGAAATTTGTTTAGTTTTCTGAGGTCCAAAATGGGGTGCATGCCTCCAGTTTTCTTTGGAACCAGAAAGTAATGGGAGTAGAACCCTGTGTTCCGTTGATGCAGCGGCACTACTTCTACTGCCCTGTTGTTCAGAAGGCCCTGAATCTCGGCGCGAGAGGGTCTGATTGAAGGTTTACAGCTTGGCTGTCGTTTGGGAGGACGATCCGGAGGGGCTTCCACAAGATTGAGTGAATACCCCTCGCGGATTATCCGGAGGACCCATCTGTCTGAGGTTATGGACTTCCATTGATTGTAGAAGCGCAACAGACGACCTCCCACCACTGAGGAAGAGTCCACCTTGGGCAGCTGAGGTTGGACTTGGGCCAACGACTCAGAAGGCGGCGCTGGGCGCTTTGGGTCCTTGTGCCTTCTGCTGCGTTTTCTTTTGAGGCTGGGGAGCTTGATTCTTATGAAAACTTCCTCTGCCTTTGCCTCGAAAGGACTGACGGTTATGGAACTGGCGTTTATTAACACCCCCTCGAGAGGGGACAGGAGGAGGTCGAGCCAACTTAATGGCTGACCTAGTCTTTTGTGTAGCTTCTAGAGCCTGTTCTACTTGAGGGCTGAAGAGATGCACACCATCAAAAGGCAACGCCATTACCTGCTGCTGTGCATCATTCGTGAAACCTGAAGCGCTCAGCCAGGAATGATGGCGGGTACAAATACGCCGCCGCCGCCGCCGGAAGCAGTATCGAAAGCATCCATAGCCGCTTTAACCTGCTGGTTGTTAGATCTGATACCCCTGGTAATGGTTTGAAGTAGCTCTGGCTTTATGTCCGATTCCGGTAGAGCTTCAACCATCTGTTTGAGTGAGTGCCAAAGGATATACTCATATTGAGAGAAATAGCCTTGGTAGCTGGCAATACGCATACCCAGGGTGGAGGCAGCAAAGACTCTCTTACCTAAAGTGTCTATCTTACAAGATTCTTTGTTAATAGATCGAGCTGTAGTAGTCCTGGGGAGGACGACCTTATTCTCTGCCAAAACTACAATAGGATCCGCAAAGGCTTGGGATGCCAGAATGGGTTGATCCTTGGGGGCTGAGTATTTTCTATCTATGGATTTAGTCACCGAAGGAATGAGAGCAGGATTATTCCATACCATTTGAGACAGCGTCTCAAAGGAGGACTGTACCGGAGGAGTCAAATCCGTAGGGATCTCCGGAACATGAAGGTATTGGAGTCTTAGCAATTTCCCAGGATCGATGTATGTAGTTTGGAGAGAAAGAGTGGAAATCAAGTTTTTCAGCAGAGACTTAAAAGACAGGTTCTCGACCACAGGCTCTGCAGCAGGAATAGATCCTGTTTCTTCCACATCATCATCCAGCCTAAGGTCTGGGTCAGGCTCAATGTCATCTCCTGACAGTCCAGGAAGGACTGCATGGACAGGAAAGGAGTGAAAATCAGAAGGAAATGAGGAAGGAACAGGGGAAAAGGAGGAGTCCTGAAAGGTGGATGACGCCCTAAGAACCCCCGGCGCCTCAGAAACGCATGGCGCCAATGAAGCGCACAGCACAGGCAAGCACATGGCACGAGGGGACTGCCGAAGCCACGCCAGCTGCCGATGACTGCACGCGCCAAGGACGGCGCCGACAGACGCATCGGTGCCGAACACTGCGCCAAGAACACCCCAAGACTTCGAAAGACAGGATTTGAGGAGAAGGGAGGAAGAAGAGCAGGAGATAGAGGCATCGGTGTGGCCCCCTGCGCCGCAGCCATATGGGGGGGGGGGAGACACCGAAGCGTGGAGTCTACGGCACCAAAGGCGATGCCGCGCAACCAGGGAGGCTCAACCGCCCTACCCGGTCTCCCAAGAAGCCCGAAGGCCCCTGAGTGACGGGGTCAGGTAGCTGGACCAACCTCTGAGCTCACTGCTCCATAAGAGCGGCCCACTGATGAAACTGCTCATCTGAAGACCTACCAGAGGGCGGGGTAGGGCTCCGATGTCGAAGACGTTGGCTACCAGAAACAGAAGCAGGAGACTCCGAAGGAGGAGAACGGCAACTAGCCCCAATAACTGACCGTCTACGCGCAGACATATCAGAGGGCGACCTTGAGTGATGCCTTCTCTTTTTTGACCTGTGGGCCGAAGAAGAGCTCGAGGCCGAACGGTGCAGAGAATGAGACCGTTTATTTTTATGCTCAGGGGATCGTCCCGCCTCGAGCATTGACTGACCGTTGTCAGACCCCCCGGAGAAGGCGGCGGACTGGAACCAGCCCAACTGACTGAACAGCTTTCATACGAAGTCTCCCTACCGTCACCTGACCTGCTCATGGTCGACTCCGTCAAAGTAGGCCGAGACTTCTTTGCAAATAAGAATAAACTTTAGCGATACTTATTCGAGATATTACTACAAAATAACAAAACCGAAAACTATGCTGCTAGTTTGAAGTTTGACTCCCGGCAGGCGAGCGACATCGTCACTGAAGTGCACTCGATGGCAGGAAAAAAGGAACTGAGGCAGCTGGAGGGTTGTCGCCGAGATAGTCATTACCGCATGAGCTGAGGCTCGCGGTGCTGCTCCTCGCGGCCTCATCTCTGGTGCCGGCCCTCCAGCAAAAAGTTTGCTAACGCTGGGTCCTAGTGCCTCCAGCACAGATCCCATTAGTGTGAATGAGTGGTGGAGACTTGTGTCCAGGAAGATCTGAGGCCCCAAAACCAGCATCCCAGCATGACTCAAGGTCGATGTGGCAGTGGGTGATGAAGGTGTTTGCTGTCTTCCAGGTAGCAGCCTGGCAGATTTCCTGGAGAGGGGTGTTTCCGGAAGCAGCCACCGATGCAGCGGTATGGCGGGTGGAATGAGCCCTTAGCCCTATAGGAGGCTCTCTACCCACCAACCTATAGCAGAGATCAATGCAAGATGTAATCCATCTGCCAATCGTCCGCTTTGCTGCAGGTCTGCCAGAAGCGGCTTTAGCATAGGTGACAAACAGCTGGTGAACCTCTCCCCGAATTTCCGCCGTTCTCGCCTTGTAATTGGAGAGAGTTTGTCTCAGGTCCAAGGTATGGAGCCTGTACCTGGTATCCGAGGTGCAGTTTGGGTAGAACACAGGCAGAGTCAATACCTGATTAAGGTGAAACTCTGACACCACCTTCGGGAGTAATTTCGGGTGTGGGCACAGGACAACCTTGTCCCTGTGGAAGATCAGATAAGGAGATTCCACCGAAAGCACATGGAGCTCCCCAGTCCTTCTGGCTGACATGACAGCCACCAGGAAGGCTGTCTTCCACGACAAATGCGACAGCTCACACTTGTGCATTGGTTTGAATGGCTTGCCCATGAGTTTAGCCAAGACCACCAGTAAATTCCATGGAAGTGGAGGTCCATGCAGCAGAGAGGATATGTGATCTAGGCCCTTGAAAAAAGCGCCAGACCATCTTCTCCTGTGCCACCGTTGGCTGACCGGCCCGTGCCTGGTAAGCAGAGATGGCTGCCAGGTGCACCTTAAGGGTCGAAGACCCACTTTGGACAGAGATTAAAGGTAGTCTAGAATGCTAGCCACAGGACAGGACAGAGGGTCCAGGCCCTTGCCCCGACACCAAATGGAAAATCTTTTCCATCTGAAGTCGTAGCACTTTCTGGTCGACTCCTTCCTGAATGCTTCCACTACTGTGAGTACATCCTCAGAGAGACCCAAAGCCTGGAACTCTAGCCGCTCAGGTACCAGGCTGTCAAGTGCAGGGACTGAAGGTCCAGATGGAATACTTTCCCCTGACTGACAGATATTGTGACGCTTGGCCAGCTGGTTATGATTTTTGTAATATTAAAATATAATATGAGATTGTCTCACATAAGAACCTGTGTTTCCATGGGTCCCCCCCAGGTTTTAGTGAAGCTACAGGATATGTAAGACCAGAGAGACCTGATTAAAGGTCTCCTGGTTTTTTTTTTGTCTTAATTAGAACTGATCCAGCTGCCAGAATATAGGGCTCATAAAGTTTTACGATTCTTATAGGAAGAACATTGATACCAACATGGTGTTAAAAGCTGTAAAACCCTTTGATCTGCCTTGGGAACAAGAACCACCCAAGATCAAAGAGAAAATGTTTAAGGAGTCATATTTAGGAAATGATTTTCCTTCTGACGTGACATTATTTAACATACCTCCTGATAGGACATCATGTTTGTATTTTTATGGTTATAAAAGGAGGCGCTAGATGACTCACAGAAGGGGTGTGGAGACACAGTTTAAACTAATACTTGTGTCTGAACTGTTTGTCATATTATTTTGGGATTCCAGAGAGACAGAGTTCTCCGATTTAACTTAGCACTTCCAGAGGTAATACCTTAGACAAAGGTCTAAATGTATTATGATAGGAGTTTTGTTTTGTAATCTTCCTTTATTCTTTTAGGTGATTGTGAGCTCTGTGATATATTGTTCTGTGTTTACATTTTTCATAATTTTATTCTTTTTTAGTAAAATACCTTTTCTTTGAAAGACTGCATGGGTGTCTGCCATTTCTTTTTTTTTTTGGCATGGGACGTACAGATGGTGAAGTCTGACAATTGTTCAACAGCTTGATGGTGTTACTAAACTGGAAAAAGGTAAAAATATACCCAAGGTCTCTTACAGAGTTAAAAAGGGTTCCTTCTGGAAGCCTGGTTTGGTGCCCCTGGCAAAAGACTGTACCGCAATCCCCGAAGAGGGTATGTATCTGAGCCTGTACATTGGGTATGCTAGCATAAGATTCACAGTTTCAATCACCCTAGAACTAAAGGTGATTCGGACCCAAAAGCAGACAGGAGGGTTACCTTGTTTGTTACCTGTTCACACTATTGGGCTCTGGGGTTGACACTGTGGGAGCAGAGGGCCTGACCTGTTGAGTGTGTTTTGTGACAGATATCAGGTCCGGGTATGCTGGAAGACGCCTCGGGAGCCTGTTGCTGAGGCTGAGGAGATCTGGGTACCAGAACTGGTGGGGCCAATCTGGGGCTACCAGGATCACCTGCACCTTGTCCCTCCGCACCTTGAGGATCAAGGAAAATGGAGGGAAGGTGCAGAAGAGGCCTGGGGTCCACAGCCTTGAGAAGGCACCCCCCTGCAGCGATCCCCATTGGGGGGGCATGAAACAGCCTCAGCTTGGTGTTTTCCCGGGAGGCAAACAGGTCCACCATCAGTTTTCCCCAGCAGGAGAACAGGCTGTGAGCTAACTCTGGATGGAGAGACCACTCATGGGATGTCTCGCCTATGCAGCGGAGGGCATCTGCCAGTTGATTCGAGGCTCCTGCCACATGGGTGGCTAGGAGATCCACCTCCAGTCGGCTCATGAGTGTCCAGATGCGGAGCGCTTCCCTGCACAGCAGCTGGGAGTGCGTGCCGCCCTGCTTGTTGAGGTAGTACATGGTTGTGGTATTGTCCGTCTGGACTAGAACCACCTGCCCCCTAAGCTGCTGAGCGAATGCTGACAACGCCAGTCTGACTGCTCTGAGCTCTAACAGGTTGATATGGTATCGAGATTCCTCGGGGGTCCAGAACCCAAGGGCCCTGTTGTTCCCCATATGGGCTCCCCAGCCTGTGAGAGAGGCATCGGTCATGAGGACGACGGTTGGCTCGGGCAGACAAACGGAATCCCTTCCTGCAGATGGTCTAGGATGGTCCATCTTTGGAGAGCATCCCACATCTTCCAGGTCACAGTGATCAGCTGGTCGAAATGTCCTAGGTGCAGAGTCCACTGGGCAGCCAGCACCCACTGAAGGGAGCGCATATGTCACCAGGCCCAACAGACGACGGTGGTGCAAGCTGCCATGTACCCCAGAAGGCGCAGAATGTCCCAGATAGGGCGCAAATTCCCAACCAGAAACAATTGGACAAAGGCCAATAGTCGAGGTACGGGGTACGCTCTGACCCTTCGACGCCCGAGATGGGCTACCACCACTGCAATGCATTTCGTGAAGACCAGTGGGGCCGATGACAGGCCGAATGGCATGGCTCGGAACTCGTATAGGGTTCCCCCTGCTCTGAAGCAGAGTAACTGCTGGTGGGACGGATGGATTGGGACATGAAAAATGCGTCCTGTAGATCCAGTGAGCAGAACCACATGTTTTGCTCCAGGGATGGTATGATCTGGGACAGAATTACCATCCAGAAGGTGCATGGCCTGAGATACTGATTCAGGTCGTGCAGATCTAGAATGGGGCGCCAGCCCCACGTCCGCTTCGTGACCAGGAAATACCTGGAAACAAACCCTGGGTTGACTGGAGGATCTGCCACTCGAACCACTGCCTCCTTGAGGAGGAGTTGGGCTATGTCATCTCTCAGAGCAGACCGAGTGTGGGATGATACTCTCTCCTCCCGTGGGGCACGGGCTCGGCTGGGAGGATACTTCTCAAACTCTAGAGGCAGACCCTGGCTAACCACTTTTAAGACCCACCTGTCTGTGGTAACAGCAGCCAAGACGGTAAGGAAGTGACGGAGCCGACACCCACGGGAAGCTGGAGTGATGGCGGGATAGGGTGGCAGCCCTATCCGTCACTGGGCAGGTTTGGAGGAAGAGGGTCCAGACTGGAAACCACCTGAACCCTGACTTCCTTTCTGCGGGCCGGTGGAGGCACTGGCTTGGGCAAAGGGCACCAAGTATGTGCTTGCTGTTGCTGTCCACCCTGAAAGGAAGACTGTTTGGCCGCAGGAGCAGGGTGCTGAAAAGGCTTCTTCTTCTGCTTCTTTTTAGAGCCAGGGGCCTCTTTTTGGACAGAAGTACCCCCGAGTTCAAGGTAGCATTGGACTGCTCGATTCGTTTAAGCTGACCATCCACACCTGGGCTGAAGAGATTGGTACCCAGGAAAGGAACATCAGTGAGTTTATGCTGGGTATCCACCATAAAGGTGGAAAGCCTCAGACAAGCACTATGGCACATGGCAACCACGGCTGCCACCGAACGGGCGCAAGGGTCCCTGATATCCAAGGCCGTCTGAAGTTGCTGCTTGGCAACGGCTCGGCCCTGGTCCACCGTAGTCTGAAGGTCTGTGGGGAGGTGTGCCAGTACTTCGTCTAAGGAGCCCAGGAGGGTATGGGAGAAGTGCGCCATGATGACAGCTGAGCTTGCCTGACAGAGGCCTAGAGAGGAGACTGCATAGACCTTCCTGGCAGTGTGGTCCAGTTTTTTTGGACTCCTTGTCTAGAGGTCCATCGGTGTGTCAGCAGAGCTGCCTGTGCATCTGAACACAGAAACGGTCACTAACCCCTCTGCCGAGGGATGTTCTGTGAACCCAGAGTGGGACCTGATGGGCACCACATACTTGCAGGCCATCCAGGGATACGGCGCTGGGCAAGAGGCAGGGTGCTGCCATAGCTCCAAAGCTGGGCCAACAATGGCCTCGGCCACTGGGAAGGCTTCCGTGGGGGTATCCCCTCTTTTAAGAATATCTTTAAAAGGGTACTCAGCCCTTTTCTGGAAAGGTTCTAGGGGCATCCCCGTAGATGCGGAGATAAGGCAGAGAATCCCCCAAAATGACGAAGGGCCCTCCTCCGTCGACAGACTACCAACCGACTCATCATCCAGCAGATGAGATCTGAGGTCTGTGTCGTCCGAATCTGAAGAATCCAAATAAATCGATCAGCCACCAAGGTTCCCCTCTACACGCCTGGGGCGGTCAGGCATAAGAGAGACTGATAACCTACGCGAAAGACCCGGAACCGTCTGAGCATCCTTCACAGGAGCCCTTCCTGATGGCTGTTTAGGCAGCGGCTCCACCACAATCGGTGGAGAGAATGATTTTGGCCGAACCTCAATGTGAGAGGGCATCAAGGATTGCTGGGGGGATACTGGGATGCATAGGGAGAGGCATCACCAGTAGAAAACAGGAAGTTATTATCCCTTTGTACAGACAGCTGGTGAGACCTCCATCTGGTGTACTGCGTGCAGTTCTGGAGACCCAGTCTTCGCAAAGACATAGACAGGATGGAAGTTGTCCAGAGGAGGGTAACTAAAATGGTGCAGGGTCTGCACCAGAAGACATATGAAGAGACTAAAGGAGCTGAATATGTATAGCCTCAAGGAAAAGGGGGGAGAGACATGATAGAAACTTTCAAATACCTCAAGGGAATCAACAAAGTCCAAGAGGGTAGCATCTTTCAAAAAGAGTGAAGAACAAGGGCACAATTTGAAGATAGAGGGGTGGCTCAGAGGTAATTTAAGGAAGTATTTTTCACAGAGATGGTTGTGGATGCATGGAACGGCCTTCCAGAGGAGGTTGTGGAGTCAAAAACAGTGGTGGAATTCAAGCATGCATGGGACAGTCATAAGGCAATTCTAGGGGGTAGGGGTAGGAAGAAGTAGGCTGCTGGTTAACTAGGATCTGCAGCTTATCCATTAGGTAGGGAAATGGGCAGACTGGGTGGGCCAAGCGGTCCTTATCTGCCATCAAATTCTATGTTCTATGTTTCTATGAACCGGGGCAGGTTTAGCCAACTCCACGGGCAGGGGAACCGGTTTCACCGGTTCTAGTGGAGTCGGCTTTGGCCCAGGAGGCGAAAGCCAAGTAATGACCAAGGTGGAAACCGAAGCAGGCTTCTGCTGGGACAGAATCAGCTGTTGCTACATGAAATCCTCGTAGCGTCGGAGTTTCTGCCGAAGCCTCTTCTCATCCGAGGAGGACAAGGATGAACGGTGGCGTTGCCTCTTTTTAGCGCATTTATGCGCTTTCCTCGGCCTGTCGGTCAAGGGGGCCCGAGATCTCGACCTTGATCGGACTGGCCAAGTCAGTCACTCAAGAGACACTGGGGGAACTGGTGATTTCCCTGGATCTGGGACTGGTTCCTCAATGGCAGTCCCTAGCTGGCAGGGTCTCCTCATCAGGAAGAGGCACAGCCGGGGTCCTAGTCAAAGAGTTGTCGACCTCGTTAGGCAGCAACAGATGGAGAGCGATCTCAACTGCATCATCAATCGCGGCCTCAGCTGACTGACCAGACGGCAAAGCCAAGAAGCCAGCAGCCAAGGAAGCAATTTCGACCGAAGTCGAGACTGTAGTTTCCTGGGACCGAGATTGTTAACGATCCCAAGAACATCTCATAGAAACATAGAAGTTGACGGCAGATAAGGACTGCAAGGCCCATCCAGTCTACCCGTTTCTTTTTTTTACCTTATAACTGTGCCATCGGCCTTTGCTCTGTTAATAGCCTATCTATTAATACTCATCTGTATTGCTCCCTTATGTCTATCCCATGCCTGTTTGAAGCCCTGCACTGTATTCATAGTCACCACTTCCTGAGGTAGGCTGTTCCATGCATCCACCACCCTTTCTGTGAAAAAGAACTTCCTCACATTACCCCTTAATCGGCCTCCCTCTAATCTCATGCTGTGTCCTCAGAGACGAAGAATCTCTCGGTTCTTTGTCCTTTGTACAGGACTGGGAGACATGTGAGCCCAAAGGTCCCTCACCCTTAGTGGGGAGAGATTGGCACAACTCTTGAAATGAACAAGAGAACATTGAGCCTGTGTTGAGAGAAACGAAAATCTGCTGAGAGGAGGGCTCCGCGGCCTGTGCCACCTCTTCCTTGAAGGTCTGCATTTTTTCTAACTGCTTGGCAGACCCCGCAGCTGCGGAGACCGCCCAACAGGCTTCTTTGGATTTGACCGGAGGATTACGTTTGTCAGGCCTGCCCAACTTGAGGCATGCGAGACGATCATAGAGGATGTTCTGATAGAAAGCAATACATAGCTCACAAGCCTGGGTGTCATGGCCGACATCCAAGCAGTACACGCTCGAGATATGAGGATCAGTGCGTGACATTTTCTGGCCGCACAGGCACCTGCGAAAACCGGGGGAAGATTAATCTTCCATGATCAAATAGCACAAATTGCAATCGCTAGCTTGAACGAGCCGAATCTTTGGAGGATCCAAAGAATTTGAAGCCAGGACCTACAAAATGCAGTAGCGGAGAGGAGGTAACCTGTATCTTACAGTGGAAAGGAAGATCTGGAATCATAGGGCAGAGCCGAGGGTTATACCACCCGGGTGGGTGGGAGGAGCCAGCCTGAACACCTTCCAGCAAGAATTAAAGGGGAAAGGGACATGCCCAAGAAGTGTGAATGAACATATCCAGGTCCCTAGAATGAAAATTGTGTACCTACTGAAATTCTTGATCTTATTGGACAAGTCTTCAACATTCATTCATACTGCTGGGTACTATGCCAGAGGCGCTAGGACCCAGCGGGAGTCAAAAATCTTCAAGAGGCTTGGCACAGAGGAAGGCCCGTGCCTCGCAGTACCAGGTGGCGGGCTCACGTCTGTGTGGGCTATCTTGGCATCAATCCTCCAACAGCCTCAGTACCTTTTTGACCGAGGAGGTTTAGTGTAAACTAACTAGGAACACCTAACCTAATGCCGGCAGAAGAGAGCCCAGTTAACTCATATAAGAAAGGTCTAGAAGCAAAGTCTTCTCAGCCCAACACAAGAGGGCGTGATGACCAGAAACAGAATGAGTGAGCTGAGGTAATGGTGGGTGGGAGTATGAATGAATGGTGAAGACTTGTCCAAGATCATCAAGAATTACGGTAGGTCCATAAATTCTAATAGCTTCCAGGACTTAAGTCTTCACCATTCATTCATATTGCTGGGTGAGTACCAAGCTAAAAAACAATCCCCAGAACAGGGCAGCAGGAGACAGAGTTCACTCAGGACAGAAGTCCATAAGGGATTGTCCTGCCAAAGGAAGTATGCTGTATGGCAAGGACATCCAGAATATAGTGCTTCACAAAGCTATGCACTGAGCTCCAAGTAGCCACTTTACAAACTTTCGCAATAAGAACAGAATGCATCTCCACCAGGGACACCGCCACTGCTCCGGCAGAGTGGGCGTACACCGCCTTCCAACTTGACCTGTGCCATCGAGCAGCAATGGCGAAGGTATGCCACTTTACAAGCAGAAATGCATCTAATGGCCACTGGTTGGCCCAGCCAGGCCATGCTGAAACACACAAACAGTTGCTCGGTTTTATAGCTTTTCCTGTTAGTACTACTGTAGAACCCTATTGACATCCAGAGAGTGAAGGGTATGTTCCCCCTTCATTCTGGAAGTTAGCAAAATAAGTGGGGAGAGCCAAGGGCTGATTGAGGTAAAATTCCAAAACCACTTTGGGAACAAACTTGGGGTGAGTACAAAGTACCACCTTATTCTTATGAAAGACAGTATACAGAGTATCTGTGATCAAGGCATGTATTTCAGAGACCTTGTGAGCAGAACTGATGGGCACCACGAAGGCGGCCTTCCAGCTTAAAAACTTTACGTCACAGGTGGCTAGAGGCTCAAAAAGGTTACGAGTGAGCATGTCTAGCACAAGGTTAATATCCCAGACAGCCACCGATTTCCCGTCTGGGGGCCTAGTGAGTAGGATGCCCTTGAGGAACCTCTTGACTAGCAGCAATGCTGTACTGGCTTATGATAGGCTGAAAGAGCGCAGAGGTGTACCATCTCTGTTGAGTATTACAGTCATGCATTTGACAGGTCTAGGAGGTACTCCAACACTTTATTCGATGGGCAATGGAATGGGTCCAGATAGCACTGTGCACACCAAAATCAAGAAGCGCTTCCATCTTGCCGTGTAAGCCTTTCTACTGGATGACTTAAGCGCTGCCAAGAGGATCTCCGAGATTCTCTGAGAAACTTTAAACCTGCTCACTTCTATCCCCTCAGGAGCCAGGCATGGAGATGAAGGGAGCGCAGGTTGGGATGGACCAGGGGTCCCTGTGTCAGGAGGTCCATTTGCAAAGGAAGCTGCCTCGGAGGGACTTCCTCTGAATGCAACATGACAGAAAACGCTGGGTTCGGGATATCTGTAGCAGAATAGAGCCAGTTTTGCACTGAGTGGGACGCAAAAAGGTCCAAGTCTGGGCTGCCCCACTCGTTGAATAGCGATTGCACGACGTCTGGTGCGAGCGACCATTCATGTGGATCTACCTCTGTCCTAAGGCGATCTGCCACATACTTATCAGTTCCTGGCAGGTAGACTGCCAGAGTCGGAGCACCATGCTCAAGGCACGACTCCCACACCCTTGTGGCATCCCTGCACATACGGTAGTAGAGCGTTCCACCTTGCTTGTTGATGTAGTACATCACTGACTTGTCCGTCTGAAGAATTACCTTGTGCAGACAACATCCTTCAAGGCTCGAATAGTGTACAGAACAGGTCTCATCTCAAGAACATTTATGTGTAGATGAGACTTCCTGGCTCCACATCTCCAGAGTGTGGAGATCTTGATAGTCAGCTCCCCAACTGATCAGGGATGCATCCGTGGTGATGGTGATCTGAGACTCTGGTGGGACAAAGGGAAGATCCTGAAGGACCTTGTCTTCCTGAGTCCACCATGCAAGTGATCTCATCATTGGGACTGTCACTTTCATATAGTAACCACAAAATTACCATGTGCACACCTATGGAGTCAGGCACAGTGAAGAGACTGCAAGTCTCTCATAACTGTTGGAGACTTTTATATAGTAAGACTAAGGATGTGTGGTCAGCGACCAGTGTGTGCTAAGCATCCACTGGGTGGACATCATGTGTGGATGGCCTAGAGGCACCACGAACACAGAAAAGGCCATGAGGCCCAACATCCACTGCATGAAGAGAGCTCGAACAGAGGTGTTCTCCCCAATGTATCAAGCCACTTGGAGAATGTTGTTCCTCCTGTCCTCCGGAAGGATAGCCCTCACCCTGGAGGTATCCAGGAGGGCTCCTATGAAGAGGAGCTGCTGAGAGGGTTGAAGCTACGATTTTTCCAGATTCAACAGAACCCCCATGGAGGTGAGGAACTGAGAAGCCATGCAGACTGCTTCCTGTGTGTCCTGACTGGATGGAATTGCTAGGAGTCTATCGTCCAGGCAGGGGAAGACTTGGACACTGAGCTTTTGGGAGTGTGCCACAAGAACTGCAAAACACTTTGTAAAGACTTGGGGCGCCAAAGAGAGCTCAAAGGACAGGACTCTAAACTGGTAGTGTTAACTCAAGGCCACGAAGCAGAGATACTTGTGGTGACTTGGGTGTACTGGGACGTGCTGGTAGGCATCCTGCATATCCAGGGATGAAAGCCAGTCATACTGATGGAGGAGTGGAAGCAAGGTTCCCAGGGAGATCATCCTGAACTTCTCCATGAACAGGTACTTGTTTAACTTTCTGAGGTCGAGCATTGGGCGCATGCCGCCTGTCTTCTTTGGAACCAGAGAGTAATGGGAGTAGAAAACACAGGTTACTCACCTGTAACAGTAGTTCTAGGAGTGGTACATGTTCATCCACACTTGTTGGCATGTCCCTTTCCCTTTAAATCTTGCCGGAAGGTCTAAAAGCTGGCTCCTCCCACCCACCTGGGTGGTATATGCCTCAGCTCCACCCTATGACACCAGATCTTCCCAATGGAAGCAGAGGTTGTGCATCAAAGCCGGGGAGGTCGGGTGGGTCAGTGTGGATGAACAACATATACCACTCCTACAGCTACTGTTACAAGTAGAGTAAATGAAAATTACATACCTACTGTAATTCTTGATCTTCTTGGACGAAGTCCCCACCACTCATTCACACTAATGGGTGTGGAGACACTAAGACCCAGCGGAAGCCAAAAATCTTCAGGAGGGCCGGCACCTAGGTAGGGCCGCGAGGAAGCGGCGCTGCATAGGCTACCTCGGCGTCAACCCTCCAACCGCCTCAGTACCTTTTTGACCAAGGAGGTGCAGCATAAACTAATTTAGTGAAAGTAACCTATGTCGGACATAAGATAGTCCAAATGACCCATATAAGAAGGGTCAACACAACAAGAGTCTTCACAGCCCAACCACTGAGGGGGTGAAGACCAAAAAAAAATAAGAGAGCTCGGGGGATGGAGGGTGGACGTGTGAATGAGTGGTGGAGACTTCGTCCAAGAAGATCAAGGATTACGGTAGGTACGTAATTTTCACATCTTCCGGACATAAAGTCTCCACCACTCATTCACACTAATGGGAGAGTACTGAGGTGAAATAATCCCCCCAGAAGGGCAGCAGGAAAGAGGAGCTCACTTAGGACAGGAGTCCATTAAGGATTGTCCTGTCAAAGGATTGATGCTGTCTGGCATGGACATCCAAAGCGTAGTGCTTCACAAAGGTGTGCACAGAGCTCCAAGCAGCTGCATTGCAGATGTCTGCAATGGGCATGTTCCCAATTTCTGCCAGAGATGCCATGACTGCCCTGGTAGAATGAGCATATACTCTGCCGTCCAGTTTAACCTGTGCCACGGAGTAGCATTGGCTAAGACATGCCACTAGCCATGCCGAAATACATCTGATTGCAACAGGCTGACCCAGCCAAGCCATGCTGAAAGAGACAAATAATTGTTTAGATTTGAGGATCTCTTTGGTTCCGTTTAAGTAGAACCGCAAAACTCTAACATCCAGAGAATGTAGGGTACGCACCCCTTCATTCTGGAAGTTTGCAAAGTAGGTCGGGAGAACCAAGGGCTGGTTCAGATGGAAATCAGAGACTACTCTGGGGAGAAACTTAGTGAGAGTTCAAAGAACCACCTTGTCTTTGTGAAATACAGTATATTTGGGGGGGGGGGTCTGTGACCAATGCATGTATTTCAGACACTCTGCGAGCAGAGGTAATGACTACAAGGAAGGCAGTCTTCCAGGACAGGAACTTCAGCTCACAAGTTGCTAGGGGCTCAGAAGGTTTACGGGTGAGCATGTCTAGCCAAGGTTAACGTCCCAGGCGGCTACCGATCTTCTGACTGGTGGCCTAGTGTGAAGCATACCTTTAAGGAACCTCTTAACCAAGGGTAACTGAGCCAGAGACATGGAGTGTACAGTCTCTTGGTATGCTGAGATCGCACAGAGGTGATCCTTCACCGTTGAATATTGCAGTCCTGTATTAGACAGGTCTAGAAGATACTACAGGACTTTATTAGGTGGGCAGGAGAAGCGGTCTAGGGAAGACTTTGCACACCAGACAGAGAATCATTTCCACTTTGCCGTATACGTTTTCCTAGCAGCCAGCTTGCGTGTCACTAGGAGAATGTTTAAGACCCTATGTGAAACGTCAAACCTGCTCACTTCTATCTCTTCAGGAGCCAAGCGTGGAGGTGAAGGGATTTCAGGTTGGGATGGACTACTGGGCCCTGGGTCAGCAGGTCCGTTTGAAGTGGAAGCTGTCTCTGTGAAGTTTCCGATAATCTGTTGATTAGTGGAAACCAAATCTGACGATACCAGAATGGGGAGATGAAGATCATTCTGCCCCCTTGTGCCTCCAGCTTGAGCAGCACCCTCTGAACCAAGGGAAGAGGAGGAAATGCGTACAGAAAGAGTCTTGTCCACTGCAGCCTAAAAGCACCCGGACAGAAAGCGCCAGGTTCTGGATTCCTGGAGCAGAATCAAGTCAGTTTTGCGTTGAGTGGGGAAACAAAAAGGTCCAGGTCCAGTGATCCCCACTCTTCGAAGAGTGACTGCACAACGTATGTGTCGAGAGACCACTCCTGAGGATCCGTTTCCATTCTGCTGAGACAATCCGCTAGATCGTTCTGCACTCCCGGAAGGTAAACCGCTTGGATCAAGGCTTTGTGCTCCAGGAACCATTCCCACAGTCTCATCGCTTCACTGCACAACGGGTAACAGTGTGCTCCACCCTGCCTGTTGATGTAGTACATCACTGCTTTGTTGTCCGTTTAAAGGAGAATGGTGTTGTGACACAGAATGTCCTTCAGAGCACAGACTTCATACAGGATACCTCTAATTTCTAGGACATTTACGTAGAATTGAGACTCGTCCTGATTCCATCAACCTTGGGTGTGGAGATCTTGGCAGTGAGCTCACCATCCGAGTAGGGACGCATTCATGGTGATGGAGATCTGAGATTCCAGTGGAACAAAGGGAAACCCTTTCAGAAGGTTGTCTTCGAGTCCACCAGGTGAGTGACCGTTTTAGAGGTTCCACCACCTTGATGTGAAAGGACTGGGGATGTGTGGTCGGGGTCCACTGAGTAGTCCTCATGTGGAGACAAGCCAGAGGCACAGTGAACACTGAGGATGCCATGAGACCCAGCATCCACTGCATCGAGAGGGCTCAAACTGAGTCGTTCTCTCTGATGAAGTGGGCATTCTGAAGGATGGCACTCCTCCTGTCCTCTGGAAGAAAGGCATTTGCGCTGGAGGTCTCGTAGTTGCGATTTGCCTGGATTCAACAGAACTCCCATGGACGTGAGAAAGTTGGAAGCCGTAGTCATGGCTTTTTGAGTCTCTTGTCTGGAGGGACTTGCTAGAAGCCAGTCATCCTGATTTGGGAACACTTGAATTCCAAGCTTCCTGAGACACACTGCAAGAAATGGAAATTACATACCTACCGTAATTCTGATCTTTCTGTGCATCTTCACCATTCATCACCTTTGGGTTCTGGCCGGAGGTCACGAGCCTCTCGGGAGCTTTTCTGGGCGGGGGGAGGAGGGCAGAGTCGCACCTGCGTGGCGCTATGGGTTGGGCGTTAGGTGTTGCTGACCCGGCCTCCCCGCCAGTTCTGAGTCATCGTGAGAGTAAGAAAAAGGGTTGGGAGGAGGGACAAGGAAGTCCAAGGGACAGACAAAGGAAAATATATAAAACTAAAAGGAGAAATAAATGACTGAGAGGACAGAACACGCTTGGAAACTAAGGAATTGAGTAGGGGCCCCAATCTCTGGAAGAAGAAAAGGAGAGAGAGAAGAGTTAAGGATTTTAGAAATAAGAATGGGGGTGGGGGTGGGGAAACACACCTTGGAACCCTGACCTGTCTCCAGATTGTATAGGAACTGTGAAGCAGTAGCCACAAGGCTAACTGCCAGAATTCAAGGCACAGAATCACTGGCAATAACTCCAACATAAGCAGAACCGGCTATTCTGGAAGAAAAGACAGGATACAGGGATATCTCCCCTCAATCAAAAAAAATGAATTGTTGGTGTAAGAAACCTAGTTTCTTAAATTAATTTGAGGTTGTGTCCAAAGTGCAAGGATATCAAGGTAGGTTGACGGGGAGAAGGAGAGAAAGGACGGCAACTACCACCTCCCACCCCACAGGGGTGGAGCCGAGGCACTGACCACTCGACCACTTAGAGAAAATGATCCCTCTATGTACCCTAAGTCACCCCCTCCTGACTAACAGAAAGGGGGGGGTCGAAGGAGGAGGCAGAGAGGGAGGGGGACCCAGAGACTGAGGCCCCAGAGGGATGGAAGGCAGGACTGTGATGAATGGTGAAGATACACAGATCAGAATTACAGTAGGTACGTAATTTCCATATCTTATCTGTGTCAATCTTCGCCATTCATCACCTTTGGGTGAGTGCCGGGCCCCCCCGACGGGGGCCCTAACTCTAAAGGACTAAGTCCCTTAGCTGTTAGTGGGTGGCACACCAAGAGAGAGAGAACCTTCTGGGCCTGGAGAGGCCCGAGAGTGGGGAGAGTGAGACGGGGACTCATCAGAAGGAGTAGGAAGTTGCCCCAACAGATGCCGTCTCACCCTATGGGAGAAAAGATGGGTTCTCTGGTAGGGGGAGGAAATCACCCTACGCCAGGCCAAGGGTGACAACTGGGAAAGACGCAGCCATGCCGTCCGCCTAGTGCAGATCACTGTCCCTACGACCCTGGAAGTTACCTCGTTGGTGTCGTAAGATGCCCTCGCTTGGTGCCTTGCTAGCTCCAGGCCATGTGCAGAGTGTGTAATCTCTTGTCTTGTTACCTCCATGTCTGGCAAAGTCACTAGGAGTTGACCTAGCCTGGGCCACAGGAACCTATCATAGGTAGCATAGTGGGCCTGATGTGCTGAAATAAGAGAGCAGCAACCGTGCTAAGTAGAAGGTCCTCCTCCCCCAGAAGTCAAAATCCACAGAATCTTGATCTGGAGGCCGGTCATGGTGAGGGGCGCGAAGCCCATCAGGCATGTCCAGTTGCGTCAATCCTGACTGAAGATGAGGCATGGAACCTGGAGACTCCGGGGGGCACAATACCGCTGGCAGAGATCCCTAGGGGCTGGGACTCTGGAAAAGGGTCTCTGCCAGAAACGCAACAACGCCTTCCCAAAAGACAGCAGGCCAGGGGGGCACCACAAGGGTGTCCGCACTGAAATCGCCTAGAAAGGCGCATGTCGAGTGCTCTGGATTGTGCCGTGTGGTTGGGGTGATGTGCAGGTCCTCTAACATCAGGGGTCAACCTTAACTTTTTTTGCACTAGCCAGCTGGACAAGTTGATTAAAAATTGCACTAGCCCGCAGATGGTTGCACTAGCCCACAGTAATAATGGTCAATTTTGATCGGTTATACAGGGAAAATGCAAGCCAAAGAAATACTCTGATTATTGCATATTTATCCTGCTCCCACACTGCTTCTTGCCCAAGCAAAACAGAAAAGACTGCAGTCCAGTCTCACGCAGTGTGTGCCCCATTGTTTTTTTTACCATGTGCCCCTTACTTCCTCTTTCTTCACCCCTCCCTGCCAAACCAGAGAATACCATAATAGCAAATGTTCAATCAGGCAGTTCTAGCTCTGCACACACAATAGCCAACATCATCATGCACGTCACCACAGTCCCAACCTGACCTGCAGGGCAATGTACAGAGTCAGGCAGAGAAACACACTCTCATCCCCCACCCTGTGATTAACCAGAACTGCACTTCTGAAAGTTTTCTTACACTGTGAAGTGAGCCTGGGGAAGTTCTGGGATTTTTTTGGAGAGAGTAAAACAAACACAGGGGGTTTGGGATGTAAGAAACGTTGACATATCTGTTTACATATACCAGGCACAAAAATACTGATTTATCGTGCTCTGCCTTAACAAAAACAGGTTTTTTATAATAGTGTCCTTTCATCAGTCAAAGGGGAGCAGTATACAGGCATGAAGCTGTACCACCTCTCTTTCTATATAGGATGATCTGCGTACACCAGGAATACCTATTTTTAACCTTTCAAATTATATATTTTACTAAGGTTTTGCTTTGTACCACACATGCTCCAAAGCATTGTTTTTAGGATGAAATGACATGCTAGTTGGTATAAGGGTGGGACTGCATGGATGGCATTGACTGGTGTGATCCATTAAAAGGAGCTGTGAACCCTGCACCAGTCAGTAATGGCAGCTATGGGTCTGTGGATGGCCACTTCAGAGCCTAGTCTGCAGTGGTGTCCAGAGAAAGCATCGAGTTGACAGACCACCTGGCTGTGCATACAATGTATACATCATAGCAATCTGTCACTACAGTGTTGGATACAGGCACTCAAAAGGTTGGGAAATGAGGCACACTGGTCTTTGTTTATTATTTATTTACGAAATTAACCAGGCAGGCATACTGAGCTGGTGACCACCCGTTTCCAGATGTGACCTGGGGAAGTTACAAGGCATACATCAGGACAGGTATTTACAAGATTTTAACATAGGTACAGAGCATATACAAGGCAGAGAACATTTAGGTACACAGGCAGTGTGAGAATACACGTGACAGGCCCATGGTAGTGAAGCAAGTCAGCAATACTTAGACATTTCCGATCCTATGATGCAGCAGGTGAGAATAAATGGTGCATCGCAAAATAGGGGCACATGGGGCTTACAGCTCAAGAATGCTGATAGCAGTTGCATGTGTCAGAGAAATGTGCGTGGAGAAGCGGGTTTAGGAGTCTTGGGTTAGAGGTGAGCCTGATGTCTGCAGGTAAATCATTCCAAAGTTTGGGCAAGTGATATTTGAAGGCTGATTGTCCCTTGGATGTATGCATGAATGGGACTTGGAGGAGCCTGGAGTCGGAGCTTCTGAGTGAGTAGGCTGGGGACGGTTGGGCCGATAAGGCAGAGCTGAGGTAAGGGGGGAGGGATTCAGACCAGAATTTTGCTATGACTCTGGAGCAGTGGATCAGTCTGTGGGACACAAGCGAGTGTAGGGCTAGGGAGCTCTATAGGTCACAGTGATGGGTCATTGGGGAGCAGTCCAAGATGAAGCGACAGAAGAAATGAAAGAGGGTGTCCAGGCTGGCCAGGTTGGATAAGGGTGCAGCGCCATAGACCACGTTGCCATAGTCAAGTATTGGGAGAATCATTTTATGCACTAATTCCCTCCGGACCGTGGTGGACATGCACCCTTGGTTGCGATATAGTGCACCCAGTTTGGTGCGCAGTTTTTTTTGTAGCGATTCGATGTGATCGGAGAAATCTAGGTGTTGGTCAAGCCATACTCCCACGTATCTAAATAAGGCGCAAGACTCCAGGGGAGACCCATCCAGGGTATGGAACGTGGGAGGAGCAGCTAGGCAGGAGAGTCAAGGTTGTGTGCCAAAGGTTAGGGAGACGGTTTTCTTTGCATTTAGGATTAGTTGGTTGGACCTGAACCATTGCTGTACGGCATCGAAGTTCTGTTGGAGAGCAGCGGACAACACCAGTGGAGGGCCCAGACGCGTACAGTTCAGTATGGTCCATGTACATTTGTATGGCTAAGTTTGTGCAGGCCAGCAGGAGGTCGTTTAGAAATATAGAAAATAATAGTGGGCCCAGGACTGAGCCTTGGGGGACCCCCAGGGTGACTGGGAGGGTGGCAGATATCTGGGAGCCAATTTTTACCGATTGGAGTCTGCCAGTCAGGTAGGCCTGAAACCACCTAGTGGCAAGGTTGGAGAGGCCTGAATCATTAAGTTTTGCTAGTAGCTTGGGGTGAAAGACAGTGTCGAAAGCCTTGGCCAGGTCTATGAAAATAGCCGAGGTGATGTGCCCCTTGTCCATTCCTGAGGAGATGTCATTTGTGAGTCTTAGGAGGGCGGTGATAGTGGAATGAGACTTACAGAACCCTGACTGATAAGGGGTGAAGAAAGAGGTAGAGTCAAGGTATTGGGTGAGTTGGGCAAGAGCAAGGTGTTCCTGAAGTTTGGCCAGTATTGGGAGTAAGGAGATGGGGCGGTAATTTCCAGGCGCAGAGGGATCGCCACCCTTTGGGAGGGGGATAAAAACCGCCTGCTTCCAAGTGGCTGGAATTTTAGCCAGGGAGAAAGACAGGTTAAGGAGGTTGGCTAGTGGGGCAGCAATGGCAGGGGCTGATAAGTGGAGTAGTTTAGCATCCAGGCCTAAGGGGCATTTACCTATGTTGGGGTTGAGAGCACGTGGTGCTTGTAGTACTTTGACCGGGGAGACTGGACGGAAGGAAAAAGTATTGGCGGCGGGGTTCTGGGATTTCAATGATGAGCTAGGTTTGGGTGGGGTGAGTCAGTGGTTGGTTAGGAGAGACATGGCGCAGCAGGTAAAGAAGGTATTAGAGGTGGTGGCAACTTCTCTAGGGTCTGAGACGATGTTGCCACAGATGGATAGGGTTGGGGCTGGTGGCTGGACTGGTGGAGTGAGTAGGGATTTGATGGTTTTCCAAAAGTTTGAAGGTTGGCTGAGGTTGGAGCAAAGAGCTGACTTGAAGTAGTTCTTTTTGGCCTGCCGTATAGATTTGGTGCAGGAGTTGCGGAGGGTACGGTATCTTTAGTAGAGATACCTGGGTGGTGAAACTAGCTTGTGTTTTCCAGGCCTGGTCCCTGGTTGACATCTACTAATGATGTCGGCGGTGACCCAGGGAGATAGGAGCCTTGCTCACTGTCACGTTTGAGGCGTGGTGGTCCCATACAGCAAGAAAGTTATTTCTGAACATATCTAAGGCGAAGTCGATGGTGGGTGCCTTCTGTATGAAGGACCAGTCGACGTGAGCAAGGTCATTTAGGAGGGAAAGTAGACATAAGGATTTATAGGATCTCATGAGGAACATCCTGGGAGGGGGGTGTTCAGCACGTCAGTGCACCTTCCTGACCATATATACCATGTGGTGATCGCTCAGGGAGTCGGGGAGGAGACCGGCTTTAATTATCCTGCGAGGGTGGGATGTGAGGGCCCAGTCCAAGAGGCAGTGGTTTAGCGTTTTAGGGTTTAATCGGGTGGTTGGTCGATTAGTTGGGAGAGGTTTAGAGTGTTTACTTTGGTCCGTAGCTTAGAGCAGTTGTTCACTAGCCAGTTGAAATTGAAGTCACCAAGGATGTGGAGCTCGCCAGCTGTGGCAATAGACTTTAATATGGCTAGGTGGTCTAAGATGTCGGGCAAGGGGGTAGCAGGGGCGCAGTAAGTCCCCGCAATGTACACTGGGGAGGGGTGAGTGAGAGTGAGCTTAACCATAAAGGATTCAATTTGTGGTGCAGGACCGGGGATCTGGACCGGGGTGAACTGGATCCTGGTGGAGATGAACATGGCGATGCCGCCTCCTTTCTTCTTGCCCAAACGGTCCTGCCTGATGAGTGAGTAGCCAGGAATGGCTACTGCTGAATCAGCATGGTGTGGTTTCAACCATGTCTCAGAAATGATGAAGATGTCTGGGCGTAGGGTTAGGGCGTGAGTTGTAGCTCAGGTACTTTGTTCAGGATGCTGCAGATGTTGAGGTGCAGTAATCGGAGGCCCTTGGGGAGAGTTGGGGGGGGGGGGGAGTAGGACCTGGGTTGGTTTCAACATCCCCTGCCAAGAGGAGCAGCAGTGTGAGGTAGTGTATGCAAATATTCCATGCGGATCTGGACTTTTGTCTGGGGTAGGTTTCTTGTGGGGTGGAAGGGGAGGCAGAAGTAGCCACGTTTTAATTTTTATATTATTTTACTGAAATCTAGGATTACAAATACCTTTAAGCGGGAACTGCTTGTTTACAAAGGTTCCACGTCGAAGAAATAGTGGGTATACATACATACAAAGGTCAACATAATAATACATAGTTACACAATAACAAGAAGTAAGAGACTGAGGCTTAGGAAATTCCAGTAATTCAAAATGTGCCAAATGTTAGGTAGCCTGACATAACCAGCCAAGGGCAATCTTGGAAATAAGCACTGCAGGTGAGAGGGAAGGGGGTATGCAGGCAGGAAGGCCATTGTCTGAGGGTAGAGGGTGACAGTAAGAGCTCTAAAGGGAAGGGAGAAGAGGGACAGAAGTCAGGAAATGCCCGGGGGAGGAAAGGGAGAGGGGTAGCAGGTAGAAGGAGGCAAGGCGGGGAGAGATAGCTTTCAAGACTGAAGTGGAGGGCAGTGAATGGTGGGCCCCCGACTAGGCGAGGCAGTCACAATGACTAGTTGAAATGAGATGAAGTCAGAGTTGTCTCTTAAAAGGGCCAAGAGCAGCAGCAGTAATTAAGTTGCGAAGGACAGATAGCCCCCGAAAGAAGGAGGGAGGGAGGGAGGATTGAGGCAGTGAGTGCCCAAGTAAGGGTGGGCACATGTGGCAGTAGGTGTTGGGTGGTGATAGATGAGGGTGGCGGGGGAGCAGGCAGAGTCTAATAGAGGTGGTGGTTCAGTTCCCGCAGGAGCTGGGTTGCTGGGGGGAGAGAGGCTAGAGGAAACGACAGGGAGAAAAGTGGGAGGAGATAGAGAAGCATTGTGCCAACTGACTGCAGCAACAAGCTGGGAGTAGCGGCCGCTAGTGGTGGGATCGTATAAGCAGCTAATGGGAAAGTGTACAGATTGGTTCTAGCGAGTCACCTGACAACCCCCCTACATAGCTGACAGCCGACCAAGGGTGGTGGTGGGGCCAGCGGGCACAAATCACACGCCTGCCTCTCTTCTAAGGCAGCATGGCTCTGGCCGCGCCTGCCCCATACCTTGTGTGCCTGGGAGGGAGTGCCCTCATTGGTGGAGGGAAGTCAACAGGCAGGGCCTCGCGACCTCGAGGTGATCCTGGGAGGGCTGGCATCTCAGGTCCTCGTGACCCCTGGCTTTGTGTGTGCCTGGGTGCCCTGGCTGGTGGATCCCGTGGGGAGGCAGTCAACAGGAGGCTGCTTCAAACTTGGGTCCCCACGCCTGACCCAGTGTGAAGGAGGTTCAGAAGTTCCTCCTTCTGCTCGCCATCCAGAAGTGCTTTGACTAGGTCTCGACTCTGTTCCCATAGGGCATTCTGAAACTGAACCATGTGTTTCCGATAGTTCAGTGACCTAATGGAGCATGTAGCAGCCGCGTACATGCGCCTACCCAGTGAGTCCAAGTGCTTGGACTCCTGGTCTGGAGACTGTGTACTCAAATGTTGCGGTCGCTGAGACCCGTCATGGGAGGCTGTAATGACCAGGGAGTCAGCTAGGGGTTGTTGCGCCAAGTATAGGTCCTCTGCCGGGGCCCTGTACAGGCGGTCAGGCCCTCGGGCACTCATGGGGTGGAGTGTGACGCCCACACAGCCTTGGTGATGTCCTCAAGAAGGTGTCCACCAAGGGTGGCACCACCACAGGCTTAGGGTCCTTCTGCCAAAGATAACGAGCTAGGCGCTGTCATTCGGGGTCTAGGTCTTCCGTTTCCCATCCCATGTTCTCCTGGATGTGCCTCATGATTTCAGAAAAGGAGGGATCATCCGGAGGTGACCTGTGGAGGTCCATGGGTCAGGCGATGGGATGCTGATTGGAGAAGGAGACCTGGAGGTATCAGAAGTGTCAGGTCTAGAGTCATCCCCCTGTGGAGTGGAACGTCTATGTCTGGGTCGCTTAGGACTGGGGGACCCAGATGGAGATCTTGAAGGGGGGCCTTCTCCTTTCTTTGGATCTGCCCCTAGGAGGTGGAGTAAGTTCCTTGGGGGTCGGAGGTCTTCCTACTGGCCCTTGTGGTGGAGGAGGAGTGGGGGGGGGGTTAGCAGGAGGAGTAGGCTTCACTGGGACCATGTCTTTCTTGATTGTGTCCCACCAAAAAGTAAAGAGGTCTTTCACCTCCTGAATGTTCATACCAGACGACGGACCTGGCGTCGGGGTTGGTCTGTCGCCAGTATCGGGCGTCGGGACCAAGGGCATCGTCGGATCAGGCAAAGGCTCCTGTGGAAGCCCGGCGTCCTCGCTGTCGCCTGCCTGGTCATCAGGCAACATCAGATCCTCCTCTATACAGCTCTGGCGACCGGTATCCACCGGAGAGTCAGTCGTCGGCTCCTGAGAACATCTGGCCGACGGGTGTTTGGCCGACGTCTGGTCTGACGGGCGCTTAACTGGAGAAGGGTCAGCAGCCCGTTTAGTGTCTGTCCTCCACTTAAGGGACATCAGGTCCTTGGTCTTCCTGAAAGGGGGGTCCGATGCCCTAGGAGGCTGGGAGGCCGCTCTGGAGTCGGGGTCCCGGCGTCTGTCCGAGGAAGCTTGAGAGATTTTTGAAGAGGACTTGGACCGGTAACGGTCAGAAGACTTCACAGAAGCCCGGGAGGGTGCTGGAGGAGGGTCCGAGGTTCTGGAAGTCTTGAAGGGATGCAGGGAAGCCGAAGAGCTGCCCGAAGTCCTAACCTTGACGGAAGGGGGCTGGGAGCGAGCCCTGGAGGGAGAGCGGTCTGAGCGTGTGGAGCCGGAACTGGTGCGCGAGTCCGAGGCCCGGTTCGGGGATCTGGACATGGCCTTCTCCCAGTGTTTATGGGACTTAGATGTAGACTCACCTCTGGAGGCAGGGTCTTTATCCATAATCTTAAGTCTTTCTTCTAAGAGGAACCCCTGAAGTGCCTTCTGGCAGCGGATCCGGGTGCAACTATTGAACTGCTAGCAAAAGGAGCAGACCTTGGTGCCATGTTCCAGGCCTAGGCACTGCAGGCAAGATGAATTCAGATTCTTAAAAGGTATCTGTTTGCCACAGCACACTTAGAGGAGTGTCCTTCTGAGGAAGGAGTTGGAGATGCCGACACTTATCAGAAATGTTGGAAGTTCTAGATGTCATTTTCTGCAGCGGGACCGTGAGGCCGATTGCTGGCGAGTCGACAGTGGAAAAAGAACGGGGGATTCTGGGGGACCGCCCCCTTTTGTATGATGCCTGACGTCGGAGGCGAGATACTGCTAGCTAGAAAATTTCCGGGGTCCTGGCGCCTGCCGGCTTCAGTCCTAATGGTGTAACCTGCTGCAAGAGCTGTTTCTTGAAGTAAGATCTGAACAATCAGCTGAGGGACATTCCTCATAATCAGGGACGGTTGAGAGGTATGCATACTCCTAGCAAACCTGTTTTTATCATTGAAGGATACAAGTGTTGTAAAAGAAAGCTGACAACAGCAGTGACCATCTCAGGCCAGTTTAAAGCAGTCTGCTCTAGCACGTTGCTTGTCTGGGAGAACAGCTGAGAAATAATCTGTTTCCTGGCAACATTCTGGAATAACAACTCCACCACTGTCTGAGGACCAGTTGCTGAGAGAGACAAAGAGAGAGAAGAAGAGGTTAAATAAAAATACAAACCTTTTCAAAATGTAACTTGGACATTAAAAAGCCTTCCTTCACATGAAATTCCCTAAACAGAAAAGTCTGAGAAATTACATCCATAATAAAGAGAGAAAAAAGTTACTTACCATAAACGAAAATTACATACTTACCGTAATGTTTGATCTTCTTGGAGTATCTTCACCATTTTTTAACACAAGTAGGTCTTAGCCGGAGGCACTAGGACCCTATGGGAGCCAGAACTTTTCAGGAGAGCTGGTGCCAAGGTAAGATGCACGCATGCATGCGGCACCACAAGAGTGGCTCGGGCACCAGGCTTACCTCAGCACCAACCCTCAACCGCCTCAGTACCTTTTTTACTGAGGAGATGCAGCATAACGCACCAAGAACTTATTCACTTTGAGGGACACTGTCAACCTGTTTTTCATCACATCATTTCTAGTTGTCTAGTTCTAGGCACATGGAGGCAGTACAGCGCAGTGTTTTAAGGCTCTGAGCTACAAACCTGGAGACCTGGGTTTGAATCCCACAGCCCCCAATTGCATACTGTGTGACCCTGAACAAGTCACTTAAGTTCCTTGTGCTCCCAATTTGCACCTGTAAACAAGATTTCAGCATAGTGTGTTTCTCCATGTAAAAAAACAAAAACAAAAAAAAAGTTGAAACTCACGTTTTATGATTGCTTACCTTCTCTAAAATTCATTGATGTGGTTTGTTTTGTCTGCCTCCTTGTTTAGTAGAACTGAAATGCATGCAATCTTTACAGAAACTTGGCAATCATAAAATGTGGTTTTTAAACTATGGACACTTTGAGACCTAAGGGGGTTGACAGCGTCCCTTTAAAAAGCTACTGATGCCTCAAAGAAAACTTTGAAAAACTTAATAATTGGGTATAATTTGGCTTGCATTTCATATATATTCTATATATTTCTCCTTCCTGTTATTTACTTTTGAAGAAATGTGTACGAATACATGATCGCTATCCCTCTGAGTTCTCTAAGTTCATCTGCTTCTATAGCTTACTCCCTACTTCGTCAACCATCTGTTGTGACATCACAATCTGCTGCCATGGGAATAACTGTGATGCAACAATCAGTGGATTATGACTTCAGGTAGGGAGAAAGCAACTGGAATAGATAAACTCTCCAGGAGCAAAGATCCTGTTTTCATGCAAAAGACCTCAGTAATATATAATCGAGAAGAGGACTACATAACTAATGTGAAATACAAGGTGAAATGTGTCTAAATATACAGGTTACTCACCTATAACAGGAGTTCTAGGAATGGTATATGTTGTTCATCCATACTTATTGGCAGGTTCCTTGCCGCTTTAAATCTTGCCGGAAGGTCTTCAAGCTGGCTCCTCCCACCCACCCGGGTGGTAAAACTCTCGGCTCCGCCCCATGACACCAGATCTAGCCTGCTGGAAGCCAGGTTGTGCGTCGAAGCTGGGGAGGCGGGTGGATCTTGTGGATGAACAACATATACCATTCCTAGAAGCTCCTGTTACAGTGAGTAAACTGTATTTCAAGGACATGGATATGTGTTCATCCACACTTATTGCCAGACTCTAGCAGTTCTCCGGGAGGAGGAGGCAAGGCACACCCCCCTACTTAGGTAAGAAGACTGGAGAACCGAGGCCCTGACCAACATCCCGGCGTGACCCAAGGTCGATGTGGAAGGGGAAATCGGTATATGCCTGCTTCCAGGTAGGAGCCCTACGGATATCCTGGACAGGAGTATCCTCAGAAGCAGCCACCGATGCAGCGGAAGGGCGGGTAAAATGAGCACTTATCCCTCTGGGAGGCTCCATGCCCGCCCACCTATAGCGGAGACCTATGCAGGAGGCGACCCACCCGCTCGTCGTCCGCTTGGCTGCAGGTCTGCCAGGTGCGGCTTCATCATAGATGACAAACAGCTGGCGAACCTCTCCCGAACTTCAGCCCTACGCTCCCTGGGAAGGCGAGCGTAAAATAGGGTCCCAATGGATCCTATATATGGCCTCCGAGGCGTGAATGGGGTTGAACCCCGGCAGAGACAATACCCGGTAGGGAAGAGACTCCGCCACCGCCTATGGAAGGAACTTCGGGTGGGGCGCAGGACAACCTTGTCCCTGTGGAAGACCAGATAGGGAGAATCAAAGAGCGCCTGGAATTCCCCCGTCCTCCTGTTTGGCGAGGAAGCCCCAAGAAGGTGTTCTTCCACAACAGGTGGGGAACTCACACCTGTGCAAAGGTTCGAACGGCTTGCCCGTGAGCTAAGCCCATACCAGCGAAGATCCCACAGAAATGGGGATACTTTCCCCAGAGGGGAGGTGTGATCGGGGCCTAGGAAAGCGCCAGACCACCTTTTCTGTGTCACCGACTGCCTTCCGGCCTGCACCCGGAAGACAGGGGTGACCAACAGAAGCACCTAGAGGGTCATCGACCGAAGCCCTTGTTCAATAAAGAAACGAACCACAGATGATCTGGAATGCACGCAGAGGAACGGGAGAGGGGACCAGGCCCGATCCCAACACCAAATGGAGAACTCTTCCATTTGAAGGCGAGCATGTTTGGCCGACTCCTGGCAGGATGCCTCGAAAACGTCGAGGACCTTGCCGGAGGACCCAAGGCCTGGTCCCTAGCCGCACAGGGGCCAGGCCTTCAGGTGCAGGGACTGAAGGTCCAGATGGAATACCTTCCCCTGAAAACAGCGATCAGGACCGGGCAGGCTGGAAGCCACCTCGGGAGCCTGGAGCTAAGACTGAGGAGAGCTGGATACCAGAGCTGACAATCCAGTCTGGGGCTACCAGCATCGCCTGCGCCTGGTCCCTCCTCGCCTTGCCCGTGGGTCAAGGGAAATGGGGGAGAGGCGAAGAAAAGGCCCGGGGTGCGCGGCCTTGACGGCATCCCCTACAGCAAACCTTGCTGAAGGGGCGGGCATGAGACAGTCTTGGCCTCGTATTCTCCCTGGAGGGAAGGAGGGAGAAGATCCTGTGCTACCTCCGGCAGGAGAGACCACTCGTGAGGCGCAGCTCATGTCCAGCTTAGGGCATCAGCCAGGGTGCTGGAGGTTCCTGCCATCGAATGGCTAGGAAACCGCCTCCCGGCTGCATGAAAGATCCAATGCGGAGAACCTCCTAACGCAGAGGCAAGGGGCTCGACCGAACCTGGCAGGGTAGGTAGCACATGGTCGTGGTGTTGTCCGCCTGGACTTAAACCACTAGACCCCGCACAAACGGAGCGAGCGGTGCAAGCAAAGCGGACCGCCTGGAGCTCCCGCGGGTAGGAAAGATATCGGGACTCCCAAGAGGACCAGAGGTGGAGCACTCTGTATTCCCCTAGATGGGCACCTCCACCCAGCCGAGAAGCATCGGTCGGAGAAGACCGTCGACTCAGGGCGGACGAACAGGATGTTCTCCTGCAAGAGCTGGAACAGTCCGAGGGAGAGCACTCCCCTAACTCCTAGGCTGTAGTCACGAACTGGTCCGAAGGAATGCAGCACTGTGACCGCTGGCTAGCCAGTCCCCACTAGGGGACGCATGAACCAGCGGGTCCAACAGATCACGCTTGAGCCGGGCTGGGCTATGCAGGCCCAGGAGGCCCGGCAGGGCTAATTGCCCAGTCAGGACCCTGACTCAGGTAAGGTAGAAAAACTTAGCCTTGTCCGCCGGAGCCGAGCTCGACTCAAGAGTCGAGCCTCGTCCCCGAAGAAGGATCACCGCTAAGACACGAGTTCCAACATGGCTCGATAAAAGGAGACCAGTCTAAAGTCAGAACTTGGATCGCCCTTCCACCTGGAAGGGTTGCAGTCAGGCCGCCATCCGGGGTGGGGTTACGCCCGGACCCCTCGATGCCGCAGAAAGCTGCTGAGCAGAGACCGAAGGGCCTGGCCTGGAACTCGTAAGGAGATCCCGCGCTTAAGAAAGGGAGGAGTCTCCCAAGAGACGGACGGAACGAAGAGTAAGTACGTCCTGAGGTCCAGGAAGAAGCCACACGCCTTGTTCTGAGGATGGGATATCTGAAGCAGAGAGACCATCCGGATGTGCGGAAGAATGGGGCGCAGGCCCCCCGTCCATTTGGGACCAGGAATACCTGGACACCAACCCAGGGTCTGAAGGAGGATCCGCAACCTTCCTGATCACCTCTAATTAGAGGGCCAGGCAAGTCGGCTCAGCAGCCCGACAACGAGGCTGTGGACCCCAAGACCCCCGTGGGAAAACGGCTCGAAAGGGTGGTGCCTGCTCGCAATCCCGAGGCAGGGCCTTCCCCTAGCACCTCCGACACCCAAAGGTCCGGGAAAGCGGACCAGGTGGAGGAGGGGCGGAGCAGTCTCCCTACGGGGGAACCCGGGTAGGAGCAACGGAACCAGGGACAGCGCCCCTAAGCCCGTCACTGAGCAGGCTTGGAGGAGGAATTGGCCGAGGGGGCTCCTGAGCCTTTACCTCCCTGCTTCCTTTTAGAGGAAGACGCTGACTTGGAGTCAGGACGTCCAGTGCCAGCCTGCTGGCCCTCATGCTGGGCTGGTCGAGCCGCAGGGGCCGGGGGGCAAAAGGGCTTACGCAAAGGCTGCCGGCTGCCCTTGTCCCTCTGGGCGGAGTGACCGAGTCCGGAGTGGCATCGGATCTCGGTCCCTGAGGTGTCCCTCTACCCAGGGCCGAATAGGTCAGTCCCCAGAAGGGATGTCCGCCAACTTGTGCTGGTTTCCGATGAGAAGAGGATAACCTCAGCCATGCCCTCGATGTGCATGGCCACTGCAGCCGCCACCGACCTGGCACAGGAATCACATAGTGCAGAGCAGTCTGAAGCTGCTGCTCGCCACCGCCCTACCCTGGTCCCGCGACCCGCCGGACCGTGGTCCACACGTCAGGCTGGGAGATGAGGGAGCACCTGGAGTCCAGGAGCCCAAAAGGGCGTGTGGGAGAAATGTGCCATCAGTGCAGCCAGCAGTTCTGTCGGAGGCCTATGGAGGGCGCTTAGCGTAAACCTTGCACCTAATTTAGTCCATCCTTTTGGACTCTCTGTCCGGGGCCTATCCACATCCTGACATCTCTAGAACACTGGAAAAACATTGTCAGTAACTAAAACCTCAGCCGAGGGGTTCCAGAAACCGGGCAAAGAACCAACAAGGACAGAGTACTTCCTGGCCATCCTGGCCGAGGGCGCAGGGCAGGAAGTAGGCCGCTGCCAGAGCTCCAAGCCGGCCTACGATGGCCTCGGCCACGGGAAGGCCTCCGAGGTGAACCACTTGGTCTAGAATCTCCATCAGGGATAGGGGCCTCTTGGACACGGGCTCAAGCTGCATCCCAGTGAACTCCGAGATGAGCTGAAGCAGACCCATGAAGGGACGATGGGCTGTCGGTCACAAGATCGCTCCGAGAGGACCCCGGTCCTCTGACTAGAGCACCACAGAGGAGTCGTACTCGACCCAAGGGTCTGCAAAAGCTGCCTCAGGCCTGAGTCACTCTTCACCGGGCCAAGGGCGGGCGGAGTGAGGGGACAGACAACCATGGGACAGGTCATGACCCAACCGAGGTTTCACCGAGGGCGTGGGCAGCAAGGTTCGACAAACAACTGGCCGGGAGGCACTCAACTGCAGCGAGGGGTTGAGTCGGCCGATCAGGCGGCAGCTGCTTGCTGGACGGGGAATGAATCGAAGTCGATTGATTCCCGGACAACAACAACTGCTGCCACATGAACTCCTCGTAACGTCGACGCCACCTGCATCGAAGCCACTCCTCATCCGAGGAGGGAGACGAGGAAGAACGGTAATGCCACTTAACTCTGTGCCCCAACCGAGAATGCCGAAGTCGGCGTGAGCGGCTTGACCTTGACCCGAATCCTGGGGGAAACCGAGGGCGGGCCTGGGATGGAGCGGGCATGCCCGCTCCTGCCTCTGCTCGGAAGAAAGCGCGAGGCCTGTCAACCCAAGGTACAGGGTAGAATTTCAGCTCACTGGGAAATCGCTAAGGGATGGCAGCTCCAGCAGAAGACAGCCCAGATGACGGGTCGAGAGACTCGGCTAACGCCGACGAGAGTCGTGGGCTGGCTGACCTGACGGGGACACCGTGAAGTTGTAGCGGCATGAGCCGCGACCCTTTGACTGGAAGTCAACATCGGCCGGCAGGGAGGGGGAAACTCTCCCGCCTCCTCCAGCACTGACGATGGGACTTAGTCATGTACTCCTGGACTTGGGCCAGAAGCAGGATTCAAGGTCCCTCCCTTCGAGGAAAGGGATCTGGCGCTCCTTGAACGGTTGAAATGAGGAGAACTCAAGGAGAGCGATAAGCACCACAACGAGGGAGGGAGGGGCAGCCGCCCTCCCCGGAGGAAGAAGATCGAGCTGCTCAACCGAGACAGCTGACGCGGACACTGCCCAACGAGTCACCAAGGAATTTTCCGGAGCGGAAAAAATTTCAGGTCGCCCGAGCCCCGAACAGGCGCACGATCCTCCAGAGAGCTGGTCGAAAGGGCACAGCAAAAATCGCAAACTTGCAGATCATGATCCAAGTCGAGGCAGTAGACGCACGTGGAGTGCGGGTCTTTCCTAAAGGAATTAATCGGGCACCTCCGAGAGCCGGAAAACGAATGATTCATCGCCGCAGCAAGAGAATAAGATCATGTTTAGAAAAACTTCCCAATTAAATTCGGAGAGACTGAGAATTTCAGGAACCAGTCGAAAACGCAGAGCGCTAAGGAGGGAACCTGAGCTTCTAAGGGTAAGGAAGATCTGGCGCTGGGGTGGAGCTCGAGTTTACCACCGGTGGTGTGGGAGGAGCCAGTTTGAAGACCTTCCGCAAGATTTAAAGCTGCAAGGAACCCTGCCAATAAGTGTGGATGAACAATATCCATGTCCCTAGAAATTATGTTTTGTTAACTTCCTGAAGGTTGAAGGTTTCTTTAACACAGCGGCATGAGACAGCCCCTGGTGACCCATGTGAGAAGGGTCAACAAACCGGTAACACAGTGGATTCACAGCTCAAACCAAGAATAAGGGGTGAAGATCAATAACACATACTGAAGTGAGCCCGGGAGATGGTGGGTGGGCATGTGAATCAATGGTGAAGATCAATCAATCAATCAATCAATCAAATCTTTATTTATTCAGGCGAACATCATTGAGCAAGGCTCATTTACAAGATGGACCTGATAAGGTCACGGTTCAATAGTTGATACACAACAGATACATCATACACTTTATAAGACAGTTATACATACAGAGAAAAATAACGCTTATAACACAAATGATGTACAGTGAATTCACATGATAAAACTTGGTTACAGGAAAGTTAAGCTAATATTTACAGTATACAGTACTAAACATATCCCAAGTGGGGCTATGGCAGACACATAACATATATGAATACTAGGATGGTGAAGGTATTATTGAGCATAAGATGGGGTGCTTGTCTGAAGGAATATGCCATATATGGTTTGGTAGTGAGAGTTGTGATATAACAATTTAGCTCTAGCGGGTAGCAACTGCATTTCTCTGTGAAGAAGATTGTACAATGCTGTTTAAAGGATGCAATGGAATGATAATGGACAGTTTTAGGATCTTTGTAGGGTGTTCCATGCTATAGCTAGAGAATGATCGTCAGTTCCTCCCTAGCCTGGTGTTGAATTTGGGCAATTTGAGCAGGATGATGTTGCTGTTTAGGCATAGGAGCCGGGAGTGGTCAGTGTGAAACAGTCCAGGATATATTTTGGAAGTTTTTTGATAAAGCTCTGTAAATCCATAGTGCTTATTTCTGTTCTTCTGATATGAAGGAAACCCATCCAACTGCATCATAAGAGAGCAATGATGGGTATATATGGCAGATCTGTAATGAACCTATTGCTCTATGATACAAGGTATCCAACTTGTGAATGTAGGAGAGTTGGGCAGGACTATAAAGGAAGTCTGCAAGTCAACAACTGATAGAAAATGGCCTGGACTAACCTCATCTTGAGTTCTCGTTAATGAAGGGTTTTAATCTATAGAGTAGCGCCAAGCCTTTGCGGCTTTTAACAGTTCTGATGATGAGGGACGCCGAGCCTGCTGTCAATCCACATACTAGGTATTTGAAGTTTTCAACATACTCCAGATTTTTCCAAGTATAGTGGATAGCTGGGGGAGAGTGATTGAAGAGGATGCTGGTGGAGTTTTGATTGTAGAACATCATTGCTTTAGTTTTCTTTGCATTTAACAGAAGCTTTTTCTAGTAGCTGATGTTGTAACAAGGAGAATTCTTTGTAGGATTTCAACAGCAACAGTATTTAAGGGTTGCTGGACAACAGAATAGTGTCATCAGCAAAGAGGTGTTCTGAGGAATTGGTAAGGGTTGAATCAATGTTATTGGTGTAACTGGCAAAAAGGATAGGACCCAGAATAGAACCTTTGGGGACTCTCTGACAGTGGTTTTAATGGGATAGGTCACCTTCAGCTTTTACTCTGCTGTGACCTACCGTGAGGTAGCATCTGAACCACTTAAGGGAGGTGGATCTAGGCCAGTGGAGTGATGAGAGTAGCAGCTCATGGTCCACAGTACTGAATGCTTTGCTTAGGTCCAGGAATACTGCACAGACATTATTCTTTTATCCAATTGCCTTTCAGTCATTTGTGACCTTGGCTAATGCAGTTAGTGGTAGCAATGCTATCTCTGAATCCAGACTGAGCTGACTTAAGAGGTTAGCATTGTCAAGATATTCCTTAGCTGATTACTCACTATTTCTCCAGCATCTTGATAGCACTGGTAGAATGGAAATGTTCTGAATTATTATGATCCATAGGGTCCCCTGATTTGTAGCTTGGGACCACTTGGCTGTCTTCCACAGTGTTGAATGGGAGCCAGTAGCTAAAAGAAAGGTTAAAGAGGTGTTAGGGGACTGCAAGTACATGGCACTAATCTTAGAAAGAAGGGGTCCAGAGAGTCTGCTCTGCACTTTTTTTGGTATCCAGATGCTATAGTAGATCCTCAACTTGTTTCACCATAGCATAGGTTTGAAGCTAAATAAGAGTCAACTCTTTGATCACCAGTGTAATGGATCTTAATTGTTCCCCAGCAGGTTATCTGGAGAGGTGTCAAAGGCAAAGCCAGCCGCTGTGAAGTGGTTATTGAATGCGTCCAGGATTTCCATTTTGCCAGTAGAGTGATGGGCCATAACTGTTGTGTGGTTGGTAGGAAGGGGGTTGTTAGCGCCTGCCCCACCATACCCTTGATGGTGCCCCAAAACCTCAGCAGGATTGGTGGTAGGAGGAGTCAGGCCCAGCCAGATAGAAGGCAGCCTTGCATCCCTAACTTTCTTGGTGCACCTATTCCTGGCTTTTCCTAAAATCATCCAGTCATTGTATTCTTAGTTTTTCTTGCCATTTTCCAGAATTTGTCTCTCAGCAGTGCAGCTTTGAGGTCAGCTGGAAACCAACGGTGGATTTGTTTTTACACGGATACTAGAGATTGGGGCATGGGTGTTAAGGGCATTATTATAATGCTGCTTAGCACCTGCTGAGCTTTTCCTACAGAATGTGCAAGATAAAACTCTTGCCAGTATGGAGCGTAAGCTAGATCATGCAAATATCCTTCAATATTGATGTTTTTCGGACTTCCGGTGACGTCACGGAGCCGATGCAAGCCTAGGCTGTGGAGTTCCCCGTGGGCAGTGGAAAATACCCCCCAAAAAACACGCTAAAATCAAGTTTAAAATGTCAAAAAATATAGGAGGACAATTGCAGAATGCTAATCGAGGCAAAAACAGGCACGACTCAAGAGTGGGCAAGGATGCAATCGGATTGAGGAACGGGCGCACGAGCAGGCCGGGCATCACCACCTAACTCACAAACACCAATATGACACAGATGGAGAATGTGATCAGCGAATCCAGATTCGAGAGGTTGCTTACGAAAACAACAGAATCAGACGAGAAAACAAGCAAGAATTTCATGCTGCAAGCAAAACTAACAGCAGTAGAAAGTCAAATTACCCACATGGAGGAAAGATTATCCACCGCAGAAGACACTCACTGAGCAATTAGTGACTATAGTGCAGGGCTCTAGTGAAACAGACATCAGACCTTCAAGCTAATGTCTGGACCTGGAAGGCGCCTCACGCAGAGAACTTGGTTATATGGCCTTCCAGAAATACAGGAGATACTCGATGGCAACTTTCATAGAAAAATTTGCTTAAGGACACGCTTGACCTCCCCGACTCATGGCTTTCCATACCGAAAGAGCGCATAGACCGCCTCCAAGCTGCCTTCAGGACCCAGCGGCTCGTTTCCCCGCCCATTGTTTTTAAAGTCAGCCTATTTTAAAGAAGAGATTCTTAGACGAGCCTGGGCTAAAAGGAAATTAAATACTTAACGATAGGTTATATCTAGACCACCACTACCCGATTGAGATTCAAAAGCAAAGGGTTAAATACCTTCCAATTCTTAAAGGCACTATGGAAAAGTCAATGCTTCAACACACCTTACCCAGCAAGGCTGAGGGTATTCTTGGATGACGGAACAAAGCTTTTACACAACGGCAGAGGAAGCCTTGAATGCCATGGAAAAACGGAATATCTCAGTGACTGAGGAGGAACCAAGGCAGGGAATCAAAATTACCAACAGTTTTGACGCCCAAGCAGGAAGGCGGTGGGACTTTATGTTGAGTCACAATCCAAGCGACGCCGCGATCCTCCAAAAGTTCCTCGAGAGGAAAGCTGTATACAAGGGTAATCAGACCTGAAACAGACTGAGGAGGACAAACTTCTACTGAAGGTGATAGCTCTAGTCTCTTTCCTGTCAAAATTCGCCTGTGATGTAAACCACTTTCAGACTGCTGTTTAACAACCTATTCTCTCCTCATTCACCTATGCAAGACTTGAGGGCTACTACTTGGGATGATTCTTCCTTGTTCTGTTCTTTTAATCTGACCCATTATACTGGAAGGAATGTTGTCTCAAAACTAACTTGGGGTTATTAACTGCCAATTTACCACGAATATAATGTAGCTGGAGGAATGAGACCCCGCTTCTTCCTTTATCCCCCCCTTTTAGCCTACTCCAAATGGCCTCCCGGAACTTTTTACTAGCTGGAGTTGCGAATTTGGGAGAGAGTTCTTAGAAGCCCTGAAACTTGCAAGGCAGATGCTGTCTGGGAAATAGAGTATTGGCGTCTGTGAAGTATCCTTTTACTAAGGAGCCCATTTATAACGAGGTTTCAAGAGGAAGCTCCCATAAAGGTGGGCTGAGTAATCTTCCTTATCCTCCTACTTAGAGTACAAGGGGCTAGTAGGTCTCTAGGGCCCCAACCCTGGAAGTTCAGATGTTATTCTTAAGAGATAGATTGTATTTTGTGTTGACTTGTTACATAGGCTATGGCATTACTGGGCAAAAAGGAAAGTTATTATGTAAAATGTTTAGCAAAACTGATCGGTCTATTTGAACCTGAGAACACTACCCATGAGAGAAGCTGCGAGATGAGATGCTTTTAATAAGGAATTAAGTGCCTCCAGAAAATGACACAGCAAGGATATACAATTTGCACTTATAATGTGTATGGAATTATAAACTCTATAAAACGAGCTAAAATACTTCAATTAATGAAACGCCAAAGGGTTAATATTATGTTAATGCAAGAAACGATCTCTCTATGCTGAACATAAAAAGTTTGAGAAGCTAGGCTTCCTGGTGGTGGCCCCACCAAAGGGGTGATCGAAGGCGCAATATTGGTTAGCAGGAACCCTTGAGATAAAGGAAATAGTAGATAAGGAAGGGAGACACGATTTGAAGGGCGATTTGAGGACAAAGGTGTACGCTGGCCTCTCTATACTTCCTCCAGCTACAGAGTTCCTGAGCTATCAAACCTGTTTGCGCAGTTGACGGGGTGGTTGAGGGCAGGCTGATCTGTGGTGGGACTTCAACTATACATTGGAGGAGGGGGACCAGGGCTCTAGTAAGCCAAACAAATAAGCTAGGTAGGATAAGTTAAGAACCTTACAAGAACCAGGCCAGAGGATGTGTGGAGACACCTGTGGTCAGGAGCCGTGAGACCATCTTTTATTCATGCGCATGATTCATATTCATGCCTAGATTTTAATAACCCAAAAAGAACATTTAAACACTATTCAGAAGGTCTGGCAGGAGACTTTGTCCTCTGATCATGCACCTGTGTTCTGTATAGTACAATCTAAAACACCTCAGAAGAGATCCTTTGAGACTCAACGTTGTCCACTTAGGGACAAGGAAGTGCAGGAAGCAATAACCAGACGACTACTCAAGCTTATGCTGGAAAATGACCTTGGGGAGATTACTTTAGCTATAATATGGGACACTTTAAAAGCTTATAGTGAGGGGCAAAATCATAGGAATATCCTCACATAAAAAAGCAGAGGCAGGAAAGAAGCATTTGCTGGAGACAAACATAGAGGCCCTGGAAGAACTGCAGAAAGTAAAGCATTGTAAAATGCGCACAAGAGCTGAACTCTTAGAAAGCAATTGAACATATATTAGATTATGATAGAGCAGAAGCTGATGTTCTTCTACATAAATACCATGATGGTGGACCGAGAAGCCACGGGGTTAGTGGCAGCACAATTGAGAGTCTGAGGGGCCAAAGCTACTATTACAAAAGTGAGACACCCCAGAACGGATGAGTCTTAAAGATAGACTGCACACTATTTCGAGGCTTTCACCACTATTACCGAGCTTTTACTCAGATTAAAGTTTTCTACCTCCCCACCTATATCCAACAGTTCTTAGCTTCTCTCGAGCTTCCTACCCATCGCCGGGACCAGGGAAAATCTTTGGTGTCCCCAATAACTATAAGAGAAATTGAGTCAGCAATTAGTGATCTAAAGACAGGTGTGCCCGGCTCAGACGGCCTTCCGGGAATTTTACAAACCCTCTGGGGTACTGACCCCCGATACTAATGAAGACTGTTCTCCTTTGTAGTTTCCTTATGAGGTACGACCTCCCTCCTGAAGAAGGCACTCCGGTGATCCCAAAGAAGGGAAAGACTTAACCTGCTGTTCATCTTACCGTCCAATATCTATCTTAAACACTGACTACAAGCTGCTGGTTTCCATTAGCTAAAAGGCTGGTACACTACGCCCAGCCTTCATAGATATGGACCAGAGTGGATTTATTCTGGTCCATAGCCCAAGATAATGTTCAAGAACAGTTCTACGCTTGTGAGCAAATTAGAGCCCAAAAAGCCCAGCAATTTTACTAGGACTTGATGCAGAAAGCCTTGATAAAGTTTCCATGGAAATACCAAGAGGTTCTGCTTAGATTTAATTTCCTGTTCTGTTTGTAGACACCTGTATTTAAATTCTACAACAGCCCAGTAGGGGTACATACTAACAAATGGTCATATCTCTGAGAGATTCCAGCCATATAGAGGGACAAGGCAGGGTGCCCTTTCCCTTTGCTCTTTTCGCCTTTTTTATATAGAGCCCCTGGCTCAGAGCCTGAGTAAAACCCAGAAATAAGTGAGTGGAGTTAGAGGATCAATCAAAAGTTAGCCTTATTTATGGATGATATCTCTCTATTTAACTAACCCAGAATCTTCATTAGAGGCACCTTAAAAAGATCCAGCACCCACAAAATATTGGGCTTTACTTTAAACATGGGCAACCAGAGGCTTGACCTTTAACTATCCCCTACTCTCTCATTTAAAAAATGCTACCCAATCAGATGGATAATGAGTACTTAAAATATCTAGGTATCCAAATTCTAAAAGACCCAGGAAATTGTTCATATTGGAATTATGGACCCCTAATCGAGAAGATAAAGCAAGATTTTAGGAGGTATGCTGATACCCTCCTCACACTATTTAAGGAACATGGCCATAAAGATCAACATTTTGCCCAGATTTTATATTTGTTCCAATGTGTCCCTTGCCCTCTCCTCGAGAACTTTATCCTGGCAAAGGCTATTACCAGATATCTGTGGAAAATAAAAGGCCTAGAGTTAGTTTCCCGAAACTATCGCTTAAACTGAGGGAGGATGGATGTGCTCACTTAGTAATATTGGACGGCAGCACAAATGAGGCTGGCCCTACTGTGGGGCAACAGAGCATATGATGCAAGATGGAAACAGACTGATCTAGAGAGGCCGACTGGACCCACACTTCTCACTAGTCTTTTCTCCCCCTCTCAATTAAGAGAAACCTTAACTTCTATCCCTCAGGCTACTGGATCGGTTCTAAGAGGTTGGCAACTGGGAACTAAGAATAAATCATTCCAATGTTACGCCTGGAAATATAGACACTTCACTTTGAACCGAGAGTTTAATAAATACAGGTTACTCACCTGTAACAGGAGTTCTAGGAATGGTATATGTTGTTCATCCACACTCATTGGCAGGTATCCTTGCCGCTTTAAATCTTGCCAGAAGGTCTTCAAGCTTGCTCCTCCCACCCACCCGGGTGGTATAACTCTCGGCTCCGCCCCATGACGCCAGATCTGCCCGCTGGAAGCTCAGGCCAGCGCTCTCGTCGGGAGGAAAGTCGAGATCAGGATGAAATTAACATATACCATTCTAGAACTCCCGTTACAGGTGAGCAACCTGTATTTCTAGGACATGGATATGTTGTTCATCCACACTCATTGGCAGACTCCTAGCAGTTCTCCTCGGGAGGAGGAGGCAAGACGCATTTCAATACTTACTTGGGAAAGAGAGACTGAGAACCGAGGCCCCAAAACTGTATCCCGCGTGACTCAAGGTCAACATGGTAATGGCACGAAGGTGTTTGCTGACTTCCAGGTAGCAGCCCGCAGATTTCCTGGATAGGGACGCCCTGAAGCAGCTACCCTGCAGCAGTATGTAGGTAGAATGAGCTCTTATCCTCTGGGAGGCTCCATGCCCGCCAACTTATAGCAGAGATCTATGCAGGAGGTTACCCACCTGCTTATCGTCCGCTTGGCTGCAGGTCTGCCAGATGCTTCCAGCGTAGGTGACAAAACAGCTGGCGAACCTCTCCTCTGATTTCAGCTGCACGTCCTTATAATAAGCGAGCGCCCTTCTAGGGTCCAGAGTATGGAGCCTATATTCGGCCCGAGGTGTGATTGGGGTAGAACACCGCAGAGTCAACACCTGTTAAGGTGAACTCGACCACCTTCGGAAGGAATTTCGTGGGGGTGAGGACAACCTTGTCCCTGTGGAAGACCAGGGTGAGACTTATGGAAAGCGCCTGAGCTCTCCCCATCCTTCTGGCTGACGTGATGTCACCAAGAAGGCTGTCTCCACGACAGGTGAGAGAGAGTACCCAGCATAGGTTCGGCTGGCCCATGAGCTTGCCAGTACCAGCAGGATCCCCACGGAGGTGGGGCCCTGACTGAGGGAATGTGATCAAGGCCTTGAAAAAGCGCCCAGACTGACCTCTCCTCAGCTACTGACTGCTTCCCGCCCACGCCCGGCAGGAGATGGCTGCCAGGTGCACTCCTTAGGGTCGTCGACCTAAGCCCCTTGCCCAGAAAGGGACTACAAATAGTCCAAGATGCTTGCTAAGGAACAGGAGGAAGGGTCCAAGCTCTTGTTTCTGACACCAAATGGAAAACCTTTTCCATTTGAAGGCATAGCATTTTCTGGTCGACTCCTCACGGGACGCCTCAACTACATTGAGGGACCTCGCCGAAAGACCCGCAAGGCCTGGAACTCAGCTTCAGGAACCAGGCCGCAGGGTGCAGGGATTGAAGGTCCGGATGGAACACCTTCCTGATTGACTGAGAGCAGGTCCGGGCGAGCTGAAGCTGCCGCGGAGTCCTGGAGCTGAGACTGAGGAGATCTGTGTACCAGAACTGGCGAGGCCAGTCTGGGGCTATCAGAATCAGCCTGCGCCTTGTCCTCCTCGCTTGAGAAGCACCCTTGTGGACTGCGAGGAAATGGGGAAAGGCGAAAGAGGCCCGGGGTCCATTGCCTCGAGAAGGCATCCCCTGCAGCGAGCCCCGCTGAGGGGGCGGGCATGGAACAGACTTAGCTGCTGCCTCCCTGAGGCAAACAGGTCCACCTGAGGTGTGCCCCAAAGGGAGAACAGATGCTGTACCACCTCCGGTAGGAGAGACCACTGTGGGATGCAGCCCTCATCCGCCCAGGGCATCGGGCCAGGGTGTTGGAGGCCCTGCCACGCGGAATGGCTAGGAGATCCGCCCAGGCTGCGCACGAGTGACCAAATGCGAGAGCGCTTCTTGCATAGAAGCATGGAGCGTTGCCCGCCTCGGCGGTTTAGATAGTACATAGTCGTGGTAGCTGTCCGGCCTGACTCGGACCACTTGACCCCGGAGGAACGGAGTAAAGGCGGTGAGAGCTAGCGGACCGCTCGGAGCTCCAGCAGGTTGATGTGGCATCGACTCCCGCTGGGACCAGAGGCTATGAGTTCCGTGTTCTCCCCGATGGGCAAATTCTAACCCATCATGGAGAGGCATCGGTCGACAGAGAGACCGTCGCTCGGTCGGATTTAACGGGATGCCCTCCTGCAAATGATCTGGAACGGTCCACCACTGGAGAGCTGCTTCCACATCCCTGTGTCACCGGCTACAAGCTGGTCCAAGGATCGTGAGCATTGTGACCACTGGCTGGCCAGTCCCCACTGAAGGGGACGCATGTTCCAGCGGGGCCCAACGGACCACGCCTGGTGCAGGCCGCCATGAGACCCAGGAGGCGAGGGAGTCCCGGCAGGGCGAATTGCCCAACCAGAAATGATCGGGCAAAGGAGGAAAGAACTCGGCCCTGTCCGGGCCAGGAGCCGCGCCTGCTCTTAAGAGAGTCGAGCTGCTACTCGGCTGAATAGAATCACCTGCTTCGCTCGAGTTCCTGACTTGGCCTGCTTGATAAGGAGGCCCAGTTGAGAGCAGACCTGGAGGGCTGATCTCTGACCACTCCGCCTTCCTGGAGGGAGCTGCTATCAGCCAGTCGCCCAGGTAAGGGTACACCCGACCCCGGCGGCTGCAGGAATGCTCACCACAGCCATGAATTTGGTGAAGACCCTGAGCTGGAGACAAGTCAAGGGCATGGCTTGAACTTGAAGAGGATCCTTCCGCTGAAGCGAAGGAATTCTGGGAGACGGACGGATAGGACGTGGAAAACGCTGCCCTGCAAGTCCAGAGAGCAGAACCACTATCGCTCCAAGGATGGTATTATCTGAGCCAGAGTGACCATCCTGAAGGTTCGAGACCCTGGAACTTGTTTAGTCGGTAGGTTTAGAATGGGGCGCCAGCCCCCGTCTGCTTCGGAACCAGGACGTATCTGGACACAAACCCTGGGTCTGAAGGAGGGTCCACCACCTCTCTTACCACCTCCTCTGAGGTGAGGAGAGCGGCGTCGGCTCGACGAGCCGCCAGTGAGGCTGGGATCTCAAGCTCCCGAGGGGCGGTGTATTGCCCTGAAGGGTGGTGCCTGTCAATTCCAGAGGCAGGCTCTTCCCACCACCTCCAAGACCCACCTGTCCGTGGAAACAGCGGACCAGGCGGAACAGAAGTGCTGGAGCCGCCCCTTCCACGGGGACCTAGGGGTAAGGTGACGGGATTGGGGCGACACCCCCAGCCCGGCCACTGGGCAGGCTTGGAGGAGGACCGCTTAGGGACCTCCTGGGCCCTTTCCTCCTTGCCTCCCTGTTAGAGGAAGCCGGGGCGGTTTGGTTTGTATGCCAAGGTCGAGCCTGTCCTTTGGACGTTGCTGGCCGGAAGTTAGCGGCCAGAAGGACGGAAGGGCAGGGCTTAGGCCAGGCGCTTTTGTCCTTCTGAGCGGAAGAGACCGAGTCCAAGGTGGCATTGGACTTCTCGATCCTCTGCAGGTGACCTTCCACCCCAGGGCCGAAGAGGTCAGTCCCCAAAAAGGGAACATCCGCCAACTTGTGCTGGGTATCCAAGTAAAGGTGGATATCCTCAGCCAAGCTCACGACGATAGCCACTGCGGCCGCCACCGATCTGGCACATGAGTCCCCATATCCAAAGCAGTCTGGAGCTGCTGTATCACATTGCCCTGGTCCCGCACCTGCTTAACCGTAGTCTGCAGATCGGCGGAAGATGAGGGATGACCTCATCCAGGGAGCCCAACAGGGCATGAGAAAATGTGCCATGAGGACGGCCGAACTGGCCTGACGAAGGCCTTAGAGAGGACGCAGCGAGTTTTCGCCTCGACATAGTCCAATTCTTGGACTCTTGTCAGGAGGTTTGTCCATCCCTGGCGCACGGCACGCCGGAAAACGCTGTCGGTAAATCAACCCCTCAGCAGAGGGGTGTTCCTAAAACCGGACAAGGAACCGGTAGGGGACCGTGATACTTCCTGGCCATCCTGGCCGAAGGCGCAGGGCAGGAAGCAGGCGCGCCAAAGCTCCAGTGCCGGACCCACTATGGCCTCGCCACCGGAAAGGCCTCCGTCGGAGAATCCCTCGGTCCAGAATCTCCGTGAGGGATACCTGGCCCGCTTGAAACGGGTTCGAGCCCATCCCGTAGACTCCGAGATGAGCCAAGCAGTCCTAGGAAGGACGACGGGCTATCGTCCCATTGACTGACCTCCTGAAGACCCAAGTCCAGTCGCTTGAGAAGAAGGAGGAATCATCTTCGGACTGAAGAGTCCTCGAAGAGCTGCTCTGGCCTGAGCCACCCTTCACCTGCCGAGGTCGGTCGGAGTGAGGGTAACTGACAGCCGGCGGGTAGACCTCAGCGACCGAGAATCCTTGGTCGGAGCCCCAATTGGTGGCTGTGGAGGCGGAGGTTCCACCGAATCGTGGAGCAGCTGGTTTTGGCCAACAACCGCCTGGGTATAGGCTCGGATAAGTCGAGGGTTGTGTCGGCTGCCCGTGACAGTTCTTAATGGCCGGGAAGGCGACGGGTCGGCTTATTCCCCGCCAGGAGGAGTTGTTATGAACATAAGGTCTCGCATCACGACGCACTTACGCCAAGCCTCCTCATCCGGGAGGAGGATGAGGACGAAAGCAAGTACGCTGGCCATCATGGGTGTCGAGACCCCAGACCGCCTATGACGGTGGGATCGGCTGACCGCTGAAGAGGTCCGAGACCGAGACCGAGAGTCCCGGAATTTCCGAGGTCGGTGCGGGAGGTATCGGCCGGAACCGCACTCTTCGGCTCGGATGGTCCATCCGAGGGCTCCGGAACCGGAGGCACAGGCGAGCCCACGGATCCTCAACTCCTCCCGGGGAACCGGGAGAGGGAATCTCGGCTGCTAAAGGCGACAGCCGTCCAATGGGTCGGAGAAAATCTCGACTTCATCGGTGGAGTCTCGGTCAACTGACCTGGCCGGGGACACCGTGAGGCCAGTGGTGAAGCCGTAGCGGTCGACGAAGCCGACGTCGACGGCCCGGGAGAGGGACCTTTCCGGCCCCCAAGAGCGCCGACGGAGGGACTTACCCTGTCCTCTTTTGGACCGAGAATAAGGTCCAGCAGACACAGGCCCTTCTCCTTTAGTGGAGAGGGACAGACAAAGCTCCTTAAAAGAAGCCGTGTAGGAAGAACCCAGAGAGAGCGGGATAAATGCCGCGGCCGAGGAAGATACGGCCCGCGCCGCCTCCTCTTCGAGGGCGACCATCCGCTCGAGCTGATCCGCCGAGCCCGCCGCCGCGGACACCGCCAACCGGGCCTCCTTGGACTTCACCAGAGGGAAACGCTTCTCGGGACGGCCCAGTTGCAATCGGGCAGCACGGTCTTCGAGGACGTAGGCCGAGAAAGATGAGCACAGGTCGCAAGCCTGCGGGTCGTGCTCAAGGCCTAAGCAGTAGACACACGTGGAGTGTGGATCCGTCTCGAGACATCTTCTGTCCGCATGGGCATCTCCAATCCGGAGTCGATTGTCCATCGCGAGTCATGAGGGATAGAAGACTGAAGTCTTTTGCAAATTTTATTTTAAATCCGCAAACGGAGAATAGGAACCAGTCACAAACGCAGAGCGTTAAGGAGGAAACCTGAGCCCAAGCGGTAAGGAAGATCCAAGGCCATGGGGGCGGAGCCGAGTTATACCACCCGGGTGGGTGGGAGGAGCAAGCTTGAAGACCTTCCGGCAAGATTTAAAGCGGCAAGGATACCTGCCAATGAGTGTGGATGAACAACATATCCATGTCCCTAGAACCAGTGGTTTAAGAATCAAGCTAAAAAAGGCCTGGAGGCCCCCTGGCAGTTGATGCGGGGACTTGATATAATGAGTTTTGAAGAGGCTCAATTAAAATTTGAGTGGTCAGATAAAGATAGGCTATTCTTTTATCAAATAAGAGCATACATCACTAATTATATTAGGCAAAATGGGAACAGCTCCATCTTAATAGAAGATACTACCCCGTATAAACAAATATGGTCCACGCGCTATGGGGAAAGGGCGATAATATACCAGTACCTTATCCAGCAGAAAGCACATTTAATGTCCTCCACGCATGCAAAATGGGAGAGAGACTTGGACCAGATTATATCACCTAGAGACTGGACAAAAATCTGGAGATGTACCTGGTCCACTTCCTCATCCCCTATCTGGCGGGAGTTCACATGGAAAGTAAGAATGAGATTCTTTCTTGTTCCCTCAGATAAGACCCTTAGAGTTTCTGGCACTTCGGCCCGTTGCTGGAGGGAGTGCACCGAGCAGAAAGCCACATACATGCATGTTTTTCTAGACTGCCCAAAAATAAGGGGGTTTTGGCTTCAAATAGTGGAACATGTAAAAAATATGCTGAATATTCAGGGCCAGCTAGAACCAATCAACATACTATTAGGCCTTCCCCCACTGGAAATAAAAGACCCTGGCAAATTGTACCTGTGGAAGATATCTCTCTGTTCGGCCTATAAATCCATTACTAGAAAATGGTTGCAGGCATCAGCTCCCTTAATCAAGGAGTGGAAACAGATGATTTTGAGTATTCAGCGAAATGAACAGATAACCTCAGAACTACAGGACCGGAAAGAGGCTTTCATAACAAGATGGGCCAGATGGGAATGCTATCAAGACCAGATCATCTAAGTTAGTACGCTAGAGGGATGAAGGGTAAAGTGAGATGAAATTGAACTCAATATTACCTACAGATAATTTTGAGAATGTATAAAATATGAACCCCCATTGGGAAAGCTAAACACGCTCATGAATATGCGAAAACATAATGAGGATAAGAAAGTGATATTTTTGTAAAATACTTTGCCTGTGGTAGTAGCCAATGTTTTAAGTGTTGTCATTAACCGTTGTAAACCTGTTGTACCAGAACTGAAAGAATGATCTGACACCAGACCTGTATTCAGTTATAAGATGATTCTTTGAACCAACATGTGGAAAAATAATAAAAGTATAAAAATATTGATGTTTTTCTTGGATCTCCTCATGAGGAATTTTGCAGGATTTGTTGTTATGCTGGTGGATTTTACCCCTGCGATGAGGCAGTGATCACTTATATCTCAGAGAAGCACTCCAGCGTGTGTGAATAGATGTGGTTTACTCACTAGCATGATATCAAGTAGTGTGCTGTTATTACTATTCCTTGCATTAATAGTGTGCACTTCTTACTATTCCTTGCATTAATAGTGTGCTGTTATTACTATTCCTTGCATTAATAGTGTGCTGTTATTACTATTCCTTGCATTAATGAAGATACTCCTAGAAGATCAAAAATTACAATTAGCATGTAATTTTCATCACTTACAGGAATCAGTCTTCACCACTGATTGACCCACTAGTGTGAGACTACCAAGCTCAGAGAAAATCCCCTGGACTAGGGCAGCAGGAGCCAAGGGCTCACTCAGAACAGAAGACCATTCAGGATTGTCCTGCCAAAGCTGGCACGCTGCCTGGCATGGACATCTAGGGCCTAGCGCTTGACAGAAGTGTGCACTGTGCTCCAAGATGCAGCTCTGCACATATTCCCGATAGGTACAGAGCGAATGTCTGCCAGGGACATGGCAACAGCTCTGGTGGAGTGGGCATGTACCGAACCTCCAAGCTTAACCAGAGCTATGGCATGGCAGTAGCACGGGCAGTTCACAATCATGGCAGAAATGCAATGGATTGTAACAGGCTATCCCTTTCGATTCGGATCGAAAGAGACAAAGATGTTTGAACTTGCCTGAAGTCCTTCGATTCTTCCACTCAAGACAGACTGACTCAGTGTCACTTGGTCCATTCCAACCTGTGCTCTCTTCATCTTCAGGCCTGGCTCCTTAAGAAACCGAAGTGAACAGGTACAAGGCAATACTTCTGACTACCATATACCTTCCACTAGGAAGACCTGCACAGCCAAATGGAAAAGATTTTAAATCCAGTGCTCCAAAACTAACAGACCTCTTTGGGAGCCCACCTGTCAAGGTTACCACGAGCACATCGGTACGCTCTACCTAGAACTGTTCAAGAGGTTTCTTAACGGCATCTAACACATAAGGCCTCCCATCAGGAAGCCGGAGACTGCCTTCAATATCAACCTTGTGCTGGATATGCTCAGCCGCAAGAATTCTGAGCCCCTTGCAACGTGCGAGCCAAAATTAATTACCTGGAAAGTAACCTTTCAAGTGGGCATCACTTCTGCTCTTTCAGTGTCTGAAATCCATGCATTGGTCACAGATCCTCCGCATACTGCTTTCCACAACAACATGGTAGTTCTCCACACACACCCCAAGTTCCTACCTAAAGTGGTGTTGCAGTTCCATCTGAATCAGCCACTAGTGTTGTCTACCTACTTTGCCAACTTTAGGAATGAAGGAGAGCACGCTCTCTATTCTCTGAATGTTAAAGGAGATAGGAAACTGTTTTTATACCACTAGAAGCCTTCCAACTGACTTTTTATTGGCTACCCAATATTCAGTTCAGCTTTTCATTAAATTAATAATCTAATTTTGTTGCCTTTGTAACTACCCTGAATCCCTCTCTCCTCAGCAGTTGCGGCTTTCTCTTTCCATACTGCCTGAAAATTCTATGACATCACAAACACCTTCCCGAGGCATCCAAATGAATAGCACGGAATGGGAGTTACTGATGTCATAGAATGTCTTAGAAATATGAAAATCAAGAGCAGTGGCCAGTGAGGAAAAAGGAACTCTATGTACATGTGAAGGCACCTCCACAGCGAGATTACTTATTTAACAAAAAAATCATCAAAACATATCAGAATACATATCTGACATGGAAGGGAAGAAGAAGGAAGGGCAGTTAGCGATGTAAAAACAGGTTACACACCTGTAACAGTAGTTCTAAGAGTGGTATGTTGTTCATCCACATTTCTTGGCATGTCCCCTTCCACTTTAAATCTTTCCGGAAGTCTTCAATCCGCCCCATGACGCCAGATCTTAGCCCGCTGGAAGCAAGGTTGTGTGCCCAAAGTCGAGGGCGTAGGAGGCGATAGGATGAATATTATATACCACCCCAGAACTACTGTTACAGGTGAGTAACCTATTCTAGGAGTGTGGATATGTTGTTCATCCACAATTCTTGGCAGACTAAGCAGTTCTCCGGGAGGAGGGAGGCAAGGCGCACACCCCCTACTTAGGAAATAAAGACTGGAGAACCGAGCCCCCAAAACCAGCATCCCGGCGTGACTCAAGGTCGATCTGATAGTGGGTAATGAAGGTGTTTGCTGACTTCCAGGTAGCAGCCCGACAGATTTCCTGGATAGGGATGTCCCTGGAAGCAGCCACCGATGCAGCAGTATGGTGGGTAGAATGAGCTCTTATCCCTCTGGGAGGCTCCTTGCATGCCAACTCATAGCACAGCCCTATGCATGATGTAATCCACCTTGCTTTGGTCTGTTTTGCTGCAGGTCTGCCAGAAGCAGCTTCAGTGTAGGTGACAAACAGCTGGCGAACCTCTCTCCGAATGTTCGCCGTTCTTTCCTTATAGTAGGAGAGCACATCTCAGGTCCAAAGTATGGAGCCTGTACTCGGCGTCCGAGGTGCAATTAGGGTAGTAGACCGGCAGAGTCAACATCTGGTTAAGGTGAAACTCTGACACCACCTATGGAAGGAATTTCGGTTGGGGGCGCAGGACAACTTTGTCCCTCTGAAAGACCAGATAAGGAAGGGGAGTCCACCGAAAGCGACTGGAACTCCCCTGTCTTTCTGGCTGACGTGATAGCCACCAGGAAGGCAGTCTTCCACGACAAGTGTGAGAGCTCACACTTGTGCATGGGTTCGAATGGCTTGCCCATGAGCTTTGCCAAAACCAACAACAGATTCCACGGAGGTGGAGGTTCACGCACCGGAGGGGATATGTAATACAGGCCTTTGAAGAAGCGCCCGACCAGTGTCTCCTGCGCCAATGTCGGCTGACCGGCCCGCGCCCAGTAAGCAGAGATGGCTGCCAGGTGTACCCTAAGGGTCGATGACCACAGACCCCCTTCAGAGAGAGACCAAAGGTAGTAGAGAATGTTAGCCACAGAACAGGATAAGGGGTCCAGACGCTTACCCTGACACCAAATGGAAAATCTCTTCCATTTGAAGGCGTAACATTTCCTGGTCGATTCCTTTCTGGATGCCTCCACCACGGTGTAGACATCTTCGGAAAGACCCAAAGCCTGGAACTCTAGCCGCTCAGGTACCAGGCTGTCAGGTGCAGGGATTGAAGGTCCAGATGAAATACCTTCCCCCGATTCAGAGATATCAGTTCCGGGTGTCTACAAAGCCACTCCGGGACAGCTGATGCTGAGGAGATCTGGGTACCAGAACTGGCGTGGCCATTCTGGGGCTATCAGAATCGTAGAGAAGGCCTGGGGTCCACGGCCTCAAGAAGGCATCCCCCTGCAGCATGCCCTGCTAAGTGGGGTGGGCATGATACAACCTCAGCTTTTCATTTTCCTGGGAAGCAAACGGGTCCACCATCGGTTTGCCCTAACGGGAGAGCAGGTTGTAGGCTACCTCTGGATGGAGAGACCACTCGTGGGATGTCTGGCCTAAACGGCTGAGAGTATCTGTCAACTGGTTCAAGGCTCCTGCCATATGGATGGCTAGGAGATCCGCCTCCAACTGGCTTACGAGGGTCCAGATGCAGAGCGCCTCCTTGCACAGCAGACAGGAGTGCGTGCCGCCCTGTTTGTTGAGGTAGTACATGGTCGTGGTATTGTCCGTCTGGACTTGAACCACTTGACCCCAGAGCTGAGGAGCGAAAGTTGACAGTGCCAGTCTGACTGCTCTGAGCTAAAACAGGTTGATGTGGCATCGGAACTCCTCGGGGGTCCAGAACCCGTGGGCCCTGTAGTCCCCCATGTGGGCTCCCCAGCCCATGAGAGAGGCATCGGTCGTGAGGACGACCGTCAGCTCGGGGCAGGCAAACGGGATCCCTTCCTGCAACCGGTCTGGGGTGGTCCACCACTGGAGAGCGTCCTACATCTTCTGGATTACAGTGATCAGCTGGTCGAAATGACCATGGTGCCCAGTCCACTGGGCAGCCAGCTCCCATTGAAGGGGGCGCATGTTCAATCGGGGTCAGCGGACCACCGAGGTGCATGCCGCCATGTAACCCAGAAGGCGCAGAAAGTCCCGGGCAGGGCGCAAGTGCCCAACCAGAAATGATTGAGCAAAGGAGGAGAGAACCTCCGCCAGGAGCCGAGCTCTGGCTTGACAAGAGTCAGGCTCTGCCCTGATGAAGCCCATCACCTGAGAAGGCACGAGTTCCGACTTGGCCTCGTTGATCAGGAGGCCGAGTTAGGAGCAGGTTTGGAGGGCCAAATCCCTGGACCTCTCCACCTCCTGACGGGTGGAACCTCCCAAGAGTCAGTCGTCGAGATAAGGGGTAGATTCTGACTCCTCGACACCGAAGATGGGCTGCCACCACTGCTATGCATTTGGTGAAGACCAGTGGGGCCGAGGACAGGCCGAACGGCATGGCTCGGAACTCGTACAGGGTCCCCTCGACCCTGCAGCGGAGGAACCGCTGATGGGACGGATGGATTGGGACGTGAATGAACGCGTCCTGGAGATTCAGTTAACAGAACCACGTTTCGCTCCAGGAATGGTATGATCTGGTTCAGAGTTACCATCCGGAAGGTGCGAGACCTGATATATTGATTCAGGTTGTGGAGATCTAGGATGGGGCGCCAACCCCCCATCCGCTTGGGCACCAGGAAGCACCTGGAAACAAAGCCTGGGTCTGTAGGGGGATCCGGCACTGGAGCTACTGCCTCCGTGTGGAGGAGCTGAGCCATGTCGTCTTGAAGAGCTGACTGGGTGCAAACTGAGATCCTTTCCTTCCAAGGGGTGCGGGCTCGGCTGGGAGGGTACTACTCAAATTCTAGGGGCAGTCCCTGACCGAAGTGATATCGGACCAGGTGGAAAGGAAGTGGCGGAGCCGGCCCCCCACGGGAGGACCCAGAGCTGCCGTGATGGGTATAATGGTGGCATCCCCCAACCAGTCACTGAGCAGGCTTAGAGGAGGAGGAGGCGGCTCCTGGACCAGCACCTCAGCCTCCTTTACGGGGCTGCTGAGGACCCTGCTTGGGCCGTGGGCGTCAAGCCTGAGCCTGTTGCTGCTGACCTCCTTGATAAGAAGGCTGCCTGACTGCAGGGGAAGAATGCCGAAATGGCTTCTTCTTTCTCTTCTGCTGGTTCTTGCCCGAAGAGCCTTTAGCAAAAATAGCATCCAAGGTGGCATTGGACTGCTCTATGCGCTGAAGGTGACCGGCCACTCCTGCACCAAACAAGTCAGTGCCTAGGAAGGGAACATCAGCAAGCTTATACAGAGTATCTGCCGGGAAGGAGGAAAGCCTCAGCCAAGCCCTGCACTGAGTGTCCACTGCGGCCACCAGTGAGCGGGCACAAGAATCCTCAACGTCCAGGGCCATCTGGAGCTGCTGTTTTGAGACAGCACGTCCCTGGTCACGGACTTGCTTGACCGTGCTCTGCATGTCTGCTGGGAGATGAGGGAGGACCTCATCTAATGACCCAAGAAAGGCATGAGAGAAGTGTGCCATAATGACGGCCAAGCAGGTCTGACGACGGCCTAGGGAAAAGGCTGCATAGACCTTACAGGCAGAGTGGTCCATATTTTTGGATTCCTTGTCTGGGGGTCGGTCAGTGTTGGCTGAGCTACCAGTACACCTGAACACAGAGGTGGTCACCAGGCTCTCTGCCGATGGGTGCTCTGTGAATCCCACGAGGGACCCCATGGGCACCGCATACATGCGGGCCATGTGGACAGACGGTGCTGGGTAGGAAGCAGGAAGCTGCCAAAGCTCGAGGGACAGGCCAACAATGGCTTCGGCCACTGGAAAGGCCTCCGTCGGGGTGTCCCCCCTTTTGTGAATATCAGTAAGGGGGTACTCCGCCTTATTCTGGATGGACTCCAAAGGCATTCGGGTGGATTCGGATAGGAGGCGGAGGATGCCCCGGAAGGAGGTAGGGCCTTTCTCCAACCCTACCACGGACGACTCATCATCCCCAGGATGTGAGTGCAGTCCAGTGACGTCCAAGTCCGAAGAGTCAGGATACAACGGTCTCCCGCCTAAGTCCCCCTCAATGTGCCAAGGGCGATCGGGGGTGACTAATCGACAGACGTCGGGGAAGCCCAGCGTCTGTTCAGTCCTCTTTTGAGGGAGCCCCTCCCTGAGGCTGCTTAGGTGGTGGTTCCACCAGAAATCAGTGGAGAAACCGGAATAGGCCGAACCGGGATACGAGCCAGCCCCACGGGCAAGGGAACCAAAGACTTCTGTTCCGAAGAGGTCGGTTTCAGCCCAGGAGGCGAAGGCCAAGTAATGGTCGGGGTAGGCGGTGGAGTGGGCTTCTGCCCAGTCAAAATCAGCTGTTGCCACATGAAGTCTTCATAGCATCAACGGAAGCCTCTCCTCGTCTGAGGAGGATGAGGACCTGTGGCGTCGCCTCTTCTTAGAGTGCTTATGACTCTTCTTCAGGGTTCTGGACCTCGACTGAGATCGGGAAGGCCGACTCGGTCCATCAGAAGACACCGGGATTGGTGAAAACAGAGAGTCTGGAACCGGGTCCATGATAGGGACACCAGCAGGCTGGGTCTCCTCCTCAGGGAAGGTAATGATCAGAGTCCTTTCCAAAGAGTCGTCGGGCTGAACCGGCAACAAAGGGTCGATTGGATCGAGGACAATCTCAACCACGTCAGCCACGTCCTCGGTCACCTAGCTCGACGGAAGATCCGTAAAGCCAGCGGCCGAGGAGGTGATCTCGACAGATGTCGGGACCGAGTGTTTCTTTCAGCCTCAAGAACGCCTTCTCTTAGACGAAGACCCGGGGTCCTTCTCCCTCTTCCGAGGGCGGGAGAAGTGCGATCCCGAGGGCGTCTCACCCCAAGTGGGGAGAGACTGGCACAACTCCTTGAAGGAGCCCAAAAAGGTGGAGCCAAGGTTCAGAAGAACAAGGAAGCTTTGGCTGGCCGAAGCGCGGGCAGCTTCCTCCTCGAACGCCTTCATCTGTTCCAGGTTCTTGGCAGATCCCGCAGCCGTGGAAACTGCCCATCTCACTTCCTTCGATTTCACCGGCGGGTTTCTCTTCTCCGGTCTCCCCAGCTTTAGACGTGCCTTGCGGTCGCCCAGGACATTGGGATGGAAGGCCAGGCAAAACCCACACGACGAGGTGTCATGTCTGACACCAAGACAGTAGACGCATGTCAAGTGGGGATTGGTGCGCGATATCTTCTGACCGAAGGGGCACCGGCAAAATCCGGGGGAAGATTTTTCCTCCATGGCAGATGCGTAAAAATCGCAATCGCTAACTCGAACTAGTTTAAAACTAACTTCGGTAAAACTGACGCATTGAATCCATGGCCTACAAATTGCTGTAAGAGCACGAGGGAACCTGTATCTTTCAGCGCACAGGAAGATCTGGCATCATGAGGCGGAGCCGAGGTATATACCACCCGGGTGGGTGGGAGGAGCCAGCTTGAAGACTTCCGGCAAGATTTCAAGTGGAAAGGGACATGCTAAGAAGTGTGGATGAACAACATAACCACGCTCCTAGAACCTGTTTTTCTTGGATCATGGATATGTTGTTCATCCACACTATTTGGCAGACTCCCAGCAGTTCTCCGGGAGGAAGGAGGCACGGTGCACACCCCCACTGACACTCACTTGGGGAAAAGAGATTGGCGAACTGAGGCCCCAAAAACCAGCATCCCGGCATAACTCAAGGCCGATGTGGTAACTGGTAATGAAGGTGTTTGCTGACTTCCAGGTAGCAGCCCGACAGATTTCTTGAATAGGGATGTCCCTGGAGGAAGCCACCAATGCAACGGTAATGACGGGTTGAATGAGCTCTTACCCCCCTGGGAGGCTCCATACCCGCCAACTCATAGCACAGACTTATGCAAGATGTAATCCACCTTGCAAAAGTCCATTTTGCTGCAGGTCTCCCAGAAGCGGCTTCAGTGCAGGTGACAAACAGCTGGCAAACCTCTCCCTGAATTTCCATCGTCCTCTCCTTATAATAGGAGAGGGCTTGTCTCAGATACAGGGTATGAAGCCTGTATTCGGCCTCCGAGGTGTAATTTGGGTAGTATACTAGCAGAGTTAACACCTGGTTAGGGTGAAACTCTGACACCCACCTTTGGAAGGGATTCCGGGTGGGGGCGTAGGACAATCTTGTCCCTGTGGAAGACCAGATAAGGGGAGTCCACCAAGAGCGCCTGGGGTTCCCCTGTCCTTCTGGTAGACGTGATAGCCACCAGGAAGGCCATATCCCACGACAAGTGTGACAACTCACACTTGTGCATTGGTTCGAATGGCTTGCCCATGACCTTTGTCAGTACCAGCAGTAGATCCCACGGAGGTGAAGGTTCACGCACCGGAGGGGATATGTGATCCAGGCCTTTGAAAAAGCGCCCGACCACTGTCTTCTGCGCCATCATCGGCTGACCAGCCCGCGCCCGCTAAGCAGAGATGGCTGCCAAGTGCACCTTAAGGGTCGAAGACCTAAGACCCCCTTTGGACAGCGACCAAAGGTAGTAGAGAACGTTAGCCACTGGACAGGACAGAGGGTCCAAGCCTTTGCCCTGACACCAAATGGAAAACCTTTTCCATTTGAAGACATAACATTTCCTGGTCGATTCCCTTCTGGATGCCTCCACCACGGTGAGGACATCCACGGAAAGACCCAAAGCCTGGAACTCTAGCCGCTCAGGTACCAGGCTGTGAGGTGCAGGGACTAAAGGTCCAGATGGTATATCTTGCCCTGACAGAGAGAGATCAGGTCCGGATGTGCTGGAAGCCGCTCTGGGGGCCTGCAGCGGAGGCTAAGGAGAACTGGATACCAGAACTGACGTGGCCAGTCTGGGGCTACCAGAATCACCTTCACCTTGTCCCTCCTCACTTTGAGGAGCACCTTGTGTATCAAGGGAAATGGAGGGAAGGCGTAGAAAAGGCCTGGGGTCCATGGCCTCGAGAAGGCATCCCCCTGTAACGAGCCCTGCTGAGGGGGGCGGGCATAAAAGAGCCTCAGCTTGGTGTTGTCCCTGGAGACAAACAGGTCCACCATCGGTTTGCCCCAGTGGGAGAAGGCTGTACGCTACCTCTGGAGAGACCACTAGAGGGATGTCTCACCTAAATGGCTGAGAGCAACCGCCAGATGGTTTGAGGCTCCTGCCACATGAATGACTAGGAGATCTGCCTTCAGATGGCTGACGAGGGTACAGATGTGGACCACCTCCCTGCAAAGCAGATGGGAATGCGTGCCACCCTGTTTGTTGAGGTAGTACATAGTCGTGGTATTGTCCATCAGGACTTGAACCACTTGACCCCGGAGCTGAGGAGTGAAAGCTGACAGTGCCAGTCTGACTGCTCTGAACACCAATAGGTTGATGTGGCATCGGAACTCAGAGGGTCCAGAGCCCATGGGCCCTTTTGTCCCCCATGTGGGCTCTCCAGCCCATGAGAGAGGCATCAGTCGTGAGGACGACCATCGGCTCACTTCCTGCAACTGGTCTGGGGTGGTCCACCATTGGAGAGTGTCCCATCTTCTGGGTTACAGTGATCAGCTGGTTGAAGTGGCCATATCGCAGAGTCCACTGGGCAGCCAGCTCCCATTGGAGGGGGCGCATGGCCACCTGGCCCAATGGACCACTGAGGTGCACGCCATCATGTAGCCCAAAAGGTGCAAAAAGTCCCGGGCAGAGCGCAAGTGCCCAATCAGAAATGATTGGGCAAAGGAGGAGAGAACCTCCGCCCTGTCCACCGGGAGCAGAGCTCTGGCTTGACGAGAGTCGAGCTCTGCCCCAATAAAGCCCATCACCTGAGAGGGCATGAGTTCTGACTTGGCCTCGTTGATAAGAAGGCCGAGTTGGGAGCAGGTTCGGAGGGTCAGATGGCATTGGACTGCTCTATTTGCTGGAAGTGACCTACCACTCCTGGACCGAAGAGGTCGGTGCCTAGGAAGGGCATATCAACTAACTTGTGCTGAGTATCCACCGGAAAGGAGGAAAACCTCAGCCAGGCCCTGCGGCGAGTGGCCACTGCGGCTACTAAGGAGCGGGCACAGGAATCTCCAATGTCCAGGGCCATCTGGAGCTGCTGTTTCGCAACAGTACAGCCCTGGTCACAGACTTGCTTCACCGTGGTCTGCATGTCCACTGGGAGATGAGGGAGGACTTCATCTAATGACCCAAGGAGGGCATGAGAGAAGTGTGCCATGATAACAGCCGAGCTGGCCTGACAAAGGCCCAAGGATGAGGCCGCATACACCTTCCGGGCAGAATGGTCCATATACTTGGACTCCTTGTCCGGAGGGCGGTCAGTGTCAGCTGAGCTACCCATCCATCTAAACACAGAAGCAGTCACAAGGCTCTCGGCTGAGGGGTGCTCTGTGAACCCTGCCAGGGACCCCATGGGTACCATATACTTGTGCGCCATGCGGGCAGACGGAGCTGGACAAGAGACAGGGTGCTGCCATAACTCAAAGGCCAGGCCAACAATGGCTTTGGCCACTGGAAAGGCCTCCATCGGGTTATCCCCCCCCTCTTGAGGATATCCGTGAGGGGGTATTCCGCCTTCTTTTGGATAGGCTCCAAGGGCATTCCGGTCTCTTCGGAAATCAGGTGGAGGATGCCCTGAAAAGAGGAAGGACCTTCCTCTAAGCCTGCCACTGATGACTCGTCATCCCCCGGATGCAAGTGCAAACCAGTGGCATCCAAGTCTGAAGAGTCTGGATACAAGGGTCTCCTGCCTATGTCTCCCTCGATATGCCGAGAGCGATCGGGGACAACAGTGATGGACAGACGACAGGGGAGGCTGGTGTCTGTCCCGTCCTCTTTCAAGGGAGCCCCTCCCTGAGGCTGCTTAAGTGGTGGTTCCACCAAGATCGGTGGGGAGACTGAAATAGGCCGAGCTGGAATACATGCTGGCCCTACGGGTGGGGGAACCGAGGCCTTCGGTTCCGGAGGGGGTCGGCGTCGGCCTGAGAGGCTGGGGCAAAGTAATGGCCGGTGTCGCCGGCAGAGCCGGCTTTTGACCAGTCAGAATCAGCTGTTGCCACATGAGGTCCTCATAACACTGACAGAACATCCGAAGTCTCTCCTCATCAGAGGAGGATGAGGATCGGTGGCGACGCCTCCTCCTGGAGTGCTTGTGACCTTTCTTCGGTTTTTCGACCTAAGGGGTCCTGGTCCTCAATCGGGAGAAGCCGGAGTTGGAGAGAACCGAGGTTCCGGCACCCTTCCCTCGATCGGGACACCCGAGGGCTGGGTCTCCTCATCGGGGAAGGAAAGGATAGGTGTCCTTTCCAAGGAGTCGGCGACAAGGGCTCGATTGGGTTGAGAGTTATCTCGACCGGTTCAGCCATTTCCTCGGCCTCGATGCCTTGGCCTCACGGAAGGTCCGAAAAGCCGGCGGCCAAGGAAGCGATTTCAACCGAGGTCGAGACCGCAAGTTCCTGAGAGTCGGACCTTTCTCGGTCCCAAGAACGTCTCCTTCTGGAGGAAGAAGACTTGGGGTCCTTGTCCCTCTTCCTAGGGTGGGAGGAGTGCGAGCCCGAGGGCGCCTCACCCCTGGTGGGGAGAGACTGGCACAACTCCCAAAAGGGCCCAGTAAGGTAGAGCTAAGATTGAAAGGCATGAAAAAACTGCTGGCGGCTTGAACAACTTCCTCTTGAAAACATGCATCTGGTCGAGCTGTTTGGAAGCAGCCCACCTTATCCTTGATTTCACGGTGGATTGCGGCTCCGGTCTCCCCAATTTTTGGCGCGCCTTGCGGTCGACCAGGACGTTGGGATGGAAGGCCAGATAGATGGTGCAAGAGGTGGTGTCATATACAACACCTAAGCAGTAGATACATGAGAGGTGGGGATCGGTGCGTGACATTTTCTGGCCGCAGGGACACCGGCGAAATCCGGGGGACGATTTATATGGAAATCCCACACCACTGCGAGGAGGGAAGGTAGAAATCCTTAACAGAACGTAAACCTTGGACAGAAGTCCTTGAAGGACTGCAAGATCAAAACCTGCTCTTTGCCTCGATGCTATATCCAGGCTATAATGCCTGATGAAAGTGTGCACAGAGCTCCAAGTAGCTGCAGCACAAATGGCCGAGGTGGACACATTCTTTAGGGCCGCAAAGGAGGTAGCCAGCCCCCTTGTGGAATGACCCCTAACCGTGCCCTGTAAGGGTTTGTTGCGCTTCTGGTAACAAAACGTAATACACTGAATGAGCCACCTGGACAGCAACACTGCGTGAAGTTCCGAAATTCTTCTGGCCGAAGTAACGGCAATTAAAAACGTCTTCCAAGTAAGAAGACATAACTCGCAATCTGCGGCTGGTTCAAAGGGTGACAGCGTAAGCTGCTCCAGGACAAAGGGTAGATCCCATGGTGGAATTGGATCCTTAATCGGGGGCCTAAGGTGGAGAACACCCCTCAGGAAGGCTCGTGCCGTGTCCAACTGAGATATGGTGCGTTGGCCTATAAGAGTGTAATAGGCCGAGATGGCATAGAGGTGTACCTTAATTGAGGAGTAGGCCAAGCCTGTCTGAAAAAGGGACAGGAGGTAGTCCAAGACCAACCTTTCTGGACAATCCATAGGCGAAAAACCGCATGCTTGAACCCATACACAAAATCTATGCCACTTCATGGCGTAAGTAGCATGGGTAGCCGGTTTCCTAGCAGCAGCAAGAACGTCTGCTACCTCTTGCGAGACCCCGTATCGCATCACGGCTATGTCTGCAGGAGCCAAGCATGCAGGTTCAGTGAATGAAGGTCTGGATGAACCAAAGAACCCGCCTCCTGAGACAGCAAGTGGGAGCTGATTGGCAGAGGCACTGGAGGTTCCCTGGACAGCTGTTGTAATAGAGGGAACCAGATCTGCCTGGGCCAAAATGGCGCGATAAGAATCAGCGTCGCTTGCTCTCTGCGAAGTTTCAAAACGACTCTCTGGATCAACAGCGGGGAGGCATAGAGGAATCTGCCGCCCAGGAGAGGGACAACACGTCTCGCCAGAAAACACCAGGCCCTGGATCTAGCGAGCAAAAATTGGGCAGTTTTGCGTTGGATGGGGACGTGAAAAGGTCCCACTCTGGTGTACCCCATCTGCGAAAGAGATCCTCTGCTACCTCCTGAAGTAGTTCCCACTCGTGGACTCTGGCCTGAGAGTGTCTCAGGCCGTCTGCGACAACATTGTCCACTCCTGGAACATGAACGGCAATGAGGTTTGCGCCGTGTTGCAAAACCCAATCCCACACCCTCATGGCCTCCCTGCAAAGCGGGTAGGAATGGGTGCGTCCTTGTTTGTTGAGGTAATACATCACTGCGGAATTGTCTGTAACAGAAGGGTACCCGGTGGGACCTCCGACTGGAAGGCCTGCAGGGCGTAAGGAACGGCTCTCATTTCCAGGATATTTATGTGGAGATGAGTCTCTTGGGCTGTCCACAAGCCTTGAGACCAGACACCGTCGAGGTATGCTCCCCATCCAAGCCCTGAGGCGTCCATGGAGAGCGTCGCAATCGGAGATGGCGCAATGAAGGAGACTCCAGCCGATAAATTCTTCGGATCTAACCACCATTGCCAATCTCGGATTACTGCCTTCGTGATCCGGACTGGGAGCTGCAAATGGTCTTGCTTTTGATCCCATTGGACCCGTAACATCCACTGGGTCATCCGCATGTGGAGACGGGCTAGGGGGACTGTTGCAACAGCCGCAGCCATGTGTCCGAGCAGACAAAGGACCAATCTGGTAGGAACGGTCTTCTTCGCCAAAATGTCCCTGATGAGGAATCTGATGGGTTCTGCTCTGTCCTGGGGGAGGAAAGCTTTCCCCTGGACGGTGTCCAGAACTGTGCCTATGAACTGCAGAGTCTGTGACGGAACCAGGTGTGACTTCTCTCGATTGATAATGATGCCCAACGTCTCAAACAGATATTGAGTATGATGAATGGCGGACATCAAGGCCTCCCGAGAAGCCAGTCGTCTAGGTAGGGGAACAAGTAGTGGCCTTGTCTCTTCAGAGTCGCCGCTACGACAGCCATGCACTTGGTGAAGACCCGAAGTGCCGATGACAGTCCGAAGGGAAGGGCTCGGAACTGATAGTGGTGGCCCTGAAACTGAGCGCAGAAACTTCCTGTGCGCTTGAGCAATGGATATATGCAGGTAAGCATCCTGCATGTCCAAGGACACTAGAAAGGCGTCCTGCTTGAGCATGGGAATCAGACCTGGGAGGGTCACCATGCGGAAGCGTTTGTACAGGACCGACTCGTTCTGATCGCTTAGGTCCAGTATCTGACGGCGGTCCCCTGTTTTCTTTGGAACCAGAAAGAAGTGAGAATAATATCCTGCACCCCTTTGGTGCCTTGGAACGTGCTCTATAGCTTCTTTTTCGAGAAGCGTGAGCACCTCCTGCTGTATGAGCAGGGCATGCTGACCCAGGTAACGGGAAAGCAGGGGAGGTCTTGCTGGTGGGTGGTCGAGAAACTCTATGAAATGGCCTTTCTTGACCAGCTGAGCACCCCCCTTCCGGCGTGTTCTGCCACCCTAAAAAGTGGCGAGCGATGCGACGCCCGACCTTCTGAGCCCATTGATTCAAAGGAGGGGCGGGGCCGGGAAGGAGTCATGCTGTGGCAGCACTGGTCCCTGCAGGCTGGTCCGGCTTAGTGTAGCATTGGCCTCTGCCTGGGGATGACTTGGCCTGGGCTTTGCACTGAAAGGTGCCCCTTTGTTGCTGGCTGGAACGTGGCTGCTGCCTTTGTTGCCGGCTGCAAAAACGGCTCTGGTTCCTACGAAAGGAACCAGGCCTAGATCTGTACATGGCTTGTACAGACCTGACTGCCTTCCCAGCGTCCTGGAGTTTGGTGATAACCTTCTCCAAGGGTTCACCAAAGAGAACTTCGCCCTTGTAGGGGATGTCAAGAATGATGTTCTTCTGCATGTCCGGGGTGAAGCCGGAGACACGGAGCCAAGAGCGTCTCCGGAGACAAACGCCTGAAGCTGCAGCTCTGGCAGACGAGTCCACAGAATCGTATGTGGCTCGTAAAACTTGGGTACCCACATCAGACCATGTGGAGAAGGTTTAGGAGCTCCGCCTTCTGATCGCCATCCAGGAGTCTGTCAACCAGGTCCAGGCCCTGTTCCCACAGGGCGCTCTGAAATTGTACCATGTGGGTTGGGTAGTTCAGGGACCTGATGGCGCATGTAGCAGCCGCATACGTGCACCTCCCCAAGGCATCCAGTTGTTTGGATTCCTGGTCCGGTGGCTGTGTGCTCATATGTTGTGGTCTCTGAGACCGGTCATGCGAGGCCATAATGACCAGGGAGTCTGCTAGAGGTTGTTGGGCCAAGTACTGGTCCTCTCTTGGGGCCTTGTACAGGCGGTCAGCCTTCTTCAGCACAGCGGGAGCGGAGTGCGGACACTTCCACGCAGCCTTGGTGACGTCTACAAAGGTGTCCACCAAGGGTGGCACTACCACAGGCTTTGGGTCTTTCTGCCGAAGATAACGGGCAAGGCGCTGTCGTTCGGGGTTGAAGTCTTCAGCATCCCACCCCACGTTGTCCTGGATGTGCCTCATGATCTCAGCGAACGAGGGCTCATCTGGCGGAGACCTGGGAAGGTCATGTGGGTCAGGTGAGGGAATGCTGAGTGAAGAAGGAGATCTGGAATAATCTGGGGTATCCGATCTGGAGTCCTCCCCTGATGGCGTGTACCAACGATGTCTGGGTCGCTTGGGTCTGGGGGACCCTGATGAAGATCTTGAGGGAGGCCTTCTCCTGTTCTTAGATCTACCTCTAGGAGGAGGAGTCTGCTCCTTAAGGGTTGGTGGTTGTCCTGCTGGCCCCTTAGGTGGAGGAGGGGGTGAAGGGGTAGGAGGAGGTTTGACAGGGACCACATCCTTTTGGATGGTGTCCCACCAGAAAGTAAAGAGGTCCTTCACTTCTTGAAGATTCATGCCCGACGACGGGCCTGGCACCGGTGGTCTGTCGCGGGTCGGACATTGGGTCCACGGGTGTCTTCCGGGTGGGCGAAGGTTCCCTCGGAAGCCCAGCATCCTCAGTGTCGCACGCCTGGTCTTCAGGCAGTGCAGTGTCCTCCTCCATGGAGTACCTGTGACCAGTGTCCACCGGTGACTGGGGGAGGTCTTCGGCTCTGGTGAGTGCGAGGCCGACGTCGGTCATTTGGCCGATGCCTTCGGATCCGGCGAACGCCCGGCCAGTGTCTGGTGCCTGGCTGGTGTCCTCAGTTCCGGCGAACACCTGGCTAGTGTTTTGTGTGTTTGGCCGATGCCGGGTACTTGTCCGACGTCCGCTTTAGGGACGTCAGGTCTTTGGTTTTCCTTGGTGTTGGATCCGGACCTCTGGGAGACCGATCTGGAGTCGGGGTCCCGACGTCGGGTGGATGAGGAAGACTTATGGCGTTTGGAAGACTAAGAAGAGGCCCGAGAGGGAGTGGAGGAAGTCAAGGGCCTTGAAGTCTTACTGGGCTGAAGAGTCGAAGAACCGCCCAAAGCCCAGATTTTGACTGAAGGGGGCTGAGACCGGGCCCTGGAGGGAGAGCGGTTCGATCTGGAGGAGCTACGGGAGTCCGAGGCCCAGTTCGGGGATCTGGACCTTACTTTCTCCCGGTGCTTGTCCCGGTGTTTATGGGTCTTGGAGGAAGAATCGCCCCTGGAGGAAGGTTCCTGGTCCATCCTTTTCAGTTTTTCTTCCAACAGATAAGCCTGAAGTGCCTTCTGACGGAGGATCCTGGTGTGGCTGTTAAACCCTTGGCAAAAGGTGCAGGCCTTGATATCGTGGTCTGGGCCTAAGCACCGCACGCAGGAGGAATGGGGATCCTTAAAAGGGATCTGTTTTCCGCAGGCACACTTGGAAAGGTGTCCCTCAAGAGAAAGAGTTGGAGAGGACATCAGTTTGAAGAAACAGTAGAAGTTCCAAGTCGTCGTGCGCTAGGTAGAGATTGAGAGGCCAATGCTGGTGAGTCGACGACGGGAAAATGACTGGGGATTCTGGGGGACCGCCTCCATATGTACTATGCCTGACGTCAGGGGCGGGACCGACGCCGGAGGCAGTGCCCCGCTGAATACTGCTAGCTAGAAAATTTCCGTGGGGTCCTGGTGCCTACCAGCTTCAGTCCTAATGGTGTAACCTGCTGCAAGAACCGTTTCTCGAAGTAAGATCAGTATGTGCCTCATCACCTTCAAAAAGCTGGGATCATCAGGTGGTAACCTCGGTGAGTTCTTCCTGGGATCTGGTGATTGCAGTGGGAGGACATCCTTGGCGGAGGCGTAAGATGAGGAGGAATCGCTGTAGTCCCCTGAAAATTCAGTGCTGCTATCAGTGGACCTGCTGTGACGCCGAGAGTGGCGTCCTTTTTATCCGCTCCACCCACGGGAGCGACAGTCCCTGGACCTACTCCTTCTGCGTGAGGAAGACCTAGAGGAGGTATAACGTCCGTGGCTCCGATGTCCGTCAGAGCCATGATCCAAGCCACCTAGAGTCGGGTGGGCAGGCGTCAGGGGAGGGGTCGGAGACCTGAGCGGAGACGATAGCTACGGCAGGAGGACAACCACTGGTGCTCCCGTAGGTTCCTGCTTGGGAAGGAGGTCACCCTTAAGGGTATTCCACCACCTCATGAAGAGCACACCTACCTCTGCAAAAGGGACCATCGAACCTGACAGCCACTGTGGCATCTCGACTGGGCCCAAATGGACCGGCGGCAAGCCTGGCGTCTGCAGGATGTCGAGCGTCAGGGGACTGGCTGGTGACTGGTCACTGGGCCCTGTGGTTAGAGGTTTTGCAGGGCCTGACATCAGGTCAGGTGTTGTCAGGTCCTCTGGCGTCATCTCCTAGGGCACAGACGACTGAGAGGTAGACGTCTTGACAGACTCCACTGTGGAGAAGAGAGAAGTAGTCACAGACTGTCATCAGTCCAAAGGGACTGTGGACGACAGGTCAGGTGCTGCGGGTGTTTTCTTAGAATGGTCAGCACCCTGGTGCTTGTCACGGTCATCAGTCTTGGCTGATGAACTGGAGGACGAAGCCTTAGCGATGGTAGAGCCCGACCAGACTCCCGTCAAAGCGGAAGAAGAGGAGGCCAAGTCCTCGGCCGAGACCCTATTATTTGTGGGGTCTGATGGCCAAAGAGACTGAAAATGGGTCCTGAGAAGGCCCATGCCCTGAACTCCCACCTGATGTCTGAGAAGAGGCAGGAAACCTGGTGATCGAAGCCCCTGGGAGGGCTAGCGATCTGGGAGGAGTGGGGGCAGAGTCCGACCTCTAGCCGGAGGTAGATGCCTTGGTCTTGTGCAGGGAACGCAAGTGTGACCTGGACCTGTCCTTGTCCTGTTTGTGATGCTTCTCTGACAGCTTCTTCTCCTAGGGGGAGGAGTTGTGAGTGGAGGACGAGGAGGAGCTATGCCCAGAGTGCGACTTCTGCATAGCAGCCACTTACTGTTCCAGTACATAGGCTTTGAGAGTCTTCAGGTGGCGGAAGTGGGTATGCTTATTGAAGCTTTGGCAATGCAGGCAATCATCCGACTTGTGCGCTGGACCCAGGTACAAGAAGCAGGCTGAATGGCTGTCTTTAGGCAGAATTTGCTTGCCGCACACAAACTTCGCTTTACACCGTGGTGTTGTAGTGGTAAACTCAGCAGACAAAGAGGCGATCGAAATACTCTAAGAAATTGACTTGCGTGGAACGTCTGACAAAATGGCAGTCAACGGGAAGCAGGAGGCATCTGTGGAGCCGAGATGCTGAGTCGACAGCGGGAAAAGAATGGAGGTGGCACCAGGGGAGCATCCCCTTTATACAGTGGCTGTCGTGGGTGGAGCCGACATCGGCGGCAGTCCCCCACCTTGGACTGCTAGCTAGACATTTTCTGTGGGGTCCTAGTGCCTGGCTTCATAATTCTATCGGTTGTTACTTGCTGCAAGAACTCTATCTCGAAGTAAGATCCCCAGCTCCATGACCCCATCCCTTATTCCCCTCAAGCTCTCTGTAACCTACAGCTCCATGACCCCACCCTGTACATCAACAGAGCTCTCTACAGCTCTATGACCCCATCCCTTACTCCCCTCGAGCTCTGTAAACCCCTGCTCCATAACCCCATGCCTTACTCCCCACAGAGCTCTCTAACTCACAGCTCCATGACCCCATGCTATACATCAGAGCTCTCTATTACCCACATCTACATGGACACCATCCCTTATTCCCACACAGCTCTGTAACCACCAGCTCCATGACCCCATCCCTTATTCCCACACAGCTCTCTGTAACCACCAGCTCCATGACCTCATCCCTTATTCCCACACAGCTCTCTGTAACCACCAGCTCCATGACTCCATCCCTTATTCCCACACAGCTCTCTGTAACCACCAGCTCCATGACCCCATCCCTTATTCCCACACAGCTCTCTGTAACCACCAGCTCCATGACTCCATCCCTTATTCCCACACAGCTCTCTGTAACCACCAGCTCCATGACCCCCATCTCTTATTCCCCACACAGCTCTCTGTAACCACCAGCTCCATGACCCCATCCCTTATTCCCCACACAGCTCTCTGTAACCACCAGCTCCATGAACCCATCCCTTATTCCCACACAGCTCTCTGTAACCACCAGCTCCATGACCCCCATCTCTTATTCCCCACACAGCCCTCTGTAACCACCAGCTCCATGACCCCATCCCTTATTCCCCTCAAGCTCTCTGTAACCTACAGCTCCATGAACCCCTCCCTTATTCCCACACAGCTCTCTGTAACCACCAGCTCCATGACCCCCATCTCTTATTCCCCACACAGCCCTCTGTAACCACCAGCTCCATGACCCCATCCCTTATTCCCCTCAAGCTCTCTGTAAACTACAGCTCCATGACCCCATCTTCTACAGCAACAGAGCTCTCTACAGCTCTATGACCCCATCTCTTACTCCCGTCAAGCTCTGTAACCCCTGCTCCATGACCACATGCCTTACTCCCCACAGAGCTCTCTATTACCCACAGCTCCATGACCCCATCCCTTATTCCCAAACAGATCTCTGTAACCACAGCTCCATGACCCCATCCCTTACTCCCCTTCAGCTCTCTGTAACCACCAGCTCCATGACCCTCATCCCTTATTCCCCACACAGCTCTCTGTAACCACCAGCTCCATGACCCCATCCCTTATTCCCCACACAGCTCTCTGTAACCACCAGCTCCATGACCCCCATCCCTTACTCCCCTCAAGCTATCTATAACCACAACTCCATGATCCCATCCCTTACTTCCCTTGAATGCTCTGTAACCCACAGTTCCATGACCCCATCCAGTACATCAAAGTTGTCTACTACTCACAGCCCCATGACGCAATCCCTTACTCCTCTACAGAGGTCTCCATAACAATCTCCATGACCCCATCCTTTGATCCACATAGAGCTCTCTAGCCCCCAGCTCCGTGACCCTATACATTATATCGGAGAGCTCTCTAAAACCCAGTTCCAGGCCCCAGTGGCATGGAGGACTGAGGAGCTGGACACCACACCTAATGCTGTGATGGCAACCTGGATTCGGGAATGAGCCTGGGCCATCGTGTGTGGGGGTGGGGTGCGAAATCAAGCTGCCACAAGGCAGCTCTCTCCTCTGGGAGGGACTGGGGGAGCTCCCGTCAATGGCAGCCACCCAGTGGAGGATGGATGGCGGCGCCAACCAGGAGCTCTGGCTATGGCCACAGGGAGGCGGAAGGAACTGAGCCGACTTCAGAGGGCATGTGTGCACACCTCCGCCTGATGCCAATGTGCTGGGGCCCGGGACTAGGGGAGAAACGAAAAAAATGCAAAACTACTAATTAAAAAATAAATAAATAAATAAAACTGTTTCATGATCCCGTCACTTACACCAGAGAGCTCTCTAAAACCCAGCTCCATGACCCCCTCCCTTACACCAGACTTCTCTAAAACCCAGCTCCATGACCCCATCCCTTACTCCACACCCAGCTCTTGGTGCTCCCAGCTTCATGACCACATCCCTTACTCCACACCAAGATCTCTATTACCCACAGCTCCATGACCCCATCCCTTACTCCACACCAGGATCTCTAAAAGCCAGCTCCATGACCCCATCACTTACTCCACACCCAGCTCTTGGTGCTCCCAGCTTCATGACCACATCCCTTACTCCACACCAAGATCTCTATTACCCACAGCTCCATGACCCCATCCCTTACTCCACACCAGGATCTCTAAAAGCCAGCTCCATGACCCCATCACTTACTCCACACCCAGCTCTTGGTGCTCCCAGCTTCATGACCACATCCCTTACTCCACACCAAGATCTCTATTACCCACAGCTCCATGACCCCCTCCCTTACACCAGACTTCTCTAAAACCCAGCTCCATGACCCCATCCCTTACTCCACACCCAGCTCTTGGTACTCCCAGCTTCATGACCACATCCCTTAATCCACACCAAGATCTCTATTACCCACAGCTCCATGACCCCCTCCCTTACACCAGACTTCTCTAAAACCCAGCTCCATGACCCCATCCCTTACTCCACACCCAGCTCTTGGTACTCCCAGCTTCATGACCACATCCCTTACTCCACACCAAGATCTCTATTACCCACAGCTCCATTACCCCATCCCTTACTCCACACCAGGATCTCTAAAAGCCAGCTCCATGACCCCATCACTTACTCCACACCCAGCTCTTGGTACTCCCAGCTCCACGACCACATCCCTTACTCAACACCGAGATTTCTATTACCCACAGCTCCAAGACCCCACCCTTACTCCTTACAGAGCTTTCTATAGCCACAAGCTCAATGACCCCACCCCTTACTCCTCATAGTGCTGTTACTACAAGCTCAATAACCCCATCCATTACTCCCCTCAAGCTCTCCGTAACCCAGCTCCATGACCTCATCCATTACTCCCCACAAAGTTCTCTAAACCCCAGTTCCATGAACCCTCCCTTACTCCATATTCAGCTTTCTAAAACCCAGCTCCATGACCCCCTCCCCTACACCAGAGAACTTTCTAAAACCAAGCTCCATGACCCCCGTCCTCTACACTACAGAGAGCTCTCGAAAACCTAGCTTCATGACCCCCTCCCATACACCAGAGAGAGCTCTCTAAAACCCAGCTCCATGACCCCGCAACCTACACCAGAGAGAGCTCTCTAAAACCCAGCTCCATGACCCCACAACCTACACTACGGAGAGCTCTCTAAATGCCAGCTCCATGACCCCGTCCCCTACACCACACAGAGCTCTCTAAAGGCCCGCTCCATGACCCCGTCCCCTACACCACAGAGAGCTCTCTAAAGGTGAGCTCCATGACCCCGTCCCCTACACCACAGAGAGCTCTCTAAAGGCCAGCTCCATGACCCCGTCCCCTACACCACAGAGAGCTCTCTAAAGGCCAGCTCCATGACCCCGTCCCCTACACCACAGAGAGCTCTCTAAAGGCCAGCTCCATGACCCCGTCCCCTACACCACAGAGAGCTCTCTAAAGGCCAGCTCCATGACCCCATCCCTTATTCCACACCGAGATCTCTAAAAGCTAACTCCATGACCCCATCCAATACTCCACACAGAGCTCTCTGTACCCCCACCTCTAAGACTTCATCCTTTATTTCAACATAAGGCAGCTCTAAGCCCAGCTGCATGACTCCATCCCATACTACAGAGTTCTATTACCCACAGCTCCAGGACTCCATCCCCTATTCCCAACAGAGCTCTCTGCAACACCCATCTCCATGACTTCATCCCTTATTCCCCACAGAACCCCCAGCTCCCTAACGTCATCCCCTACTTCACACCAAACACTAACCCCCCCCCCCCCGGCTCCATTACCCTGTTTCTACTCCAACAGAGCTCTCTAACCCCCAGTTCCATTAACCCCATCAATTACTCCACACCAAGCTGCATGACACCCCTCCTTCAATCCACACCAAGCGCTCTGTAACCTCCAGGTCAGTGAACCCATCCCCTGCCCCACACTGAGCTCTGTTTAACTCCCAGCTCCATGACCCCATCCCTGGCCTTAGTCCCAGACCTCTCTGTAGCTCAGCTGACACTACTGTATTTTACACTACTCGAGGATGCCACTGCACACGAGTTGTGCTCAATAGTTTAAATTCCCATGAACTATGCAAGTCCCAAACCTCATGTCTTACCTGTTTTATACGGCGTGAAGGCAGGAGAGTCAGAGAGCTCCAGAACTGATAAGTGCTGCAGGTTAGATTCTCTGTGTGGCAAAAAAAAAAAAAAAAAGTTAGAAAATGACAGTAAAAATGGCAAAAAACTATCAGTGTTACTAGCTAGACAGGGTAATGCCACTGATAGGTCCATCTTGTACTGAAGATTAGTAAAGCGGAAGGCCAGAATTTACATTCTATGACTTTCCCAAGTAACAGGAGTAGATGACACATCTGGGTTAATTATTATTCATCTGTACCAAAATGGGAATGTCATTTCTCACTGGTAATTCTGAGTGTGAGTAGGCTCCGGAGATGGTCAGGTAGAGACAGGCATGTCCTTCTCTCCGACAGAAGATGAGCTAAAGCCGAGTGAGTCTTAAGGACTGCTGCTTACCCAAATTCCTAAGTCAAAAACTCTGTTCCAGCTACTGAAATATGGCCAGTGTTTGAAACAGAAACAAATCACTGGAGGAACCAGTCCCCTCTGGTGTAGGATTCAAAGATGTGGGGACACATTTCCTTGTTCTACACTGCATTTTCATTCTTTATTTCGACAGTTTTATGCCTTTGGGGGGGTACATTACACAGAGGAGCAGTCCTTCCCCATTCTACTCCAAGAAATGAGTCAAGACTTTTAATTTCATTCCCAGAAAAAAAGTTCCCACGGGTTCCTTCCATTTCCACCACTGAATACTTCCAAGATACATTCAGGCCACTATATGTTGTAGCCTAAGTCTCCCACAGTGTGTCAACGAAACTGTGTACATAAAGAAGACTTTCCCAACTTTAACCCAACGGGGATAACGAACTACATAAATACGGAAATTCTCTTACACCACTAACAGGAGGAGGGCCCACCTGAGCACCTCTGGAGCCTACACCAGATGTAAGGAATAAAATTCCCCTTTGGGCATCGTTTTCTCAAAGGTCAGACAGAGATGAGTCCCAATAAGCAGCACCCATGTGGATGAGTCAGTGATGCACTAACAAGCTCAGTACCTGCCACCTAAAAGCAGCATCAGCAGAACGGAACACATCCAAACAGTAATGTTTGGCAAAGGTATGAGCTGAAGACCAAGTCACTGTTTTACAGGTACATTCAATGGATGCAGAGACACTATCCATATGAGAGGTGGCAACATCCTTCATGGAGTGAGCTCTACCGACCATCAGGGGGTGGAAAACTTTTTCCTACATGTGTTTCTTTGAAAACCAAGAAAAGCCAATTTTCTAGTGCGTGCTTTACTACTCAAAGTCCCTGCCTCTCCGCACCCAGGAGAACAAACAGCAAGTCAGTCCTGCCAAACTCTGAAGTGCATTGTAGGTAAATGCATAGGGCTCGCATGATGTTTTTCCTTGTCATTCACTGGATGTTGACAAAGGGAAGGCAGGGAGATCTCCTGGTTCCTATGAAACACGGAGGAGACTGGCACAATGGAAAGCACCCTCCAAAGAACTGTCCAGAAGCCAGTGCACACCAAGGAAAATCACAGCAGTCCATTGACAGTCACAAAAGTTGCAAAATATGTTCATTCAAACAAAACGAGTGGGGAAAAAAATGACATGGAACTACACACAAAGTAGGTGCCCTGGAGCTTCACCCATAGAGTTTCTCCGAAGAACTACTCTGTCTTCAGGAAAAAACAATTAGGGCTCCTGGCACAAGAGAGCCTGCAAGCTCTGCAATCCACATGCTGAGCAGATGGCCACCAGGAAAAGGAGCCTTAGGAAGATGGAAAAGAGGATCCCAAATGGAGCATCCAGGAGGGCCACAAGAAAGTAGTTACGCAGGAACTTACCGTAACAGGAGATCTTCGAGAGAAGTTCCTGCAATAGGTCATCACATATAGGACTGGCGCCACCTGACATCGGGCCGCACAGCAGACTTTTCTAGCAATACCTGACGGGGACCGCCCACCCGGCGTCACGTGAACTGGCAGGCGTCCCCACACTCGCCTCCAGTTCCTCTACCGGCTTCAGGAAGAGGCTGACAGCAGGAGCGAACAGGACTTGGAGTCCCTGTAAAATATAAAATGAGGGGGAGGAGGGAGGCAAAAATATGACCTGCTGAAGGAACCTCTCTCGAAGATCTACTGTTACAGTAAGTTCCTACGTAACTGTACTATTTTACTTCAAGAGGGTTCCTTCAGTATGTCATCACATATAGGACAAGTCCCAAGCAGTCCCTCTAAAGAAAGGGACTGAGAGAAACTAGGGAGGAGGGAAGAAAAAAACAACTCCAACGGAAAAAACTGAAGTCCAGAAAGGACCCAGTCTAGGACAGAAGGCCCTGAAGGACGGCTAGGCCAAAGCCAGCCCTCCGCCTAGAAGCGATGTCCAGACTATAATGTTTGGTAAAGGTATGGACAGAACTCCAAGTAGCGGCAGCACAAATGTCGGCCGCAGCCCCGAGCAGAATGACCTCTGATGGTACCCGGCACAGGTTTATCGTACTTCTGGTAACAGTATCGAATGCAGTTGCCTAGCCATTTGGAAAGGCCCTGCTTAGAAACCGGCTTGCCCTTCGATCTCGGGGGTGAAGCAGACAAACAACTGGTCGCAAGAGCAAAATTCTTTGGTCCGACGGGTGCAGCACCGGAGAATCTGATGGACATCCATCTTGTGGAGAAATGCCTCACCTCTATTAGAGGGCGACGGATAATACACCGGAAGCTCTACTGACTGATTCAGCGTGGCTTCTGACACCACCCTTGGAAGAAACCTCGGATGAGTTCTGAGGACTGCCCGGTCCCTACGGAAAATCAAGTATGGCTCCTTGCAGACTAGAGCGTGAAGCTCAGAAATCCTTCTGGCTGAAGTAATAGCCACCACAAAAAGCGCCTTCCAGGATAGGAAGCGCAAATCACAGCTCATAGCCTGCTCAGAAGGAGGAAGGGTGAGCTTTTCCAGTACAAAGTTCAAATCCCAAGGCAGGGTTGAGCTGTGGATGGGGTGGGGGGTCTGGTGGAGAATCCCTTTCAGAAAGGTTCTTGACACTTCCAACCAAGCCACGAGTTTACCATCCACTAGCTCATGGTACGCTGAGATAGCAGAGATATGGGAGACTGTCCAGCAGGACATTTAGAATGCCTTGCCCAATTCCACACCCGCATTGCCTCCCTACAAAGGAGGTACGACCGGGTTCCTCCTTGTTTGTTGATAAACCAAACTACTGACATATTGTCTGTTTGGATTAGCAGTGATCTCTTTGGAAGGAGGGTCTGAAAGGCCTGTAACGCGTACAGGACCGTCCTCAACTCCAAAACATTCATGTGGAGAGAAGTCTCCAAGCCGGACCATAGTCCCTGAGCTTGGTGTTCCCCAAGATGAGCTCCCCACTCCATATTCGAGGCATCCGTGGTGAGGGTGGCTACCGGTGCAGGGTTCCAAAAGAGAAGCCCCACAGAAAGATTGCGGGAATCCTTCCTCCATTGTAAGTCTTTCTGAACTGCTGAGGAGACAAGGACTGGATGGTCCAGGTCGTCCAGGAGCTAATCTCACTGCACCCGCAAGGACCACTGAGTAATCTTCATGTGGAGCCTCGCGAGAGGAACAGTAGTTATAGAGGCCACCATCAGGCTCAGAAGGCGAAGGACTTCCCAGGCAGGGATGGTCCTGAGGGAAGCCACATTGGAGGCCTGACAGACAAGGGTCTCCATTCTGTCTGGAGGAAGGAAGGCTCTGCAATGGACTGTATCCAGGACTGCCCCAATAAACTGAAGTCTCTGGGCAGGGATAAGGAATGACTTGGGAACACTCCCCGTGATCCCTAGTCTGCTGAAAAGGTCCTGGGTAAAAGACAGAGCCTCCAGCAAGGAGTCCCTGGACAGGGCTGAAATCAGCCAGTTGTCCAGGTAAGGGAAGATCGCAATGCCCCTGCGGCGTAGAAACACCGCCATCACCGCCAGGCACTTGGTAAAAACCCATGGTGCCGAAGACAGACCAAAGGGGAGCGCCCGGAACTGGAAGTGTTCCCCTTGGAAACAAAAACACAGAAATCAGCGATAGCTGGGGAAAATAGGAATGTGCAGATAAGCATCCTGCATATCCAGGGCACAGAGCCAGTAGTTCTCCATGAGGAGAGGGAGGAGACTATGGAGCGTCAGCATTCGAAATTCTTTGTATTCGACAAACAGATTCAGCTGACTTAGGTCGAGTATGGGTCTGAAGTCCCCAGACTTTTTTGGAACCAGGAAAAAATGGGAATAAAATCCTTTTCCCCTTTGCCCAAAAGGGACGTGCTTGATTGCTTCTTTGAGCAAGAGCGAATTTACCTCCTCACGAACAAGGAGAGCCTGATCCCAAGAATAAGAGGACTTTGTGGGTCGAGTTTCTGAAGGAATCTCCAGAAACTCTGTGGTGGGTCCAACGGACACTACTTGCAGGACCCATTCATCGGAGGTGATCGCCCTCCACTCTGCGCGTGGCAGGTGAACCTCCCCCTCACCTGCTCCCTGTCGTAAGACTGAGGAGGTAGTGGGGCCAGGAGTCAAGAAGTGTCAGTACATTCAAGGGGAGGGCCTCCTGAATGTGTCTGATTTTTGGAGGCAGGTGGGGTGGCTGTACCCGTGGCCTTTCATTTCCCTTGGCGGCGCGCCTGAGCGTCCTTTCTCTGCCTCCAGGTCCTTTTCCGAAAGGGCTGCTGCTCCTGTTGTTGAGAGCCTGATCGGTACATAGACCTGACTGACCTAAGTGCAATACCCTTGTCCTGTAGGTCTGTGATAATATCTTTGGTGGCCCCACCAAAGATGACCGAGCCCCTGAAAGGGGCGCCCTGAATCACTGACTGGATCTCACTGGCGAGGCCAGAAAAGCGAAGCCAGGAATGTCGTCTGAGGGCAATGGCAGTTGCTAAGGTATGAGTCATACGTGTCGCGTAAAGCATGCCTACAAGAAACCTTGGAGAGGCGGAGATCCTTGGCAAGGTCCTCTTTTAGAGGTGAGGGATCCATGGACTGGACTCACACTTCCTGCCTAGCCAGGGTCACTTTCTGATGGGACACCATATGGGTCACGTAACTGAGGGACCAGAGGGCGCACATGGCCGAGGAATATACCTTTTTGCCGAACTGGTCCATCTGCCTCGACTCTTTGTCCGGAGGAGTAGTGCTCATGTGCTTAGGCACTGAAGAGCGATCATGAGCCGCCGAGATGACCACAGAGTCAGCCTTGGGATGGGCCTTTAAGAATGGTGCATCCTTCGGCATCTGGTAGATCTTGTCCGCCCGCCTGGGGACAGCCGGGATAGAATGAGACATCTGCCAGACGGTAGTGGTGAGGTCTTGATGGGGGGCCATCCAAGCAGGACTGGGGATAGGAGACAGACTTGTTAGGCGCGCCTCTGTCTCATGGGATCCTGTTCCTCCGACTCCCAGTCAAAATAATCCTTCATGGCCCTCAAGAGGTCGGAGAAGGCAGGGCCTTCCGGTGAAGACTTTGGCGAGACCTTGCCCCTCGTGTCCTCCGGGACCTCCTCAGAGGAATCTTTCCTCCCCTCTGAACAGTCATCATCATTATTGACCGCCTCCTCGACAGGACGGCATCTAGTATCTGGAAGGGAAACATCCTGTCGAGTCTTCTGAGACGTGGACAATGGTGATAGACGAACTATTTCGGGAAGGGGCCTGGGATATTGCGGTTGTGGGAGCCTAGTCTCCAGGTCTGAGACCAACTCCGACCGAGCCCCCGCCACCAAGACTGTATTAATGTCTTGAAATCCGGGGTAACCGGAGGAGAAGGAGGGGGAGGTGGAGTAGGCAGAGGCGGGGGGGGGAGGAGGGGGAGGAATAACTGGTGGTGGATAGTAACCCTGGAATGCCGTATAATGGGAATAGGGATTAAATCCAGGGTAGAACTGTCCTAGGTGACTCCAGTCCGGAGTGGGACCCCCTGGGTAGTGGTCCCCAGGATATCCCAATGGGTAATGTGGGACAGTTCGGGGTTGGGTATAAATCGCCATCGTCAGATCAGGCGTCAGGGGAACCCACGTTGGACCGGCTATCGTATAGGTAGGTTTAGGGTCGGTCCGGTCGCGTCGGGACAGCCCCGTCAGGGGGACAGACGCCGGAACCGGCACCACCTGATCCGGCGTTGGGAGGGGCCGGCGTCGGAACCGGACGAAGGGGCCCTGGTGTTGGGGCCAAAGACAAAGGCCGGTCAGCTGGTCCCAGCTGCGGGACTGTCGTCGGGATAACCGGTGTTGGAGAAGGCGCCGGAAGGCGGAGGAGGGACCACCACAGTGAGACCTGAAGGCCGAGGAGGAGCCTCCTTCTCCTTGACCCTAGAAGGGGAATGTGGGGCCGGGACATCTACAGGGTCGATGGGCTCTCCGTTGCCATCACCAGACATACTCGAAGAATTGGAGGGCACGGGCGAAGCAGGAGGAGGAGGGAGAGGCTTTCTCCCTCTGGTCCCGCCGGGCATCGGGTGAGGCGCCGTGAGGCCCGAACGGGGGAACCGAGCCCGTGCAGTTGTCAAAAGGCAGGGTGTGGGTCAGGCGGTCGTGGGGAAGGAGCCCAGCCTGTCGACTTATCGACCGGACAGGCGACTGCTCCCCAGCTGGGGAGCCGACGCATCAAGCGGCCGCAGTGGTCCCAGGACGAGCTGACTTAACGGCCTGGGTGGTGCGGTCATCGGAGTAGCAGACAGTCGACTGATCCGCCGAAGTTTTGTCAAACTTACCGTCTGGTTTACTGGGTAGCAGCTGGGTCTTGCTCGTCGAGGGCCTGGCGTCATCCACGGAGCGAGCCCGCTCCCTAGACTTCTCCTTGTACATACGAACATATGAAATTTGCCAGCAGATAAAGGCCTAGAGGTCTATCAAGTCTGCTCAAATGTGCAGCTAGCACCCCTTATTCTTGTACTTTTTTGAGGGAGAAGATTTCTCAGATGAATCCTGGAGACTATCCGTTTTCTTCTCTAAAGAAGCCAAGCGGGCCTTCAGTAAGTGAGCATCCAGAGCCTGCTCTCTCCTCTTTTTTGTGGCCTGGTTAAAGGATTGACGCTCAGGGTGGGACGAGAGTGGATGGTCCGGGCCTAGACAGAGAACGCACTGGGAATGACCGTCTTTGTGCAGGATCTGTGTGTCAGAGGACAAGCACTTCTCGGGTGAAGACATGAGGACAGAACACGAACTGAGGAAAAATAGCAGCGAGGAATAAACCGACGCGATGAACTTTCGATGATCGCTAACTGGAAGTCTGCAATGCGACTGACATGAGGCGATGGCGAGAAAGAACTGGAGGGCAGGTGTGGGGACCACCCACTATATACAGTCATGCTGACGTCCGTCACGTGACGTCGGGTGGGCGGTCCCCCATCAGGTATTGCTAGAGAAGTCTGCCGTGCGGCCCGACACCAGGTGGCACCAGTCCTATATGTGATGACCTACTGAAGGAACCCTCTCGAAGTAAGGTCTGCACTAAACTGCCAGGGGGTTGGGGTGGGGGAAATCAGTAGATGTACACCAAGTTGAACTGTGTTGCAAGTTTTAATGAAGTGTACAACACTAGAATGCTAGCCCACTAGGAGAGGGCCTACTTCACCCTGACTGATGGAAGGGCAACCACTTGTAATCCGAGGGAGCTAGCTTACAGACCCTCGTTTAACCCTTGCTGTAGAAAACCAAGAATGTGAGACAGCATGGGTGATAGGGGCCTGGTGTGTTATGGCTGGCACCATGCCTTGAAACGACCCAGACTAGACAGTAAGCCTTTGGTGGATGGTTTTCTTGCTTACAGCAGGGTGTCCACAACTCCAGGGGTGACAGCCGTAGATTCTGGGAGGACATCAAATCCCTAACAGGGAAAGCTAGTAAAGCTCCACCCACGTTGCTCAATACAAATGGTATTTCCCAAGACCCTAAAAACATCACAGACGCCTTCAATAAGGCCTTTACAGACCTTAGGCAAGTGCTTCCCTGGACTTTCTACTACACAGCAAGGAACTAACTTTGTTAACAATACCACCCCACCAGCTAGCACAACACTGCTCTGCTACCTTAAGGTTATCTCTACAACTGAGGCCAAAAAATACCTAGAACAAGCGCTTGGGAAAACTAGATCCAGTGGTGAGTCGTTTGACCTCAAGCTAGTAGAGCTTACCCTGGATGTTCAACTCTCCCTTCTAACCAGGATCCTAAATCTGTCGCTCGTTACAGGTAAATTCCCCAAAATCTGGAAATCGGCGGTGGTCACTCTGGTATTTAAATGCAGTAACAGAACTAATCTCACCAACTACCGACCAATCTCAATTCTCTCCCCTCTCGAAAGCCCTCAAGAGGATAGTATATGACCAGGTAGTCGACTACCTTGTCAAGTATAAGCTTCAATGTCCACGGCAGCACGGATTCAGAGAGGTACATAGCACAAATGAAAATTATGCAAGTACCTACCGTAATTCCTGATCTTTCTGTGCATCTTCACCATCCATCACTGCTGGGTAGTGAGCTGGAGGATCAGGACCCCACAGGAGCTTTTTTTTTTGCAAGGGGAGAAGTCAACATCGTGACAGCGCCACCCTCGAGGCCAACGTATTATGTGGCGTTCATGGGTTGGTCAGTAACCGTCCTCAACCCTCCCCAGCCCCAGTTCTGCACACCAGAGAAACAGAGAAATAAGGAGGGTTGGGAGGGTGGCAAAAGGGAGCCTGAGTGACAGCAAAAGGAAAGGACGTAAAACTAAAAGGAGGAATAGCCGGCCCAGTGGCACAGAGGGTTGAGGCGCTGGAGCCTTACCTCAGCCCATGCCGGCGACCCGAGTTCGGAAATGGACTCAGGTCATCGGGGGCTGGCAGGGGCAGGAGAGGATCAAGCGTCCGGAGGACTGCTCTCCTCTCCTGGGGGTGGGTAGTGGGAGCTTGCCGAACGCTCCTTCTATGCCCAGGCCCCATCTCTGCTGAATGGGCTTCCTCCCTAGATCTCCAGTGAGAGAAAGCTAGGACCTTATAAGCAATACCTGCATCAACGTCTCACTAAACTCAGCAATCGCAACTGTATCCTCCAACCTACTTTGCCCTCCTGGCTTTGTGGCCTGTCCTCCCTGTCTTATCCCTTCTCTGCTCTCCCCTCATTACCCCCCCACACCCCCTTTTTACCTTCCCCCACACACCTCTCCCCTTCTTACAATTTCCTCTCCTGACAACCCATACCCTCTCCAACTCCTTACCCTTCCTTACACCCCCCTCCTCTTCCCCTCCCCCACTCCTCTTCCTTTCTTCCAACTTCCTCCTCTACTACCCCCACCCACCTCTACTTGTCCCAACCATCACCCCGTCACTCTCCTCCTTTTCCCGTACTCTACCTCTACCCCTCTTCCACCCCTTTTTCCTTGCTTAGCCTCCTGACCCTCCTTAGTTCCTCACCTTATCTTCCCATTACCCTTTCTCCTACTTATATCCACCCTCCGCCAGTGTGCCCCCTAAGCACTTACGACTACCCCCAGCACTTCATGACAAAGTCACCCCTTTGACTACTGCATCCACCTTCTCCCCTCTCGCCCCCCCCCAATAAATCTTGGCATCTGCCCCTTCTCGTTCTTTTGTTTAGCGTCATCCATTAATTGCAACCCTACAGCTAAATTCTCCAACATTTGTTGTATTTCTGTTACTGCCTTGTATACCTATGCTTACACTATGTAACTGACCGTCTCACGTTCAACTGTTTGTATTACTATTGTCGGTTTTCATTTCTGTACTATGACGCAGAACCTTTGTAAACAAACCTTTGGTTAAAAGGTCTGTAATCCTAAAATTTAAATGACTAAAAATAAGTAGATCTTGTCTGTGTCAGTCTTTGCCATTCATCACCTATTGGGTGATTACCGAGCCCACCGAAGGGGGCCCAGAACCTCCCAAAGAGACAAAGTCCCTCAGCCTCCAGTGAGGGAGACACTAGAGAAGGAAACCCTGGCAGGCCTGGATAGGCCTGAGGCTGGTCTGGGTGAGGTGAGGTTCTCCTAGCAGGAGAGGGAAGGTGTCCCTGAAGTTCTCGCCTCACCCTACGGGAAAAGAGATGGGTTCCCCGGAAAGAGAGGGTAGTCACCCTACGCCGGGCCAGGGGTGACAACCAGGAGAGACAAAGCCATTCCGTCCGCCTGATGCAGATCATTGTCCCCGCCAACCTGGAAGCCACCTCGTTGGCATAGTTAGATGCCCTTGCTTGGTGCCTTGCTAGCTCCAGGCGCCGTGCGGAGAGAGCAATGGACTGTCTGGTTGCCTCTGACTAAGACAAAGAAGCTAGGATCTGACCTAGCAGAGACCACAAGTGCCTGTTTTAGGCAGCATGGTGTGCCTGATGCTCTGAAATACACAGAAGGAGATGTGCCGACGAGAAGACTTCTCCCCCCCAAAAATCAAACTCAGTTCAGTCAGATGTTGGGGGTCGGTCATGCCTTGGGCTTCTATGCCCGGTGGGTGTGTCCAAGAGAGACACACCCAAAGGGAGATAAGGTGAGGAAAGGCTCCTTGGGACCCAAGGGGTGCATAATATCTCTGGCAGATGTCCCTTGGGGCTGGTGCTTAGGTTGAGAGATGTTGCCAGGCACAGTAAGACGCCTCCCGAAAGGGATTAGGCCAGGCGGGAACCAACAGGTTGGCTGCATTGAACTCTGGTAAAAAGGCGCGCACCAACTAGTCAGGATTGTGATCACCAAGGAAGGAAATGTGGAGCTCGTCGAGCAACCCCGGCAGGAAGCACTGATAGCTGGAAAGACAGCAGCTGGGAAAAGGTGGACAGAAGAGTCCTCTCCCTCAGAGAAGGGAGCCGATGAGCCCAGAGTCAGGTTCTGGCTGCAGAGGGGAGTGGTGAAACATATCCTGGTAATAAGCGGGGAACAGTGCAGCCATGGACCTAAACTGCTCTCAGGTGAGGGGTCTCGTAGGACTGGAGTGACCTGGGAGAGAGGGAGGGGCTGGCAAAGGAAAAAGGGGCCAGAAACCTCCTAGAAGAGAAATGGCCTCTGTCCGGGCTAAGGGACCACAAAAGAGGAGGAGATCCAGTGGTTCCGGCAGACGAAGGCCACTCAACTGAACTGGAGCGGACAGGGCTGTGCCTGAAAAAAGAAATCCCTCCACGAGGCAACTGGGACCACATGAGCCCAGAAGGAAGGCCCCTAACCTCTATAGATGAGGTTCCTCCCGAGAAGACCTCAAGAGAGAAGGTCAGACCAGCGCTGCAACTCCTCCGTGAACCCCTGTGGGTTCCCAGGAAAGGGCACCGCCCTGAATCTAACCCCCTCAACCCCTCTGACTCAGAGTGAGCCCTCTTCCTCACTATCAGCGAGGCAACTGACACCCCACAGCTGACCCCCTAAGAAACAGCCGGAAGTGGAGTGCCTTCCCTTACCTGAAGCGCCCCAGCCAGCCCAGAAGAAGGGCTAGCAAGAACGACCACAGGAGGGGGTATGCCTCCTAAGGTGGCAGACGGATCACTAATTTCAGGCTGCCCTTTGATGCCTCCCTGGGCACTCGAGGACTGGTCGGTGCCACCGACCCCAGTCTCGACAGAAACCATCCGCTCCTTGGAAGGGGACTGAACCGGAGCCGATGTGCTGGAGGAGAAAGAATCTGTGGATTCCGAAGAACCCGGGAGCCAGGCTGGGTCAGCTTCAGCATCGTCCTCCCCAGAGGAGGCTCGAGCCCAGACCACTCCCCAATCCCTCCCAACAGCGGCACCGCGAACCAGCCCCATGCTGCCCACAGCACCACCCCCTCTCCAGCACTGCAAATGGCACTAGAGTCGGAACTGGAGGTGGGCCCCATGCTACTGCCCCAATCCTCCGCCGCCAAATCAGGGTGGCACCGGCAGGCGGCGCCGAGGACTGTGCCGGCCTGGCCACGAAGACCTCAGACCACACTGTCAGGGAAGCCATCGCCTCTGAGGAGGCGACTGCCTAGACGATGCCTCCCGCCTGACCCCCCAAGGGGGCCAGGCCAAGCCTCCTGCACCATAGAACAGGTTTCTGCCGAGGCAAGGCTAGAACTGGCAGAAACCCCCTCCTCCGCAGGCTGTACAATACCAGGAGGGGACCCGGAAGAAGGGTCAAGACCTCTGCTTTTGGTGACCCAGGTATGTGTCTGTCCCCTGAAAGTCAGCGGTGCACATCCAGCTTTCAACATATGACGATCCGTCGAGAAAGAGACGTCGCTTCTATCCATGTCGTGGTTTGGTCCCAAGCAGGTAAGGCAATGGTCATGCTGATCCGTGATGGAGTACAGTTGGCCGCAGGGACACCAACGCATCAGAGACTGACCCGCCCTAGATCTTTTCCTTGTCCCCTTAACCAGACATGACCGGACGGAAAAAATAAAAAACAAAGCCAGCACTCTGCATCAACAGAGAAAATAAAAAGGAAATATCTTACCAGTCGCTCGCCAAGGAACAGAGCAACAGAACTATAACTTTCTTCACCGACGGACTAGGCTGCAGAATAATGGCGCTCACACGCGATGTCCTGCTCACTTGATGGCAGGAGAAGAAGAACTGGGGCTGGGGAGGAGTAGAGGACGGTTACTGGCCAACCCATGAGCGCTACGTACTACATCAGCCTCGAGGGCGGCGCCGTTCCGACATCGACTCCCCCCCTTGCAAAAAAAAAAAAAAAAAAAAAAACTCCCGTGGGGTCCTGATCCTCCAGTACACTACCCAACAGTGACAAATGATGAAGATTGACAGAGAAGATCTATGGCTCTGGTTGAGTTCATGGGCTGTATTAATGAGGCTTACCGGGGCCTCTTGGTGGGGGCAAACTTCACCGACCTCATCAAGTCCTTTCGATTAATCACAGGCTGCTTCTCAGCCAGTTAGCCAACATTAGGATGTCTCATGAGTCTGTAAGCTGGTTCCGGAGTTACCTCTCCAACTGAACAAACGAAATGTCATCACAGGGGTGCACACAAAGCTCAGTTTTAGGCCCCCTGCTATTTAGTCTGTTTCTGAATGACCTCCCAAAAGCATGCCAGTACAAGGTCCTTCTATATGTAAATGATGCAGTGCTGTACACACGTCACTCAGAGCCAAAAGCACTAGAAAAAAAGATGCAAGCTGACTTTTGTGCTGTAGCAGCGTGGTTTCTAAGTTCCAAGCTTCTACTAAATTACAAAAAAACAAGACAATGTTGTTCGCCACCCATCATAGCCAATGACTATAGTCAATTAGTACACGAGAAGGCAGTTTCATTCTAACATACTATTTGCCAGCAGACTAGGCCTTACGGTCTATCGAGTCTGCTCGAACCTTAGCTCCTTAGTTGGGTGCCGAGGCCCTCCCATCCCTTGTGCTCCAGAAACCCCTATCATCCATCCTCACCCCCCTGGGACAGGCCATCATCTGATACATCCACTTTCTGTGTCTGTCCCACCCTCTCTTGAAGCCCTCCACTGTGGATCTCTGAACCAGCTCGCCAGGCAGTGCATTCCAAGGGTCCACCACCCTCTCAGTGAAAAACCTCCTCCTCTTTCCCCCTCACCCTTCCAACTTCAAACCATGCCCTCTGGTGATACCTCCCTGCTTTAGTCTAAAGATCCCCTCCATGTTTACCCTATTTATTCCCTTGAGGTACTTGAAGACCTCAATCATGTCCCCCCTGTCTCTCCTCTCCTCCAATGAAAACAGGCAGAGCTCCTCAAGTCTGTCCTCGTATGTCAAATCCCCTAGCCCTCGTATCATCTTAGTTGCCCTCCTCTGTACCCTCTCCAGGAGCTGTATGTCCCTCTTCAAGTGTGGTCTCCAGTACTGCACAGAGTACTCAAGGTGTGGTCTAACCAGTCCATTGTACAGCAGAAGACTCACTTCCGTGCTCCTAGAGGTGATCCCCCTTACGATGCAGCCCAACATCCTGTTTGCCTTGCTAGCTGCTCTCCTGCACTGCTCAGAGTTATTCATACATGCATCCACCATGACCCCTAGGTCTTTTTCCCCTATTGAGGCCTCCAGCGCCTCCCCTCCCAGAGTGTACCTGTGTTTAGGGTTTCCCCGACCAAGATGCAACACCTTGCACTTAGTGATATTGAAATTTAATTTCCATGTGTGAGCCCAGCTTTCCAGGGTGTCCAGGTCCCCTTGCAGGGCCAACCTCCCCTCTTCTCCCTCAACTACTGCTCCCATCTTGGAATCATCCACGAAGAGACTCATTTCACACCCTCTACCCTCCCTGATGTTCGATATGTATACATTAAACAGGACTGGACCCAGGACCGAGCCCTGCGGTACCCCACTACCGACCTCTCTAGGGTTCGAGAGCTCCCCACAGACCACTACTCTCTGGATGCGTCCAGCTAGCCAGTTTTCAATCCATCTGACCATCAAAGGGCCTATTCCTAACCCCATCAGTTTCTCCACCAGACCATTGTGGGGGACAGAGTCAAACGCCTTGCTGAAGTCCAAGAATAATACATCCACAGGCTTTCCCCTGTCCAGTTCTGATGTTACCCATTCGTAGAACTCCACAAGATTGGTTTGACATGATCTACCTGGCACAAACCCATGTTGCCGACTATCCAGACCTCCCACCTCCTCCAAGTACACCCCCAATCGTTCCTTTAGTATACTCTCCATTAATTTTCCCACCACTGAGGTCAAACTGATGGGTCTATAGTTACCTGGTACTTCCCTCGACCCCCCTTTATGGATTGGCACCACATGTGCCTCTCGCCAATCCCTAGGTACCCTCCCTGTCTCAAGTGACCTGCTGAAGAGCTCCGCCAGGGGTGCAGCCAGTATGTCCGCCAATTCCCATAGTACTCTCGGATGAATGCCATCTGGCCCAGGAGATCTGTCTTTCTTTAGGGCCTTGAGGGCTAACCACACCCTTTTGGTGGAGATAGCATCATCCGTCCCCTCCACCTTACTGACCTTTTTATCCTTATCCAGATGTGACACCCCTGGGGTACCTCTCCCTCCCTCTTGCTCCATTTCTGTTGCTCCCCTGATCCCACTCACTGCCGCTTCTATCTCCTTCGTGCCTTGCTTTGTAGATATCCCATCCCCCTCACTAATGAACACAGAGGCAAAGTACTCAAATACCTCTGCCTGGTCCCTCGCCTCTTCCACCCACCCTCCTTCTGATCTCAATTTGCTGAGATGGCCCTTAGTTTTTCTCCGCTCCCCAATGTACCGGAAGAACCCCTTTTCCCCTCCTTGTATCCCCTGTGCCAGCCGTTGCTCTTTACTGGACTTTGCTCCCCTCACCATACGGTTGACTTTTCTAGATGCAAGATGGTACATTTCCTTATCCCTATCCCCTCTTGTTGTTTTATATTTTTTGTAGGCCGCCTTCTTTTCTCCGACTGCTACCTGTACCTCACTGGACCACCAGCATGGTTTATGTGACCTTGCTCCCTTACGTTTCAACTTAGCGCAGATCCTGACTGCCTCGAAATCCCCGTTTCCACTACTCTATTCTAATGGAATAAAAAAGATGGCGCTTACGCTGAGCCAGCGGTCAGGAGTCTCCCGTTTGTAAATTTTTTTTTTCTGTTTTGTTATTTCATTTGCTCATTTTGGTTTTTTCTCCCGGTTTTGCTCTGCTGCCTTACATAGAAACATAGACTGATGGCAGATACGGACCGCCTGGCCCACCTAGTCTGCCCATTTCCCTACCTGGAGGATAAGCTGCAGATCCTATTTAACCAACAGCCTATTTCTTCCTACCCCCTACAAAAATTGCCTTACGTCTGTCCCATGCATTCTTTCATTCTCCCACAGTTTTAGACCCCACAACCTCCTCAGGAAGGCTGTTCCATGCATCCACCATCCTCTCTGTGAAAAACTACTTCCTCACATTGCACACTGCCTTCCTGTCTGTGCCGTTTTTGTCTCAGTTTCAGAGCCATTGTTCGGCATTTGGAGCTGCGTGTTTGTGGACTCGTGAAAGACCTGTGCACAACTTGAGGGACATTCAGTTTTAGGAATTGCTATTGGATCCCAAATCTACTGGTTTCAGGGCCGCTACTGCTCATGGCACATAGTGGATTGCTGGAGATACCACACTGGGGCTTGTGGTTGGAACTCTATTTGGATCAACTGGATTACTACAGGCTAGTGCTGTGATTTTCATGGTTTTGGAAGCTTGTGGAATCTGTGAAACTGAGTAACATTAAAGACTCCAGAGAGATGTACTGCCCAGTGTCATCTGGATTTTGAGACAAGAGGAGTGGTGTGGTTTGGGAGCTGTGCTGGGTGGGGGGGCGCCTCCTCCTGTGCCTGGGGCCAGTTTCGACTGCTTTTTGCGACAAGCAGGAGTTCTCCCTATGCTCTCCAGGAAGCCAGAGTGCTGGTTGGGTTTTCTCCTAAGCCTTTTATGGGACGAGCCATGTAGCTTGCCCTCCGAGTGTCTGTAGCTGTGGGTCGTTGGCGGCTGGGTGTCGAGGCCTAAGAGCTGGTGTATTTGGGGGAATCTCCCCCTTGGGATTTAGCTGCATGCCCCAGCCCACTGCTGTGTTGAAGATCTCTTTGGCTATGCCTCGAATATGTTTGGGACTACAGTTTTGGCCACTGAGTTCTGTCTCTGCGGTAACCTGACGATTAATTTGGGATCGCTTATGACACTGAATTTGGATTGATATTGCAGCATGTCCTCCTGTATAACTACATTACTTTTCGGAATCTTCATTTTTTGTTATTGTTTGCTTGTCCCTCAGACTCTTGGTGAGAGCAGAGTCTGGGATTGGGATCCTTTCGTACAGTCGGCCAGGGGAGGTGGGAGCTCGCCTGGCCTATTCACCAAACATTTGGAGTCGTCTGTTTGATTTGTTGTGGAGGACTGCTGGATTATTTTACATTGATACTGAAATAAGGTTTTATATTTCGGGGAATGATAGCAAGAGTGTATGGGGAGGAGTTTTATTTCATTTTGCCGTTTAATTGTGGGAGCATTTAGGTTTGATTTAATATATTAGTGACATTTGTCCCCTTTGAGAGAGAGAGAGGGAGGAGTGGTAACTTATGAAATTTATTCCGTTTGGTTATTTATGTTTTCTTTATTTTACTGTATTAATTTCATTTTGGGGTTTTGTTTTAATTCTGGAAATTAAGCTAAGTTAATTAATTGGGGACTCCAGCGGGGGTACTGTGTTGTATTTCAAGTCTTTGGGATGTGTAGGAGGCCCGTTTCCACAGCTGTATGCTATTCGCCCTCTGTGCCCTCCTCCCCCCCCCCTTCCACTGCAGTTACCAACATACCAGCGCTGTAGAGCGCTAGGTATTGTTCGCAGGGGGAAGAGGAGAGTAGGGGAGTGCGAACAGTGGAGGCTGGAAGAGCGGGCCCATCATATTGGGGTAGTGAGATCCAGAAGAAGCCCTGGGGAGAAATGGAGTCTGGAACGTGGTCCTTCATGTCTGGTCTCCATACTCAAGGGCACCTCCATTGGTGGGCAAGTAGCTCGAGCAGCTCTAGGGGCCCGTCCTACCCGAGCGGTGTTGTGTAACGCCAGATCCATCAAAAATAAGACTGCAGTTACTGCAGATCTTGTTGGGTCAGTGGATCTGGTATGCATAACCGAGACCTGGCTGGATGAGAATGCAGGCCTTATATTAGAGGCCGCTATTCCAGCAGGATACTCAGTGTTACACCACTCAAGGTTGCACTGCGGGGGGCGGTGGGTGGACTGTTTTAATACCGAACTGGGCCTCATGTGTGTACCAGTTGAAGAGGTTCAAGTCATTCAAGTGTACTGTTGTGGCAGGTGTAGGTTGTAGGATCACTCTCCTACTGTCCACCAGCTGATGAAAAGCAGTTCCTGCAGGAAGTAGCGGACTTCGTCATCGACATATCATTTGAGTCGTCCAGGCTGATGGTCCTGGGTGACTTCAATGCCTGGGTCGATAACGAACTCTCGTAATTTGGACAACACTTCCTCCAACTGATGAATTCATCGGGCCTTACACAACTTATTGCTTCTACCATTCATAAAGGTGGCCACGCCCTTGACTTGGTCTTATTTATTTACGAGATTTACCAGGAAGGCATACTGAGCAACGTGCTCGATTCCAGATGCGACCTGGGGGCCGGGACCCAGTACATGTCAAAAATTACAGTGACTGACAATACATAGCATGAGACTTTGTACTAATATAATACAGATTTTGAGTCAGAAGTACAATAGGGAATAGGTATGATGTAAAACTCCATGAGAAGCAGTACAGGAGTATACAGCCAGGTATACACTTAACACACAACAGGATTTTTACTGTCCAATATTTAACTTATGAGAGCTAGGGCTTAATTGCATAGCAGGAGCAGCTGGAAGAGAAATGTGCTTGGAGTAGTCTGGTACGCAGACCTGGATTTTGTGTGTGTCTGAAGGGGCGGGAGGCGTTCCAAATCTGAGGGATTCGAAATTAAAGAGCTGACTGACCTTTGGCAGTGTGCATAAATGGGACATGAAGTCTGGCATCAGTGCCTCTTAGGGAGTACGCGCGGGGGGGGGGGGTTGTTGGGATAAAGCAGACTCAAGATAAGGAGGGAGGGAGAGGGTCCAGAATTTAGTAACAAACCTAGTGCAATTTATTGATCTGCGGTCTTGTAGAGAAGGAAGGGCTACGGAACTGTACAGAGTACAGTGGTGAGTGAACTGTGGGGAGTCAAAGATGAAACGACAGAAGGAATGGAAAAGGGTGTCGAGGCTTGCAAGGGTAGACGCAGGGGCGATTGAGTAAACTATGTTGCCATAATCCAGTACGGGGAGTATCATTTTTTGTACTACGGCGTGCCTCGTTTGCTGGGGGAGACAGGTTTTGTTTCAATGGAGTGCCCCCTGTTTAGGGAGTAGCCTCTTACGCAGAGAGTCTATGTGGGAGGCGAAATCAAGGTGTTGGTCGAGCCAGATGCCAAGATATCTAAAGCTGGTGCATTGCTCAAGGGGTGTCCCTTCCAGGGTTGTGAATGGGGACACGGGGTTTGGCGGGAGAATCTTTTTTGGGAGCCGAACGTAAGCGACGCAGTTTTTTTAGGGTTAAGCGATAGATGGTTTATCATGAACCAGTGCTGGATGGCTGAGAAATCCTCCTGGAGGAGGGATGCTACCCTGCTTGATGAGGGGCCTGATGCATACAGAACAGTATCATCTGCATACAATTGGATGGAAGAATGGGAGCATGCAGAGGGGAGGCCATTTAGAAAAATGGAGAAGAGTATTGGTCCTAGGACTGAACCTTGGGGGACTCCCTATATGACTGGTAGTGGGTTTGATGTGTGGGATGCCAATCTGACCACTTGCGTCCTGCCCCCTAGGTAGTCTTGGAACCAGACTATAGCTGGGAGTGCAAGACCTGCATCCGTAAGTTTTGAGATAAGTAGGGGATGCGAGACGGTATCAAAAGCTTTTGCTAGATCTATGAAAATGGCCATGGTGATATGTCCTTTGTCGATACCTGTGAGAATGTCCCCGGTGACTCGCACTAGGGAGGTGATGGTAGAGTGGGATTTGTGGAAGCCTGATTGGAAAGGGTTAAAAAAGGAGGAGGCATCCAAGAACTGGGAGAGTTGGGCTAGGACCAGTCGCTCCTGCAGTTTGGCCAGAATCGGGAGTAGGGAGATAGGTCTGTAGTTGCCTGGGGAGGAGGGGTCACCGCCTTTTGGGAGGGGTATGACAGTGGCCATTTTCCAGGTCCTTGGTACCTTACCCAGAGAGAAGGAGAGGTTGAAGAGTGCAGCCAGTGGGGTGGCTATGGCAGGGGCAGACAGGAAAAGCATCTTGGCGTCCAGAGACAATGGGCATTTGTCTTTGTTAGGGTTCAGTGGCCGTAGGGCGTGGAGGACTTCTGCGGGGGATACTGGTTTGAATTCAAAAGGTGGGACTTGGGGGTGGGTGGTAGGTGCGGGATGCTGGCAGGGGTGTGCATAATCTGGTGGGAGGGTAGAAGGTTGTCGGTGCAGCTGGAGAAATGGGTGTTTAAGGCTTCAGCAACACTGACAGCATCGGAGACGAGGGTGTCATTTACTAAAATTGTTGGGGTGGGGGTTGGGTAGAGGGCACGAGCAAGGATTTCAGGGATTTCCAGAAGTCCGTAGCGTGGTTAGAATTTTTACTAAAGAATGACAGGAAGTAAGCCTTTTTAGCATGGCAAATGCTATTTGTGCAAGCATTACGTTGGGCTCTGCAGGTAGTGAGGGAGGCCTGGGTGCCCAATTTCTTATCAACTTTCCAGGCATGGTCCCTGGTGCGGCAGGTTTTGATTATGTCAGCCATGATCCAGGGGATGTGTGCTCCTCTAACTCTCTGTGTGTGCAGTGGATCGTGCTTGTCCCAGACTTTTAGGAAACTGAGTCTGAATGCATTAAAGGCATCATCGATGGTAGCTGCCTCGGTGATGCAGGACCAGTTTACCCTACCCAAGTCCTCCAGGAGAGATACCAGGTCTAAGGAGTTGTAAGACCTGGTGTGCAGCGTCTTGGGGCTGGAGGGTGGGCTATGGACCTTCCTGATCAGGTAAACCATGTGATGGTCGCTAAAACAGTCAGGAAGTAGACCTGCTCTAATGAATCTATGTGGGTGCGTGGTGAGGGCCCAGTCCCGTAAGGAGTGATTTTTTGTCTTGTGGTTAAGTCTGGTCGGCTCATTCCTGGGTATTGAAGCTTTTGATTTGAGGGTGGAAACTGTCAGATTGTCCTATCACTACACCGTGGGATTCAGTTTTTGCACCCCCCTTTTGTAGGCCTACCCTTGTGGAGATGGTCAGGTACCGACCTTTGCGAAATGCAAGCTCTGAGGGCCTCGTGGCAGTGCTTGACCTATCGGAGCTTCAGGGTGTGAGCAGTGATCCGGATGCCTTGGTCCTGGCCTATAATAAGGCCACCTCCTCAGATCTGGATATCATTGCCCCAGTCAGTGTTCGTTCTCTCCCCCTTCGTCATCAGTCCCCATGGTTTGATGGGAACTTGGGGGAGATGCAGCGACAAGGACAAAGATTAAAGCGTTGCTGGTGGAGATCCGCCCTCGATGCCGACCATCTTAGATTGATGGAACATTATCAGCTCTATCATTCCTCTGTCTCTTGCAAAAAGGCAGAGTTCCTGTGCGAGGAGATTGCGGCTGCTCAAAACCGACCAGCTCAGCTCTTTCGAACTGCAGACAGACTGTGCAACCCAGCCTGCCTGCAGGTTCGAAGAGCCTTTTCACAAGTGGAATGTGAAGAGCTTGCTCACTTCTTTGTGGCTAAGGTGGCTGACATCAGGGCGTCACTCCAACCTGCACACTCTTTGGGAGAAGCGATGGATCGGCACCTGGTCTCTGCCTCTGGGCCCTCCTGGAGTTCCTTTGACCAGCCGGAGTTCATTGATGTCATGCGGACTGTCCAGGGTATGCACCCTACATGCTGTAGTTTGGATCTGGGCCCATCTTTTCTGATAAAGGGTTGTTATGATGTTATCAGCCTGGTCCTACCAAGGATAGTCTGGTGCTCCTTAGAGACAGGTGAGTTTCTTAGCTCCCTGAAGGAGGCGGTGGTAATGCCCTTTCTGAAGAAAGCTTCTTTGGACCCAGACTGCCATGCTAACTACAGACCAATCTCTAATCTTCCCTTTGTGGGGAAATTAATTGAGAAAGTAGTGGCCATACAACTGGAGAACCACTTGACCATCCATGACATCTATGAATCACTCCAGTCTGGTGTTTAGAAAGAGGCATAGAGACTGCGCTGGTTCACGTGCTCAACGATCTCTTGATGGCAAGAGATTGAAAGAGCCGTTCTATCTTGGTTTTTCTCGATCTCTCTCTCTTCAGCGTTTGACACTTTGGACCATGGGACACTTCTCGAACACCTGAGGTTCATCTGCAGACTGTCTAGATCGTTTCTCACTGGCACAACTCAGAGGGTGGTGTCAGGGATAAATTCTTCTGGCCCAGTCTCACGGTCATGTGGGGTTCCTAAGGGTTCGGTGTTGTCTTCTATTTTGTTCTCAGTGTACATGCTGCCCCTCAGAGACATTGTAAGAAGGTATGGGCTGAGGTTTTACCGCTATGCTGATAATACCCACCTCTACCCATCTTTTGCGCCGGACAAGGATAGAGCTCTCTCGGGGTATTTAACAACTACCTCACTGAAATCCAGAACTGGATGAATTTGAGCTGGCCGAGGTTGAACTCTGAGAAGACGGAGGTGATGGTTGTGGACTCTGGTCACAGGATAGAGGGGGTAGGAGCTGGTTTGCCCTCAGGATTATTTCTCGGTGGCTCCCCAGCTCCTGACCTCTGAACAGATGCAGAACCTGGGGGTGATTTTTGATGACGGGCTGACGTTATGATCACAGGTGTCAGAAGTCATCAAATCAGCCTTTTACCATCTGAGGAACATCTCCAGGATCAAGCACCTAGTTCTGTCCAGTGACTTGCTTACACTGGTCCACGCCTTTGTGACCTCGCACCTTGACTATTGCAACACCCTTTATCTAGGGCTACCTGGGGCTGACATCCACCACTCGCAGCTCATGCAGAATGCTGCTGCCCAGTAATTGATGGGTACTCCTCGTACCCGTCACATTTCTCCGGTGCTACGCAAACTGCACTGGCTGCCAATACAGTGGCAGATTACCTTTAAAGTCGATCTTCTGACTTATAAAGCCCTACACAGACTGGGCCTGGTCTACTTGAAAGAGCTTGGGGTACCCTACTGTCCCAAGTGATCGCTCTGCTTGGCGGACAAGGGGTTGTTGGAGGCTCAGAGGGTTTCTTTGAAATCTTCTGGGGCCCGTGCTTTTATGTACGCGGCTCCAACCCTCTGGAATTCTCTACTCATCCGATTTGGGAGTACACATCTGCGGAGAAATTTAAATGCGGCTTAAAGAGTCATTTGTGCTTGACAGTGTTTTCTTATTGATGTCTTAACATATTTCTGTTTTATTTATTGTTTTAAGAAGTTTACTGTTAATGCGCTTTGGTTTTAGAAAGGCGTAATTTAAATAAAGTATATTATTATTATTATTATATGATAAGCCATATCCCATCAAAATACACAACAACAGGAACGAGATACTAGACATGGTAAATACAGGTTACTCACCTGTAACAGGAGTTCTAGGAATGGTATATGTTGTTCATCCACACTTATTGGCAGGTTCCTTGCCGCTTTCAATCTTGCCGGAAGGTCTTCAAGCTGGCTCCTCCCACCCAACCGGGTGGTAAAACTCTCAGCTCCGCCCCATGACGCCAGATCTGGCCCACTGGAAGCTCAGGTGTGCGTCGAAGCCGGGTGGGTCATGTGGATGAGCAACATATACCATTCCTAGAACTCCTGTTACAGGCGACTAACCTGTATTTCTAAGGACATGGATATGTTGTTCATCCACACTGTCTGGCAGACTCCTAGCAGTTCTCCGGGAGGAGGGAGGCAAGGCGCACACCCCCTACTTAGGGAATAAAGACTGGAGAACCGAGGCCCCAAAACCAGCATCCCGGCGTGACTCAAGGTCGATGTGGTAATGGGTAATAAAGTGTGCTGACTTCCAGGAAGCAGCCCTGCAGATTTCCTGGATAGGGGACGTCCCTGGAAGCAGCCACCGATGCAGCAGTATGGCCAGGTGGAATGAGCTCTTATCCTCTGCAGGGGCTCCATGCCCACCAGCAGCAGAGATCTATGCAGGGGTGACCCACCTGCTTATCGTCCGCTTGGCTGCAGGTCTGCCAGGTGCGGCTTCAGCGTAGGTGACAAACAGCTGGCGAACCTCTCCCCGAATTTCAGCCGTGCGCTCCTTATAATAAGCGAGCGCCCTTCTAGGTTCCAAAGTATGTAGCCTGTATTCGGCCTCCGAGGTGTGATTGGGGTAAAACACCGGCAGAGTCAACACCTGGTTAAGGTGAAACTCCGACACCACCTTCAGAAGGAATTTCGGGTGGGGGCGCAGGACAACCTTGTCCCTGTGGAAGACCAGGTAAGGAGACTCAATGCAGAGCGCCTGGAGTTCTCCCATCCTTCTGGCTGACGTGATAGCCACCAAGAAGGCGGTCTTCCACGACAGGTGAGAGAGTTCACACCTGTGCATTGGTTCGAATGGCTTGCCCATGAGCTTTGCCAGTACCAGCAGTAAATCCCACGGAGGTGGAGGTTCTCGCACCGGAGGGGAAATGTGATCAAGGCATTTGAAAAAGCGCTAGACCACCTTCTCCAACGCCACCGACTGCTCTCCGGCCTGCGCCCGGTAAGCAGAGATGGCTGCCAGGTGCACCCTTAGGGTAGTCAACCTAAGCCCTTGACTAGAAAGGGACCATAAATAGTCCAAGATGCTTGCCAAAGGACAGGAGGAAGGGTCCAAGCCCTTGCCCTGACACCAAATGGAAAATCTCTTCCATTTGAAGGCACAGCATTTCCTGGTCGACTCCTTGCAGGACGCCTCAACAACACTGGGGACCTATCGGAAAGACCCAAGGCCTGGAACTCTGGCAGCTCAGGAACCAGGCTGTCAGGTGAAGAGAGTTGAAGGTCCGGATGGAACACCTTCCCTGATTGACTGAGAGCAGGTCCGGCGAGCTGGAAGCTGCCTCGGGAGCCTGGAGCTGAGGCTGAGGAGATCTGGGTACCAGAACTGGCGGGGCCAGTCTGGGGCTATCAGAATCACCTCGTCTTGTCCTCCTTGCCTTGAGAAGCACCTTGTGAATCAAAGGAAATGGGGAAAGGCGTAGAAGAACCAGGGTCCACAGCCTCGAGAAGGCATCCCCTGCAGCGAGCCCTGCTGAAGGGGCGGGCATGAAACAGCCTCAGCTTCGCGTTCTCCCTGGAGGCAAACAGGTCCACCTGAGGTGTGCCCAGTGGGAGAACAGATCTTATACTACCTCCGGCAGGAGAGACCACTCGTGAGATGCAGCCTCTATCGGCTCAGGGCATCGGCCAGGGTGTTTGGAGCTCCTGCCACATGAATAAGCCAGGAGATGCGCCTCCAGGCTGCACCACAGTGACCAAATGCAGAAGCTTCCTTGCTACGAAGCATGGAAAGCATCCGCCTGGCAGTTTAGGTAGTACATGGTAGTGGTATTGTCCGTCTGGACTCGGACCCACTTGACCCGGAGAAAGCGAGCAAAAGGCGGTGAAGCTAGGCGGCCGGAGCTCCAGCAGGTTGATGTAGCATCAGGACTCCCGTGGGGACCAGAGCCCGTGCGCTCGGTGTTCCCCAGATGGGCACCCCAACCCATCAGAAGGCATCGGTCGATGGGGGCCGTCGGCTCAGGGCAGACAAGCAGGATGCCCTCCTGCAGATGGATGGGCGGTCCACCACGGGTTCCACATCTCCTGGGTCTATCACTAGCTGGTCCAATGGATGCAGCGTTGTGACCACTGGCTGGCCAGTCCCCATTGAAGGGCGCGTGCCGGCGTGCCCAGGACCACGCTGGTACAGGCCGCCATAGAGACCAGGAGGCGAGAAGTCCCAGGCAGGGCGCGATTGCCCAACCAGAAATGACTGGGCAAAGGAGGTAAGAACCTCGCCCTGTCACAGGAGCCGTGCTCTGGCTCGAGGAGTCGAGCTCTGCCCGATAAACAGAATCACCTGCTTTGACTCGAGTTCGACTTGGCCTCATTGATGAGAAGGCTGACTTGAGAGCAAACCTGGAGGAGCCAGATCTCTGGACCGCTCCACCTCCCTGTCTGGAGGGGCTGCTATCAACCAGTCGTCCAGGTAATTTTGAACTCGGGGCGCACATGAGAGGGTCTCACCACTGCAATGCATTTGGTGAAGACCCCAGGAGCTGGAGACAGGCGAAGGGCATGGCTCGGGAACTCAAGAGGATCCCTCAACAAAGCGAAGGAATCTCCGGCGTGGCAGACGGATGGGACGTGAAGAGCAGCGTCCTGCAGGTCAGAGAAGCAGAACCACGCCATGTTCCAGGATGGTATTATCTGAGCCAGAGTGACCATCCCGAAGGTTGAGACTATAGGAACTTGTTCTAGGGCGTATGGAGTGGGGAATGGGCCAGCCCCTGTCCGTTGAACCAGGAAGTACCTGGACAAAGCCCGGGTCTGAGGAGGTCCGCAACCTCCTGATCACCTCCTTTTGGAGGAGGAAGGCGATGTCGGCCCGTGACCAGGCGACAGTGAGACTCTACCGGACCCAGAGGCCCCAGTGCAGACGGCTCTGAAGGCGGAGCCTGCTCTCAATTCTAGAGGCAGGCCTTCCCACCACCCTCAGTACCCACCTGTCCATGGTAATACGGACCAGACAGAAAGGAAGTGCGGGCCGTCCCTCCATGGGGGACCCTGGGAGCCAAGCGGCACGGGGTTGGAGGCGACACCCTCAGCCCGTCACTGGGCAGAGCTTAGGCCAGGATCGGCGAGGACCTCTGGGCCTTTACCTCCCTGCTTCCTGTTGGAGAAGCTCCGGGCTTGGTTTGGGATGCCAAGCCCGAGCCTGCTAGCCCCCTGATGTTGCTGGGCCGGATGCGCCGGGAGCGCAGAAGGACGAAAGGGCTTAGGCTGTGGTTTTGCGACCTTTGTCCTTCTGAGTGGAAGAGACCGAGTCCTAGGTAGCATGGGACTTCTCGATCCTCTGCAGGTGACCTTCCACCCCAGGGCCGAAGAGGTCAGTCCCCAAAAAGGGAACATCCAACTTGTGCTGGGTATCCGAAGTAAAGGTGGATATCCTCAGCCAAGCCAGACGACGCATAGCCACTGCGGCCGCCACAGACCTGGCACACCAGTCCCCAATGTGTAAAGCAGTCTGGAGCTGCTGTTTGGCCACTGCCCTGCCCTGGTCCCGCACCTGCCTGACCGTAGTCTGCAGATCTCTGACGGAAGATGAGACGACCTCATCCAGGGAGCCCAACAGGGCATGAGAAAAATGTGTCATGAGGAGCGGCCAGACTGGCCTGTGAAGACCGAGAGGGCCTTGGCATCAGACTTGCCCGCTTGCATAGTCAATTTCTTGGACTCTCCTTGCCCGGGAGAGTTTGTCCACATCCTAGCATTCCAGATGCGCGAAGACGCTGCTCGGTAGCCAACCCCTCAGCGGTGTTCCGAAAAAAACGGACAGAACGTGGGACCGATTACTTCCTGGCCATCCCGGCCGAGCAGGACAGAAGCAGGGCGCTGCCAGGCTCAAGGCCGGACCCTGGCCTCGGCCACGGAAGAGCACTCCGTGTGGGGATCACCGGGTCCAGAATCTCCGTGAGGATGTAGCCCGTTTAGAGCAGGGTTCGAGCTTCATCGGTGGACTCCAGATGAGCGAAGCAATCCTAGGAAGAACGAAGAGCTATAGTCCACCGACTGTCCTCCTGAGGACTCCAAGTCCATTCGTTTGGAGAAAAGTGAGAATCATCCTCAGACTCGGAAGAGTCCTCAAAGAACTGCCTGGGCCTGAGCCACCCCTCCACCTGCGAGGTCTAGCAGGGAGTGAGGGTGACGGGCAACCTATGGGGCAGTCCTGAGCCGACCGAGAATTTTTAGCCGGGCCCCAACTAATGGCTGTGGAGGTTCCACACGAGAATCGGTAGGGCAGCTGGAACTGGCCGAACAACCCGGCCTGGGAACAGGCTCCTCGGCTAAAGCGAGGGGTTGTTTCGGCCGCTCGGTGACAACCACTTAATGGCGAGAAGGCGATGGCGTCAACATTCCAGTCCCATGAAGGAGCTGTTGCCACATGAGTTCCTCATACCTCTGGCCGTAACGCGCCCGAAACTCCCCTGCGTCTGAGGGAGGAGGAGAAGGATGGCGGCCCGGCGCTGCTTGCAGCGGTGCCGGGAACCGCCTTATGGCCAGCGGATTGGCTGGACTGCGAACATCGAGAGCGAAAACCTCGGCTGGGCCGAGGGGCGGTGTAGGAGGTGTCGCGGGAATCGGCACCCTCGGTTCAGGCGAGTTCTACCAAGGCTCGAAGCGGAGGCACAGGCAACCAGCCAGGATCCTCAACTCCCACGGGGGAACTGGGAGAAGGATTCTCAGCTTCTCCAGCCGACAACTTCGTCAATCAGGTGGAAAAATCTCGACAGCACGTCGGCCGGGGTCTTGATCAACTGGCCTGTGGGGACACCGTGAGCCAGTGGCGAAGCCGAGGGTCGACGAAGTGAGCCTGCCGACAACTAGGAGAGGGATCTTTCCCGCTCCCAAGAGCGTCGATAGTAAGACTTACTCTTGTCTCTCTTTGATCGACCGAAGCGGTCCAGAAGAAGTTGGACCCTCACCTTTTGTCGAGAGGGTCAGACAAGCTCCTTAAAAGAAGCCGAATAAGAGGCACTGAGAGATGGCGGGACAAATGCACGGCCGAGGTGAAGCGCGGCCCGCGCCTGCCTCTTCGAGACGATCATCTGCTCGAGCTGATCCGCCGGGCCCCGCCATGGACACAGCCAACCGGGCCTCTTTGACTTAACGGAGGAAATCTTTTCTGGGGCGCTTGGTTATGCGAGCCTGCGGTCTTCGGGCGTGGGCGAAAAGGAAGAGCACAGGTCGCGGGCCTGAGGGTGATGCTCAAGGCCCAAACAGTAAGCGCCGCGTGGAGTGCGGATCCGTCCGAGACATCTTCTGCCGCAAGGGCATCTCCGGAAAACCGGAGTCGATTTGTCCATCGCAGCCACGAGGGAGAAGACGAAGTCTTTTTAGCAAAAACTTTTAATTTGAAAATTGAAGAACTAGGAACCAGTCTTACCGCAGAGGCGTTCAGGAGGAACCTGAGCTTCAAGCGGTAAGGAAGATCTGGCGTCATGGGCGGAGCCGAGAGTTTTACCACCCGGGTGGGTGGGAGGAGCCAGCTTGAAGACCTTCCGGCAAGATTTAAAGCGGCAAGGAACCTGCCAGACAGTGTGGATGAACAACATATCCATGTCCCTAGGAAAAAAGGGTTTAGGCTGTGTCCAGCGGCCTTTGTCCCTTTGTGCAGAAGAGACCAAGTCCAGGGTAGCATTGGACTTCTCTATCCTCTGGAGGTGACCTTCCACCCCAGGGCCGAAAAGGTCGGTCCCCAGGAAGGGGACATCCGCCAATTTGTGCTGGGTATCCGCTGTAAAGGTGGATATCCTCAGCCATGCCTGACGGCGCATGGCCACTGCGGCCGCGACTGACCTGGCGCATGAGTCTCCAATGTCCAAAGCAGTCAAGTTGCTGCTTGGCCACTGCCCTGCCTAGTCCCACACCTGTAACCGTGGTCTGCAGGTCGGCTGGGAGCTGAGGTACTACCTCGTCAAGGGAGCCCAACAGGGCATAAGAGAAGTGTGACATCAGCACGGCCGAGCTGGCCTGATGAAGGCCAAGGGAAGACGCAGCGTAGACTTTTCGCCCGGCATAGTCCAATTTCTTGGACTCCTTGTCAGGAGGTTTGTCCACATCCCTAGCATTTCCGATGCAGCTGGAAAGCGTTGTCAGTAACTAACCCCTCGGCTGAGGGGTGTTCCGAAAAAACGGACAGGGAACCAGTAGGGGCCATACTTCCTGGCCATCCTGGCCGAAGGCGCAGGGCAGGAAGCAGGACGCTGCCAGAGCTCCAAGGCCGGAACCACAATGGCCTCGGCTATCGGGAAGGCCTCCATAGGGGAATCCCCTTGGTCCAATATGTCCGTGAGGGGATACTTGGCTCGCTTAGATACGTGTTCGAGCTGCATCCGGTGGACTCGAGATGAGCCTAGTAAACCAGAAGGACGAAGGCTCTAGTCCATCGACTAACTCAGAGGACTCCAAGTCCACTCGCTTGGAGAAAAGGAGGGTGTCGTCAGACTCTGAAGTCCAAGAGAGCTGCCTCAGGCCTGAGCCACCCTCCACCTGCCAAGGCCGATCGGGAGTGAGGGTGACAGACAGCCTATGGGGCAGACCCTGAGCAGGCCGAGGAATTCTTGGTGGAACCCTAGGCTGTGCTGTGGGGTTCACTGGAATGGTGAACCTTCGTTTCTTCAGAACAACCGACCTGGAACAGAGCCTCGGGAAGAGTGAGGGTTGTTGGCCGCTCAGTGTACAACCTTAATGGCGGAAAGGCGTGAGGTCTGTAGTGCACGGCCAGAAACTGCGCTGCCACGAGGTCCTCGTGCCGCCCGGCGTAGCTTTCGTCAGAGCCTCTCCTGATCCCGAGAATGAGACGGCGGCGGCACTACTTGCAGTGCCGAGACCGAGGTTTCGCCCGTGACAGCTTGGGATCGGCTGGACCACGAAGAAGTCCGAGACTGAGACCGCGAACCTTGGGTCTCCCGAGGGGGGTTCGGAGGAGGGACGGGTGGGACCAGCTCTCCCCTCGGTTCGGAAGGTTTACCCGAGGGCTCCGGAACCGGAGGCACTGGCAAGCCCACGGGATCCTCAACTCCCACCGGGGGAACCGGGGAGAGAGGATTTTCGGCTTCACCAGTCGACAACCCGTCCAACAGGTCGAGAAATATCTCGACTGCATCGATGGGAGTCTCGGTCAACTGATCTGATGGGGGTACCGTGAGGCCAGTGGCGGAAGCCAAACGATCGACCGAAGTCAATGGCGGACGACTCGGGGAGAGGGACCTTTCCCACTCCCAAGAGCGTCGATGGAGGGACTTACCTTTGTCTTTCTTTTTGGACCAAGAAGGTCCAGCAGACATTGGGCCCTCTCCCTTGGTGGAGAGGGACAGACAGAGCTCCTTGAAGGAGGCCGGATAAGAGGAACCCAGGGAGAGCGGAATAAAAGCCGCGGCCGAGGAAGGAGCGGCACGAGCCGCCTCCTCTTTGAGGGCGATCATCTGCTCAAGCTGATCCGCCAAGCCCGCCGCCGTGGAAACCACCAACCAGGCCACTTTTGACTTCACTGGAGGAAAATGCTTCTCGGGACACCCAAGTTGTAAACCGGCAGCACGGTCTTCGAGAACGTAGGCCGAGAAGGTAGAGCACAGGTCGAGGCCTGCGGGTCAAGGCAAGACCTAAGCAGTAGATGCATTACGGAGTGCAGATCCTCCCGAGACATCTTCTGCCCGCAAGGGCATCTCCGAAACCGAGTCGATTGTCCATCGCAGCCACGAGATAGAAGACCCAAGTCTAAGTTGAAAACTTTTAGATTCGCAAAACCGAAGAGTTAGGAACCAGTCTTATATGCAGAGCGTTAAGGAGGGAACCTGAGCTTCCAAGCGGTAAGGAAGATCTGGCGTCATGGGGCAGAGCCGAGAGTTTTACCACCCGGGTGGGTGGGAGGAGCCAGCCTGAAGACCTTCCGGCAAGATTTAAAGCTGCAAGGATACCTGCCAATAAGTGTGGATGAACAACATATCCATGTCCCTAGAACTTCAAATACCTCAGGGTCATCCCCGACTACTCTCTCCCTCGTATGGTCTACGTATAGACCATGCTGCCAAGACAGCTAGCGCCAGAGTAGGCCAGCTATACCGGCACAGACACTGCCTTATGGAGAGTGCAATCAAACTAGAAGTAAATAGCTTGGTCTTGTCCATGACAGACTCTGATCTTGTTATCTATGGGGCCGGCACTGACACTGCCCTTAAGAGAATAAAGGTGGCCCTAAACAAAGCTTGCAGGCTTGTGTTAGGAGCACACCACTTAACTCACACATGTGAGCTCTACCTGACCACTGGATGGCTCAATCTGAACAGCAGGATAAAATACCGGTTTGTCTGCTTGCAGAAAAGTCCACTCTTGGCCTTCCACCCCCTGAGAGTGCAGAGACTCCTCAGCCCTCCACTAACCAAAGACAAACCAAGGGAACAATTAAAGCTGCATTTTAAGTTCCATTTCGCCGCACTACACAAAGGTAGAGGTCCTACGAGTAAAGGTCCCCCCCTATGGTTAAACTCTCTTAGCACTGAACGGATTATGGAACCCCTATGCTACACTCCCCTTCTCCAGTGCCGGAAAAGCTTCCCAAGGATCTTTCTGCACTACACTGCATAATCTTGTACCTATGCAACAAAGTACCATTGTAACAGGTGTTACTGTTGTCTATTTATGCTCAATGATCCATCGTTAACACGGACTATCAAATATATGACTTTGTACCTTGCTCGTTAACTGTTTGTACCCCTAAAACGTGGAACCTCTGTAAATGAGCTGTGTAAGCTCAAAGGCATTTTTAGTTTAGTTTACTTTATTGTTCTAGGAATTACCACATCTGAGCCAGAGGCTCTTTAACAAAGGTTCCACATCAATTAGGTACAGTACAAAGAAGGTTACATAGATAACACAACAATTTGTGCTGTGTCAAGAGCAAGAAAACATATACAAATACGTATCGGTATAAATCTGAGATGTCAATAAATAAATAAAAAAATAAACAAACTTGTCCAAGTATCCCGCTCAAGACTCTCCCTCTTCCAGGAGCCAGGCGCTGGGCCGAAGTTTATTAATTAGTGTTAACAGACAGACCTGGACCCTGCTGGAAGTTGTCTGGCCTGTGCAGAAGAGGTACTGGACCCTTCAATGCCATCTCTATGAGTTCTGAATAGCAGGATTGCCTTAGCCACTGGGGGAGGGGGCACTAGAAATGAAAATGACGTACCTACCGTAATTATGATCTTTCTTTGCATCTTCACCATTCATCACCTTTGGGTATATGGCCGGAGGTCATGACCCTGCGGGAGCATTTTTTTTGGATGGATGGAGCCAACGCACCATCGGCGCTGCCCTCGAGGCCGATGCACTGTGTGGCGCTCATGGGTTGGCCATTAGGTGCTGTCGACTCTGCTCTCACACCAGTTCTGAGTCGCCAGAGAGGGGAGGAAAAGGGTTGGAAGGGTGGGACAAAAAAGTCCACAGGACAGATAAAGAAAAACAAATATAACAAAAGGAGAAATAAACGACTGAGAGGACAGAAGAAGAAGGAAGTCAAAAGGGACCGAGTAGGTGCCACAAACTCTCGAAATAGGAAAAAGGAGAGAGGAAGGATTTAGGATAAGCATGAGAGGGGGTGAAGAAAGGTAACAACCATACCCTGGAACCTTGACTTGTCTCCAGATTGTATAGGAACTGCAAGGAGTAGCCAAAAGGCTCATTGTCAGAATTCAAGGCACAGAATCACTGGCAATAACTCCAAAAGCAGAAAGCAGCTATTCTGGAAGAAAGACAGGACACAGGGAATTCTCCCCCTCTCAGGGGGAAAAAAATTTTTGGTGAAAGACCTTTTTTTGTGACGATTAAATGATAGTCCAACGGAAAAAGAAAATTAAAGATGGACGGGAACAAAGGAGGAGGAGAGAATGGAGGTCAACTGCTAACTCCCACCCTACAGGGGTGGAGCTAGTGCACTGGAGAAGAAGTGCCCCCATGCTGACCACTCTCCCCTTAGAATCATCCCCATACCCCACTCCTGGCTAAAGAAAGGGGGGGGGCGAGGCTGGACACAGAGAGGGAGGGGGACCCAGAGACTCAGGCCGCAGGGGGATGGCGGGTGGGGTTGTGATGAATGGTGAAGATACACAGAAAGGTCATAAATACGGTAGGTACGTAATTTTCATATCTTATCTGTGTCAATCTTCACCATTCATCACCTTAGGCAGTGCCGAGCCGCCCAAAGAAGTATTCTTTAACCCTACGGAACAGAGAGTCCCTTAGCTCTCAGAGGGTGACACACTAAGAGGGAGAACCCTCGGGGCCTGGAGAGACCAGAGAGTGAGATGGGGAGCCCCCGGAGGGGGAAGGAAGTTGCCCCGACAAACGCAGTCTCGCTCTACGGGAGAACAGACAGGTTCTCTGGTGAGCGGAGTTAATCACCCTAAGCCAGGCCAAGGGTGACAATCGGGAAAGACGCAGCCATGCCATCTGCCTAGTGCAGATCACTGTCCCTACGACCCTGGTAGCTACTCGTTGGCATCATACGATGCCCTCCCTTGGTGTCTTGCTAGCTCCAGATCAAGTATAGAGAGTACAATAGCTTGTCTGGTTTGCTCAGTGTCAGGCATTGAGGCTAGGAGCTGACCAAGCATAGACCACAGGAACCGGTCACAGGTTGTGTAGTGGGCCTAATGTGCTGCGATAGAGAGCAGCAATCGTGCAGAGTTGAAAGTTCTCCTACCCCAGAAGTCAAAATCCAAAGAGTTGATCTGGGTGCCGGTCACGGTGAAGGCGCAAAGCCCATCAGGAGTGTCCAGTTGCGTCAATAAAGACTGTGGATGAGGCATGGAGCCTGGAGACCTGGGCAATACTGGCTGCAGAGATCCTGGGGCCAGGAACTCCAGGAAAAGGTCTCTGCCAGAAGCACAATGATTCCTCCCAAAAGGGAGCAGGCCGGGGGGCACCACAAGGGTGTCCTCGCTGAAATCACCTAAAAAGGCATGCGCCAAGTGCCCCGGATTGCTTTGAGTGGGAGGGGTGATATGCAGATCCTCCAACATCCTCACGAGGAATCGCCAATACTCTGCGAGATCAGCAGCTGGAGAAATGTGGACAGATGTTTCCTCTCCTCCAGAAGAGGGGGATGAGGAGTCAGAGGACTTTGGCTGTTCGGAGCGTGGCTGCTCAGGGGGAGGCTGAAAAACCTGTTTGTCCATGTCCCAGACGTATGCAGGAAACTGAGCAGCCACGGCTCTGAACTGCTCCCAGGAGAAAGGCCCAGAAAGACCAAGAATACCTGGGAGCACAGGAGAATGCAGCAGAGGGATGGGGACAGAGCTAAGAAGAGAAGTTGACTGAACTCCACCTGGGCTAAGGAGTGGACCAAGAGCTCCAGAAGACTCCACAGCTGACTGTGCAGATCCAGAAGGACGGTCCCCTACCTCCAAAGAACAGGGCTCTCTCAAAGAAACAGAGGGAGAAGAGCGGAGATCCGCACTATGGCTCCTCCCAGAGCCGGATGGGTTCTGGAAAAAGGCAGCCGAACAGAACTCGCACCCTTCGACCCCTCGGAATCTAAGAGTGCCCTCCTCGAGAGAGCCAGCCTAGACAGCTGGCAACCCTGGTCGGTCCCCGAAGGAGCTATCCAAGGAGCACCACCTTCCCCTCCCCTCCTGTGGGTGCTCTGATCGGCCCCAAAGTCGGCACCGCGAATAGCGCTGACAGCAGCCACTGCACTGAGCGACTGGACGGCGCAGACGACTGCACAGTCAGAGTCCATGGCGCTGCGAATGGCACCAAGGCCCAAAACAGTGCCGACTGACTGCATCGAGGACGGTGCCAACCCAGGCCTTCCAAGCTGCAGGCCCGGCACCAGGGGAGCCTTCACCCCTGAAGGGGCAACTGCCAAAATGGTGCCTCCTGTCTGTCCCCCGGGGGAACAGACTGGGCCTCCTGCACCACAGGAGGAGCCTCAGCCACAGGTACGCTGGGAAAAGCCGAGACTCCCTCCTCCTCAGTTCGTATCGAACCAGGAGGGGACCTGGAGATTGTCTAGTATCGTTTGTGCCCCTGGACCAAACAAATGGTCGCCAGAAAAGGAGGCATTAGCCACTTTATGTTGAATATCAGGTGATAGCCCTGAGAATTGGAGCCATGCCTAAAGATGCATAAGAATACCAACTACAGAGGCTGTAGCCGAGGTGTCTGCAATGTCATATCCAAATCTTAATAAATGTCAAGAGAGGGAAGTGAGTGCATTTATCATTGATGTGAGCTGCTCTTTTTCAGGAGATGTGGGTAATTTACTTATGTCTCCCACAGAGGACGACACCGTACACTGAAATTATAGCATATTTCCCATGTAGTTAAGTATTCTAACATTTAATGTGTTTAGAGCAAACACTTTCTTCCCCATGTAATCAAAACGTTATGTGTCTTTTTCGGGAGGTACTGTACTTGTATGTTTAGGTTTGCCAGTGCGATTGTCAGCGGCTGCAATAACCACTGAATCCGCACTGGGAGTATTTGCTAAATATTGATAGTCAAGAGGAACTAAATGAAGTCTGTGTGCTTTTTTAGGTCGCTCCTGTGCAGCTATGGGTCGACTCCAAGCTTCAGTAATTGCATTTTTGAACGTTGGTATGAAAGGAGGGACTGCCCGGATAGGTTCTTCCAGTAAGTCCAAATATCCCACCATATCGTTGCTTAATTTATCTTGTTCTATTGTGGTAAACCCCATTGTTTTTTGTATTTGTAACATAATTTCTGGGAATGACGGATCATCCAGTGGGGAAATTACCTTTAGTGGGTGTAGTATTTCATCGTCCCAGTACAATGGTATAGAATATGGGGACTCCAACCCTCTTCTGGTAGGGGAACCATCATAATCTGAGCCTTCGTAAGAATCCAAAACTATATGGGGATCTGATAAATATTTCTCAGAATATTCATGAGGAGCTAGAAGAGGCAAGCGTTCTGGCTCTGTACGTACCTTTTTTGATGGAGGCGGAGACACAGTCCGAGGTTTTTTTTTTTTTGTATATTATCAAAACTATTCACAATTTCTTCTGTATTTGGCATTTGTGAAGATGGAATTGCCATGTAATTGGGTTCTGAGCCCTGTATGCTTGGAGTCGGAGAGTCGATTTGTGCCTCCCGATAATGTGGCCCAGTACATCTTTGACAGTTTTGTTCATCGTGTACTGGTTTCTGAGCATCCTGCATAAGTGCAAACGAGGCTGGTTTGCCTCTGCATTCCATAGTATGTGATCCCTTATTTTGCAGCCCCATAATTATCTTTTGATACATTCTTATAAAATATTTCATGATTTTTCATGATTAAATTCTTATTAGGGTCTTCCATAGATACATTATATGCTGGTGAATATGTTGTTTTATGATGAAGGAGCTGCTCCGTTGGTGGGAGGATCAGTGTCGTCGACAGAAGAGGAACCAGGAGCAGGCCTCATCAACGATGTAATGTATCTTATTGATGATGGGTGAGAATGCATGCTTCGTCGACAGAGGAATACTTCTCATTGACGAAGGGGAAGCACATTCATGCTCTGTCGATGGTGGGATGCTCTTCCTTGATGATAGAACATTACGGACATGCTCTGTCGACGATGAGGATGTGGATGCATGCTCCGTTGACAGTGGCATACTTCTCGTCGACGATGGAGGTTTAGGAGCATGTCTCGTAGACGGGGAGGAAGCCCTGTTGATGGGGAAGCAAGTGGAATGTGCTCCATCGACGGAGGAGGAGTTCTTGTCAAAGAAGATATCTTATGGAGGCCTCTCATTGACAGGGGAGTGTGTGTCCAGTCAATGGTGAATGCAGCAGGACCTCCATCATCGACGGTGCACTCAGTCTCATCGACGGGGAAGCTGAAGAACGACATCCTGTTGATGAGGAACATTCCTTTCTATGTGAAGCTCAACTTTTATGTTCTTTTAATTAAGCAGCGCCTGCCAGACAGGGGGAATATGGCCCATTAACGAAGAATGTTTTTTTTTTGATGATACATGTTTAGGAGATATGACCGTTGAAAGGCAGTCAGGCAGGACTTTAGGTGAAGGTACTTCCTTCCCTGTTTTGCTTCTTGAGGAGGATTTTGCAGTTTTGGAGCTCTTTGATCGAGTACCCAGAGTCTGTAACAGGGAAACATCCATTGTAGAGCTGTAGGTCGAGCACAGGAATAGGGTGCCATGTGTGAAGCACAGGCACCCCAAGCTATGGGTTCAATCCACGTCGTAGATTGCTGGCAGAAGAGCAAATCAGAGCTGAAGCCAGGGGAAAATGAATGGAGACTACCAGGGACCATCCACTTTTTTAGGCTAAGCCCAGGAAGCGAGGTCATGTGGGTGGTCCCTGGTATGGAGACTGCTAGAACGCCACCTATCAGGAACTCCCAGAAGTAATGACTTACTGCAAAAGATCATTTCGTGGAAGATCTACTGTTACATGTGAGTAACCTGTTTTTCTAGGAGTGTGGATATGTTGTTCATACACACTCTTTGGCAGACTCCTAGCAGTTCTCCAGGAGGAGGGAGGCAAGGTGCACACACCCTACTTAGGGAACAGAGATTGGAGAATTGAGGCCCCAAAACCAGCATCACGGAGTGACTCAAGGACGATGTGGTAGTGGGTGATAAAGGTGTCTGCGGACTTACAGGTAGCAGCCAGACAGATTTCCTACATAGGGATGTCACTGGAAGCAGCCACTGATGCAGCAGTACAGTGGGTAGAATGAGCTCTGACCCTCTGGGAGGCTCCTTGCCCGTCAACTCGTAGCACAGACCTATGCATCACGTGATCCATCTTGCAATAGTCCGTTTGGTTGCAGGTCTGCCAGAAGCAGCTTCAGCATAGGTGACAAACAGCTGGCAAACCTCTCCACAAATTTCCGCCGTCCTCTCCTTGTACTAGAAGAGAGCACATCTCAGGTCCAAAGAATCGAGTTTGTACTCAACCTCTGAGGTGTAATTAGGGTAGTATACTGGCAGAGTCAACACCTAATTAAGGTGAAATTCTGACACCACCTTCAGAAAGAATTTCGGATGGGGGCGTAGGACAACCTTGTCCCTATGGAAGACCAAATAAGGGGAGTCCACCGAAAGCGCCTGGAGCTCCCCTGTCCTCCTGGCAGATGTGATAGCCACCAGGAAGGCAGTCTCCCCCGACAAGTGTGACAACTCACACTTGTACACTGGTTCGAGTGGCTTGCCCATGAGCTTTGCCAGTACCAGCAGTAAATCCCACAGAGGTGGAGGTTCATGCACCAGAGGGGATATGTGATTCAGGCCTTTGAAAAAGCGCCACACTACTGTCTCCTGCGCCACCGTCGGCTGACCAGCCCGCACCCAGTAAGCAGAGATGGCTGACAGAGATCCAGGAGGAACAAAATGGGGGAGAGATACTGTGGGTTAAGCTGGAAAGGAAAATGGGAACAGCCATCCGCACAGGTCTGGTCTATAGACCACCAGCCCAGGAGGAAGAAACAGATAGGGAGCCGATGCTAGCCATCCAAAGGATGGCAGACAAGGGTGAGGTAGTACTGGTTGGAGACTTCAATATTCCAGACATGGACTGGAGCATCCCAGCAGCAGCATCAACTAGGAGCAGATTTATCCTGGACTCCCTTCAGGGTGCCTTCCTCAAGCAACTGGTCATGGAACCAACTCAGCAGAAAGCAATACTGGACCTTGTGCTCACAAACAGGGACAGTGTGATGGGGTAACAGTGGGGAAGCACCTGGGAAACAGTGACCACCAGTCATTGTGGTTTGAAATCACAGAAAGAGCAGAACCAAACCACACAAAACACGATCCTGGATTTTAGGGGCAGACTTTGGGAAAATGGGGAGATACTTGAAAGAGGCAATAAGGAATGGGGCAGGAATCAGGGGTTGAGGAACAGTGGGCAGTATTTAAAATGGGATTACAAGAACAACAGAATTATGCATTAAGCAGGTTAGCAAGAGGAAAGGAAGAGGAGACCATTATGGTTTTCCAAAGAGGTAGCAAAGAAAGTGAAAGCCAAAAGATTGCATTCAGGCAATACAAAAGACACAGGCAGAAGGGATAGGAGAAGTACCAGGAGAAGCAAAGGAGGCAGGAGGTCAGTAAGGAATCCAAAGCTCAGACAGAAGAGCACATTGCAAAATCAGTGGGTAGAGGGGACAAACCTTTACAGGTACATAAGTGAAAAAGAAAGACAAAGGGAGGATAGTGAGACTGAAGGGGAGATGGGGCGGCGTGAGGATTACAACAGTAAAGCTGACATACTGAACAGGTATTTCTGCTCAGTTCTTACTGAGGAAGAGGAGGGTAATGGGTCTGAAGGAGTACAAGGTGAGAATGGTGCAGAAATGGACACAAGTCCCTTTACACGAGAAAGGGTCCTGAAGGAACTGAAAGTAATAAGAGTTGATAAAGCAATGGGGCCAGATGGGTGCACCCAGGGTCCTTAAAGAACTAAGAGGTGGTGGCTGAACCTCTGGCTATCCTGTTTAGCCGATCACTGGAAACGGAGGTACCCAAAGACTGGAGGACAGCAGATGTAGTCCCCTTATACAAAGTGGGAACAAAGATGAAGCAGGGAACTACAGACCAGTCAGCCTCACCTCGGGTAGTGGGCAAGATCATGGAAGCACTACTGAAGGAGAGTTGGTGGAACATCTGGTTGTCAATGGACTACAGGACCCAAGGCAGCATGGTTTCACCAGGGGAGGTCATGTCAGACCAACCTCGTTGAATTTTTTGACTGGGTGACTAGGGAGGTGGATCAGAGGAGGGCAGTGGACATGGCCTATCTGGACTTCAGCAAGGCCTTTGACACTGTGCCACATAGAAGACTATCACACAAACTGGGGAATATGGGTGTGGGCAGGACAGTAGTGTGGTGGGTAGGTAACTGGCGGGGTGGCAGGACACAGAGGGTGGTGGTAAATGGCTGTCACTCCACAGAGGGAAGAGTGACCAGTGGGGTACCACAGGGATCTGAGCTGGGACCGGTTCTATTCAACATCTTCATCAGTGACATTACGCAGGGACCTAGAAGGCAGAATTTCACTGTTGCTGATGACACAAAGCTCTGTAAACAGAGTAGACACACCAGGGGTGTAGACAGAATGAGAAGCGACCTGCAGAAACTTGAAGAATGGTCAGGGTTTGGCAGTTGAAATTCAATGCAAAGAAGTGCAAGATAATGCATATGGGGCACAAAACCCTGGCACAATATATCAGTTGGGGGTGAGGATATAGCATGCACCAAGCAGGAAAAGGGATCTTGGGGTTATCATCTCTGATAACCTCAAGGTGAGAAACAGTGTGACAAGGCAGCAGGTAGAAGCAAATAGGATGCTGGGATGTATAGGCAGGGGCATCACCAGCAGGAAAAGGGAGGTCATAATATCTGCTTATACAAGACACTAGTGAGGCCCCACCTGAGTACAGTGTATAGTTCTGGAGACCATACCTACATAAGGACATAGACAGGGTAGAGAAGGTTTAGAGGAGGGCAACAAAGATGGTGCATGGATTGCATCACAAGTCCTATGAAGACAGGTTGAAGGAACTGAACATGTACTCCCTGAAGGAGAGGAGGGAGAGAGGGGATATGATAGAGACATACAAGTATCTTACAGGGAGGAACAGGGTGCAGGAAAACACTATTTTAAGCGAAAAGATGTTCCAGGACTAGAGGGCATGGGATGAAGTTGGAGGAGGATGATTCAGAGAAAACGTGAGAAAGAATTTCTTCACAGAACGGGTGGTGGACAAGTGGAACACCCTGCCAGAGGAAGTGGTGGGGGCTGAAACAATCACGGGATTTAAGAATGCATGGGATAGACATAACGGAATTCTGGAGGTCAGGGGTAAGGGGCAACAGACTCCTAGGAAAACAAACTGAACTTACAAGCTCAAATGGGCAGACTGGGTAGGCCATAGGCCCTTATCTGCCGACACTGTCTATGTATCTATGTAGGGGCACCCTAAGAGTCGATGATTGTAGACCCCCTTTGGAGAGAGACCAAAGGTAGTCAAGAATGTTAGCCACTGAACAGGACAAAGGGTCCAGGGCCTTGCCCTGACACCAAATGAAAATCCTTTTCCATTTGAAGGCATAACATTTGCTGGTCGATTCCATTCTAGATGCCTCCACCACGGTGTAGACATCTTCAGGAAGACCCAAAACCTGGAAATCTAGCCACTCAGGTACCAGGCTGTGACATGCAGGGATTGAAGGCCCAGATGGAATACCTTCCCCTGGTTGAGTGATATCAGGTCCGGGCATGCTGGAAGCCACCCTGGGTGCCTGCAGCTCAGGCTGAAGAGATCTGGACACCAGAACTGCCACAACCAGTCTGGGGCTACCAGGATCACCTTCATCTTGTCCATCCTCACCTTGAGAAGCACCTTGTGGATCAAGGGAAATGGAGGGAAGGCGAGAGGCGGCTTGGGGTCTACGGCCTCGAGAAGGCATCACCTGCAGCGACCCCTGCTGAGGAAGGGGTGGGCAAGAAACAGTCTCAGCTTGGTGTTTTCCCTGGAGGCAAAGAGGTCCACCATCGGTTTGCCCCAGTGAGAGAACAGGCTGTAAGCTACCTCTGGATGGAGAGACCATTCGTGGGATGTCTGGCGTGAGCGGCTGAGAGCATCCACCAGATGGTTTGAGGCTCCTGCCACATGGATGGCGCTAGATCTGCCTCTAGTCGTCTCACAAGGGTCCAGATGCAGATCGCCTCCCTGCATAGCAGATGGGAGTATGTGCCGCCCTGTTTGTTGAAGTAGTACATGGTCGTGGTATTGTCCGTCTGGACTTGAACCACTTGACCCCAGAGCTGAAGAACGAAAGCTGACAGTGCCAGTCTGACTGCTCTGAGATCCAACAGGTTGATATGGCATCGGGACTCCTCGGGGGTGTCCAGAGCCTGTGTGCCCTTTCATCCCCCATGTGGGCTCCCCAGTCCATGAAAGAGGCATCAGTTGTGAGGACAACTGTCGGCTCGCGGAGGACAAACTGGATCCCTTCCTGCAACCAGTCTCGGGACGTCCACCAATGGAGAGCGTACCATATCTTCTGGGTTACAGTGACCAGCTGGTCGAAATGACTGTGGCACTGAGTCCACTGGGCAGCCAGCTCCCACTGGAGGGGGCGCATGTGCAACCGGGTCCAACTGACCACTGAGGTGCACACTGCCATGTAACCCAGAAGGCGCAGAAAGTCCAAGGCAGGGCGCAAGTGCCCAACCAGAAATGATTGGGCAAAGGAGGAAAGAACCTCTGCCCTATCCGCCGGGAGCTGAGCTCTCCCCTGATGTAGCCCATCACCTGCGACGGCACAAGTTCCAACTTGGCCTTGATGATCAGGAGGCCGAGTTGGGAGAAGATCTGGAGGGCCAGGTCCATGGACCTCTCCACCTCCTGTTGGGTGGATCCAGCAAGGAGCCAAATCATTGAGGTAAGAATAAATCCTGCCCCCCCCCCCCGAGATGGGCTGCCACCACTGCAATGCATCTGGCGAAGACCCGTGGGCCAAATGACAGGCCGAACGGCATGGCTTGGAACTCGTACAGGGTCCTTTCGACCCTCAAGTGGAGGAACCGCTAATGGGACATGAAAGAACGCATCCTGCAGCTCCAGTGAACAGAACCACATGTTTCGCTCCAAGGATGGTATGATCTGGGACAGAATGCTCATCCCAAAGGTGCATGACCGGAGATATTGATTCAGGTCGTACAATTCTAGAATGGGCCGCCAGAACCCCCCCATCCGACTGGGCACCACAAAGTACCTGGAGACAAAGCCTGGCTCTGCTGGAGGATCTGCCACTGGAGCTACTGCCTCCTTAAGGAGGCGCTGAGCGATGTCATCTCAGAGAGCCGACTGAGTGAGAGGACACTCTTTCCTCCTGAAGGGCGCAGGCTCGGCTTGGAGGTTACTGCTTGAATTCTACTAGGCAGTCCCTGACTGACCACTTCGAGAACCCACGTCTGTGGTAATAACAGACCAGGTGGAAAGAAAGTGGTGGAGCCGGCGCCCCCACCCCCCCACGGAAGACCCAGAGCTGACGTTACAGAAACTGGGGTTGCAACCCCCACCCCATCACTAAGCAGGCTTGAAGGAGGAGGAAGCTCCAGGACCCGAGCCTCGGCCTCCTCTACAGGCCTGTTGGGGTCCAGGCTTGGGCAGAGGGCGCCAAGCTCGAGCCCGCTGCTGTTGCTGATGCTGCTGTCCTCCCTGAAAGGACGACTGCTGAACCGCAGGGGAAGAGTGCTGAAAAGGTTTCTTCTTCTACTGGTTCTTGCCCGAAGAATTCTTGGCAGAAGTAGCATCCAAGGTGGCACTGGACTGCTCTATGCGCTGGAGATGACCGGCCATTTCGGAGCCGAAAAAGTTGGTCTCGAGAAAGGGCACGTCAGCTAACTTGTGCCGAGTATCCGCCGGGAAGCAGGAGAGCCTCAGCCAAGTCCTGTGGTGAGAGGCAACTGCAGCAGCCATTGAACGGGCACAGGAGTCTCCAATGTCCAGGGCCATCTGGAGCTGCTGTTTGGCAACAGCTCGGGCCCTGGTCTCGGACCTACTTGATCGTGGTCTGCATGTCCGCAGGGAAATGTGGGAGGACTTCGTCTAATGACTCGAGAAGGGCATGAGAGAAGTGTGCCATGATGATGGCCAAACTTGCCTGACAAAGTCCCAAGGAAGAAGCCACATAGACCTTCCTCGCCAAATGGTCCAACAGCTTGTACTCTCTGTTGTGAGGTCAGTCCATGTTGGCAGAACTGCCAGTATGCCTGAACACAGAGGCGGTCACCAGACTCTCTGCCGAAGGGTGCTCTGTGAACCCCGCAAGGGACTCCATGGGAACTGCGTACCTGCGGGCCATGCGGGTAGATGGTACTGGACAAGAGGCAGGATGCTGCCACAGTTCGAATGCCGGACCATTAATTGCCTCGGCCACAGGAAAGGCTTCCGTCGGGGTATCCCCTCTTTTAAGGATGTCTGTAAGAAGGTACTCCCCCTTTTTCTGGATGGGTTCCAGGGGCATCCCTGTGGACTCAAAGATGAGGCGAAGGATCCCCAGGCGAACAGACGACTCATCATCCCCAAGATGAGAGTGAAGCACGGTGACATCAGAGTCCGAGGAGTCGGGGTACAGCAGCCTGCCGCCCAAAATCACTCTCGACCCGCCGAAGGTGGTCCAGGGTGACTGTGACCAACAAACATCGGAGAAGCCCTGTGCCTGGACAGTCCTCTTTGGAAGGAGCCCTCCCGCAGGCTGCCTAGGCGGTGGTTCCAACACGATCGGTGGAGAGACCAGCTTAGGCTGAACAGGCAGACACGCCAGCCCCACAGGCAGGGGAACCGAAGGTTTCGGCTCCAAGGGGGTCAGCTTTGGCTTAGGAAGCAAAAGCCAAGTAATGGCTGGGGTAGGAGTCGAAGTTGGCTTATGCCCGGACAAAATCAGCTGTTGTTACATGAGGTCTCGGGGAGCGCCGGAGTTTCGGCCGAGACTCTCTCATCTGAGGAGGACGAGGGACGGTTGATAGCTATTGCCTCTTTTTAGAGTGCTTATGGCTCTCCTCGCCTTCGGAGGAGAGGATTCTAGGACCTCGACCAAGACTGGGCGGGCCAACTTGGTCACCCGGGAGACACTGGCGGGACCGGTGATACACGGGGGTCTGGGACCAGGTCCTCAACAGGGACCCCAGCAGGCTGGGTCTCCTCATTGGAGAACACAAGGACCGGGATTCTTTCTAAAAAGTCGACTGGGGCCGGCAACAGCGGGTCAATTGAGTTGAGAACAATCTCGACCTCATCGGCCGTATCCTTTGGGTGGCTGGCCCGACGGAAGGTCCGTAAAATCTATGGCCGAGGAAGCGACCTCAAACGAGGTCGCGACCGCATGCTCCTGGAACTGAGACCTCTCTCAGTAAAGACAGCACCTTCACCGAGATGAAGGCTTGCTCGGTTCCTTCTCCCGCCTACGCGATCAGGAGGAGTGAGAGCCCACGGGCGCCTCTCCCCAGGTGGGAAGAGACGGGCACAACTATCTGAAGGAGCCCGTGAAGGCGGAGCCCAGGCAGAGCGGAACTAAGAAGCTTCAAGAGTCCGGAGCACGAGCGGCTTCTTCCTTGAACATCTGCATGCGTTAAAATTGCTCGGTGTAACCCGCAGCAACGGAAACCATCCACCTAGCCTCCTTGGACTTCACCGGAAGGTTCCTCTTTTCCAGTCTTCCCAGTTTTAGACATGCAAGACGGTCGTACAGGACGTTGGGATGGAAGGCCAAACAGAAGCTGCAGGACGAGGTGTCATGGCTGATACCGAGGCAGTAAATGCACGTAAGGTGGGGATCGGTGCACAACACTTTTTGGCTGCAAAGGACACCAGCAAAATCTGGGGGAAGATATCTCCTCCGTGATCGATGATGCGAAAAGGCAATCGCTAACTCGAATGGTTTTTAATCTTGGTAAAATCAAAGTTTTGAAAGCCAGGGCCTACAAAATGCGTGAGCACGAGGGAGGCAACCTGTATCTTCCAGCAGAAAGGAAGAACTGGGATCACGTGGCAAAGCAGAGGTATATACCACCCAATTGGGTGGGAGGAGCCAACTTGAAGACTTCCAGCAAGATTTAAAGTGGAAGGGGACATGCCAATAAGTGTGGATGAACAACATATTCACAATCCTAGAAAATTCAGTTATTAGCACACTTCACTGTGTGCAACGGTTAGACTATACCCTCTGCGGACACCAACAGACTCAGGGCACTGGTAAATCAGTCATTAGCATACCTCATTTTCTGGGGGGTAAGAGTGTACCCAATGCAGACAAGGGCAGACTCACTGTATACATAAATCTGTTATTAATCTACCTTGCTGTGTGAAGCACTGAGGGTTATCAGACTGAAAACTGTAACCTAACAGTGGGTACATGACTATGGTGTGTGTCAAGACAATGAGCAGACACATTTTGCAAGGAGTATCAGATGCTGCAATCTCTGGTAGAAAAACCCAACAACCCCTCCCCCCCAAAAAAATTAAATGGCAGTGAGCTTAGCATTGCTGTTGTCCCCCAAAAATACAGTTACGCAAGAACTTACCATAACAGCAGATCTCCGAGAAAAGCTCTTCTGGCAAGCAATAACTGACAGGACTAAGCCACCAAGTGCCAGGACCCCACAGAAACCTTCTAGCTAGCAGTATTCAGCAGGGGACGACCCACAATGACTGCTCCGCAAAATGTCAGCCAACGGTATAAAAGGGGCTGCCCCCAGCCCCACCTCAATTCTCCCGCTGGAGACCCAGAATCTAGGACAGAAAAAGAACTGGGCAGGTACTTTGCCAAAAGTAACAGCAGAGAAAGCTGGTGGGAGGAGGAAAGCTACGCCAGCTGCAAGCGCTCTTCTCAAAGATCTACTGTTATGGTAAGTTCTTATGTAACTATACCATCTTACTTCGAACTGGAGCTCTTGCAGCAGGCAATAACTGTTAGGACTGAATCCCAAGCAATAAATGATAAGGACTAAGAAAGTCTGGGAGGAGGTTGAAAAACTGGCAACTAAGGTACTCAGGAGAGAAGGCCCTGGAGGACGGCCAAGTCAAACCCAGTCCTTCATTTGGAAGCCATGTCCAAGCTGTAGTGCTTCACAAAGGTGTGAACAGAAAGTACAGCTGCATAAGAACTTACCGTAACCGCAGATCTTCGAGAGGAGCTCTTGCAGCAGGCTATAACAACTAGGACTATGCCGCAGGCAAATGAACCCTCCGGAAAACTTTTCAGCCAGCAGTATACAGCAGGGACTGCCCCTCCGCCCGACTTCGTCGCTGCCCAGACGTCAGCCCGGGTACAAAAGGGGATGGACCCAGCTCCACCTCAGTTCCCTGCCAGGCCACGAACAAGCCCTGACAAGACAAGGAGACTAAGCACTCAAAGAAGATGCAGATGAACATCTGCATACCTCGAAAGGGAAGGTGGGTGGGAAAGTAACGCCTTCTGTAAGAGCTCCTCTCTAAGATCTACTGTTATGGTAAGTTCTTAAGTAACCGTACTATCTTACTTCGAGTGGGAGCTCTTGCAGCAGGCTATAACAATTAGGACTGAATACCAAGCAATCCCACGCCAAAGAGGTAATCGACCCCGGGAGGTGGAGTATACTGAATCCGAAGGCCTAGATCAAAATTCCCTGCAAAACAGCCAGACCAAAACCAGCACGACGTCTGGAGAGGATATCCAAGCTATAATGCCTGACAAAGGTATACACCGAATTCCAGGTAGTGGCCGCACATATGTCCCTTAAAGACATTTCTCAGGGTGGCAAAAGAAGCACACACTCCCCCGGTGGAGTGACCCCTGGCAGAACCCGGTAGGGATTAACTGTGCTTTACATAGCAGAAGGATATGAAGTGGACGATCCACTCCGAAATCGTATGCTTGGTCACCGGTTTGCCCCATCATTGTGGTGCAAAGGCCACAAAGAGTTGCTCCGACTGACGGTGCATAGCCATCCTTTTGAAGTAATACCTCAAAGTCCTGTGGACATCCAATGTGTGAAGAAGAGCTTCCCCTCTATTAGATGGCGAAGGAAAATAAACTGGAAGGTCAACCAACTGGTAGCGGGTCAACTCCAAGACCAGTTTAGGAAGAAACTTAGGATTTGTTCTAAGGGAAACCCTTTCCCTGTGGAAAACCAAAAAAGTCTGTTTACACATCAGAGCCTGAAGCTCAGAAACTCTTCGAGCTGGGGTAATAGCAACCAAAAAACACACTTTCCAAGAAAGATAACGCAGCTCACAATCAGCTGCCGGCTCAAAGGGAGGGAAGGTGGGCTTCTCCAACACAAAAAGGAGATCCCAGGGTGGTATAGGATCCCTAATGGGAGGTCTCGTATGTAAAATTCCTCTCAGAAAGGTGCGGGCTACATCCAACTATGCTAACGTCTTGTCTCCAATCAGAGCATGATAGGTGGAGACAGCCCACATGTGCATCTTAATAGAGGAGTAATTCGGGTCATGTTGGTACAAGGAGAGGAGGTACTGTAACGCTGAGTTCACTACACAGGTGATGGGGTCCAAATGCTGTGATGAGGCCCATTAAGAAAACCGCTTCCATTTCATAGCATCGGCAGAGCAGGTGGAGGGCTTACTCGCCAACAACAGGACTGCCGCCAGCTCCAGGGAAACCCCGTATCTCTGTTGAGCTATGTCTGAAGGAGCCAAGCATGCAGATGTAAGGAACGAAGATCCGGATGGACCAGCGATCCCTGTTCCTGGGATAGCAACTGCGAGCATATGGGCAGCAGAGTTGGAGGTTCTGTGGATAACCGCTGCAGGAGTGGGAACCAAATCTGCCGAGGCCATCTGGGGGCTACTAGAATCATTCGATCCCCTTCTGCCTGTAACTTCAGTAGGACTCTCTGAATGAGAGGGAAGGGCAGGAAGGCATAGAGAACCTCCCTGCCCAGCAAAGGGTTAACACGTCTGGCCAGAAAACTCCAGGCATGTGCTCTCGTGAGCAACAAAACTGGCAGTTTGGCGTTGCGTGGTGATGCAAAGAGGTCCAGCTCTGGATGACCCCACCTGTCGAAGACCTGACCCAATTTAACAATGTCCAGAAATTCTATCTTCTGCTCGGAATCTGGCATGGCTCTCAGTACTGGACCATATGGGTCAGAAAGTTAAGGGACCAGGTGGAGCAGGTGGACACAGAGTAAACTTTCTTGCCCACCTAGTCCAAATACCGAGACTCCGGACTGGGAGGCTGTGAGTTAAGGTGCTTCGGCTGCCTGAACTTGTCATGGGCATCCGTGATGACCGAAGAGTCCGCCTGAGGGTTCTCTGCAAAAAAGGCTTCTGCCCTCGGGGCCTTATACAGCCTGTCTGATTTTTTGCGAACAGCTGGGATGGAAACCGGACGCTTCCAAGTAGTCAGAGTCAGGTCCTGGAGAGTGTCCACTAAATGAGGAACCACCAATGGTTTTGGCTCCTTTTACCTCAGATATTTGGCCAACCTTCAGCGTTCCGGATCCAGGTCCTCCATTTCCCACTCATTGGAGGCCTGGATATGCTTCATGATGTCCATAAAGATCAGATCATCTGGAGGCGAGCGAGGCTGGTCCTTCTCTCCCGGGGACTGCTCCAAGTCGAGAGAGGAAGCAGATGTCGAAGAAGAAGAGGGAGATAGACTACTAGGTCTAGAATAGTCAGATCTTTCCTTATGACCAGATTCCCTCCGTCGCCGGTAGCTGGGGGACCGATGTTGGTCCAAAGACCGACTCCGGTCCCGAGACCGGTGACAGAGCAATAACCGACATCTGTCAGAGGATTTACGTTGGGAGCGCTCATCTAGGTGATTTGAGAAGGGCTGCGAGTGTGAGACCTGGACCGGTGACAGTCTCCAGAGTCTTTGGAGAGTCAGCAGTGGTCTTTGGACCGGGCGCAGGAACGAGCCCTGGATGGAGATGTAGGCAACCGCTTTGGGGACTTCCTCAGGGAAGGCTCACCTCCAGGCTGTGGTTTGCCCACCGGGTCTGGTACCTGTGTCTGGGCCGTCGACGGGGGCTGCACTTCTGGACCTGTCCCCACCAAATGAACAACTCCGGCAGCTCGTCCTTCGAGAAAACCTCAGCAGCACGGCCCGGAAAGGGAGTATCCGGGAAGTCGGCCCGCGAAGGAGAGCCCTCTAGGGAGCCCAGGGAGAGGACGACTTGGGAGACAGGGACGTCTGCTCTTCCGTGGCCACGTCCGCACCCATCGCCCCTTCAACCGGCGCTGGTGGTGGGACCGATGATGGGGTGCTGCAAGGGGACGCCAGAGAGTCCTACGGCTCCGGAGGCGCGCCTTTAGCACGCGGTGCGGTGCCTTGTGAAGTGGAACCAAAGATTTTACCTTCAAGGGCTTGGTAGTAACCCTTAGTGGGTTTACCTTAGGCTTGGCCGGCTTCTCCCCCGATGGGCTGGCCTTGGCCTTAGCCTTATAAGATTTCAGATGCTCGCCTGAGCCCCGGGAAACATGGGCCTTCTTAGGAGAGGGCCGCGAGCAAGAACGGTGCCGGGACCAACTACAGTCTTTCCCATGGCGCTTGGTCTTCTCCTTGCACTTCCACTCTGTGGAGTGCAGATCCATCTTTTCCAAAAAGACCGCCTTCAGGGCCTTGAGACGTCAGATATGGGGCCAGCTGGTGAATGCCTGGTAGGCTGAGCAGGTCGTGATGTCATGGTCCAGCCTGAAGCAAAAGACGTAGAGCTTGTGCCCGTCCTTAGGGATCTGCCTCCCACAGTCACACTTGTTCTGGTGCGACTCTGGAGAGACCGGTGAAGACATCCGTTGAGAACTTTAGAAAATCGATTGAAAACTGTACAAAAACAGGTTGAAAATATAGCTACTTACCTGTTTCTGGCAAGCTGAAACGAAGACTTCTTCTCACATGCACGGGGCGACGCGGGAAAAGAACTGAGGTGAAGTTGGGTCCGCCCCCTTTTGTACCAGGGCTAACCTCAGGGCGGGGCCAACTTTGAGAGCGGTCCCTGCTGTATACTGCTGGCTGAAAAGTTTTCCAGAGGGTCCTAGTGCCTGCGGCATAGTCCTACTTGTTAACAGCCTGCAGCAAGAGCTCCCACTCGAAGTAAGATCTCCAGGTAGCTGCTGCACAAATGCCTGCTGCGGAGATGTTTCAGAGAAAAGCAAAGGAGGTAGCCACCCCCCTGCTGGAATTGCCTCTTACCAGGCCTGGTAGGGGCTTAATGTACTTGTTGCAACAAAAAAATGGAAATTACGTAAATACCGTAATTCTTGATCTTCTTAGACAAGTCTCCACCACTCATTCACGCTAATGGGATCTGTGCCAGAGGCACTAGGACCCATCTGGAGCAAACTTTTTTGTTAGAAGGTCGGCGCCTGAGATGGAGCCGCGAGGAGAGGCACTGCGAGCCTCAGCTCGTGCGGTAATGACTATCTTAGAGTCGACCTTCCAACCACCTCAGTACCTTTTTTTCCGAGAAGGTGCAGCGTAACTAACCTAGAAGGATACTCTAACCAAAAACCAGACATAAGATAGTCCAGAAGACCCGTACAAGAAGGGTCAACAAAAAAGTCTTCACAGCCTAAAGATTGAGGGAGTGAAGACCAACAACAGAAGTGAACTCGGGGGATGGAGGGTGGGCGTGTGAATGAGTGGTGGAGACTCGTCCAAGATCATCAAGAATTACGGTAGGTACGTAATTTCCATATCTTCCTGGACATAAGTATCCACCACTCATTCACACTAATGGGAGAGTACCGAGCTAATAATCCTCCGAGAGGGCGGCAGGAGAGACCAAGAGCTCACAGTTTTTGGACAGGAGTCCATTAAGGATGGTTCTGCCAAAAGAAACATGTCATCTGGCATGGACATCCAGGGCATAGTGTTTGATAAAAGTATGCACTGAGCTCCAGGTAGCTGCATTGCAAACATCTGCAATGGGCACATTGTGGATTTCCACTAGAGATGCCTCAACCACTCTAGTAGAGTGAGCATACACTCTGCCCTCCAGCTTAACCTACGCCATGGAATAACAGTGGTGAAGGCATGCTACCAGCCATGCTGAGATGCATCTGACAGCGACAGGCTGATCCAGCCGGATCTCGCTGAAGGAAACAAACAGTTGTTGAGCTTTTCGAAAGTCTTTTGTTCTATCTAGATAGAAATGCAAAGCTCTTCTGACATCCAAGGAATGAAGAGAACACTCTCCTTCATTTTGGAAGTTCGCAAAGTAAGAAAGAAGGACTAAAGGTTGGTTTAGATGGAATTCTGAAACAACCTTAAGGAGAAACTTAGGTTGGGTTCTAAGGACTACTCTGTCTTTATGAAACACAGTATACGGAGGGTCTGTGACCAAGGCATGTATCTCAGAGACACTGCGGGCTGAAGTAATGGCCACTAGGAAGGCCGTTTTCCAAGTGAGAAATTTTAGCTCACAAGTAGCTAGAAGCTCGAAAGGTTTGAGTGAGCATGTCTAGCACAAGATTAATGTCCCAGGCTGCAACTGGACATCTTATAGGAGGTCTGGTATGCAGAATTCCCCTCAAGAAACTTCTTAAAGTACAGTTACATAAGAACTTACCGTAACAGTAGATCTTCGAGAACAGCTCTTGCAACAGGTAACACCATTAGGACTGAAGCCGGCAGGCGTCAGGAACCCACGGAAATCTTCTAGCTAGCAGTCTTCAGCGGGGACCGCTTCCGATATCGGTCCTGCCCCGACGTCAGACGTAGTACATAAGGAGGCGGTCCCGCCAGATTCCCCAGTTCTCCCCGCCGGAGACTCCTGGCCGCAGAATGACATCAGAAGGGGAGACCGAGGATCCGCCATCAGATGAAAGGAGCTAAAGCTCCCACCCAAGACCTGGCAGGCCATACCTCCTCCAAGGAGGAATGGTGGGCGGGAAGGTACCTGCTGCAACAGTTGTTCTCGAAGATCTACTGTTACGGTAAGTTCTGACGTAACTGTACTATCTTACTTCGAGATACAGCTCTTGTAGTAGGTAACACCATTAGGACCGATTCCCAAGCAATAGTGCCTGTAAGCATTCTGGGAGGAGGAAATTAGGAAAGATCTTGAACAAGTCCTGACTCTAGGACAGGAGACCCTGTAGAACGGCCAGGCCAAAACCGGCTCTCCACCATAATGCAATATCCAGGCTATAATGCCTAATAAATGTGTGCACAGAGCTCCAAGTAGCTGCAGCACAAATGGCCGAGAGGGAGACGTTGCACAGTGCTGCAAAGGAGGCAGCCACCCCCCTTGTGGAGTGACCCCAGACTGTACCCGGGAGGGGCTTCGGTTTGCTGTTGTAGCAATATGAAATACACTAGACAAGCCAGCGAGAAAAGATCTGCTTTGAGACTGGTTGGCCCAGCATCCTCTCGGCGAAGGAAACGAATAGTTGCTCCGACTTGCGAAGCTGTTTAGTTCTGTTTAGGTAGTACCTTAAGGAGCGGTGAACATCCAGGGTGTGAAGCAGCGCCTCTCCTCTATTAGAGTACTTGGGAAAATACACAGGCAGATCGATGTCCTGGTTGAGAGTGAGGGAACAGACCACCTTAGGCAGGAATTTAGGATTCGTCCTCAGAGACACTCTGTCCTGGTGGAAAATTAAATAAGGCTCCTTGCACATGAGAGCGTGAAGCTCGGAAATTCTCCTTGCTGACGTGACAGCAACTAAAAATAACGTTTTACATGACAGAAAACGCAGCTCGCAATCCGCAGGTTCAAAGGGGGGACGCATGAGTTGTTCCAGGACAAAGAGTAAGTCCCAAGGAGGAAAGGGATCCTTGATGGGTGGCCTAAGGTGCAACACTCCTCTCAGGAAGGCTCGAGAGGCACCAAGCTGTGCCACTGTGCACTGTCCCACCGGGAAGTGGTATGCAGAAATCGCACAGAGGTGCACTTTAATGGAGGAGTAGGCGAGACCCAACTGGAATAGGGAAAGCAAGTATTCCAGCACCACTTTCACTGGGCATTCTAAAGGGAAAAGGCAGTGTGCCTGCGACCATAAGCAAAAACGGTGCCACTTCATGGCGTACGTCGCATGCGTTGCCAGCTTTCTTGCCTATAGAAAGGACTTCCATACTTCATGTAGACCCCTGTCGATAATGGCTATGTCTCTAGGAGCCAGGCATGCAGGTTCAGTGAGCGTAAGTCCGGGTGGACTAGTGAACCCTCCTCCTGAGACAATAGATGGGAGCTTAAAGGCAAGGGAACTGGAGGTTCCCGGGACAGTTGCGTCAGCATGGGAAACCAGATCTGCCTGGGCCAGAAAGGGGCTACCAGGATCATTGTTGCGTGCTCCCTGCGCAGTTTGAGAAGGACTCTCTGGATCAACAGGAAGGGAGGGAAAGTGTACAGGAATCTGTCCGCCCAGGAGAGGGGCAACGCGTCTCGCCAGAAAACACCAGGCCCTGGATCTAGCGAGCAAAAATTGGGCAGTTTTGTGTTGGATGGGGAAGCGAATAAGTCCAACTCTGGAGTGCCCCATCGAAGAAACAGATCCTCTGCTACCTCCTAAAGAAGCTCCCACTCGTGGACTCTGGCCTGGGAACAACTCAGGCCGTCTGCGACTGTTGTCCACTCCGGGAACGTGAACTGCAATCAGGCTCGTGCCATGTCGGATTACCCAATCCCACACTCTCATAGCTTCCCTGCAAAGGGGGTAAGAGTGTGCGCCTCCTTGTTTGTTGAGGTACTACATCACCGCCGTGTTGTCTGTCTGAAGCAGGAGAGTACTCGACAGGATTTCTGACTGAAAGGCCTGCAGGGCATAAAGGATCGCCCTCAGCACGTTGATGTGGAGGAGAGACAGAGCCATGAGTGTCTCCGGAGGCATACGCCTGAAGCTGCCGCTCTGGCAGAGGAGTCCGCGGAGTCATACGCAGCTCACAGCACCTGGGTTCCCACGTCCGAACCCGTGCGGAGGAGCTGCAGCAACTCCTCCCTTCTGCTCACCTTCTGGCATTCATCCGCAGATCCAGTCCCTGCTCCACACAGCTTTGAAACTGTACCATGTGGGTCAAGTAGTTGAGGGATCTGATGGAGCAGGTAGGGATCATACGCGACCTGCCCATAGCGCCCAGCTGCTTGGACTCTGGGTCCAGTGGCAGGTGCTCAAATGTTGCGCCTCTGGGACTGGTCTGCGAGACGCTGTGACACAGAGAATCGCCAGAGGGTGTGATGTCAAGTACTGGTCCTCCCTAGGGGCTTGTACAGGTGGCTGGTCAGCCGGGCATCACCGAAGCGGCAGTGACGCTCCACGCTGCCTTGGTGACGCCCACGAATGTATCCACCAAGGTGGCACCACCACAGGCTTTGGATCTTTCTGCCAAGATATCTGGCACGGCGTAATCTTCTCGGGTCTAGTTCCTCTCAGGCCCCAGCCCATGTTCTCCTGGATATGCCTCAATCTCTGAGAATGATGGGTCATCCGGCATCTTAGAAGCCTCCGTGGTCCGGAGAAGGACGTTGATCGGAGAGGGGGATCTGGATCCGTCCGAGAAGTCCGATCCCGTGTCCTCCGTTGAAGGCGAATGACGGCGTCTTCTGGGTCTCAGTGACCCCGAAGAAGATCTGGACGGAGGTCTCCTTTTCTCTGGTCTACCCCTAGGAGGGTCCATAGGCTCCTGTGGGGAAGGTACTTGGCCCGCAGCCCTGAGTGGAATAGGGGGCGTGGGGCCAATGGAGTCGCAGGTGGAGGAGGAAGAGGAGAAGGTGTGGGAACCACATCCCTTTTTATGGTATCCCACCAGTAGTTAAACAACTCCTTGACTTCGGATATGCTGAGGCCCGACAACGGACTGGGCGCCGATGGTTGGTCGTCGGGTTCCGGCGTCGGATCCCCAGGGGCCTCAGGTTCCGAAGAGGGTGTCCTGGGGGGTGCGACAGGACCAGGTTCGCCCGTCTGGTCCTCTGGCTGGGTCAGCTCCTCCTCAGTGATTGCTTCCTGACTGACATCGGTGGGAGGTGTAGGGGTTCTTCTCTCTGTAGACACAGACGTCGGTCCCCCGGCCGGCGTCCGTGGAGGCGAAGGCCTAACCACCTGACTGGTGTTTGGCCGATGTCGGGTGGGCCGGCATCGGATCAGACGATCTCTTAAGTGAAGTCAGCTCTTTGGTCTTCTGCTGGGGAGGAAGAGGCAAAGAGACTGACCTGGCGGGCTCCAAATGGCGGGAACCGGACTTGTGGTGGTGATGTCGGTCCCCCGACCTCGACAGGGCCTTAGTAGCCGAAGAAGAAGAGGGCCTGGAGGTCTTGGCCTGAGGAAGAGAGGAGGAACCCGAAGGAGTCTTCACTGCTGCAGGGGGAGGCTGAGAGCGGGCCTGGGAAGGGGAGTGGTCGGACCGGGAGCCGGAGCTACGGGAGTCAGAGGCCCTAGACAGGGACCTGGATCTCACCCTCTCCCTGTGCTTCTCAAGGTGTCCCCGGGCCTTGCCAGAAGATTTCCCCTTGGAGGCTGCGTCCATGGCTTTAAGCTTTTCCTCGAGCAGGAACGCCTGAAGGGCCTTCTGGCGACGGATCTGGGTCCGGCTATTGAACCCCTGGCAGTAGGAACAGGCCCGGGTGTCGTGGTCTGGGCCTAGGCACCGGACGCAGGCGGAATGCGGGTCTTTAAACAGGATTTGCTTCCTGCAGGCGCACTTGGATGGATGGCCTTCCATGGAGGTTGGAGTGGACATCAGTCAGCAACTAAGCAGAAGAAACAAGCTTTTTCCTAACGGAAGAACTTAACCAGGCATCGCGCCCTAGAAACGAACTGAAGGGTCGAGACATGCAAGTCGATAGTGGGAAAGAAATGGGGAATCTGGTGGGACCGCCTTATGTACTACGTCTGACGTCGGGGGCGGGACCGAGGTCGGAGGTGGTCCCCGCTGAAGACTGCTAGCTAGAAGATTGCCGTTGGGTCCTGACGCCTGCCTGCTTCAGTCCTAATGGCGTTACCTGCTGCAAGAGCTGTATCTTGAAGTAAGATCCACAGGTAACTGAGCCAGTGACAAGGAAAGTACCGGCTCATGATAAGCTGAAATGGCACAAAGGTGAACCTTAACTGTAGAGTATTGCAGACCTGAATTTCAGGGGTCTAAGAGGTACTCTAGAACTTTATCTGGTGGGCAGGAAAAAGGATTCAAAGAGGATTTTGCACACCAGAGCGAGAAATGCTTCCATTAGGCTGTGTAAGTTTTCCTAGTGGCTGGCTTACGCGCAGCCAGAAGAACACCTGAAACCCTGCAAGAGACATTGAACCTGTTCACTTCTATCTCTTCAGGAGCCAAGCATGAAGGTGAAGCAACCTCAGGTTGGGATGGACCACAGGCCCGAGTCAGAAGGTTCGTCTGAAGGGGAAGTGGTTTCGGCAGAGCTTCCGACATACTACTGAATAATGGAAACCACATCTGTTGAGGCCAGAAGGGAGCAATGAGGATCACTCTGTCCCCCTGAGACTCGAACTTGAGAAGCACCCTCTGAATTAGAGGAAGAGGTGGAAAGGCGTATAGAAAGCGTTTTGTCCACTGCAGCCTGAACGCCATCTTGACAGAAAATGCTAAGCCCTGGATTTCTGGAGCAGAAGAGAGTCAGTTTTGTGTTAAGTGAGGATGTAAAAAGGTCCAGGTCTGGAGTTCCCCACTCTTCGAATATTGACTGAACTACAGTTGAGTCGAGAGACCATTCGTGAGGATCTGTCTCTATTCTGCTGAGACGATCTGCCAGTTCGTTCTGCACCCCTGGCAGGTAGGCTGCTTGAATTAGAGCCTCGTGCCTCAAGCATCATTCCCACACTCTCATCGCTTCTCTGCATAAGGGGTAAGAGTGAGCACCGCCCTGTTTGTTGATGTAATACATCACTGCTTTGTTGTCCATTTGAAGGAGAATGTTCTTGTGACAGAGAATGTCCTTTAAAGCCCAGACTGCATAAAGGATCGCTCTCATCTCTAAGACATTTATGTGAAGCTGGGACTTGACCAGAGTCCACGTACCTTGAGTGTGGAGAGTATGACAGTGAACTCCCCACCCCATCAGGGACACGTCTGTGGTAATGAAATTCTGATAATCCATAGGAGCAAAGGGATATTCTTCTAGAAGACTGTCCTCTTGCGACCACCAGGTAAGTGATCTCTTTAGAGGTTGTGTCACCTTGATGAGAAAGGACTGCGGGTGAGTGGTTGGGAACCACTGAGTGCTGAGCATCCATTGATAGGTTCTCATGTGAAGGTGTGCTAGGGGTACAGTGAACACCGAGGATGCCATGAGACCTACCATCCGCTGTATCGAGAGAGCAGAAACCGAGCTGCCCTCTCCGATGTTTTGGGCCATCTCAAGGATATCGCTCCTCCTGTCCTCTGGAAGAAATGCCTTTGTACAGGAGGTGTCCAGAAGAGTTCCTATGAAAAGGAGCCTCTGGGAGGGCTGCAGCTGCGATTTTTTGAGGTTAGCAGGACTCCCATGGACATGAGAAAGTGTGAAGCCGTGCCTACGGCGTCTAGAGTTCCCTGTCTGGACGGGCTTGCTAGAAACCAATCGTCCAGTTAAAGGAACACCTGTATTCCGATTTTTCTGAGATGTGCTGCAAGAACCGCACCACACTTTGTAAAAACTCGTGGCTCAGAAGATAGCCCAAAGGGCAGGACTCTGAACTGATAATGCTGTTCCAAAGCCACAAACCTTAGGAATTTGTGATGCTTTGGGTGAATAGGAATGTGCTAGTAAGCATCCTGCATGTCCAGGGAGGCTAACCAGTCGTGTTGATGAGGTAACAGGGTTCCTAATGATATCATTCTGAATTTCTTTGGGAAGGAATTTGTTTAGTTTTCTGAGGTCTAAAATGGGGCGCATGTCCCCCGTTTTCTTTGGAACCAGAAAGTAATGGCAGTAGAACCCTGTGTTCCGTTGATCCAGTGGAACTACTTCCACTGCCCTGTTGTTCAGAAGGCCCTGTATCTCGGAGGCGAGAAGATCTGACCGAAGGGCTGACAGCCTGGGCTGTCGTCTGGGGGGACGACCCGAAGGGGTCTCCAAAAGAGTGAATACCCTTTGCGGATTATCCGGAAGGCCCATTTGTCTAAGGTTATGGACTTCCATTGATTGTAGAAGTGAGTCAGATGACCTCTCACCGCTGAGGAAGAGTCCACCTCTGGCAGCTGAGGTGGGACTCGGGCCAACATCTCAGAAGGCGGCACTGGGCGCTCTGGGTCCTTGCGCCTTCTGTTGCGTTTTCTTTTGAGGCTGGGGGGCTTGGTTTTTATTAAAACTTCCCCTGCCTTTGCCTTGAAAGGAATGACTGTTACAAAACTGGCGTTTATTAACACCCCTTCGAGAGGGGACAGGAGGAGGTCAAGCCAATTTAATGGCTGGCCTAGTCTTTTGTGTAGCCTAAAGAGCCTGTTCTACTTGAGGGCCAAAGAGATGCACACCATCAAAAGGCAATGCCATTACCTGTTGCAGTGCGTCATTTGTGAAACCTGAAGTGCACAGCCAGGAATGACAACAGGTACAAATGCCCACCACCGCTGCTCGGGAGGCAGTATCGAAAGTGACAATAGCTGCTTTAACCTGCTGGTTGTTGGACTCAATACCCCTGGTTATAGTCAGAAGAGGCTCTAAATTTGTGTCCAATTCTGGTAGAGCGTAAACCATTTGTTGGAGTGAATGCCAAAGGATATACTCTTACTGAGAGAACTAGCCTTGGTAGTTGGCAATATGCATATCTAGGGTGGAAGCAGCAAATACTCTCTTTACCTAAAGTGTCTATCTTATGAGATTCTTTGTTAATAGTCGAGCTGTAGTAGTCTGGGGAAGAACGACCTTATTCTCTGCCAAGACTACAATAGTATCCGCAAAGGCTTGGGACGCCAAAATGGGTTGATCCTTGGGGGCTGAGTATTTCCTATCTATGGATTTAGCCACCGAAGGAATGAGAACAGGATTATTCCATACTATTTGAGACAGCGTCTCAAAGGAGGACTATACCGGAGGAGTCTAATCCATAGAGATCTCTGGAACATGAAGGTATTGGAGTCTTTACAGTTTCCCAGGATCGATATCTGCAGTTTGGAGAGAAAGAGTGGAAATCAAGTTTTTCAGCAGAGACTTAAATGACAGGTCCTCGACCACAGGCTCTGCAGCAGGAATCGATCCTGTTCCTTCCACATCATCACCCAGCCTAAGGACTGGGTCAGGTTCAATGTCATCTCCTGACAGTCCAGGCGGGACTGCATGGACAGGAAAGGAGTGAAAATCGGAGGGAAATGAGGAAGGAAAAGGGTTAAAGGAGGAGTCTTGAAGGGTGGACGACGCCCTAACAAGCCTCAGCGCCGCAGAAGCGCACAGCACCGAGGAGCCATACGGCACTGAAGACGACGCCAAGAGACAAGACGGCGCCGAGAAGGCACACAGAACCTATAAGGCGATACTGCAGGCGGCACTGATGAAGTGCTCGCACAGAGAAACTCGACGGCACTGAGGACACCGGAAGACACATCGGCACCAAGACTGCGCCGAGGTGCCATTGATGCCAAGGGCATCAAAACATCCCAAGACCAAAATATGATTTGAGGAGAAAGAAGGAAGACCAGGAGAGAGAGCATGGTGTGGCCCTGCAGCCATGGGGGAGAACACGTAAGCACAGAGTCGACTGCATCAAAGGCGGTGCTGCAGCGACTAGGGAGGTCTGAACCGCCTTGCCTGATCTCCCGAAAAACGTAAAGGCCTCTCAGTGACCGGGCCAGGCAGCTGGACCAACCTCCGAGCCCACTGCTCCATAAGAGCAGCCCAGTGATGAAACTGCTCATCTGAAGACCTACCAGAGGGCGGGGTAGGGCTCCGATGTCGAAGACGTCAGCTACCAGAAACAGAAGAGCTGGCGAATCCGAAGGAGGAGACCAGCAACTAGTCCCAATAACTGACCGGGTACAAGCAGACATATCAGAGGGCGACCTCGAGTGATGCCTTCTCTTTTTTGATCTGTGGGCCCAAGAAGTGCTCGAGGTCAAACGATGCCAAGAATGCGACTGCTTACCTTTATGCTTTCAAGGGGACCACCCACCCCCTCGGGCATTGGACTGTCCGTTGTCAGACCCCCCCTTCCAGAGAAGGCAGCGGACCGGACCTAGCCGGGCTGACTGAACAGCTTTCATACAAAGTCTCCCTACTGTCACCTGACCCGCTCATGGTCGACTCCGTCAATGCAGGCTGAGATTTCTTCGCTAAATAAGAATAATAAACTAAGCGATACTTTATTCGAGATATTACTACAAAACAATAAAACTGAAAAACTATGCTGCTAGTTTGAAGTTCGACTCCAGCAGGTGGCGATGTTGTCACTGAAGTGCACTTTCGGGCGGGGAAAAAGGAACTGAGGTAGTTGGAAGGTCGACGCCGAGATAGTCATTACGCTGAAAGCTGAGGGCTTAAAGCTACCTCGCGGGCGTCTGCCCCTGTGCTACTAATTTTAACAAAACGCTTTGCTCCCGGAGCGGTCCTAGTGCCCCAGTGCAGATCCCATTAGTGTGAATGCGTGGTGGAGACTTGTGCCCAGGAAGATACGATGCAGTTAACCAACCGTTTGAAACTGGTGCACTTCGAGTCTTGGGCTAAAACGAAACAAACAATTGATCCGGTTTCTGAAAGGAAGCAGTACGGTTCGGATAATAATGAAGCTTTCTGTGAACATCGAGAGTATGTCAAAATTGTTTCTTCCCCCCAATTAGTGCTCGGGATACTAGACTGGTACGAGGATGTCCTTAACTTAGGGAAAGGTCCAATGCCAACTTGGGCAAAAACTTAGGATTTGTACGCAAGGACACCCTGTTCTGACGAAAAACCAAATAGGACTCTCTACACACCAGAGTCTGAAGCTCCAAAATTCTTTGAGCGAAAGTAAATGCAACTAAAAGTAACTATTTCCACAACAGAAAGTGTAGCTCACCATCTGCGGATGGTTCAAACGAGGGGAGTGTAAGTTTCTCCAACACAAAATGGAAATCCCGTGGAGGGACGGAATCTCTGATGGAAGTTTTTTTTTTTTTTTTTTAATAATATTAATTTTTATGGGCTTTTTCTGGTTTTCTCCCAGGGCCCTGGCACACTGCTGTACGTGCATGTGAAGGCGCGTGCACACACCATAAGCCAGCTCAGCCCCTTCCGCACACCTGTACTGCCGCCTCAACCCGCCTATGTTACCTCACCAGACCACCAGCCGATGGGGACGGAAGTACAGGAGGAGCGACAACCAACCCCCACTAACCTCGGGAGAAGAGAGCAGCCGGATGGCTCACTCAATCCCGCTTCTCCCCCCACCCCCATGGTGGCACCCCGACGACCCGAGGTCGTTCCCAAACCCAGGTTGCTGGCAAAACACGAGGGACTGCGTCCAGTGCCTCAGCCCTCACCACCGGCTCTGGATGAGAGGTTGTAAGTGCAAAATGCCCTGTAAAAAGGTACGAGACACGTCTAGCTGAGTAAGGGCTCACCCCTCCACCACTATATATTATGCCGACATGGCAGACAGGTGTACCTTAATAGAGGCATAGCTCAGGCTCTGCTTAAATAGAGAGAGAGGAGATACTCAAGGATGGAGTTCGGAGAACAAGAAAAAGATTAAGCAGACGCGCAGTAACTCATAGCCAAAACTTTTCTACTTCATAGCATATGTGGATCTATAGGGGAGGGTTTCCTGGCCACCACCAGGACATCCGCTACCTTGTGGGAAACCCATATCTGGCAATTGCTAGGTCTGCAGGAGCCACACGCCAAGATGCAAGGACTTAAGAGCTGGACGGATCAAGCTGCCCCAATCCTGGGAGAGCAAGTGCGAGCTCAGAGACAGGGGAACGGGGGGTTCCGCTGTGAGCTCAGAGGCAGGGGAACTGGAGGTTCCACTGCGAGCTCAGAGGCAGGGGAACTGGGGGTTCCACTGCCAGCTCAGAGGCAGGGGAACTGGGGGTTCCACTGCCAGCTCAGAGGCAGGGGAACTGGGGGTTCCACTGCGAGCTCAGAGGCAGGGGAACTGGGGTTCCACTGCGAGCTCAGAGGCAGGGGAACTGGGGGTTCCACTGCCAGCTGTCGAAGTAGTGGGGATCAAATCTGTTGAGGCCAAAAGGGGGCGATGATAATCATCTCTGCTCCCTCCACCTGTAGCTTCTGAAGTACCCTCTGTAGAATGGGAAAGGGAGAAAAGGCACAGAGGACCTGCCCTGTCCAACAGAGGGACAATGCATCTCGCCAGAAAACTCCAGGCCCTGGATCTAGCGAGCAGAAACTGAGCAGTTTGCCGTTGAGTGGGGTCGCAAAAAGGTCCAACTCTGAATGGCTCCACCTGTAGAAGAGCTGGTCTGCTACTAACTGAAGGAGTTCCCATTCGTAAGCCTTGGACCGAGACCTGCTTGGGTTGTCGGCCAAGACTTTTAGTATGCCTGGAACATGAAAAGCAGAGAGTTCGAGGCAGTGTTGCAGTGCCCAATACCAGACCCTCATTGCCTCCCTGCAAAGGGAGTAGGAATTAGTCCCCCTCCCTGCTAGTTGATATAAAAAAAGACTACAGAAATGTACATCTGAATAAGAATAGGGATTGGAGGCAAGTCCGCTTGAAAGGCCTGTGAGGCATTCAGGACTGCTCGCATTTCCAGAACGTTGATGCAGAGTGATTGCTTGTCTGGTGACCAGGTCCCTTGGGTCTAACTGAACCCCAGATGAGCCCCCAACCAAGGCCCGAGGGGTCTGTGGTCAGAACTCACCTTGGGGCTCCTGCCGGAAGAGAAACCCTATCAAAAGATCGAGTGGGTCCTGCCACCAGGGTAATGTCCTGCAAACTGAGTCGGAGACCACGACCGCCTGATCTAGGTTGTCGGACCTCTGACCCCATTGCACTCCGAACATCCACTGAGGGAACCTCATATCGAGGCAAGCCATGGGAACCACTGGGATGGCTGCCACCATGTGGCCGAGGAGTCTCTGGCAGACTCTGGTAGGGACTTGAGGAGCTGAGGATATCATCCGGGCCGGAGCCTGAAGGCAATCTCCCCTGTTTGAGGGGAAGAAGACCTTGCCCTGGACCGTGTCCAGGACTGCTCCGACGAACTGGAGTCTCTGACTGGGCCATGTGGATGACTTGGAAATGTTCAGGGAGATCCCCAGCTCTCGGAAGAGCGTAAAGGTGTCTCCAAGAGTGCGAACTAGCTGTCCCCTCGTGGGAGCTGCTAGGAGCCAGTCGTCTAAGCAGGAAAAGATGTAATGGCCCTGAAATCGCAGAACAGCAGCAACCACCGATACGCATTTGATGAAGACTCTGGGAGTGGAGGAAAAGGCCGACTGGCAAGGCTCAGAACTGATAATGTCTGCCCTGGAACAGGAAATGCAAGAACTTCCTGTGTGGCAGGAAAAATCAGAATGCGTAGGTATGCGTCCTGCATATCTAGAGAGCAGAACCGGTTCCTCCTGATGCAGGAGGGGAATCAGACCTGGCAATGTGACCATCCTGAACCTTGAGTATTCTATGAATTTGTTTAAAGAACTGAGGTCCAGGATGGGCCAAAGGTCCCTGGTCTTTTTGGGAACTAGGAAACAGCGAGAATACCACCCTTTTTCCCACTGAGCCTGGGGGACTGGCTCTATAGCCTGTTTTTGCAGAAGGACCTGAATTTCCCCTTCGATCGGGGGACATGAGAAGGCGGATAACAGGAGGACACTGGTGGAGTATCCAGAGGGATCTGCTCAAACTCCAGAGTATGACCTCTCTCTACGAGCTGTAAAACCCAGAGGTCTGATGTTATTTTGCTTCAGCCCTCAAGATGGAGGGAGAAGTATCCCCTTATCACTTCACCCATCGACTCCGCTGGAGGAGGGGGTCCTGGCAAGGAGTCATTGGGATGCTCTCAGAGTAGGCAGAGGGGCTTGGGAAGACTTTGTGGCTCGAGAGGCAGAGCTTCCAGGTGTCCGGGAGGTAGCTTTTCTTTTGAAGTCACCCCTCTGCTGAGGCTGGTTTCAGGGCTGTTGTCCTGAGAGCATCCGAAATGGCCACTTTCTGAAGGGTTTTTGGTTCCCTTTATACATTCTTTGGACAGACGAAATGAACTTAAAGGGGAGGTCCAGGATGCCAGACTGCGGATCCTGTGAGAATTCTGAGATGCTAAGCCAGGCATGGCACCTGAGACAAATGCCAGAGACCGTTGCTCTGGCTGCGGTATCTGCAGTATCGTATGAGGCACACAAGAAGTGGGTGCCTACATCAGACCCCGATTTGAGGAGATCCAGGAGCTCATTTTTAAGTGCCGACTCTGGGAAGGCCTGTGCTATTTCGATACCTTTCTCCCACAGGGCATTCTGGTACTGCACCATGTGTGTGAGAAAGCTGAGGGATATGATGGAGCAAGTGGAGGACGAACTGACCTTTTTGCCCATCTGGTCAATGTATCATGTATCTGGTTTCCTGGGTGGGTGGTGGTTGCTTAGGTGCTTAGGCTTCTTTGATCAATCATGAGCGGCCGTGATCACCATCAAGTCCGCTGTAGGGTGTTCTGCTAGGAAAGGCTCTTTTCTAGGGGCTCTGTACAGCCTGTTTGACTTCTTGGCACGGTAGAAGAGGTGGAAGGATGTTTCCAGGTTAACCCTGTACAGTCCTTGAAGATGTACACAAAAGGAGGCACCACTAGAGGCTTGGGCTCCTTCTTCCTCAAGTATTTAGCCAACCTCCGCCTCTCTGGGTCCAGGTCTTTAGTCTCCTATCCATTGGAAGTGTGGATGTGCCTCATGATGCCCATTAATGTCAGATTGTCAGGAGGTGACCTGGGGGGTGTCCTTGTTATCCAGTGAAGAAGGGCAACCCCTAGGATCAGAATGGTCAGAGCCTGAAGACACAGAACTACTGCTGGAGTCCACCGAAGAGGAGGATGAATAGATAAAGTGCTGTTGGCTATGGGACCGGTGTCTTCTGTGGGGGACCGGTGACGGTGGTGACTAGATGAACGGGAGTATCTGCAATAACGCCGATCTGTGCCTGGGTCTACCGCAGTGTTCCTAAGGGCTTGGAGTGCACCTCTTAAGGGGAGGAGTCTGTTGCTTAGGCTCCTGACCCAAGCCAAGGACTGGCTCCAGCTCCGGTTCAACAGTGACCGGTTCTTTAGGGGAGAGCAAGCAGGCCCCCTTTGACCAGATTCCACCAAATGGAGAAAAGCTTCTGGATCTGGTCTCTGGAGAACTGCAGGGCCGACTGACCTTCTCGCGGCTATGGAGCTGGCGTCAGAGCACCAGACGTCAGGGTGTCCAGTGCTGGAGGCGATGGCAGAGACTGGGACCTGATGGATTGGGTTGGTGTCTCGTCCCACCCAAAATCTTAAAGTGAATAATGGTCCAGCGAGGAGGAGGAGGAGGGTGAAGCCCGATCCGACGTCCAAGAAAGCGTGTTTGCAGCAGATGGCTGCTTAGCAGTGACCGGTGATGAACTAATCAACATCTTGGCCAGCGCCTGGGGCAGCGGCATTGAGTCAGATGCCTGCCCCCGACGATGGGGTGTCTGGTCCAAAGCCTTGGATGAGATCATCATCAGGTCTGTTTTGGCAGGTGCTGGAGGATCGCTACCCTTCTTCTGGCTGGTCCCAGCCCCTAAGGTGGAGGGTGACCCAGCTGGTGTGGCCTTCACCTTAAGAGGCGTTAGGGAAGGGCCCAAAGATCCTGAACCCGACTTACCCCGGCCTGACAACAGTGGGAGATTTGGTTACCGACTGCCTTGAGGAGCCATGGGCAAGCTGGAAAAAGTGGTCTAAAGCCCCCATGGGAGGAGAAGCCAGACAAAGACTTCTGTGTGCAGCAGAGACCTGCAACGGAAGCAACCCCAGAACTTTTCCCAGTGCTTGTGCTTCCCTGAATCCTTCTTCTCCTTGTGCGGCTTAGAAGTGGAGGAGGTGGAAAACGAAGAAGAATCCTTTCCTGCTGGCAGTCTCTGCATCTCGGCAAGCTGCTTTTCTAGGAGGTGTGCCTTAAGGGCCTTCAGGCAGCAGACCAGTGTCCAGGAGTTGAACGCCATGCAGTGTTCATAGGCCACAGTGTCATGGTTCGGGCCTAGGCAGAAAAGACAGGCCTCATAGCCATCCGACGGTAGATGCTCGCCGTAGGCACACTTCAATTTTCTACGATCCGTGGATGAAACAGATGATGTCAGAGAAGATATGCAGAAGGGAAATAAATATGGAAATTTTGCCAGAACAAAAAAGCAAAGAAACGCTGAAGGCGTGAAAGCGGTTAAACTGCTTCGAGAAGGCATCTGAGGAGCCGATGCGAATGGGTCGACGACAGGAAAAAGAACTGAGATGGGGCTGGGGACTGCCCCTTTTATAGCACTGGCGAATGTCGGGCGCAGGCGACATCAGGGGCGGTCCCTCGCTGAAAACTGCTAGCTAGAAGGTTTTCGTGGGGTCCTGGCACCTGAAGGCTTAGTCCTAATGGCAACTGCCTGCTGCAAGAGCTCCAACTCGAAGGTAAGATCTAATTATACCTACCTACTCCAAACCATGTGTGTGATCCACAAGGTACAACCACAGAATCATGAGCCAGGAAACAAGGTTTAAATCCCAACAAAGACACATGCTCACTGTGTAACCCTGAGCAAGCCACTTGACCTCCCTTCCTGTTCGTCAGTACCTCCTACCTGTGAATTTGGGTAGTAGCAGGACCCTCCCCCCAGCCAAAGGGGCACTGTGTCTAGGTTGGGCTACTCTGAGTGAATAAACAGACATGAAAAATCTACTTGATGGATGTTCTGAAGTGTGGCCCCTTACAAAGTATCGACGGTGACATCGGATGTCTGGCACTGACTGGCCCATCGCACCAGGTAGTAGGACCACATCAGGCGGGACGTTTGTTGCATCAAGTCCTGCTGCAACTGGAACAGCTGCTCACCACCTCCAAGGAACACCTGCAATTGAAAGTAAAGAGAAATTAATACAGCAAGGACTAGATTCAGAAAAAATTGCAAAGAGCAGGGCAAATGTTTACGTTGCACCTTGTGACTGTCCAGGTGTCCGGAATTGCTATTCACAGTGGGACAGTCGCACCGTGCAATCAGACTGTGAATAGGGCCAGGACGAGTCAGTGCTAACCCCAGTACCACTCCCTCTAACCCCACTCGCGCTGCCCCGACACGGAGCCAGGAGTATGGCTCCCCAATGAATAGCGCAGGTACTCCATTTCCTATTCCTTAAAGCAGTCAGTACAAACAATCCAGCACTACCCGCCACACAAACAGGCCATGGTCACAAATCCTGTATGTTAAAGCAGTTTATCTATTGAGGCAAAAAACTCAAAAGGTGCTAACCTCAAACGTGCAAAATGCACAGACCAGGAAACATAGCCAGGGCCCCACCAGACTTCTACCAGTTTCACCAAAACTTCATCAGGAGGTGTCCCACAGGTGTACAATCAGTTTAAACAAAAGATTTAAAGCAACAGTGCTCAAATTTCATTGGATTGGCTTTACATATTAAAATTTTACAGCATGCATCAATGAACCCATCCACAAAATATAATAATGTGTGTACCAAAAAGGTCGTAAACTAGTGAAATATATTAACCTTTCTGAAAAAACACCTTAACAGTAAATTCATGTTTAACTGTCAAATAAGGAGGACTAAATTGCCCTCAAAAGTACACTGGGGTCAGTATTTACATCAAAATAATAATTTATAGTGCCTAATAGACAAAAAAATGCATTTTTAAGCATCCTTATTACTAGAGAACTCGCATGAGAATAATGATGGAAAAAATACTATCAATCACAATACTAGCAGGTCATGAAATTTATACTTGAAATAAGTATGTCTTCCAGGGGGAGCACTATGACCAAATCTACTAGATTATTTGGAAATTAGATAAAACATCTGGCTACAAGCAATTTCTAGGTAAACCCTATTAGAAAATCCAATTTATACAGGTAAATAAACCCCATACTGGTACTGTGGCAAATCTTGTATATCTAGTGATGTATGTATTTAATAATGCCTGCTGTTATCATTGGTGAAGGGTCACCTGTGCACGAAAGCTGATACAGATACTACTAAACAAACACAAGCCTGCAGGTGCTACTCATTTCTACAGCAAGACGCTTCGTTTTTGTAGATGGACTGTAAGATCTATGCCATCATTTAGACCAGGGTCTTTCAAAGCACCAAGCATATAGATTCAAAAGGATTCTTTTTCTGATAATATGGCACCCACATTTCCACCCTTGGTCCTATGAAGGCATGATCTATACAAAATGTAAAACTGTGTGGCTGTCCATCCCATGCTTGTGAAAGGTACATGTTCAAAGAACTTTTCGTGTCTCAGTCGCTCTGAACTAAGGTGTTCACAAATTCTGGCTTTTAATGCTCGGCTTGTCTTGCCCACAAAACGAGCCGCACAAACAAGTGGCCAAGTAAGTCACAGTCACTCTGTTACAGTTCATGAAGTGTTGAATCTGGAAGGGACCACTGTTAACTGCTTGTGAAAAAAGTTTTCGTTTTAACCAATACCCCGTACTGGGCACACCTCCCACACTGAAAACATCCTTTTGGAGGTTCAGGTAACCACCCAAAAGTACGTGATCTAGGCACTGGCAGGAAACTGTGAACAAGAGAAGCCCTGAAGTTCTAGCCTCGTCTATAAATAATTTTAGGTTGCTCATTAACCACATCAGATAAAGCACATTCAGTAGACAAAATGTGTCAAAATTTGGATATAGTATCTCTTACTATCCCAATATCTGTGCCATATCTTGTAATAAAGAGAATCTTGATGGGGGATAATTTCTTCTCATATTTTATATTCCAAGAGGTCCTCTTGAGGGACCGTTTCTACCTGTCTCTGTACTGTATCCAAATGCCCCAGGCTATATCCCCTGGCAATGAATCTCTGCCTCCTCATCCAATATTACGAGTAACCAAGACAGTTCCAGCTCCATATCCACCAAGACGCTCAAAATAAACAGGTTACTCACCTGTAACAGTAGTTCTAGGAGTGGTGTATGTTGTTCATCCAGACTACTTGGCATGTCCCTTTCCACCTTGCTGGAAGGTCTTCAAGCTAGCTCCTCTCACCCACCCGTGTGGTATAACCCTCGGCTCCGCCCCATGACGCCAGATCTTAGCCCGCTGGAAGCCAGGTTGTGCGTCACAGTCAGGGAGGTCAGGTGGGTCAGTGTGGATGAACAACATATCACTGTTACCAAATGAACATATTGCTGAGTCCACTGGGCGGCCAGCTCCCATTGGAGGGGGCGCATGTGCAACCGGGCCCAACGGACCACTGAGGTGCACACTGCCATGTAACCCAGCAGGTGCAGAAAGTCCTGGGCAGGGCACGAGTGCCCAACCAGAAATGATTGGGCAAAGGAGGAGAGAATCTCCACCCTGTCCACCGGGAGCCGAGCTCTGGCTTGACAAGAGTCAAGCTCTGCTCCGATGAAGCCCATCACCTGGGAAGGCACGAGTTCCGACTCGGCCTTGTTGATCAGGAGGCTGAGTTGGGAGCAGGTCTGTAGGGCCAGATCCCTGGACCTATCCACTTCCTGCTCGGTGGAACCTGCCAGGAGCCAATCATCGAGGCAGGGGTAGATTCTGACACACACACACGCCCCGACACGGAAATGGACCGCCACATGCATTTGATGAAAACCGTGGCCAAAGACAGGCCAAACGGCATGGCTCGGAACTGTACAGGGTCCCTTCAACCCTGAAGTGGAGGAACCGCTGATGGGACGGACAGATTGGGAAGTGAAAGAATGCATCCTGCAGATCCAGTGAACAGAACTACATGTTTCACTCTAGGGATGGTATGATCTGGGACAGAGTAACTATCTAAAAAGTGCGAGACCTGAGAAACTGATTCAGGTCGTGGAGATCTAGAATGGGGCTCCACCCCCCCGTCCGCTTGGGCACCAGGAAGTACCTGGAGACAAAGTCTGGGTCTGCAGATGGATCCAAATCCACATAAAAAAAAACGGCTCCAATTCAAGTTGTGCCAGTGTAAAGAACAATGAAGGCAATCAAAAAACACAGCACCAACACTTCTTAAAGAATTAAAGCTGTATTGAACTCACACATAGATGAAAGCCAATGTTGAATACAGTAGCGCCATGCAAGGCAACAACAGCTCCAAGAAAAAACGCCCGACCGGTTTGGATGGATCCGCCACGATAGCTACTGCCTCCTTGAGGAGGAGGTGAGCAATGTCATCTCAAGAGCTGACTGGGTACAAGAACCACTCTTCCTGCATGGGTTGCGTTGAGGGTACAGTCAACTCTAGAGACAGTCCCCGACCAACCACTTCGAGAACCCACCTGTCAGACATAATAGCAGACCAGGCGGAAAGAAAGTGGGGAGCCAATCCCCCACAGGAGGGCCCAGAGCTGGCGTGATGGGGATAGGGTGGCAAACTCCATCCAGTCACTGGGCAGGCTTAGAGGAGGAGGCGGCTCCAGGACCTGAGCCTCTGCCTCCTTTGCGGGCCTGCTGGGGACCAGGCTTGGGCCGAGGGCGCCAAGCTTGAGCCTGTGCTGCTGATGCTGGTGTCGCTGTCCTCCCTGATAAGAGGGCTGCCGAACTGCAGGGGAAGAGTGACAAAAAGGCTGCTTCTTCTGCTGGTTCTTACCCAAAGAACCCTTTGCAGAACTAGCATCCAAGGTGGCATAGGACCGCTCTTTACGCTGAAGGTGACCAGCCACTCCTGGTCCAAACTAGTCAGTCCCAAGGAAGGGCACATCAGCAAGCTTATGCTGAGTATCCGCCAGAAAGGAGGAAAGCTTCAGCCAAGCATTGCAGCGAGGGGCCACTGCAGCTGCCATGGAACGGGCACAAGAATCTCCGATGTCCAGGGCCGTCTGGAGCAGCTGTTTGGCAACAGCAAGGCCATGGTCCTGGACTTGCTTGACCGTGGTCTGCATGTCCGCAGGGAGATGACGGAGGACTTCATCCAAGGATCAGAGAAGGGCATGAGAGAAGTGTGCCATGATGACAGCCGAGCTGGCCTGATGAAGGCCTTAGGAGGAGGCCGCATAGACCTTCCGAGCAGAGTGGTCCATATTTCTGGACTCTGTCCGGAGGTCGGTCAGTGTCAGCCAAACTGCCAGCATGCCTGAACACAGAGGCAGTCAACAGGCTCTCAACCGAAGGTTGCTCTGTGAACCCCTCAAGGGACCCCAAGAGCACCGTGTACTTGTGGGCCACACGGGCAGACGGTGCTGGACATGAGGCATGGTGCTGCCAAAGTTCAAGGGCCGGGCCAAGGATGGCTTTGGCCACAGGAAAGGCCTCCGTCGTGGTATCACCCTCTTTAGAATATCTGTGAGAGGGTACTCTGCCTTTTTCTGGCTAGATTCCAGGGGCATTCCAGTGAAGTCGGAAATGAGATGGAGAATCCCCTGGAAGGAGGAAGGGCCTTCCTCCATCCGTGTAACAACGGACGACTCATCATCCCTGGGATGACGGTGGGGCCCGCTGGCGTCAGAGTCCAAGGAGTCTGGGTACAGCGGCTTGCCGCCTAAATCACCCTCAATCCGCCGGGGGTGGTTCGAGGTGACTGTGACAGACAGACGACGAGGAAGTCCGGTGTTCAGTCAGTCGTCTTTCGATGGAACCCCTCCAACAGGCTGTTTAGGCAGTGGTTCCACCCGAATAGGTGGAGATACTGGAATAGGCCGAATCAGGGGACAGGACGACCCCCATGGATGGATGAACCAAGGGCTTTGGTCTGGGAGGCGAGAGCCAAGTAATGGCTGGGGTGGGCAGCTGAGCCGGTTTCTGCCCAGTCAGAATCAGCTGTTGCCACATAAGGTCCTCATAGCACCGGGAGTTTCCACCGGGGCATCTCCTCGTCCGAGGAGGATGACGATGACCTGCGGCGTCACCTCTTCTTAGAGCACCTTGTGGCTTTTCCTTGGTCATTCGGCCGAGGGGGTTCTGGACCTCGACCGAGATCGGGCAGTCCGACTCGGTCGATCGGGGAACACCGGGGGAAATCGGTGAAACCCGAGGGAACGGAACCGGATCCTTGATATGGACGCCAGCGGGCTGACTCTTTTCATCAGGAAACACGAGGACCGGAGTCCATTCTAAAGAGTCGTCAGCCACAGCTGGCAACAAAGGGTCGATCGGGTCGAGGATGATCTCGACCTCATTGGCCACTTCCTTGGTCATCTGGCCAGATGGAAGGTCCGTGAAGCCTGTAGCCGAGAGGAGGCGATCTCGACAGAGGTCGAGACCGCATGCTCTTGGGACTGAGACCTCTCTCGGTCCCAAGATCACTTTTGTCGAGATGAAGACGAAAAAGGTTCTTTTTCCCTCTTCCAAGAGCGAGAGGAGTGCGAGCCCGTGGGCGCCTCACCCCGGGTGGGGAAGAGACTGGTACAACTCCTTAAACAAACCTGTAAAGGTGGCGACTAGGTTCAGTGAAACAATAAAGCTGTGATTAGCCGAAGTGCAAGCGGCTTCTTCCACGAACACCTGCATGCGTACCAGCTGCTCGGTGGAGCCCGCGGCCGTGGTAACCGCCCACCTAGCCTCCTTGGATTTCACCAGAGGGTTCCTTTTCTCCCGTCCCCCAGTTTTAGGCATGCCTTGCGGTCGTCCAGGACATTGGGATGGAAGGCCAAGCAATAACTGCAGGACAAGGTGTCATGGACGACACCCAGGCAGTAGACGCACGCGAGATGGGGATCGGAGCTCGGCATCTTTTGGCCACAGGGACACCGGTGAAATCCCCGGAAGATTTCTCCTCCGTGATCATAGCTGCAAATGCGCGATCGTTAACTCGAATGAGTTTTAATTTCAGTAAAACCGAAGATTTGAAAGCCAGGGCCTACGAAATGCGAGACAACGAGAGAAACAACCCGTTTCTTCTAGCAGAAGGGAAGATCTGGCATCACGGGGCAGAGATGAGGTATTTACCACCTGGGTGGGTGGGAGGAGCCAACTTGAAGACTTCCGGAAGATTTAAAGGGGAAAGGGACAATGCCAAACAGTGTGGATGAACAACATAGCCACGCTCCTAGAACAAAGTCTTCACAGTCCAACCATTGAGGGAGTGAAGACCAGAAACAGAGAAGTGAGCTCAGCAGATGGTGGGTGGGCATGTGAATAAGTGGTGGAGACTTCGTCCAAGACAATCAAGAATTACGGTAGGTACATTATTTCCATATCTTCCTGGATAAAAAAAAAAAAAAAAAAAAGAGTCTCCACCACTCATTCACACTAATGGGAGAGTACTGAGCTAAATACCCCCCAAGGCAGGCAGGAGGAGAGAAAAAGGAGTTCACATTTCAGGACAGAAGTCTGTTAAGAATAGTCCTGCCAGATGACGGATGATGTCTGGCATGGACATCCAAGGCATAGTGCTTAACAAAAGTATGAACTGAGCTCCAGGTAGCCGCACTGCAAATATCTGCAATGGGGACATTACAAATTTCCACCAGAGATGCTGTGACTGCTCTGGTAGAGTGAGCGTACACTCTGCCTTCCAGTTTGACCTGTGCCATGCAATGGCGAAGGCATGACATCAGCCACGCTGAAATGCACCTGATAGCAACAGGTTGACCCAGCCGGGTCGTGCTGAAGGAAAAGTACAGTTACGTAAGAACTTACTGTAACAGTAGATCTTCGAGAACAGCTCTTGCAGCAGGTTACACCATTAGGACTGAAGCCAGCAGGCGTCAGGACCCCACGGAAAAAATTCTAGCTAGCTATCTTCAGCGGGGACCGCCTCGACGCCGTCCTGCCTCCACCGCCAGGCGTGGTACATGTAGGCGTGCCGCCAGATTCCCCATTCTCCGAGACTCCCGCCGCAGAATGACATCAGAATGGGAGACCGAGGATCCACTGTCAAAAGAAAATAAGGAATGAAAATCCCAACATGTAAAGGCAAAGCCATGCCTCCTCCAAGGGGGAAGGTGGGCGGGAAGGTACCTGCTGCAAGAGCTGTTCTCGAAGATCTACTGTTACGGTAAGTTCTTACGTAACTGTACTATCTTACTTCGAGACACAGCTCTTGCAGCAGGTTACACCATTAGGACTGATTCCCAAGCAGTAACGTTGCCAGAAATTCCGGGAGAAGGAAAATAGAAAATACATTCCAGGTCCTGAACCTAGGACAGGAGACCCTGTAGCACCGCAAGGCCGAAACCAGCCCTACGCCAAGAGGCGATGTCCAGGCTGTAATGCCTGATAAAGGTATGCACAGAGCTCCAAGTGGCTGCAGCACAAATAGCAGAGATGGAAACGTTTTTGAGTGCTGCAAAGGATGTGGCCACACCCCTAGTAGAATGACCCCGGATAGAACCCGGGAGGGGCCTTTGTTTTATATCATTACAGTAGGAAATACACTGGACAAGCCAGCGAGACAAAGTCTGTTTGGATACTGATTGGCCCATCATTCTCTCAGAGAAGGAAACGAAAAGCTGATCAGAACTACGAGAGGGTTTAGTTCTGTTGAGGTAATACCTCAGACTGCGGTGAACATCCAGGGTGTGGAGCAAAGCCTCTCCTCTATTTGAATAACTCGGGAAGTAGACCGGAAGGTCAATATCTTGGTTTAGAGTGAGTGAAGAGACCACCTTAGGTAAAAACTTAGGGTTCGTCCTCAGGGATACTCTGTCCCGTGGAAAACTAAATAAGGCTCTTTGCACAAGAGGCGTGAAGCTCAGAAATTCTTCTCGCTGAAGTAACAGCAACTAAAAATAACGTCTTCCACGACAGAAAAGCGTAGCTCGTAATCCGGCAGGTTCAAGGGAGGAAGCGTGAGCTGTTCAGGACAAGAGCAGATCCCATGGAGGCACAGGGTCCCTAATGGGAGGCCTAGGTGTAACACTCCCTAAGAAATTCCGAGGCGTCCAATTGAGCTACTGTAATGCATGCCCCACCGGGAGGTGATAAGCAGAAATGGCACAAAGATGTACCTTAATAGAGGAGTAGGCTAGGCCTGAATGAAAAAGGGAGAGGAGATAATCCAACACTACTCCCACAGGACAACCTAAAGGGGAAAAATCACAAGCTCGTGACCATAAACAAAAACGGCGCCATTTCATGGCGTACGTCGCATGCGTTGCCAGTTTTCTGGCTGCAGAAAGAACCTCTGCAACCTCTTGCGAGACCCCGTGATGCAAGATGGCTGTCTCTCGGAGCCAAGCATGCAGGTTCAGAGAACGTAGGTCCGGATGGATCAATGAACCTTTCTCCTGAGACAGTAGGTGGGAGCTGAGCGGCAATGGGAGCGGGGGGTTCCCCGAGATAGTTGCACCAACAAAGGGAACCAGATCTGTCTGGGCCAGAATGGGGCCACCAGGATCATGAGTGCGCGCTCCCTGCGCAGTTTGAGAAGAACTCTCTGTATCAACGGGAAGGGAGGGAAAGCGTAGAGGAATCTGTTCTCCCAGGAGAAAGATAACGCGTCTCGCCAGAAAACACCAGGCCCTGGATCTAGCGAGCAAAAATTGGGCAGTTTTGCATTGGATGGGGATGCGAACAAGTCTAGTTCTGGAATTCCCCAACGAAGAAACAGGTCCTCTGCTACCTCTTGAAGGAGTTCCCACTCGTGGACTCTGGCCTGGGAACGACTCAGGCCGTCTGCAATCGTATTGTCCACACCGGGAACATGCACAGTGATCAGATTCGCGCCGTGTCCGATTACCCAATCCCACACCTTCGTGGCCTCCCTGCAAAGGGGGTAAGAGTGTGCGCCTCCTTGTTTGTTGAGGTAATACATCACCGCCTTGTAGTCTGTCTGAAGCAGGAGAGTACACGGTGGGATTACTGACTGAAAGGCCTGCAGGGCATAGAGAACCGCCCTCATCTCTAGGACATTGATATGGAGATGAGCTTCCATCGGGGTCCACGTATCCTGGGACTTTACCCCGTCCAGGTGCACCCCCCACCCAAGACCTGAGGCGTCCGTGGTGAGGGTTACCTCCGGGGACGGCGCTACAAACGGGACACCCTTGGAGAGCGACCCGGGGACTAGCCACCACTGCCAGTCTCGAATCACTAAGTTCGTGATCCTGACCGGATGCTGCAAGTGGTCTTGCCTTTGGTCCCATTGCACTTTGAGCATCCACTGGGTTACCCGCATGTGGAGCCTTGCGAAAAGGACAGTAGGAATGGCCGCAGCCATGTGTCCGAGCAAGCGAAGGACCAACCTAGCAGGCACGATCTTGTTCGCCGACAAGTCCCTTATGAGGGATCTGATGCGCTCCGCTCTGTCGTCCAGAAGAAAAGCTCTTCCCTGAACAGTGTCCAGTACTGCGCCTATAAACTGCAGTTTCTGCAACGGTACCAGGAGAGACTTCTCGTAATTTATGAGAATGCCCAGGGATTGGAACAAGTCCTGGGTGCTCTGGACCGCGAGTAACAACGCCTCTCTGGAGGCAGCCATGAGAAGCCAGTCGTCGAGGTACGGGAACACATGGTGGCCCTGTCTCCTCAGAGACGCTGCCACGACTGCCATGCACTTGGTAAAGACCCGTGGTGCGGATGACAGACCAAACGGAAGAGCTCGGAACTGAAAGTGGTGGTCGAGAAACTCAGGCCAGGAACCTCTGGTGCTGCGTGAGCTATGGGGATATGCAGGTATCGTCCTGCATGTCTAGAGAGCAGCTAAAAGGTGTCTTGTTTCAGCATGGAATAAGGCCGGAAGAGTCACCATCGGAATCTTTTGTAGCGACCGACACATTGAGGTCGCTGAGGTCCAGAATCGGACGGAGGTCCCCTGATTTCTTGGGAACCAGGAAGAAGTGGGAATAATATCCTCGTCCTCTCTGGTTCTCCGGGACGTACTCTATCGCTCCGTTTCTTAGGAGCACGAGTACCTCTTACCAGATCAAATTTTTGTGCTGACCCAGATACCGGGAGAGCAAAGGAGGCCTCGAGGGTGGCTTTTCTGCGAATTCTATAAAATGGCCTAGACTGACCAACTGCAGAACCCACCTGTCGGTGGTAATGGCCTGCCATCCCAGCAGGAAGTTTCAATCGACCCCGACCATGATTTCCCATTGATCCTGAGGGCGGGGCGGAAAGGAGTCAGGCTGTGGCGGCAGATGGGCCCGCTGGCTGGGTCGGCCTAGGGGAGCTGACCTCGGCTGGCGGGCTGTTTTCCTGGGTTCTCTGAAACCAGAGCCCTCTGATGTGTAGCGGAGCGGGCTGCTGCCTCTGTGTCCGCCCACGAAAACAGCTTTGGTTCCTATGAAAGGAACCAAGCTTGGGTCGGTACATGGCCTGAACCGACCTTACTGCCTTCCCGGCCTCTTGAAGTTTGGTAATGATCTTCTTGGAAGGATTACCAAATAAAACTTCTCCCTCGAACGGAGCGTCCATAATATTTTTCTGGACATCCGGGGTAAAACCGGAGACACGTAACCAGGAGTGTCTCCAGAGGCATATGCCAGAAGCTGTTGCTCGGGCCGATGAGTCCTCGGAGTCGTACGCGGCTCAAAGCACTTGGGTCCCCATGTCTGAACCCGTACGGAGGAGCTGGAGCATCTCCTCCTTCTGCTCACCTTCTGGCAGCTTTTCAGCTGCCACCAGACCCTGTTCCCACAAAGCGTTCTGGAATTGAACCATGTGGGTCAGGTAGTTCAAGGATCTGATGGCGCAGGTGGCGGAAGCATACATGCGCCTGCCCAGTGCGTCCAACTGTTTGGACTCTGGGTCCAGTGGCAGGGTGCTCAAATGTTGCGGCCTCTGTGACCGGTCATGTGAGGCTGTGATGACCAGAGAGTCGGCCTGAGGCTGCTGTGTCAGGTACTGGTCATCCTTAGGAGCCTTGTACAGACGATCAGCTTTCTTCGGCACCGCCGGGAGCGAATGTGGACGCTTTCACACTGCCTTGGTGACGTCCATGAAAGTGTCCACCAAGGGTGGTACCACCACAGGCTTGGGGTCCTTCTGCCGAAGATATTTGGCGAGGCGTAACCTTCCGGGGTCTAGTTCTTCTGCATCCCATCCCATGTTCTCCTGGATATGTCTCATAATATCCATGAACGAAGGGTCATCCGGAGGAGATCTCGGTGTCTCACGTGGGTCCGGAGAAGGGATGGAGAGAGGAGATGGGGATCTAGAGGAAGAGTAGACTGATCCCGTGTCCTCCGTCGACGGCGAACGTCGGTGTCTCTTGGATCTCTTGGGGCTGGGTGATCCAGAAGAGGATTTCGACTGAGGTCTCCGTTTTTCTGATCTTCCCCTGGGAGAGGATCTAGGCTCCCGGGGGGAAGGTAAGCGGACTGCCGACTCGAAGGTGAAGGGGGCAGGTACGGAGGAGGAGGGGAAGAGGAGGAGGGCGGTGGGGGCCATGTCCTTTTAATGGTGTCCCACCAGTAAGTGAAGAGATCCTTCACTTCCGCTAAAGAAAGGCCCGAGCCCAGGCGCCGGTGGGCGGTCGTTGGGTCACGGCGTCGGCTCCACAGGAGCCTCGCGTAAGGGCGAGAGTGCCCTGGGAGTTTCGGCGAGGCCGGGGTCGCCCGTCTGGTCCTCGGGCTGCGTTAAGTCCTCCTCAGTCAACGTCTCCTGACCGACGTCGGTCGGAGGCGTGGGAGCCCTCTTCTCAGGAGGAGCGGACGTCGGTCCCCCTACCGGCATCCGCTGGGATGGTTTGGCCGACGACGGCTCCAGGGAGGAATGACGTATGGCCGACGACGGTCAAGCCGGCGTCGGATCCACAGGTCTCTTCAACGGTGTGAGCTCCAAAGTTTTGCGAGGAGGCACAGAAGGCGACTGGACGTCGGGGGCCGAAGGGCGGGAACCCGACTTATGATGATGGTGGTGGCGCTCCCGGACTGCAAGGCCTTGGAAGAGGAAGGCGGCAGCGGCCTGGCGGACTTGGCCTGAGAAGAAGGCTTTCTTACCGCAGCCGGGAGGCTGAGAGCTGGCCCTGGAAGGAGAGCGGTCGGACCGAGAACCGGAGCTGCGGGACTCGAAGCCCTGAAGGGGACCCGGAAGGGCCTTCTCCCTTCTTTCTCCGCGTGCTTGTGGGATTTGGACTGAAGATTCCCCTTGGAGGACATGGTCTTCAGTTTTCCTCCAACAAAAAGCCTGGAGGGCCTTCTGACGTCGGATCCTGGTTCGGCTGTTGAACCCCTGGCAAAGCAGACAGGCCGGGTATCGTGGTCTGGGCCCAGGCACCTACGCCCAGGCCGTGTGGGGGTCCTTGAAGGGGATCTGTTTCCATGAAGCACACTTGGAGGATGACCCGAGGTCGGAGAGGACATCAACAACAATCTTGCTTGAAGAAAAATGAATTTCCCGAAGGAAAGCTCTGAACCACGCGTCGCGCGCTAGACTGAGACCGAAGGGTAGAGACATGCAAGTCGACGGCGGGAAAGAACTGGGGAATCTGGCAGGACCGCCCCCTTATGTACCACGCCTGACATCAGAGGCGGGACCGACGTCGGGGGCGGTCCCCGCTGAAGATAGCTAGCTAGAATTTTTCCGTGGGGTCCTGACGCCTGCCGGCTTCAGTCCTAATGGTGTAACCTGCTGCAAGAGCTGTGTCTCGAAGTAAGATCAAACAGTTTTTGAGCCTTGCAAATTTCTTTCATTCAATCCAGATAAAACAGCAAGGCTCTTCTTATGTCTATGGAATGAAGAGTACGCTCTCCTTCATTCTGGAAGTTTGCAAAATAGGTAGGAAGGACTAAAGGTTGATTCAGGTGAAATTCTGAAACAACCTTAGGAAGGAACTTGGGATCAATCCTAAAAACTACTTTGTCTTTGTGAAATACAGTATACGGAGGGTCTGTGAGCACAGCATGCATTTATGAGCAGAAGTGACAGCCACCAGGAAGGCAGTCTTCCAAGTAAGAAATTTTAACTCTCAAGTGGCTAGAGACTCAAAAGGTTTTCGAGTGAACATATCTAGCACAAGGTTAATGTCCCAGGCTGCAACTGGCTGCCTAAAGTACAGTTACGCAAGAACTTACCGTAGCAGTAGATCTTCGAGAGTAGCTCTTGCAACATGCTTTTACAATAAGGACTATGCCACAGGCACTAGGACCCATAAGAAAACTTCTCAGCCAGCAGTACCTGACCCCGACATCGGCTCCACCCCGTCAGCCCTGGTATAAAAGGGGCGGACCCAGCTCCACCTCAGTTCCCCTGCCAAGACCCGCAAACTCGCCCTAACAAGAGATGGAGGCGAAGCCTGAAGATGACAATCTGCACACCTCATTTGGGGGATGGAGGCCGGGAAAGCAACACCTGCTGCAAGAGCTCCTCTCGAAGATCTAATGTTACGGTAAGTTCTTGTGTAACTGTACCATCTTACTTCGAGTGGGAGCTCTTGCAGCAGGCTATTACAATAAGGACTGAATCCCAAGAGGCCCTCGCCAAGAGGTATCCGATCCCAGGAGGTGGAAGATAATAAGCTGGACACAGCAAGTCAATACAAGAGTCCCTGAAGGACTGCCAAGCCGAAGCCAGCACGGCGTCTGGATACAATGTCTAAGCTATAGTGCTTTTCGAAAGTATGCACTGAATTCCAGGTAGCAGCTACGCACATGTCCCTAATTGAGACATTCTGCAGAGCGACGAAAGAAGCAGACACTCCTCTAGTGGAGTGATCCCTAATCGGACCCAAAAGAGGCTTATTGTGCTCCTCTAACAGAAAGTAACGAAGTGGACAATCCACTTGGAAATGGTCTGCTTGGACACCGGTTTACCCAAGTGTTGTGGTGCAAATGCCACAAATGGCTGCTCTGATTTACAGTGAGGAGCCGTTCATTGAAGTTAATACCTCAGCGTCCTGTGGACATCCAAAGTGTAAAGGAGAGCTTCTCCTCTATTAGAGGAAGAAAGGAAATAAACTGGAAGGTCAACTGACAGGTTGAGGGTCAACTCCGAGACCACTTTAGGAAGAAATTTAGGATTCATTCTTAGGGAAACCCTTTCCTTATGAAAAATTAAATAACGTCTCTTTACACATCAGAGCCTGAAGCTCTAAAACTCTTCGAGCTGACATAATGGCAACTAAAAAACAAACCTTCCAGGAAAGGTAATGCATCTCAGTCTTCTGCAGGTTCAAACGGGGAAGAGCAAGCTCTCCAACACAAATAGGAGATCCCATGGAGGGATAAGCTCCTGAATGGGAGGTCTCATGTGTAGAATCCCCCGTAAAAAGGTGCGGGCCACATCCAATTGGGCTAAGGCTCCATCTCCCAAAAGGGCGTGATAAGCAAAGATGGCCCACATGTACACCCTTATGAAGGAGTAGCTCAAGCCTTGTTGGTATAAGGAGAGGAGATGCTGTAGAGCCGAGTTCACTGGACAGGTAATGGGATCCAAACAGTGAGACGAGGCCCATAAGCAGAACCACCTCCACTTCATAGCATAAGTGGAGCACATAGAGGGCTTCCTCACTGAAACGAGTATGTCCTCCACCTCTGGAGATACCCCATACCTGGATTTTGCTATGTCCGAAGCAGCCAAGCATGAAGGTGCAAAGACCAGAGATCGGGATGGACCAGTGAGCCCTGATTCTGGGACAGCAACTTCGAGCATATTGGCAGCGGGATTGGAGGTTCCGTGGACAACCGCTAAAGTAGTGGGAACCAAATCTGCCGAGGCTACAGCAGGGCGATTAGAATCATCCGAGCCCCCTCGGCCTGTAACTTCAAAAGAACTCTCTGGATGAGAGGAAAGGTGTAAAGAAACCTCCCTGCCCAACAAAGGGACAACGCGTCTGGCCAGAAAACAGCAGACGCGGACTCTCGTGAGCAGAAAATTGGCAGTTTGGCATTGCGTGGCGAGGCAAAGAGGTCCAGCTCTGGACGATCCCATGTCTCGAACAGCTGACCCGCTACTGATTGCAGTAGCTCCCACTCGTGCGCCTTGGACTAAGACCTGCTTAGGCTGTCAGCCGAGTCATTTAGGATGCCTGGAACATGCACTGCGGACAGAGAGATGTGCCGCTCCAGTTCCCAGTACCAGACTCTCATTGCCTCCCTGCACAGGGGGTAACAGTGAGCGCCCCCTTGATTGTTGATACAGAAGATGACCGCCATGGTGTCCATCTGAACAAGGAGAGCCTGGTACAAGATCCTCCTGAAAGGCATGTAGCGCACAGAGGACCGCTCGCATCTCCAGGACACTGATGTGGAGTTTGCGCTCCGTGGGGGTCCAAGTGCCTTGCGTCTGGCGGGCCCCAAGGTGCTCCCCCCAACCCAAATCCGAGGCATCCATTTTAAGAGTCTGATTCGGGGGCTCCAGACAGAAAGGAACCCCTTTTTCCAAATTGAGTGGGTCCACCCACCAAAGAAGTGTCCTCTTTACTGGCTCTGTGACTCTGACCATGTGGTCTAGATCGTCTGAGCGCTAATCCCACTGCACCCTGAGCATCCACTGTGGGATTCTCATGCGGAGGCGGGACAGAGAAGTGACTGGAATAGCCGCTGCCATGTGCCCCAGAAGTCTGAAGAAGGTCCTTGCCTGGACCTGAGGGTTACTAGAACCAATCCAGTAATCTCCCGCAAGTGATCGTCCCTCTCTGGGGCTAGAAAGGCCACGCCCTGGACCGACTCCAGGACCGCTCCTATAAAGACGAGTCTGTGGCTGGGTTCTGGGAAAGACTTTGGAGGATTCAGGATGATCCTCAGGTCTTGGAACAGAGTATAGGTGTCTCAGAGAACTTGAAGAAGGCATGACGTTGACGGTGCCGAAAGCAACCAATCGTCCAGGTATGGGAAGACATAATGTCCCTGGCGCCTTAGAGCCGCAGCCACTACTGCCAAGCATTTTATGAAAACTCGAGGAGTGGAGGAAAGGCCGAAAGGGAGAACCTGAAACTGTTAATGCTCCCCCTGGAAATGTAACCTCAGGTACTTCCTTTGAAAGGGAAAGACCCCGATGTGCATGTACGTATCTTGCATGTCCAGGGAACAGAGCCAGTTCCCCTGGTGCAGCAGAGGTAACAGTCTTGGAAGAGCCACCATCCAGAACCTTTGGTACTCTATATGAAGGTTTAAAGAGCTGAGGTCCGGAATGGGACTAAGATCCTGAGTCTTTTGTGGGACCAGGAAGAAGTGGGAGTAATACCCCTTCCCCCGTTGCTGCAGGGGGACTGCTTCTATTGCCCTTATTTGCAAGAGGGCCTGTATCTCTCCTTCTATGACTGGAATATGAGAAGGAGGATATCTGGAGGACCTTGGTGGGGTGTCTGGAGGAATCTCCGTGAATGCTAGAGTATGTCCTCTCCTTATATCTAGGACTCACTGGTCTGCAGTGATAGAGCTCCATCCCTTTACATAAAGGGAGAAGCGGCCCCTACTGCCTCCCCTAAAACCTCTGACGGAGGACGGGGGGGTCAGGAGAGAGTCAATGGGTGGAGCTAGGCGTGGGCAGAGAGGCCTGGGAGGACTTGGAGCCACAGGGAGGAGTGCCTCCAGGCTGCTGGTTGCCGGTTCTCCTCCGAAAGCCACCTCTCTGGCCCTGTTGGTTGCCACGGGCTTTCGCACCTGAGGGCTTATGAAATGGCCGTTTCAGTGGTCTCCTCTGTACATCTGATGGACAGACCAGATGGATTTCCCTGACTCTTGGAAACCAGAGATGAGTGACACCGTTTTGTTTCGGCAGGAGATGGAAAGTCCCGGATCCCGGACTGCAGGTCTTGGTGAAAGCCTGAGACCCTCAACCAAGCATAGCGCTGGAGACAGACCCCCTGACGCTGCTGCTCTGGCTGCCGTATCTGCAGTGTCATACAAGGCACGCACAACATGTGTGCTTACGTCCGAGCCCGATTTCAGGACATCCAGAATCCCCATCTTCTGTGCGGAGTCTGGCAACGTATTCACTAGCTCTTGCCCCGTTCCCAGAGCGCATTCCAGTATTGAACCATATGCATCAGGAAATTTAGGGACCTAATGGAACACCTGGGGGCACAATATACCTTCTTGCCCACCTGATCCAAATAGCGAGACTCAGAGTCAGGAGGCTGTGAGCTAAGGTGCTTAGGCTGCTTAGATTTATCATGAGCAGCCATAATCACGGAAGAGTCCGCATGAGGGTGTTCGGCCAGAAAAGGTTCATCCCTCGGGGCCCTGTACAGCTTATCTGATTTTTTGGGGAACCGCTGGGACCGAAGCTGGATGCTTCCAGGTGATCCGGGTGAGACCCTGGAAGGTGTCCACCAAAGGAGGCACCACAAGAGGCTTGGGCTCCTTCCGCCTCAGGTACTTGGCCAGTCGACGGCGTTCCGGATCCAGGTCCTCCATATCCCATTCATTGGAGGCCTGGATGTGCCTTATGACGTCCATAAAAGTTGGATCATCAGGAGGTGAGCGGGGCTCTGTCCTTTTCACCTGGGGAACCCCCAATTCCCGATATGGAAGAGGAAGAGGCGGACCGGCTACTAGGTGTTGAGTAGTCAGACCTGTCCCTGTGACTAGCCCTGCTCAAACGTCAGTAACTCACCAACCGACGATGGTCCGAAGACCGACGACGGAGCGGAGACTGAAGTCGGTCAGAGGACCGATGTCTGGAGTAGTCCCACCTAGCAGAATGGGAACGGCTCCTGGTGCGAGACCCGACCCGGCGGTGGTTACCAGACCTTGGTGAGCACCGGTGTCGGTCTGCGGACCGAGATCGGGAACGAGCCTTGGAAGGTGCTGGAGGTGGCGGCCTCTCAGGGGCCTTCTGCTGCTAACAGGCACCTCCTGGCTGTGGTTCACCCAATGGGTCCAGTACCGGTGACGATGTCGGCTTCGGGGGGCCAAACAGAAGAAACTTCATGTGGCCCGTCCTTAGCTGGGATGGGATGGCCACAACGCGCTTACTGTGATGAGGGAGACCAAGGACGGGGACGACATACATCGGTACTTGGAAAGAAACATCAAAAAGCGGTAGAAAAAAGGCAAAAAACGAAGTTTTAGCTGGAGGCTGGTAAGCCAAGAACTCTTCACGTGCGCGGGTTCCGCCGGGAAAAGAACTGAGGTGGAGCTGAGTCCGCCCCCTTTTATACCAGGGCTGACATCGGGGTGGAGTCGACGTCAGGAGGGCGGTCCCTGCTGGGTACTGCTGGCTGAGAAGTTTTCCGGTGAGTCCTAGTGCCTACAGCATAGTCCTTATTGTAATAGCCTGTTGCAAGAGCTCCCACTTGAAGTAAGATCAGGAGGTCTGGTATGCAGAATACCCTTAAGAAGTCTCTTAACCACAGGAAATTGAGCCAAAGACATGGAATTCACTGGCTCGTGATATGCAGAAATTGCGCAAAGATGAACTTTGACTGTACAGTATTGCAGACCTGTGTTTGAGAGGTCTAAGAGATACTCCAGGACTTTATTTGCTGGGCAGGAAAAAGGATTCCAAGAGGATTTTGCACACCAGATAGAGAAATGCTTCCACTTGGCTGTATAAGTTTTCCCGGTAGCAGGCTTGCGAGTAGCTAAAAGAAAGTACAGTTACATAAGACCTTACCGTAACAGTAGATTTTCGAGAACAGTTCTTGCAGCAGGCTACACCATTAGGACTGAAGCCGGCAGATGCCAGGACCCCACGGAAATTTTATAGCTAGCAGTATTCAGCTGGGACCGCCCCAGACGTCGGTCTTGCCCCCGATATCAGGCATAGTATATAAGGGGGTGGTCCCCCAGAATCCCCCGTTCTCCCGCTGGAGACTCCCAGCCACTGGATGACATCAGGAGAGGAGACTGAGGATCCGCCATCAAATGGCAGTCAGAGAGATGCTGAGACACCTGATCCTTGGAGAAGGATGTTGAAACTAGAATCTACCTCCAGCAGGGATGGTGGGAGGGAAAAGTACCTGCTGCAAGAGCAGTTCTCGAAGATCTACTGTTACGGTAAGTTCTTACGTAACTGTACTATCTACTGAGAAACAGCTCTTGCAGCAAGTTCCCCATTAGGACTGATACCCAAGCAATAATGGAAATCCCACACCATTGGGAGGAGGGAAGGTAGAAATCCTTAATGGAACCTAAGCCTAGGACAGAAGTCCTTGAAGGACTGCTAGACCAAAACCTGCTCTTCGCCTCGATGCGATATCCAGGCTATAATGCCTGATGAAAGTGTGCACGGAGCTCCAAGTAGCTGCAGCACAGATAGCCGAGGTGGACACATAAGGGCTGCAAAGGAGGTAGCCACCTCCCTTGTGAAATGACCCTTGACCGCGCCTGGTAAGTTTGTTACGTTTCTGGTAACAGAAAGTGATACACTGAATGAGCCACCTGGACAGCGACTGTTTGGAAACAGGAGCTCCTATCATCCTGTGGGCAAAGGAGACAAAAAGCTGGTCCGATTTTCGGTGGTGTTTGGTTCTGGTCATGTAGTATCGGAGACACCTATGCACATCTAGAGTGTGCAACAGGGCCTCTAGTCGATTCGTATAGTTGGGAAAGTACACTGGTAGATCGATGTCTTGATTAAGGGTGAGAGCTGAGACCACCTTAGGCAGAAATTTGGGATTAGTCCGTAGGGATACCCTGTCTTTGTGAAAAAACAAATAAGGCTCTTTGCACATGAGTGTATGGAGTTCAGAAATTCTTCTGGCCGAGGTAACGGCAACTAAAAACAATGTCTTCCAAGTGAGAAGACATAGCTCCGAATCCTCGGCTGGTTCAAAGGGTGGCAGCATAAGCTGCTCCAGGACAAAGGGTAGATCCCATGGCGGGAATTGGATCCTTAATCAGAGGTCTAAGGTGGAGAATATCTATTATGAAGGATCGTGTCATGTCCAACTGACATATGGTGCGTTGGCCTATAGGATAATGATAGGCTGATATGGCACAGAGGTGTACTTTGATCGAGGAGTAGGCCAAGCCTGCCTGGAAGAGAGATAGGAAGTAGTCCAGGACCGACCTTTCCGGACAATCCATCGGGGAAAGTCCTCATGCTTGAGCCCAGAGGCAAAATCTGCACCATTTCACGGTGTAAGTAGCATGAGTGGCCGGTTTTCTCGCAGCCACCAGAACATCAGCTACCTCTTGTGAGACCCTGTGTCTCAAGATGGCCATGTCTCTAAGAGCCAAGTGTGCAGGTTCAGCGAACAAAGGTCCGGATGGATGAAGGAGCCCTCCTCCTGAGACAACAAGTGAGAGCTGATTGGCAGAGGCACTGGAGGTTCCCGAGATAGCTGATGTAGCAGAGGGAACCAGATCTGCCTGGGCCAGAACGGCACGATGAGTATTAGCGTCGCTTGCTCTCTGCAAAGTTTCAGAAGAACCCTCTGGATCAACGGAAAGGCACAGAAATCTGCCCGCCCAGGAGCGGGACGTGTCTCGCCAGAAAACACCAGGCCCCTGATCTATTGAGCAAAAATTGGGCAGTTTTGCGTTGGATGGGGACACAAAAAGGTTTAACTCTGGTGTACCCCATCTGTGAAACAGATCCTCTACTACCTCCTGGAGTAGTTCCCACTCGTGGACTCTGGCCTGAGAGTAGCTCAGGCCATCTGCGATGACGTTGTCCACTCCTCGGACATGAACAGCAATGAGGTTTGCGCTGTGTTGTAAAACCCAATCCCACACCCTCATGGCCTCCCTGCAAAGTGGGTAGCAATGGGTGCCTCCTAGTTTGTTGAGGTAATACATCACCGTGGAATTGTCAGTTTGTAACAAACTAGTACCCGGTGGAATCTCCAACTGGAAGGCCTGCAGGACGTAAAGAACTGCTCTCATTTCCAGGATATTTATGTGGAGATGAGTCTCTTGGACTGTCCACAGGCCCTGAGACCGGACACTGTCAAGGTGTGCTCCCCATCCGAACCCTGAGGCGTCTGTGGAGAGTGTCACAATCGGAGACGGTGCAATGAAGGGGACCCCCGCCGATAGATTCTTCGGATTTAGCCACCATTGCCAATCCCGGATTAAGGTTTTAGTGATCCAGATTGGAAGCTGCAGATAGTCTTGCTTTTGATCCCATTGGACCAGTAACATCCACTGGGTGACCCGCATGTGGAGACGAGCTAGCGGGACTGTTGCAATGGCCGCAGCCATGTGTCCGAGCAGGCAAAGGACCAATCTGGCAGGAACGGCCTTCTTCGCCGAAATTTCCCTGATGAGGGATCTGATAAGTTCCGCTCTGTCCTAGGGCAAAAAAGCTTTCCCCTGGACGGTGTCCAGAACTGCGCCTATGAACTGCAGAATCTGTGATGGGACCAGGCGTGACTTCTCTTGATTGATAATGATGCCCAACATCCCGAACAGAGACCGAGTACAATGAATGGCAGACATCAGGGCCTCCCGAGAGGGCACCATGAGAAGCCAGTCGTCCAAGTAGGGGAACACGTAGTGGCCTCAGGGCCTCCCGAGAGGGCGCCATGAGAAGCCAGTCATCCAGGTAGGGGAACACGTACTGGCCATGTCTCCTCAGAGTCGCCGCTACGACCGCCATACACTTCGTGAATACCAGAGGTGCCGATGACACTCCGAAGAGGAGGGCTCGGAACTGATAATGGTGGCCCTGGAACTCGAAGCGCAGAAACTTCCTGTGCACTTGAGCAATGGGAATATGCAGGTGAGCGTCCTGCATGTCCAAGGACACTAGAAAGGTGCCCTGCTAGAGCATGGGAATCAGACCTGGGAGGGTCACCATGTAGAAGCGCTTGTACAGGACCGACTCCTTGAGGTCCAGTGTCGGAAAGAGATCCCCTGTTTTCTTGGGAACCAGAAAGAAGTGAGAATAATACCCTGCACTCCTCTGGTCCCGTGGTACGTGCTCCATCGCTTCTTTTCCCAGGAGCGCAAGCACCTCCTGCTGTATGAGCAGGGCGTGCTGACCAGTGTGAGGAAAGCGGGGGGTCTTGCGGTGGGTGGTAGAAATTCTATGAAGTGACCTTTCTTGACCAACTGAAGAACCCACTGGTCGGTGGTAATTGACTGCCACCCTAAAAAGTGGCGAGCGATGAGACCCCCGACCATTTGTGCCCATTGATCCAGAGGAGGGGCAGGGGCCGGGAAGGAGTCATGCTGTGGCAGCACTAGTCCCTGCAGGCTGGGCCGGTTTAGTGTAATGTTGGGCTCTGCCTGGGGACGACTTAGCCTGAGCTTTCTGCTGAAAGGTGCCCCTTTGTTGCTGGCCGGAACGTGGCTGCTGCCTTTATTGCCGGCTGCGAAAACGGCTCTGGTTCCAACGAAAGGAACCTGGCCTGGATCTGTACATGGCCTGTACAGACCTGACTGCCTTCCCAGCATCCTGGAGTTTGGTGATTACCTTCTCCGAGGGTTCACCAAAGAGTACTACGCCGTTACAGGGGACATCAAGAATGTTCTTCTGTGCGTCCGGGGTGGCTGGAGAACACGCACAAAGAGTGTCTCCGAGACAGATGCTAAGCTGTAGCTCTGGCGGACGAATCCGCAGAATCGTATGCGGCTCGAAGCACTTGGGTACCCACATCTGACCCTGTGCGGAGAAGGTTTAGGAGTGCTGCCTTCTGATCACCATCCGGAAGCTTATCGACCAGGTCCTGGCCCAGTTCCCATAGAGCGATGCGAGTTAGGTAGTTCAGGGACCTGATGGAGCATGTAGCAGCCGCATACATGCGTCTCCCCAGGGCATCCAATTGTTTGGATTCCTGGTTCGGTGGCTGTGTGCTCATATGTTGTGGTCTTTGGGACCAGTCATGTGAGGTCATAATGACCAGGGAGTCTGCCAGAGGTTGTTGAGCCAAGTATTGGTCCTCTCTCGGGGCCTTGTACAAGCGGTCAGCTTTCTTCGGCACCGCAGGAGTGGAGTGCGGACGCTTCCACGCAGTCTTGGTGACGTCCGCAAAGGTGTCCACCAAGGGTGGCACTACCACAGGCGTTGGGTCTTTCTGCCGAAGATAACGGGCAAGGCGCTGTCTTTGAGGGTCGAAGTCTTCAGTGTCCCATCCCATGTTGTCCTGGATGTGCCTCATGATCTCAGAAAAAGAGGGATCATCCGGAGGAGACCTGGACAGGTCATGTGGGTCAGGTGATGGAATGCTGAGTGGAGAAGGAGATCTGGAGTAATCTGAGGTATCTGACGTGGAGTCCTCCCCTGACGGAGTATACCACCGACGGCTGGGTCGCTTAGGGCTGGGAGACCCTGATAGAGATCTTGAGGGAGGCCTTCTCCGAACCTTGGATCTACCCCTGGGAGGTAGAGTCTGCTCCTTAGGGGTTAGTGGTTGTCCTGCTGGCCCCTGTGGTGGAGGAGGGGAGAGGAGGAGGCTTTACTGGGACCATGTCTTTATGGATGGTGTCCCACCAGAAAGTAAAGAGATCCTTTATGGTTTGAACATTCATGCCCGATGATGAACCTGGTGCCAGTAGTCTGTCGCTGGGGTCGGGTGTCAGGCGTCGGGTCCTCGGGTGTCTCCGGGGTGGGCGAAGGTTCCCTCGGAAGCCCGGCATCCTCTGTGTCATCCACCTGGTCGTCAGGCAATGTGGTGTCCTCCTCCGTGGAATCCCTGTGACCAGTGTCCACCGGTGACTGGGGGGGGGCGGTCTTGGCTCTGATGAAGCTGACGCCAGTGCTTAGCCCATGACTTGGTCGGTGAACACCTGGCGGAGTCTGGTGTTGCCGATGTCCTCGGCTCCAGCGAGCGCCTGGCTGACTTGGTGCTTGGCCGATGTCGGGTCCTTCATCTTCCTGGGTGGTGGATCCGGGCCCCAGGGGCTGGGAGACCGACCTGGAGTCAGGTGTCTCGATGTCGGGTAGCTGAGGAAGACCTGTGGCGTTCGGAGGACTTAGAATAGGCCCAAGAGGGAGCAGAGGAAGCAGAGGACCTGGAAGTCTTTATGGGCTGAAGAGTCGAAGAACCGCTGGAAGCCCGGACTTTAACCAGAGGGGGCCGAGACCTAGCCCTAGAGGGAGAGCGATCTGATCGGGTGGAGCCGGAGCTCCGCGAATCCGAGGCCCGGTTCAGGAATCTGGACCTTGCTTTCTCCTGGTGCTCGTCCCAGTGTTTATGGACCTTGGAGGAAGAATCACCCCGGAAGCTTCTTTGTCCATCCTACTAAGTTTTTCCTCTAACAGGTAAGCCTGAAGTGTCTTCTGACGGCAGATCCTGGTGCGGCTGTTTAACCCTTGGCAAAAAGTGCAGGTCTTGGTGTCATGGTCTGGGCCTAAGCACCGCACACAGGAAGAATGAGGATCCTTGAAAGGGATCTGTTTTCCGCAGGCACACTTTGAAAGGTGTCCCTCAAATGAAGGCGTTGGAGAGGACATTAGTTATGTAGAAACTCTTGAAGTTCTAAGTCGTCATGCGCTAGGTAGAGACGAGGCCGATGCTGGCGAGTTGACAGCAGGAAAAGAACTGGGGATTCTGGGGGACTGCCCCCTTATATACTATGCCTGACGTCAGGGGCGGTCCCCACTGAATACTGCTAGCTAGAAAATTTCCGTGGGGTCCTGGCGCCTGCCGGCTTCAGTCCTAATGGTGTAAACTGCTGCAAGAGCTGTTTCTCGAAGTAAGATTATCTGAAACCCTACGAGAAACTTTAAACCTATTCACCTCCATCTCCTCTGGAGTCAAGCGTGGAGGTGAAGAGACCTCAGGTTGGGATGGACTACAAGGCCCTGGGTTAGAAGGTTCGTCTGAAGGAAGCGGTTTCAGAGAGGTTTCCAATAGTCTGTTGATTAGGAGGAACCGGATCTGAGGAGTCCAGAACGGGGCAATGATAATCATTCTGCCCCCCTTTGCCTCCAGTTTGAGCAGTACCCTCTGAAGTAGGGGAAGAGGAGGAAATATGTATAGAAAGCATTTTGTCCACTGCAGCCTGAATGCATCCTGACAAAAAACGCCAGGTCCAGGATTTCTAGAGCAGAAGAGAAGCAGTTTTGCGTTGAGTGGGGACGCAAAAAGGTTCAGGTCTGGAGTTCCTCACTCTTCGAAGAGTGACTGAATGACTGTTAAGTCGAGAGACCACTCGTGAGGATCTGTCTCCGTTCTGCCGAGATGGTCTGCCAGCTCGTTTTGTACTCCTGGCAGGTAAACCGCCTGAATCAGAGTCTTGTGCTCCAGGCACCATTCCCACACTCTCACTGCTTCCCTGCAAAACAAGTAAGAGCGTGCACCACTCTGTTTGTTGATGTAAAACATCACTGCCTTGTCCATTTGAAGGAGAATGTTCTTGTGACAGCGTACGTCCTTCAAAGCTTGGACTGCATAGAGGATGGCTCTCATTTCCAGGATGTTTATGTGAAGTTGAGACTCATCCCGAGTCCACGTAAACTGAGTGTGGAGCTCCTGGCAATGAGCTCCCCAACTCATCAGGGACGCATCCACGGTAATGGAGATCTGATGATTCAGAGGGACGAAGGGATATCCTTCCAGAAGCTTGTCCTCCTGAGATCACAAGGTGAGTGACCTCTTCAGAGGTTCCATCACCTTGATGAGAAAGGACTGAGGGTGAGTGGTTGGGTACCACTGAGTACCGAGCATCCACTGAGTGGTTCTCATGTGGAGACGAGCCAAAGGTACAGTGAACACCAAGGATGCCATGAGGCCCGGCATCCGCTGCATCGAGAGACCTTGAATCGAGCTGTGTTCTTTGATGAATCGGGCCATCTGTAGGATACCGCTCCTTCTGTCCTCCGGAAGAAAAGCTTTTGCACAGAAAGTGTCCAGACGGGTTCCTATGAAGAGCAGCTTCTGGGAGGGCTACTACTGTGACTTTTTGAGGTTCTGCAGGACTCCCATGGACGTGAGGAAGTCTAAAGCCGTGGCCACAGCCTCCAGAGTCTCTTGCCTGGAGGGGCTTGCTAGAAGCCAGTTGTCCAGATAGGGGAATACCTGGATTCAGATTTTCCTTAGATGCGCCACGAGAACTGCACAGCACTTTGTAAAAACTTGAGGCGCCGAGGATAGCCCAAAGGGCAGGACTCAATTTATAGTGTTGACCCAACGCCACGAACCTTAGTTATTTGTGGTGCTTTGGGTGTTTGAGAATGTGCTGGTAGGCGTCCTGCATGTCCAGGAAGACTAGCCAATCGTGTTGAAGAATCAAAGGTAGTAAGGTAACGAGTGATATAGTCTTGAACTTTTCCTTGTGAAGGAATTTGTTTAACTTTCTAAGATCCAGAATAGGGTGCATGCAGACAGTTTTCTTTGGAACCAGAAAGTAATGGGAGTAGAAACCAGTGTTTTGTTGATCCAGCGGAACTATTTCTACTGCCCTAAGTCATGTCAGACTAATCTAATAAATTTCTTTGACTGGGTGACCAAAGTAGTAGATCAGGGAGGGGCTGTAGACACGGTCTACCTAGACTTTAGCAAGGCATTTGACAGTCCCACACAAAAGATTAATATAAAAGTTGGCCAGCCTGGGAGTGGGTCCCAAGATGGTAGCCTGGGTAAAACACTGGCTGGAGAACAGGACACAGAGGGTAATAGTAAACAGAGTCCACTCTGAAGAAAGGAGGGTTACTAGTGGAGTACTGCAGGGTTCAGTATTAGGACCGGTCCTCTTTAATGTCATTAAAAGCAACATTGCAGAGGGACTGGAAGGTAAAGTATGTCTCTTTGCAGACGACACAAAGATCTGCAACAGAGTTGATACATAAGGTGGGGTGGAAAGGATGAGAAGGGACTTGGCGAGGTTGGAGGAAAGGTCAAATGTATGGCAGCTTAGATTCAGTGCTAAGAAGTACGAAGTAATGCACCTGGGAAACAGAAACCCAAGGGAAGAGTACACAATGGGGGGTGAGATACTAACAACAACAAAAATGGAAAGGGACCTGGGGGTAGTCATATCAGATGACCTAAAGGTGAGCAAGCAATGTGAGAGGGCAGTAAGTAGGGCTGGAGGGATACTGGGATGCATAGGGAGAGGCATCACCAGTAGAAAACGGGAAGTTGTTATCCCTCTGTACAGACAGCTGGTGAGACCCCATCTGGAGTACTGTGTGCAGTTCTGGAGACCCAGTCTCCTCAAAGACATAGACAGGATGGAGGCTGTCCAGAGGAGGACAATTAAAATGGTGCAGGGTCTGCACCAGAAGACATATCAAGAAAGACTGAAGGATCTTAATATGTATAGCCTCGAGGAGGCGGGGGACATTATAGAAACTTTCAAATACCTGAAGGGAATCAACAAAGTCCAGGGGGGTAGCATCTTTCAGAAAAAGAGGTATACAAGAATAGGGGGGCACAATTTGAAGCAAGAGGGGGGATGGCTCAGAGGTAATGTGAGGAAGTATTTTTTCAAGGAGAGGGTTGTGGATGCATGGAACAGCCTTCCCGAGGAGGTTGTGGAGTCAAAAACAGAGGCGGAAGTCATAAGGCAATTCTAGGGAGGTGGGGTAGGAAGAAGCAGGCTGTTGGTTATCTAGGATCTGCAGCTTATCCATTAGGTAGGGAAATGGACAGACTGGGTGGGCCAAGCGGTCCTTATCTGCCATCAAATTCTATGTTTCTATGCCCTGTTGTTTAGAAGGCCTTGTATCTCGGAAGCAAGAAGGTCTGACTGTGCCTCAGACAGCCTGGGCTGCCGCTTGGGAGGATGATCCGGATGGGTTTCCGACAGATTGAGAGAGTACCTCTCCCATATTATCCTGAGGACCCATTTGTCTGATGTTACAGATTTCCACTGGTCGTAGAACTGAGTCGGCCGTTCTCCCACTGTCGAGGAAGATTCCCCCTAGGGCAGCAGAAGTGGGATCCGGGCCGGAAACTCAGAAGCTGGCACTGGGCGCTTTTGGGCCTTGTGCTTTCTGCAGCGTTTCCTTTTGCAGCTGAGGGGGTTTGGTTTCTGTTAAAACCTCCTCTGTCTCGAAAAGACTGACTGTTGTGAAACGGACCCTTTTTCCTACCTCCTACCTCCTTGAGAGGGAGCGGTCGGGGGTCTAGCTGTCTTAATGGCAGACCTAGTCTTCTGTGTGGCTTCTGGTGCTTGTTCCAACCAAGGCCCAAACAGATACATACCGTCGAAAGGTAAAGCCATGACTTTTTGTTGGGCATCATTTGTAAAGCTCAACGTATGCAGCCAGGAATGGCGAAGGGTGCAAATGCCAACTGCCACCACCCTGGAAACAGCATCAAAAGCGTCCATTGCAGCTTTAAGCGTCAACTGCTTATCCTATCTCCTTAATCCTTAACCTGTCCTTTATTTCTGCCCAAGTACCCTCATCCTGGAAACATGCTGTAGTCCTTCCTCTCCTCAAGGGTGATGGCACATCCACTCCTGGCAACTACTGCCCCATTTCCCTCCTTCCGACCCTTGCCAAACTTCAAGAACATTTAGTTCTCTCTCAGCTACCACAATTCCTCCCCGATTCCTCCTCCTTCACCCCCTTTCAATCTGGTTTTCGGAAGAACCACTCAACAACCACCTCCCTCCTCAGGTTTACTGACTCCATCCTTTCAGGGATGGATGATGGCCTGATTACCTCGACCATCTTTGTCGACCTAGCCAAAGCTTTCGACACTGTTTCCCATCCCCTGCTTTTTGATTCACACTTCTCAGCTGGCCTTGCTCCATCAGCCACCAACTGGTTTAAATCCTACCTCACTGGCAGGACCCAGTCAGTGAGAATCCTGGATTCCATCTCCTCTCCACTTCCCATCAACACTGGTGTCCCTCAGGGCTCAGTGCTTGGTCCCCTACTCTTCTCTATTTTCCTTAACGATCTTCCCACAGCCTGCTCATCCTCTTCTATCCACATGTACGCTGATGATACTGTTTTGTACAGTGCCGGCAAAAACCCTGCTGCCCTGCAAACCAGCTTGCAGCATGACTTCAACCAAGTACAGCTCTGGTTTGCTTCTCACCAGCTTTTTCTAAATGCCAAGAAGACAGTCTCAATGACCTTTCGCACCAGGCAGAGACTCTCTAGGATCCTGGCCCTACCCACCTTTCACACCCTTGATGGGACCATCTTGGAGGACACCTCCTCATTTAGATATCTGGGAGTTTGGCTGGATCAGCACCTCAACTTCTCTGTGCATATCGATGCTATCCTGAAGAAACTGCGCTCCAAGCTTGGTGCTCTGTACAGAAATCGTAGTTGCATCCCGCTGACTGCGAGGCGCGAAACTGTCCAGAAGATGATACTTCCCCATCTTGGACTACTGCTGTGTAGTCTACGGTGCTGCTCCCAAATCTCTGATCAAGTTGGACACTCTCTAACTCCTTCTGCCGCTTTGCTATCGACTCCTCTTCCGCTCCCACCACTGTGAACTCATATCGCTCACTAACCTTCCTTCCATTATCTCACAGACGCATCTCTCACTGAGCCAAATTAACCTCCAAATTTTGGTTAGAGGGGCTCCCCTCCTATCTCTCATCCTCTCTCTCTCCACTCCACCTCCCCAAACCCACTCTCTCAGAGCAAATGAAGCCCGCACCTTGATGGTCCCTCGCCTCTCCACCCTCACTGGCCAGACTGGTTTTCGCCCATCTTTTGCCTAAAATCTGGAATTCTCTCCTCCTTGAAATAAGACACTCCTCCTCCAACTACTCCCTTACCTCTGCCATACACAATTACCTTTCCCTCAGCTGTTCCTGCTTTAACCCACCTTAATACCTGTCTCCTGTTTCTGCCTTTCTAGCATGACCCCCGGCAGGGTTCTTGACATCCTGAAGAGGAAAATTAGGAAATGGCTACCCCTTCTCCTCATATCCAGTTCTTGCCTCCCCTCCCCTTCTGGGTCACCAGTGTGCACAACCTAACCCCATCCTTTTTACTCCAACAGCACTTGCGTACTACCTCGAGCCTGCTCCTGGTACACTCTTGCACTATAAATGGTTCTATAGGTTTTGTATGTTCATATGTTCTTTTGTACGATTCTGGACATGTATTGTAATTTATCCAATGTTCCTCTACTGTTTATTGTACAATACCTTGCGTTCCAACTGTTGCACAATCTTACAATGTTGTATTGTTTGTACTACCTACATACTATTGTAACTGATCATCCTTCACAATCCTATGTGACCCCCCCCCCCACGTGAGACGAGCAACTTGTTGTTCAGTGTTCCCTCCTGGTGAAACATTTCAATAAATAAATAAATGTCAGTGGCTCAGTAGGTAGCACACTCGCCTCTGAGGCCGGGAGATCAGAGGGCTGTGGGTTCAGTTCCCACATCTGGCACTTGGGTTAATATCCCAGTACTGACACTGTAATGCAGCATGAGAGGGGTGCTGCATTTCTGAGGTGCAGTCTTTCGGATGAGACGTTAAACCGAGGTCCCATCTGCCTGGATTGGTGGTAGTTCAGGTGGATGTTAAAGATCCCATGGCACTTATCGAAAAGAGTAGGGGAATTTCCCCGGTGTCCTGGCCAAATTTCCCTCATTCACTAAAAATACCACCGACAGCTTAATCTGGTTCAAGGTCAGTTGGCATTCATCTGTATCCCCCCTCCCCCGGGTCGTGCCTGAAAATAGGCAGGATTTGTCTAGTGCACTTACCCGGTCAACAAAAGCTAAATAAATAAATAAAATAAATTCGTTGATTATTGGACTCAATACCTCTAGTTATGGTCTGCAGTAGTTCTGAGTTAACCTCTGACTAGGGCAGAACTTCTACCATTGCTTTGAGCGAATGCCAAAGAACATACTCGTATTGAGAAAAATAACCCTGGTAGCTAGCAATACGCATGCCCATGGTTGAGGCAGCAAAGACTCATTTACCCAAGGTGTCTATCTTGCGAGATTCTTTGTTTATAGGATGGGCTGTAGATTCCTGAGAGATGACAGCCTTATTCTCTGCCAGGACCACGATGGCATCAGCAAAGGCTTGTGAGGCCAAGATGGGGGGGGGTCCATTGGAGGGGCATATTTCCTATCTATGGACTTGGCCGCAGAGGGAATAAGAGCCGGATTCTTCCACACCATTTGGGAAACTGTCTTGAAAGAGGGCTGTACCGGAGGGGTTAAACCCATAGGGATTTCCAGAACATGTAGATATTGGAGACGCAGAAGCTTCCCAGGATTGATTTCTGTGGTCTGGAAAAAAAAAAGAGTAGAATTTAAATTCTTGAGCAGAGACTTAAAGGCAAGGTCTTCAACAACCAACTCTGCAGGAGGACTGATCCCTGTCCCCAGGGCAGAATCTGCATCAACATCATCACCACCCAGCTGAAGATCCGGATCGGGCTCAAAATCATCTCCCGACAGTCCAGGGGGGACTGTATAGACAGGAAAGGAATGGAAACCAGGAGGAAGAGGGGAAGGAGACCGAATTAGAGTCGAAAACCTCTGGAAACAAGATAATGCCATACACATCCGTGGTGCTGTCGAAGAGAGCAGCGCTGAGTACGGAGACAGCGCTGACACAGAAAATGGCACCATGCTAGATGCTGCCTGGAAGAGCGGCACTGTGCACGGAGCTGACACCACCCCAGCACCAAGGACAGCACCGACAGGGAGTGCGGCACCGACACCACTCCCGACGCCGAGGACAGCGCTGATGGGCATAAAGTGCAAGAGACTGCGCCGACAGCACTCACAGTGCCAAACAGGACCTCGGCACTAGAGAAACCGGCACAGCAGGCAACAGTACCGCTGCAGAAGTCTGTAAACTGTGATTTGAAGGCAAAGACTGAAAAATAGCAGGAGATAAAGACATCGGGGTGGACACCTGCGCTGCAGCCATGTGAGGGGCAAAGACACCGGGGCTTAGACTCGACGGCACCAAAGAAGGTGCAGCATGACCAGGAAATCCTAACCACCCTCCCTGCTGATCTGAAACAGACAGACCCAAAGGCCCTGGCGATGCACTAGCCAGATCAGACAGTCGGGACTACCTCCGAGCCCAGTGCTCCATAAGAGTGGCCCAATGGTGAAACTGCTCATCGCAAGCCCCCCAAGAAGGCAGAGAGGGGCTCCGATGTCCAAGAAGCCAGCTGCCAGAGACAGAAACTGACAACTCCAAAAGAGACGGAGACCAGTCCCTGACCCCAACAACTGACAGTCTACACGCAGACCTACCAGAGGGCGACCTCGAGCAATACAGTCTCTTCTTTGGCCGGTGGACCGAAGAAGAATTCAAGGTTGAACGGTGCTGTGAATGGGACCTTTTCTTTTTATGCTTTCAGGGGGACCACCCATCCCCGCCCCAAGCCCTGGACCATCCGTTATCAGACCCCGGCCCCTCCAGAGAGGGCAGCGGATCAGACCTGGCCAGGCTGACTGAACAGCTTTCATGCGAAGTCTCCCTACCGTCACCTGCCCCACTCATGATCGAATCCGTCAAGAGAGGGCTGAAGACTTCTTTCTTGTACAAGTAAGAATAAGTAAAATAACAAAACTGAAAAACAAGTTGCAGTCTGAAGTTTGACTCCGGGCAGGTGAGTGATGTCGTCACTGAAGCGCACTTGACAGCGGGGGAAAAAAGGAACTGAGGCGGTTGGAGGGTCGATGCCAAGACCGTGTATATGGCACAAGCCAGGCTCGCGGTGCTGCTTCCTCGCGACTCCATCTAGATGTCGGCCCTCCTGAAAAAGTTTGGCTCATGCTGGGTCCTAGCACTTCCAGTATGTTCCCATTAGTGTGAATGAGTGGTGGAGACTATATGTCCCAGAAGATCAATGCAAGATGTAATCCATCTGCCAATCATCCGCTTTGCTGCAGGCCTGCCAGGTGCAGCTTCACCGTAGGTGACAAACAGCTGGCAACCTGCTCCCTGAACTTCCGCTGTCCTCTCCTTATAGTAGGAGACAGCATGTCTCAGGTCCAGAGTATGGAGCCTGTACTCAGCAGCTGAAGTGTATTTCAGGTAAAACACCGGCAGAGTTAACACCTGATTAAGGTGGAACTCTGACACCACCTTTGGGAAGAATTTCAGGTGGGAGAGCAGGACAACCTTGTCCCTGTGAAAAGCCAGATAAGGAGACTCCACTGAAAGCACCTGGAGCTCCCCAGTCCTTCTGGTGTCTGTGATAGCCACCAGGAAGGCCGTCTTCCACAAGTGTGACATCTCAAACTTGTGCAAGGGTTCGAATGGCTTGTCCATGAGCTTTGCCAAAACCAGCAGTAAATCCCGTGGAGGTGAAGGTTCATGACCCGGAGGGGATATGTGATTGAAGCCTTTGAAAAAGCACCAGACCACCTTCTCTTGTGCCATCGTCTGCTGACCAGCCTGCACCTGATAAGCAGAGATGGCTGCAAGGTGCACCTTAAGGGTCGAGGACCGAAGACCTCCTTTGGACAGAGATAAAAGGTAGTCTAAAATGCTCGCCACAGGACAGAGGGTCCAAGCCCTTGCGCTGGCACCAAATGGAAAACCTTTTCCATTTGAAGGCATAGCACTTTCTGGTCGACTCCTACCTGGATGCTTCCACTACTGTGAGTACATCCTCAGAGATATCCAAAGCCTGGAACTCAAGCCACTCAGGTACCAGGCTGTCAGTTGCAGGAATTGAAGGTACGGATGGATTACCTTCCCCTGATTGACAGATATTAGGTCCAGGCATGCTGGAAGACGCCTCAGGGCCTGTTGCTGAGGCTGAGGAGATCTGGGTACCAGAACAGTGGGGCCAGTCTGGGGCTACCAGGATCACCTGCACTTTGTCCCACCTCACCTTGGGAAGCACCCTGTGGATCAAAGGAAATGGAGGGAAGGTGTAGAAGAGGCCTGGGATCCACAGCTTCGAGAAGGCATCCCCCTCAGCCCCTGCAGCGATCCCCGCTGAGGGGGGCGGGCATGAAACGGCCTCAGCTTGGTGTTTTCCCTGAAGGCAAACAGGTCCACCATCAGTCTGCCCCAGTGGGAGAACAGACTGTGAGCCACCTCTGGATGGAGAGACCACTCGTGGGATGTCTTGCGTATGTAGCTGAGAGCGTCCGCCAGCTGATTCGAGGCTCCTGCCACATGGATGGCTAGGAGATCCGCCTCCAGTCGGCTCACAAGTGTCCAGATACGAAGCGTTTCCCTGCACAACAGCCAGAAGTGTGTGCCGCCCTGCTTGCTGAGGTAGGAAATGGTTGTGGTATTGTCCATCTGAACTTGAACCACTTGACCCCGAAGCTGCTGAGCGAATGCTGACACCGCCAGTCTGACCACTCTGAGCTCCAACAGGTTGATATGGTATCGGGATTCCTCAGGGGTCCAGAACCCGTGGGCCCTGTTCCCCATGTGGGCTCCCCAGCCCGTGAGAGAAGCATCAGTCATGAGGACAACCATCGGCTCGGGGTGGACAAACGGGATCCCTTCCTGCAACTGGTCTTAGATGATCCACCACTGGAGAGCATCCCACATCTGGGTCACAGTGTTCAGTTGGTTGAAATGACCTAGGCGCTGAATCCACTGTGTAGCCAGCTCCCATTGAAAGTGGCGCATATGCCAACAGACCATGGTGGTGCAGGCCGCCATGTAACCCAGAAGGTGCAGAAAGAAAACAATACTTACCATAATAATCTCGCTTCTTCTAAGAGAATCTTACTGTATTCTGACAAGTGCAGTATGGTCTCACCATAGGACTGCCCGGATCCGAAATGGTTAATAGAACCTATGCTAACAGTGGAATGTTAGGCTCGAGCTCGGTTCTCAAATCACTGTCCCTGGTTGCACTTCCTACAACCGTCAGATTCTTACGAAGCATGCAGAAGCTAATAATATTAACGAATTGATTTTGTACTTTTCTAAGTGCTGAATATACTGTCTGTAAAAATGATTTTGGTGTACTTTCCTCCGCGTAATTTCAGTGTACACCATTGTACCCGGGTTGCACCTGGAAACAAGTCTCTGCTCAGTGTGCCTTTCCTGGTCACCAAATTTTAAATAAATAAATCATCTAAGCTTAACTAACCATAAATACCCTTAGTTAGGGTAAAAACCTCTTAAATAACATGGGGCAACTCTAAGACTCAAGTCAACAGATGCCCAAGAGACTAAGATATCCACAGGTTTCCACAATAGTTGTACAGACAGTGTGCAGTGCCCGGTAGGTCCTAGGAGGGGAGGAAGGGTAGGAGCTCAGAATACAGTAAGATTCCCTTAGAAGAAACAAGATTACTATGGTAAGTAATGTTTTCTTCAAACCCCAGGAACTGTTACTGTATTCTGACAAGTGCAGACTATCCAAGCAGTGCCTTTGGTGGCGGGCAGAGGACCTATTTAGGAAACAAGCTCTGCAACACTGCTGTGCCAAACCTCGCATCACTCCTGGCCTGGGTATCCTGGCAGTAACGCATGGTAATTGTGTGAACTGTTTTCCAGGTAGCTGCTTTACAGATTTCCAACAAAGGGATGTCTCTTGAAGCTGCTATTGATGCAGCTGTCCCTCTGGTGGAGTGGGCCCTAAGCTCCTGATGGGGCTGTTTGCCCAGTTTTCCATAACAGAACTGGATACATGCCACAAACCACCTTGCTATGGATATCTTAGTGGCAGGTTTACCTTTTCCCACTTCTCCATTAGTCAGGAAAAGTTGGGTCCTGTCCCCTCTGTGAATTTGTGTATGCTCTAGGTAGAAGCTGATAGCTCTTTTAACATCCAAGCTATGCAATCCATGCTCACCTGAGAAGGAATGGTCAGTAAACAAGACTGGTAGTGTGATGGACTGATTAATGTAAAAGTCAGAAACCATCTTAGGAAGGAATTTACTGCTGGTCCTAAGGACCACCTTGTCCCTATGAAAAGCCACAGTCAGCTTCCATGGACAAGGCCTGAATCTCACTGATCCTTCAGGCAGAGGTAATGGCAACTAGGAACCTAGTCTTCCAAGTTACATACTCGATCAGCTGATGATATGGGCTCAAAGGGAGGTTGCATAACCTGTGCTATGCAAATGTTCAAGTCCCACACTGCAGCAGAAGTTCTATGAGGGGGGTGCAAAAGTAATAGCCCTTTAAAGAACTTTCTAAACCCGAACTGGATGCCAGAGATGATGCTTACCTACTGACAGGTAAGCAGAGACTGGAGTTAGATGCACCTTCAATGTCGAGGGCCTTAGGCCCAGCAAATGAAGATGGGCTAGGTAATCCAAGACCACAGTCAATCCTGTCTGGTTATGGTCCAAGTTCTTATTCTTGACACCAAAAGGAAAATCTTTTCCATTTGGAAGTGTAAATCTTCCTGGTAGAATGTTTTCTAGAAACCCTAAGGACCTCCATAACTCCTTCTGAAAGATGCAGGTTGGCATACCATAGGTCCTCAAGAGCCAGGCCTTGGGCCTGAGAGACCAGAGGTTCAGGTACAGGATCCTGCCCTGGGATGAAGACAGCAAGTTGTGCCTCCTGGGAAGGCTGATTGGCTTGGCTACTGATAGTGCCAGGACCAGGGAGTACCATGGCTGCCTGGCCCAGACTGCCGCAACGAGTATCATTGTGGCCAGCTGGGATCTGAGCTTGATCAGGACTCTGAGTGACCAAGGAAATGGGGGGATACAAGAACTTTCCTGTCCAATCCAGAATCCGAGCATCCAGTGGTACTGAACCTCTCAGTGGGGGTCTGCAGCAATACTTTGGGAGCTGATAGTTGTCTGGGGAAGAAAAGAGATCTATCTCTGGGGTGCCCTACCTTTTGAACACTACCGCCAGTACTTGTTTGCTCAGGGACAATTCGTGATGGTCTTGATTTATCCTGCTGAGTGCATCTGCCACCACATCGTCCTTTCCTGGTAGATGAACTGCTGACAGCAGAATGTTCAGAGAATAGGCCGAAGTCCATATTTTCATTGCCTCTGTGCACAGGTGTGTGGACCTTGTGCCTCCTTGTCTGTTGATATAGTACATTGTGGTTTTGCTGTCTGTTCTGACCTGGACCGCCTTTCCCTGAAGCATGCTAGCAAATTCCTGCAGTGCTAGGAAGACTGCTCCGAGCTCCACCAAACTGATGTGAAGAAGAAGAAACTCCTGTCCAGACCATGTACCGTGAACAGTATGCCCCCTCAAGTGTGCCCCCCAGCCTAGGAGGGATGCATCTGTGGTGAGCACCACGGAGGGTCGCTCCTGGAGGAATGGAAATACCTGCCGGCGATTTTCCATGTCCAGCCACCATTTAAGAGCTTGCAGAAAACTTTGAGTAACTGGAACCAGCTGTGACCATGAATCTTTTTTCTGGTGCCAGTATTGCCTGAGGGGATATTGAATATCCCTCATCTGAAACCTTGCTCCTGACACTGTAACTGCTGAAGCTGCCATGTGGCCCAACAACTGAAGAAAGTGTCTGGCTGGCCTGAGAGTGTGAAGCTTGAAGGAGCCTGCCAGCTGTACCAAAGTGATTGCCCTTTCTTGTGGAAGAAAAGCCTTTCCTCTCACTGAATTCAGTTTGGTCTCTATGAACTCCAGGAGCCGAACTGGCTATAGCGCCAACTTTTTTAGGTTTCTCAAGAATCCCACAGACTGAAAAAGTTCCTGTGTTAACCCCAGGGACTGCCTGATCTGCTGGGAAGACTGTCCCACGACTAGCCAGTTGTCCAGATAGGGAAAGACTGCCATTCTGACCCCTTAGGTATGCCACAACCACAGTCAAGCATTCTGTGAACACCCTGGGAGCAGAAGTCCGAAAAGCATTGCCCTGAACTGACAGTGGCCTGATGGCAGTCTGAACCTGAGGAATTTTCTGAGACTGTTATTGGGATGTGGAAGTATGCATCCTTTAAATCTAGGGATGCCAACCAGTTCCCTTCCCTTAGTGTTGGCAGAATTGTAGTCAAGGTGACCATCTTGAATTTTGGTTTCGGCAAATGTCGGTTTAGGTGCATGAGATCCAATATGGGTCGCCACTCCCGTTTTCTTGGTCGTGAGGAAGTATCTTGAATAGAGACCCTTTCCTTTCTGTAACAGAGGAACTGGCTCCACTGCTCCGAAAGATAGAAGATTTAACACTTCCTTTTCTAACAGCAGTGTTTCTTATTTTTTTAAAACTTAATTTAAAAATTTACTTACAACAGATAACAGAAATCAACATAACTTACAGGGGAAACATTCTAGTTCATGGAATATATACTTACACATATCATTTAACATTAAAACTTTACATTTTATTCAGCATACTTTTAAAAACATTGAGTTAAGTTCTTATTTTGACAAGAGGATCTACAGTCTCCTTAGCATATTTAATCCTGTTGTCTGTTAGCTCTAAAGGAGCCCTACTTATGTTTGTTTGATATATCAGATCTAAAATATAGTTTATCTTATTAAGCAGAGGTTACAACAAGCCTTGTAGGGTAAAGCCCCCTCTAGTGAGTAATCGGACCCAGATCTTACTCCATTAAATAGGGATAATATTTGAAAGGTCAAAGTTCAGATTTAGTTAAAGTAAAATAAAATTAGGGGATGAAATCAGGGCTCTCATTTGCCATATAAAGTATCCATCTTCTCCACAGGATTTCAAACTGGGAGTCTTTTGTTAAGGGTTTCGGTTAGGGCTTCCATTCCACATATTTTGACCATGGTGTCATGCCAGATCAGTAGGGTGATATTTTTTTGAGATAGCCAATTTTTTGTTAGTACTTTTTGAGCTGCTAGGCATGCAATTCTTAGGAACTTGCTTGTAATTTGGATCTCTATAACCCTTTGGATAGTCCATAAAGAAGTACAGAGTTGGGGTTAATTGCAACTCTGGGTCCATAATGGACTGTAAGGCTCGTTGCAGTTCCACAAGAAATGCATGCATCTTTGGGCAATCCCAAAATATGTGTCCCATTGCTGCTTGGGAATAGCCGCAGCCCCTCCACCAGACAGAGGTGCCCTTTCCCTGATATTGCCCTTGGATTGCTGGGGTTCTAAAATATCTAGTTAAAAATCTTACAGGAAAACTCCTTCCAGCTGATTCCTGTAATACCCCCAATGTATTCTTTGCACCGCCCAATTCTATTGCTTATCAAGGATCTGGAAACCCAAATCCCTTTCCCAAACTCCCCTCATAGCTTGAATAGAGTCTTCCTTCCAAGCTAGTAAAGCACTGTATAGAATAGAGATAAGATGAGCCCTAGGAGGACTCCCTTCTATTGCTGCTCGAGTATCTCTACAATCTGGGGGAGGGGGTCTTCCTGGAGCTAACTGTGCCAGAAGGGATCTAATATAGTCTCTGATTTGGAAATATCAAAATCTATACTGCCAAGGTATCCCATATTTATTAACTAAGCTTTGAAAAGCTTGGATCTCCCCTTCCTCCAAGAAATGCCATATCAAGTGCAGGTTTTTCTCCTCCCATCTCTTAAACCCTTTATCCCAGCTGGCAGGAATGAATGTTTTTATGTATGGTACAGACATCAAGAGATGCCTCCATCCCTTAGCTTTTTTATCTGATAAAATTCCGTGCCAGGTGTTTAGCGTGGCTGCTGTGTATGGGTTTGTTGCCCTGACTGCAAATGCTCTCTCTCCCTGCGTAAGGAGAGTACAGTTTAGGTTTATGAGGCCCCCTTCCCACAACTCCAGTGTCTTCCATTTGGCTAGGTACGTGCGGTCCAACCAATACAGGGTTGTTCTCAGCTGAGCTGCTTGGTGGTATATTTTCAAGTTGGATAAGGATAAACCTCCCTCTTTTTCCGGAATCTGGAGACCAGAGAAGCGTATTCTCAGTCTCCCAGAACCCCACAAGAAATAGGATATTCTTCTGTGTAGTGAAATAAAATAAGAGTCAGGGATGGGTAACGGTATCGTCTGGGCCAAATATAGATGCCTGGGAAGAAGCACCATCTTGACTGCCTCTATTCTTCGGATCAGAGGAATAGGTATCGGAGCCCGTCTCTCCAGTTCCCTTTTAAGTTTTTCTAAGATCAGGGTAAAGTTAAGTAGGAAGAGCTGATCAGCACAAAGGCTGAGATGTACCCCTAGATATTTGATATGGGTGAGATTCCATTTAAAAGGAAAGGATCTTTGGATCTCATCTGAAGGTATATATTAATTTTGCAATACCTCAGTCCTAGCTGTATTTATTTTATATCCTGATAGCTTACCAAACTCGATTAAGCACTTCCACAGTGGGATCAAGGAGTGTTCTGGATCCTTAAGATATATGAGCAGATCATCTGCGTATAAGGCCGTTCCTGAAAATAGGCATATTACTTGTCTAGTGTACTTACCCGGTCACCAAAAGCTAAATAAACAAATAAACTAGTGAGCACCCCCCCCCCCCAAGCTCCCAGCCTCTCACCTACTCCTCCTGTTGCACCATCTGGGCTAAAGGTTCCAAGTATAGGACAAAGAGAAGAAGGGGGAGAGGGGGGCAGCCCTGTCTAGTGCCACGATGTAGGGATATTGGGGCAGACACACATCCATTCATTTTTATGTAGGCCTTGGGATCTGTGTAGATACTATTTATCATTTTGACAAAGGGGTCTGAGAAGCCAAATTTACTTAAAGTTAATTCCAGGAACTTCCATACTACCCGGTCGAAGGCCTTCTCCGCATCTAAACTTAAAAGCAGAAAAGGGGTCCTCGACCGGCCAGCATGGTGCACACACTGTGCAGGGTTCTTTTTACGTTGTCCTGGGTTTGCCTACCTGAGACAAACGCGGTCTGATCAAATTCAACTAGTTTGGGGAGCACAGTTTCCAGGCATCTCACCAGTATGGATGCGTACAATTTGTAATCAATATTAAGGCAGAAATAGGACGGAATGATTTACATTGTGTGATATCACGTCTGGCTTTGGTATGCTTGAAATAACTGCATAGTTCCAGGTTTCAGGAGGGGTTTCCCCAGACTGTGCTGTTCTGCAAGCCTCCTATAACTTGGTTAAAAAACTTAAAAAATTCTGAGGAGTACCCATCTGGACCAGGGGATTTATTTGTTTTTAATTTTTTAATGGCAGTCTCCAGTTCTGGAAGTGTGATTGGCACCTCCAAGGAATCCCTGATCTTCTGTGTCAGTCTTGGAAGTCTAAGCTTATCTAAGTATCTTTAGATTTGCGATTCATTTGGGGATTGTTCGGGCATATATAGATTCTGGAAGAATGCTTCAAAACTTGACAATATTTTATCCGAGGAGTGTACTAAGTGTCCGGTTTTTGGGTCCCTAATCTGCGTGATTGTAGACTGAGGGGCCTGTTGCCTCAATTTGTGAGCCAGGAGGCGAGATGCGCACGGGCCATACTCATAATATCGCTGACACATGTGTTGCAACGCCTGCTCTGTCTTAATATGTATCAATTTCTGGATCTTTTGTCTAACTTCTTGCATGCTCGTAACTACTGTGACATCTCCATCAGCATGTTGTTCCTGTAGGTCACGCAGTTGGTTTTGGAGATTGTCCAACTACTGATTTTGCCGTCTTTTAAAGGATGCAGCATATTTAATACAGTCCCCCCTGAATACTGTTTTTATGGTGTCCCACAGAGTAGTTTGGGATATCTCAGGTGAACAGTTTTCTTGGATAATCTGCTTAAGTCATAGTTTAGCCATGTCTGTGAACGCTTTCAGGTTCAACATGTAATTATTAAATTTCCAAAGAGTCTGCCCTTTTTTAATGTTTCATTTCAACTGAATTAAAAGTTTAGAGTGATCAGAGAGGGTAGATGGGATATGATGACATTCACTCACTTGGCTCTGATGTTCCCCTGATACCAGTAAATCTATTCAGCCATATGACCCGTGGGGATGGAAGAAGTGAGTATATTCTCTTTTTCCTGGGTTTTGGAGTTTCCAGACATCTATACAGAAGACTTCTTTTAATCTCTAATTATTTTACTTGTTAGGTTCTGCCTAAAGGCAGACACCCTGGATGTGTTGGCCTGTTCTCAAACCTGATTAAGGTCCCCTCCACCCCACAACCAGTCTCCCCACCTGGAGTTCTACAATTTTCTGCATTAAGGATCAAGTAACTTCCTTTGTGGACCCCGGTGGAAGGTAGACCAAGGCTAGAATGATAGGGGCCCCCCAGGCTTCCAGTAAGGATTGCCAGACGGCCCTCTGGGTCTGTATAAGTAGATATTGGCTGGAATTGCATGCCACGGGACACAAGAATGGCAGCTCCCCTTCTCTTTCCCTACCTGTATGAAGCTGCAACTACCTGGCTAAAACCTAACTTCCCTAGCTTTTGGTGCTCAACTCTATTTAAATGAGTCTCCTGTAGTAGTACAAATGAAGGTTTTTGTTGTTTTATGTCTGCCAAGACCTTATATCTTTTAATTGGATTATTCAATCCATTAACGTTGTACGAGATAATCTTTATAATAGTTTTATCCTCCATTTAAGTGTCTGTATTGTCCTCCCTGTACTATTACTTCATTCTTTCTAATTCCCATTAGTCTAGTCTGCCTCCCCTTTTTCCTGTTATTTCCTTTCTCTCTAACTCTGGGCAGTCCGGTAGCATTGCCATGGCCTGTATGTTCCCCTGTGCTGGTAATCCATGTCCTTAGTTCTAAATATTAACATGAAAACAGAACAGTAATAACATTTAAACTGTGACTCGGAAACCCCCCAGGGTAATACCAACTGGGCAAATATGCCCTGAGGCAGTGAACTATATATACACATTGACCCCCAAGGTAGGGGAACATAGTACAATGTTCCCTGTGAGCTCAGTGAAAAAAAACTCGAGCGGGAGAACAGGAGACCAGAGACCTGATTCGTTCCTCCTGGACCCTGATTCTATCAAGTCCTGGCCTGGTGGATTGGCCTAGAGTCACCAGACACTCTTCCTCTATGCAGCATAAGGCCGAGGAATCCTTCAGCCATGAGGGTAACAGGAAACCCAAAAGCCCCACGCATCTCCCGAGAAAAAGCAACAAATAAGACCATACTTGAGGCATTCACTGTGGACTATCTGCCAGCAGCTCTCCCCCCTCCCCCGACAACCTCGTAAACATTTAAAACATTTTCTTAAGCAAGTCAGAACAGAATCCCCTCAATTTCCCAGCCTTGCAACTTCTTAAACAGCATTTTTGACTGCATTTATCTAGTTCCAGATCAGTCTGATGCTCACAAGTGTTCAAAACAGGATTGTAATCTAGGGTACCTCCATGGGGAAGTGAACATATACATGGGTCCCTGATTTGTGATTCGGCGTATTTCCCCAGCCACTCCTTGTTACGACAGAGAACTCTCAATGTCTCAGCGCAGAGAGTCTCAGTCTTCACTGCGAATCTGGGCCAAAGATCAAAAGGAAGGAAAAATGAAGGACCCCTCTGAACGAGCGCGGATATCCATAAAGGCAGCTCTCCCTCACCTCCCCCCCTTAATCCACCAGGCAGTGCATCTACACCACAACCCCCCACAGAAACAAGGCCCAAAACAGTTTGATGTACTGTGTGTCCGGGTTCAGCAGTTCTTGTTGGGAGGGGAATGAAGGAACATAAGTAACTCACTGTGGCCATTTCCTCCCTCAGGTATGCCCATCACTTGGATCTGCCCGTTCTCCGTTGCTCGGTGTGTGGCTGAGTTTGTGCAGCATTGATTTAATATCTTGTAAAGTATGGGGAGCCGATCTTTTCCCCACTCACTTAGTGTTCTGCTGGGTTACTGATCACCACTGACTGTGTGCTAGGAGGCTGGTCCGCTTGGCGCATTGTGCTCGGGATATCATGGCCTATAATGCTTCCTCCAGTGTCTGATACAGCTCAGTACCAGACTCCCACTAGACTCACAAGCAGGAGGGGTAGGGGGTCTGAAACCTGATTCCCAGTGACTTCAATTTGTGCAAGAGAGGGGCATAAGCTAGGCGCTGTTGCTGTATAATAGGTGGGTAGTCTTGATCGAAAAATAGTCTTGCCCCATTATACTCTACTTTCTGTTGCTTCCAAGCCGTCCTCAGAATCCTCTCTGTTACTGTAACTAGAGAAATTAACCACTATGGACCTATGCCTGGCGTTCACCTAGGTGGGCTTAGGTAAGAGGGCCCGATGCGCCCTTTCAATTCTGAAGGTAAAGGCCAGTGGAAGTTTGAGTATGTAACGCAGCAGGTTTCCTAGGAATTCATTCATTTCTCCCACTTCGGTAGCCTCCGGCAGGCCATAAATCCGTAAGTTGTCCCGACGTGATCAGGTTTCAAGATTCAGACATTTGGCATTTAACAAATCCTGTTGCTGAGCGATGAGCTCAACCGCTTGGGAGAGATGTATCAGGTCATCCTCTGCGATTAAGATTCCTTCCTCCATTGTAGTAATTTAGGTCTCTAGTTTGGTAATATCATTATGTGGCTGATCAAAACCATGCTTTGTGTCCAATCTAGACTGCTTTATCTCGGCCAGTAGAGTTTCAAACCTTGTACGAGATAAGGTTTCCATTTTCTGTTTCGGTGTCACCTCCCACCATACTCGCAGAGGACTCTCTCCCGCTGGTGACCAAACTGGCTGGGCTCAATCTGGGCTGATCACTTCGTATTTTCGCGTTATTTGCGCAAGGTATTTTCTCCAGTTTGCCTCCACCATGCGATTTGTACATTTCTACCATGATTTTTGTATTTTAATACTGCTTGGGGTCAAATCCTTGCTGGAGGGTAGGGAGAGCCTCAGTATTAGGCAGCCTTGGTGCTGGTGATGTCACGGGAAGTCCTCCAACAGCAGTGTTTGGGATGGGGAAGGCGAAAGACCCTAGACCTCAGCTTTAGTCTGGGTTTGAAGCAGAGAGCCAGGTCCTAGCCCATTACCCCCAGAACCCACCTGTCTGTGGTGATGGATTGCCAATAATGGAGGTAGTGGGCCAGCCTGCCCCCAACCTGGACTGGGGAGGTAACCCAAGCAGACCTCTCAGGGTGTCTGCTTGGGTTGGGATGCTGACCGAGTGCTGGGGCCTGTTCGGTTCCCACCTCTGCTGCCCCAGCCTCTGAAACGCCCCTTTGCTGTCGATACTGTGGATAAACGTGAGGCTGAAGAATGGCCTGTCAGGTCTGCCCCATGACCCCTGGCTTGCTGTTTATGGGGTGTAGGAGTCTTATCCTTTACAGCAGCACTCTAGTACACTGCCTTGTATTCGTCCATTTTCTTCATGTAAGCCTCTGTCTGCTCACCAAATAGAGACAGAGGCTCACATGGGAAGTCCATGGCATTTGACTGAGTATCTTGGGTAAAGTTAGTAGTCCAGAGCAAAGCAAATCTTCTTAATGATGCGGAAGAAGCCATTTGTCTGACTGCAGCGTCACTGGAATCCATTTTCCTGAAATCCTTGTCTGGAGGATGTGATGCTAAAGGAATGCCTGTCATCAATCAATCAAAATCTTTATTTAATCAGGCGAAACACCATTGAGCAAAAAAAACAGGTATGTTGTTCATCTACACTATTTGGCATGTCCCTTTCAGGATCGCTGGAAGGTGTTTAAGCTGGCTCCTCCCACCCACCCAGGTGGTATATCCCTCGGCTCCGCCCCATGATGCCAGATCTTAGCCCGCTGGAAGCCAGGTTGTGTGCATTCAATCAATCAATCAATCAATCAAATCTTTATTTATTCAGGCGAACATCATTGAGCAAGGCTCATTTACAAGATGGACCTTGCACAGCAATTACATCACATACTTATGAGACAGTTATACATACAGAAGAAAGGAAAATGTTATTTATAACACAATAATATACAGAGAATTCACATGTTAAAGCTTGGCTAAGAAAGTTAAACTAACATCTACAATATGTACAGTACATATATATCTCAATGAGGATCATGACAGTCACTCACATAATGAGTACAAGGATGCTGAAGGAATATTGGGTGCTATATACTGGCGGTGTCTGACTGGAAGGATATGCCATATGTGATTGGAATATGGTTTGTGGGATGACTATTCTATCTCTAGCAATAGCAGCTGCATTTCTCTGTGAAGAAGGCTGTACAGTGCGGCTTGAAGGATGTAAATGGAATGATAATGGACAGTTTAAGGGATTTTAGTACGGTGTTCCATGCTATGGCTAGAGAATAGCTGATTGCTGCCCTCCCTATTTTGGTGCTGACTTTGGGCAATTTGAGCAGGATGATATTGTTGCTTCTTAGGGCATAGGAGCTAGGAGTGGTCAGGTTGAAGCAGTCCAGGATATAGCTTGGGAGTTTTTTTTGATAAAGCTCTGTAGATCCATAGAGCTGCATTTCTGCTCCTCCTGACATTTGCAGCCGAGGAGGTTGGGTGGGTCTGTGTGGATGAACAACATATACCACTCCTAGAACTACTGTTACAGGTGAGTAACCTGTTCTTCTGGGAGCGTGGATATGTTGCTCATCCACACTTCTTGGCAGACTCCAAGCAGTTCTCCGGGAGGAGGGAGGACAGGCGCACACCCCCTACTTAGGGAATAAAGACTGGAGAACCGAGGCCCCAAAACCAGAATCCCAGCGAGCCTCAAGGTCGATGTGGTAGTGGGTAATGTAGGTGTTTGCTGACTTCCAGGTAGCAGTCCAACAGATTTCCTGGATAGGGATGTCCCTGGATGCAGCCACCGATGCAGCAGTATGGTGGGTAGAATGAGCTCTTATCCCTCTGGGAGGCTCTTTGCCCGCCAAATCATAGCACAGACCTATACATGATGTAATCCATCTTGCTATGGTCCGTTTGGCTGCAGGTCTGCCAGAAGCGGCTTTAGCAAAAGTGACAAACAGCTGGTGAACCTCTCCAGGAATTTCCACCGTTCTTTCCTTATAATAGAAGAGAGCATGTCTCAGGTCCAAAGTATGGAGCCTGTACTCAGCATCAGAGGTGTAGTTAGGGTAGTATACCAGTAGAGTCAGCACCTGGTTAAGGTGAAACTCTGACACCACCTTCGTAAGGAATTTCGGGTGGGGGCGCAGGACAACTTTGTCCCTGTGAAAGACCAGATAAGGGGAGTCCACCAAAAGTACCTGGAGCTCCCCTGTCCTTCTGGCTGACATGATAGCCACCAGGAAGGCAGTCTTCCATGACAAGTGCCAAAGGGCATGGCCCAGAACTCGTAGAGGGATCACCAGTGACACGGATGGATTGGGACATGAAAGAACGCATACTGGAGATCCAGAGAACAAAACCACACGCCTAGTTCCAAGGATGGTATGATCTGAGCCAGAGTGACCATCCTGAAGGTGCGCAGCCTTTGGAACTTGTTCAGGCCGTGCAGATCGAGAATGGGGTTCCTGCCCCCCGCATCCGTTTTGGGACCAGGAAGTACCTGGACACAAACCCTGGGCTTGGAGGGGGGGTCCGCCACCTTGCTGAGCACCTCCTTTTGGAGGAGCAGAGCTATCTCGGCTCGATGAGCAGACAAGAGGCTGTGGAACTGGTGGCGCCCCGAGGCGACTGCTTTCCGAAGGGAGGGATCTGCTCGAATTCCAGGGCAGACCCCTGACCACTTCCAACACCCAGCGGTCCATGGTGATGCGGACAAGGTGGAAAGAGTGGCTGAACCGTCCCCCAGCGGGGGGACCCAGGGAAGGGGTGACTAGGCTGAGTGTGGTACCCCTCAGCCCGTCACTGGGCAGGACTGGAGGAAGGGCCAGCCGAGGAGACACCTGGACTTTTCCTTCCAGGCTTCCTGCTGGAGGAAGCAGCAGGCTTGGCCTTGGAGCGCCAAGTGTGAGCCTGCCGGCCCTGCTGCTCGTGCTGCTGGGCCCGTTGTGCCACAGAGACGGAAGGGTGAAAGGGCTTACACTGTTGTCGTCAGCCTTTGTCCTTCTGGGTAGATGTGACAGAGTCCAAGGTGGCATTGGACTTCTTGATCCTTTGGAGACAGCCCTCCACCTCGGGCTCGAAAAAGTCAGTGTCCAAGAAGGGGACATTTGCCAGCTTATGCTGGGTATTTGCCGTGAAGGTAGAGATCCTCAGCCAAGCTCTGTGGCACATGGCTACTGCGGCCACTACTAACTGGGCACAAGAATCTCCGATGTACAGAGCAGTCTGGAGCTGTTGCTTGGCCACCGCCCTTCCCTGATCCCATACCTGCTTGACCGTCGTCTGAAGGTCAGCCGGGAGATGAGGAAGCACCTCATCCAGGGAGCCCAAAAGGGCATGTGAAAAGTGTGCCATCAGAAGAGCCGAGCTAGCCTGTCGAAGGCCTAGGGAGGAGGCAGTGTAAACTTTACGCCCAGAGTAGTCCAGCTTTTTGGACTCCCTGTCCAGAGGCTTCTCTACGTCCCTGGCATTTCCGGAGTGCCAGAAAATGCTATCAGTTACCAGCCTTTCAGCCGAGGGGTGCTCTGAAAAACCGGACAGGGAACCAGTCGGGACTGCATATTTGCGGGCCATCCTGGCCGAAGGCGCAGGACAGGAGGAAGGCCGCTGCCACAATTCCAAAGTCGGACCAACAATGGCCTCAGCCACAGGGAAGGCCTCCGTAGAGGAATTCCCTCGGTCCAAAATCTCCGTGAGGAGATATCTGGCCCATTTCTGCACGGGTTCGAGCTGCATCCCAGTAGACTCTGAGAGGAGCAGAAGAATACCGAGGAACAAGGATGGGCTCTCCTCAACCGAAAGACCCCGGGAGGATTCCAGGTTGAGGGACTTTGAATACAGAGAGGAGTCGTCGGACTCCGAGGAGTCCTCAACAGCCGCCGACCACCTGAGCCACCCTCCACTCGCCTAGGTCAATCGGGGTTGAGAGTGACCGACAACCTGTGAGGCAAGCCCTGACCCGACCCAGAAACCTTGCTCGGGGCCCCAGTCTTCGGCTGAGGAGGCGGTAGTTCCACCACAATGGGTGGAGCAGCTTGTTTCGGCCAAACAATCTGCGCCGGAATCGGCTTCTCGACCAAGGAACCGAGGGCAGTAGATTGCCTCAAGCAGCAGCCACTTAACTGCCGGGGAAGGAACGGAGTCGGCTTGTTACTAGTCAATAAGAGCTGTTGCAACATCATATCCTCGTAGCACCAGTGCAAACTTGCGTTGGGGTCTCTCTTCCGAGGAGGAAGATGAGGATGAGCAGCGACGCCGCTTTCTGTGATGCCAGGACCGAGACTGCAGATGTCGGCGGGACCAACCCGACATGGAAGAAGACCGAGACCGTCAGGGTGGCCGACGGTGGGTCGAAGAAAGGTCAGGGGAGACCCGTACATTCTCTGGTTCACGGTCCTTGACCAGGGACTTAGGCTCGAGAGGCCAAGGCAAGTCCTCAGGAGGCACCGGAGGAACCGGTGAAAGAGGGTTGTCAGCCTCTCCAGTCAACAGCCTGTCCAACGGGTCGAGGAAAATCTCGATTGCATCGACGGGAGTCTCAGTCAGCTGGCCTGACGGGGACACCGAGAAGCCAGCGGCCTTGGCTGCAACCTCAACCAAAGTCGACAGAAGACGGTCAGGGGAATGAGATCTCTGCCACTCCCACGAACGTCGACGTTGGGACTTACCTTTCGGGTCCTTTTTGACCGGCTGAAGCGAGTCCATGAAAGCCCTTCTCCCTTGGTGGAGAGGTACCGACAAAGCTCCCGAAAGGAAGCAGTGTAGGAAGAGCCCAAGGAGAGTGGGATAAACGCTGACACCGAGGAAGATGAAGCAGCGGCCTGGGCCGCCTCCTCCTTGAGGGCGATTAACTGGTCCAGCTGCTCAGCAGTGACCGCAGCAGAGGTCAACGCCCAACGGGCCTCCTTTGATTTACCGGTGGAAACCGTTTCTCTGGGCACCCCAGATGGAGTCGGGTGGCGTAGTCTTTGAGGACAGATGCCGACAAGGACTGGCACAGATCGCAGGCCTGCGGATCGTGGCAAAGACCAAGGCAGTAGATGCACGTGGCATTGTGGGTCGGTCCGAGATATCTTCTGCCCACAAGGGCACCAACGGAAACCAGGAGTCGATTTTGAATCATCGCATCCGCGAGGGAAGAGGAAGACCGAAGTCGCGTAAACTTCAAAACTATTTTCGGAAATACCAAAGGTTTAAGATCCAGGCCTAAAGACGCAAGAGCGCTCAGGAGGGAACCTGAGCTTCCAAGCAGTAAGGAAGATCTGGCGTCATGGGGCGCAGCCAAGGGTTTTACCACTCGGGGTGGGTGGGAGGAGCCAGCTTGAAGACTTTCCAGCACATCTTAAAGCGGTAAGGTACCTGCCAAGAAGTGTGGATTGAACAACATATCCACGTCCCCAGAATGGAAAATCTTTTCCATTTGAAGGCATAACATTTCCTGGTCGATTCCTTTCTAGATGCCTCCACCATGGTGTAGACATCTTCGGAAAGACCCAAAGCCTGGAAGTCTAGCCGCTCAGGTACCAGGCTGTGAGGTGCAGGGACTGAAGGTCTGGATGGAACACCTTCTTCCCCTGGTTCAGAGGATATCAGGTCCAGGCGTGTACAAAGCCGCTCTGGGGGCCTGCAGTTGAGGCTGAGGAGATCTGGATACCAGAACTGGCGCGGCCAATCTGGGGCTACCAGGATCACCTTTGCCTTGTCCCTCCTCACCTTGAGTAACACCTTGTGGATCAAGGGAAATGGAGGGAAGGCGCAGAGGAGGCCTGGGGTCCACAGCCTCAAAAACGCATCCCCCTGCAGCGAGTTCTGCCGAGGGGGATGGGCATGATACAGCCTCAGCTTGGTGTTGTCCCTGGAGGCAAACGGGTCCACCAATGGTTTTCCCCCAATGGGAGAACAGGCTGTAAGCTACCTCTGGATGGAGAGACCAATCATGGAATGTCTGGCCTAAACAGCTGACAGCATCTGCCAGCTGGTTCAAGGCTCCTGCCACATGGATGACTAGGAGATCTGCCTACAATTGGCTTATGAGGGTCCAGATGCGGAGCGCCTCCTTGCATAGCAGACGGGAATGCGTGCCGCCCTGTTTGCTGAGGTAGTACATGGTCATGGTATTGTCCATCTGGACTTATTTTATTTTATTTTTTTTTTATTTATTTAGTTGTTTAACCAGGTATAGCACACTAAGCTGAAAGCTTTTTTACAGGAGCAACCTGGGAGCACAAGGAGGTTAAGTGACTTGCTCACGGTCAGACAGTATGCAAGTGGAAGCTGTGGGATTCAAACCCAGGTCTGGTCTGCTGGATGTCACCAGATTTGCAGCTCAGAGCCTTAGACCACTGCGCTATACTGCCTCCACATGACTTGAACCACTTGACCCTGGAGCTGAAGAGCAAAAGCGGACAGTGCCAGTCTGACTACTCTAAGCTCCAACAGGTTGATGTGGCATCAGGACCCCTCGGGGGCCCAGAACCCGTGGGCCCTTTCGTCCCCCATGTGGGCTTCCCAGCCCATGAGAGAGGCATCAGTCGTAAGGATGACTGTCGGCTCGGGGCGGACAAATGGGATCCCTTCCTGCAACCGGTCTGGGGCAGTCCACCATTGGAGAGCGTCCCACATCTTCTAGGTTACAGTGATCAGCTGGTCAAAGTGACCGTATTGCTGAGTCCACTGGCCAGCCAGCTCCCACTGGAGGGGGTGCATGTGCCAACGGGACCAACGGACCACTGAGGTGCACATCGCCATGTAACTCAGAAGGCACAGAAAGTCCTGGGCAGGGCACAAGTGCCCAACCAGAAATGATCGGGCAAAGAAGGAGAGAACCTCCGCCCTGTCCGCTGGGAGCCGAGCTCTGGCTTGACAAGAGTCGAGCTCTGCCCCGATGAAGCCCATCACCTGAGAGGGCACGAGTTCCAACTTGGCCTCGTTGATCAGGAGGCCAAGCTGGGGGCAGGTTTGCAGGGCCAGATCCCTGGACCTCTCCACCTCATGTAGGGAGGAACCTGCCAAGAGCCAGTCGTCGAGATAAGGGTAGATTCTAACTCCTCGATGCCAAAGATGGGCAGCCACCACTGCAATGCATTTGGTGAAGACCCGTGGGGCCAATGACGGGCCAAACGGCATGGCTCGGAACTCATACAGGGTCTCCTCGACCCTGAAGCGGAGAAACCGCTGATGGGATGGACGGATTGGGATGTGAAAGAACGCGTCCTGTAGATCTAGTGAGTAGAACCACGTTTCGCTCCAGGGATGGTATGATTTGGTTCAGAGTTACCATCCAGAGGGAGTGAGACCCAATATATTGATTCAAGTCAGAGAGATCTAGGATGGGGCCCCAACCCCCCGTCCGCTTGGGCACCAGGAAGTACCTGGACACGAAGCCTGAGTCTGCTGGAGAATCCGGCACTGCAGCTACTGCCTCCCTGTGGAGGAGCTGAGCTACGTTGTCTCGAAGAGCAGACTGGGTGTAAGCCGAGATCTTTTCCTACCGAGAGGCGCGGGCTCGGATAGGAGGGTACTGCTCAAATTCAAGAGGCAGTCCCTGACTAACTACTTCCAAGAACCCACCTGTCCGAAGTGATATCGGACCAGGCGGAAAGGAAGTGGCAGAGCCAACTCCCCACGGAAGGATCCAGAGCTGGCGTGACGGGTATACGGGTGGAAACCCCCGACTCGTCACTGAGCAGGCTTACAGGAGAAGGAGGCTCCAGGACCTGCGCCTCGGCCTCCCTTACGGGGCTGCTGAGGACCCTGCTTGGGCCGTGGGCACCAAGCTTGAGCCTGCTGCTGTTGCCACTGCTGCCAGCCTCCTTGATAAGAGGGCTGCAAGACTGCAGGGGAAGAATGCCGAAATGGCTTCTTCTTTCTCTTCTGTTGGTTGTTGCCCGAAGAACCCTTAGCAGAAGTAGCATCCAAAGTGGCATTAGACTGCTCTATATGCTGAAGGTGACCAGCCACTCCGGGACCGAACAAATCGGTGCCTAGGAAGTGCACATCAGCAAGCTTATGCGGAGTATCTGCCGGGCTATCCCCTCTCTTGAGAATATCAGTGACAGGGTACTACCCCGTTTTCTGGATGGACTCTAGGGGCATTCCGGTAGAGTCGGAGATGAGGCGGAGGATGCCCTGGAAGGAGGAAGGGCCTTCCTCCAACCCTGCCACGGACAACTCATCATCCCAGAGATGTGAGTGTAGTCCGGAGATGTCAGAGTCCGAAGAATCGTGGTACAGCGGTCTGCCGCCTATGTCACCCTCGATGCACAAGGCGATCCGGGGTGACCATAATTGACAGATGCTGGGGAAGCCTGGTGTCTTACAGTCCTCTTTCGAGGGGGCCCTTCCCTCAGACTGCTTAGGCGGTGATTCCACCCTAATCGGTGGACAGACCGGGATAGGCCGAACCGGGATACGGGCCGGCCCCACGGGTGGAGGAACCAATGGCTTTGGTTCCGGAGGGGTCGGTTTCGGCCTGGGAGGCGAAAGCCAAGGGATGGCCAGAGTAGGCGGCGGAGCCGGCTTTTGCCCGGACAGGATCAGCTGCTGCCACATAAGATCTTCATAGCATCGGAGTTTCCACCGAAGCCTCTCCTTGTCCGAGGAGAATGAGGATCTGTGGCGTCGCCTATTTTTAGAGCGCTTATGGCTCTTTCTCGGTCGTTCGGCCGAGGTGGTTCCGGATCTCGACCAAGATCGGGGAGGCTGACTCAGTCAATGAGGGGACACCGGGATCGGTTATACCAGAGGGTCTGGAACCTGGTCCTTGATGGGGACACCAGCAGGATGGGTCTCCTCATCAGGGAAGACGAGGACCGGAGTCCTTTCCAAGGAGGAGTCGGGCTGAACTGGCGACAAGGGGTCGATTGGGTCGAGAACCATCTCGACCTCGTCGACCACTTCCTCAGTCCCCTAGCCAGACGGAAGGTCAGTGAAGCCGGTGGCCGAGGATGCCATTTCGACCAAAGTCGAGAGCGTGTGTTCCTGGGACTCTGACCTTTCTCAGTCCCAAGAACATCTTTGTTGGGACGAAGACGACGGGTCCTTCTCTCTCTTCCAAAAGTGGAAGGAGTGCGAGCTCGAGGGCGCCTCACCCTGGGTGGGAAGAGACTGGCACAACTCCTTGAAGGAGGCCGTAAAGGTGGAGACAAGGTTCAGCGGAACGAAGAAGCTTCGATTGGCCGAAGCTTGAGCTGCTTCCTCCTCAAATGCTTTCATTGGTTCCAGCTGTTCGGCGCATCCCGCAACCGCGGAAACCGCCCACCTAACCCCCTTCAATTTCACCGGCGGGTTCCTTTTCTCCTGTCTCCCCAGCTTCAAACACATCTTGTGGTCGTCCAGGACATTGGAATGGAAGGCCAGTCAAAAACTTCACGACGAGGTGTCATATCCAACACCTAGTAAGTAAATGTACATTAGGTGGGTATCACTGCGCGATATCTTTTGGCCTCAGGGGCACCAGCGAAATCCGGAGGAAGATTTTTCCTCCATGGCAGATGTGGAGAAAGCAAAATCGCTAACTCAAACGAGTTTAAGAATAAGTTTCAGTAAAAAACAACAATTAGAATCCAGGGCCTACGATATGCTTTGAGAGCACGAGGGAACTTGCAACTTCCAGCAGAAAGGAAGATCTAGCGTCATGGGGCAGAGCAGAGGTATATACCACCCCGGTGGGTGGGAGGAGCCAGCATAAAGACCTCTGGCAAGATTTAAAGGGAAAAGGGACATGCCAAGAGGTGTGGATTAACATATCCACGCTTCTAGAATAAAGTCTTCACAGCCCAACCACTGAGGGAGTGAAGACCAAAAACAGAGAAGTGAGCTCGGTGGATGGTGGGTGGGCGTGTGAATAAATAGTGGAGACTTCGTCCAAGAAGATCAAGAATTACGGTAAGTACATAATTTCTATATCTTCCTGGACACACAATCTCCACCACTCATTAACACTAATGGGAGAGTACCAAGCTAAAAATCCCCCGAGATGGGTGGCAGGAGATAAAGAGCTCACATACTTAGGACAGCAGTCTATTAAGAATAGTCCTGTCAAATGACAGATTTCATCTGGCATGGACATCCAAGGCGCAGTGTTTAACGAAAGTATGCACTGAGCACCAAGTAGCCGCAACTGCTCTCGTAGAGTGAGCGTACACTCTGCCTTCCAGCTTGCCTTCTGCCACAGAACAGCAGTGGCGAAGGCATGCCACCAGCCACGCTGAAATGCATCTAATAGCGACAGGTTGACCCAGCCGGGTCTCACTGAAAAACACAGTTGTTCAGCCTTGCAAATTTCTTTTGTTCTATCTAGATAGAATCGCAGTGCTCTCATAACATCCAGTGAATGAAGGGTATGCTCCACTTCATTCTTGAAGTTCGCAAAGTAGGTAGGCAGGACTAAAGGTTGGTTTAGATGGAATTCTAAGACAACTTTAGGGAGAAACTTAGGATGAGTCCTAAGAACTACTCTGTCCTTGCGAAATACAACGTATGGGGGGGGTCTGTGACCAGTGCATGTATTTCAGAAACTCTACGGGCCAAAGTAATGGCCACCAGGAAGGCCGTTTTCCAAGTGAGGAACTTCAAGTCACAAGTAGCTAGAGGCTCGAAAGGTTTACAAGTGAGCATGTGTAGCACAAGGTTAATGTCCCAGGCTGCAACTGGACATCTGATAGGAGGTCTAGTATGCAGAATACCCCTAAGAAACCTCTTAACTACAGGTAACAGCTAGTGACATGGAAAGTACCGGCTCATGATATCAGGGCAAGTAGGTCTGGGCTGCACTTGTAGAGAAGAGAAATTACCGGTAAGCTAATAGCACATACCCTAACAAGTTCTACTCAATAAGAATGTATATGCTACTGGAGCTGTTCAAGGTTACAGCAGTTTAAAATCTACTTTCAGCTCCCATGAGCTGAAACAATTCCCGACATCCTCACTGAGCTCTTTGCTGCAGATTTGGCCCAGCCTGCCATCCCTACCCAACAGCACCCAGCTGGCGCGGGGATCGCTCCGCCAGCAGGCGGTGGCGGCACCTTAGCCGACTCAGGGAACCACGAGGCCGGGAGGGATAGCAAGGGAGCACTCGGGAAAGCCGCAGCCAATCACCTGCCATCCCTACCCCACAGCACCCAGCTGAGCGCCGGGGCTTCGCTCCGCCAGCGGGCGGTCGGCAGCACCTTAGCCGACTCAGGGAACCACGAGGCCAGGAGGGACAGCGAGGGAGCACTCGGGAAAGCAGCAGCCAAATCGGTAAGCGAGTGTTCTTCTAGGCACAACAGCCGATTGACTCTCCTGCCCCACTGACTTACACTGACTCAGCCTGCCTTGCCGAAATCTGTCTGGGACTTGATTTTTCTTCCCTGTATTCTTGCAAAATTCCCAAAAAAAGAGCTGTCTTCTATTTCTGCTGCATCTGTAAAGGGAACTGTTGATTTTGATTGTATTCTGCTGCAATTCTAAATCCTGATAGCTGAAGTGGGCCAGACGCTGAGGCGCCACTTTCCTTCCTTTAAATGTGTAATTTACCTAAAAGGTGCTGTTTTCTGCTATTGTAATTGCTAGGGGAAACTGCTGTTTTATTGCTATTTACAGTGATTACAACTCCTTTTTTTGCATTTGCAAGGTGGGCCAGACGCTGAGGCGCCACAGCACCCCAAACAGTCTTTTGTTGTGCAGATTTAGTCAGTGACTATCAGGAACACTAGTTTCTGCTTTTATTTAACTGCTGCACCCTCCTCTGTCTCTCTTCAGACTGCCATCCCTACCCCACAGCACCCAGCTGAGCACCGGGGCTTCACTCCGTCAGCGGGCGGTCGGTGGCACCTTAGCCGACTCAGGGAACCACGAGACCAGGAGGGACAGCGAGGGAGCACTCGGGAAAGCCGCAAAATTTTTGCCCACCCGACCTTCTCCCTCTCTTGTGTGTTACTTCATAGGCATCTTCCCGCTGAAATCTCTTCCCCGCCCTCAACATTATTCTAAACCAACAGACTGTCACATCGGTTTTGCTGATCCAACCAATCAGCACCTTCACTACTCCCCCGATAGCCAACTACCAATATCTCTCTCATAATGGGGAGTTTACTTCTGATACTCCTTTCACTGTCAGCCATGGGGTTCCACAAAGAAGATGTCCCTGTCACACAAACTAGGGTGATCCATCCGCCCAGTCTCTCTGAACCATCCCCTTTGGCTGACGCTCAAACCCTCACATATGCTCTACCATTGCTGCATCGACTACAGTGGTGTGATCACCATAAAGATGCACATACCACCACACATGTATTTCAACCAAGGCTCCACTGCTGGATATACAGATCCCCCACTAAGCCTAACCACCAAACTGCTTCTTGGTTTCTCGACACAATCTCTTAAACCCACGGGGAGCACCCCTAAAGAGTGGCAACAGAATAAAAAAAGGAGGACCAAAGACAGCCCCCTCTCCCCATCACTGGCAGCCCTCACGAAACTCCTGCTCTTTCTATTACTCTGTATTGGTAACGTGGAAATCAACCCTGGACCTCCTGAATGTATCACCTCTCCATCAGACCTAACCTCAATTAAAGGCCTCAGTTTCCTGCATATTAATGTATGCAGTCTGTTGAAAAAACTCACACTGATACAAGCCTGGGTTGCCCATACCTTGCCAGACTTTCTCGTGGTATCTGAGACATGGTTCAAACCCACCACAGCAGACAGGGATGTTAACCTACCTATACCAGCTATTCAGAGCTGATCACCAAACAAGGGGAGGTGGAGTAGCCATATATGCAAAATCCGGTATACCTGTATCCTGTACTGCTGCAACATCTATGCCCAAGGAGTTTGAATGCCTATCCCTAAAAGTCTCTCTCCCCCCAATACAGCAGCTTTTCAGCTAGTTGGATGCTACAGACCCCCTTCTGCTGAACACAAGCTTTTATCCCACCTGGGGAACCTGCTCAAACCCAGCACTGAAGAAGTCATTATTCTAGGTGACCCGAATTTCAACTGGCTTACCCAGGCAACTGCACCTCTGGTATCATTCTGTGATACATAAGGGTTCACACAGCTAACTAATGAACCAACAAGAATTAATGCAAGGAATAGTAATAACAGCACACTACTTGATATCATGCTAGTGAATAAACCACATCTATTCACACACGCTGGAGTGCTTCTCTGTGATATAAGTGATCACTGCCCCATCACAGGGGTAAGATCTATCAGCATAACAACAAGCCCTGCAAAATTCCTCATGAGGAGATCCAAGAAAAACATCAATATTGAAGGATATTTGCATGATCTAGCTCGCTCTCCACACTGGCAAGAGTTTTATCTTGCCCATTCTGTTGAAAAAGCTCAGCAGGTGCAAATAGCATTATAATAAATGCCCTTAACACCCATGCCCCAATCCCTAGTATCCGAATAAAAAACAAATCCTGTCGTTGGTTTACAGCTGACCTCAAAGCTGCACTGCTGGAGAGAGACAAACTCTGGAAAATGGCAAGAAAAACCAAGAATGCAAGTGACTGGATGATCTTTAGGAAAGCCAGGAATAGATGCACCAAGAAAGTTAGGGATGCAAAGGTTGCCTTCTACTTGGCCAAGTTCAACTCCTCCTACAATAATCCTGCTAAGTTTTGGGGCACCATCAAGGGTATGGTGGGGCAGGACGCTAAAACTCCCCTTCCAACTCAATTACACAACAGTTATGGCCCTATCACTGGCAAAATGGAAATTCTGGATGCCTTCAATAACCACTTCTCAACGGCTGGCCTTGCCTTTGACACCTCTCCGGCTAACCTGCTGAGGGAACAATTAAGCTCCCATTACATTGGTGATCAGAGAGTTGACTCTACCTTCAGCTTCAAATCTATACTGTTGAAACAAGTAGAAGATCTATTATGGCAACTGGATACCAAAAAAAGCGCAGGGGCAGACTCTCTGGACCCCTACTTTCTAAAGATTGCATGCCATGCACTTGCAGTCCCCCTAACACACCTCTTTAACCTATGCCTAAACTCTGGCTCTATTCCCACACTGTGGAAAACAGCTCAAGTGGTTCCCCTTCTAAAATCAGGGGACCCTATGGATCTTAATAATTACAGGCCCATTTCCATTCTACCAGTGCTATCCAAGATGCTGGAGAAATTAGTGAGTAACCAGTTAAGGGAGTATCTTGACAATGCTAACCTCCTAAACCCAGCTCAATCTGGATTCAGGGCCAAGCATAGCACTATCACTGCACTAGCCAAGGTCACAAATGACTGGCAATCCGAGTTAGATAAAAAGAATGTCTGTGCAGTATTCCTGGACCTGAGCAAAGCATTCGATACTGTGTACTACGAGCTACTACTTTCAACCCTGCACTCCATTGGCCTAGATCCACCCTCCCTTAAGTGGTTCAGATGCTATCTCACCGGTCGGTCACAGCAGGTAAAAGCTGAAGGTGACCTATCCCCATTAAAACCATTGTCAAGAGGAGTCCCCCAAGGTTCTATTCTGGGTCCTATCCTTTTTGCCATTTATATAAATAACATTGATTCGACCCTTACCAATTCCTCTGTACACCTCTTTGCTGATGACACTGTTCTGTATGTCAGCAACCTTTAGCCCGCAGTTGCTCGTGAAATCCTACAAACAGAATTCTCCTTGCTACAATATCAGCTACTCGGAAAAAAGCTTCTGTTTAATGCAAAGAAAACTAAAGCAATGATGTTCACAAATCAAAGCTCCACCAGCACATCCTCTTCAATCATTCTCCCCCAGCTATGCACTATGCTTGGAGAAAATCTGGAGTATGTAGAAAACTTCAAATACACTACCGGTCAAAAGTTTTAGAACACCCCCATTTTTCCAGTTTTTATTGAAATTTACGCAGGTTAATGTCTCAATGTACTCTGAAATTAAAGCATAGAACAGATAAACAATTGGAGATAAAAAAGAAATCATAGAATCATTTTAACAAAATTTAATCTAAATTTTTGACTCAAAGTAGCCACCTTTTGCAGATATACTGTAACCACCGAACACACTCATGGCATTCTTCCTACAATGGACATCAAATATTGTTCGGGAAGTTCTTCCTAACACTGTTGCAGAAGTTCCCACAAATGTGTTGCACTTGTAGGTTGCTTTGCTTTCACCCTTTTGTCCAGTTCATCCCAAACCAGCTCGATGGGGTATAAGTCTGGAGACTGTGCTGGCCATTCCATGATTTGAAGCCTACCGTCTTGATATTTTCCTCGAAGGTAGTTCTGACATAGCCTGGAGGTGTGTTTTGGGTCATTATCTTGCTGTAGGATGAACCCCTGACCAACTAGGCGTAGACCAGAGGGTACTGCATGGCGCTGCAAAATGCTGTGGTAGCCCTTTGGTTCAGGGTGCCAGTCACTCTGTGCTGTTGTCCTGTGAGCCGCCTATCCATAAGCTGTTGACTCTCAGAAACTTGTCTTCTGATTCTGTTGTGGCTTTGGGTCTGCCAGACCTCTTCCTGTCAGAGTTTCCTCAGTTTCCAAGTGCCTTTTGATGGTGTAGGAAACTGTACTCACTGACACCTTGGCTTTCTTTGCAATTTCTCTACAGCAGTTTTTGCTAACCTGAACTTTTTTTTAGCCTCTAGCAGTTTACCGCTTACCTTTGCGCCATTTCAGGTTATTCACTGGACTTGAATTGCTTAAATTTCAATAAAAACTGGAAAATTGGGGGTGTTCTAAAACTTTTGACCGGTAGTGTACCTAGGTGTGTGGATTGACAACAGACTTGACTTCACTCATCATTTAGAAGAACTGTTAAAAAAGCTTCGCCAAAGGCTTGGCCTTCTCTATAGATTAAAACCCTTCCTAAACAGAGACTCAAAGATGAGGTCAGTCCAGGCCATTTTTCTATCAGTTGTTGACTATACAGACTTCCTTTATAGTCACTGCCCCATCTCCTACCTTCACAAGTTGGATACCTTATATCATAGAGCAATAAGGTTCAATACAGATCTGCCATCTAATACCCATCGTTGCTCTCTTTATGCTGCAGTTGGGTGGGTTTCCCTTCACCTCAGAAGGAACAGAAATGCAGCACTAAGGATTTACAGAGCGTTGTCAAAAAAACTTCCAAACTATATCCTGGACTGCTTCACCCAGACCTCTCCTAGCTCCTATGCCCCAAGAAGCAACAACATCATCCTGCTCAAATTGCCCAAATTCAACACCAGGCTAGGAGGGCAGCAATCAGCTATTCTCTAGCTATAGCATGGAACACCCTACAAAATCCCTAAAACTGTCCAATATCATTCCATTTGCATCCTTTAAACAGCATTGTACAGTCTTCTTCAAAGAGAAATGCAGTTGCTACCGCTAGAGCTAGCATTGTCATCTCACAAATCTCCCTTCCAAACCATATATGGCATATTCCTTCCAGACAGACACCCCATCTTATGGCACCCAGTAATACCTTCACCATCCTAGTATTATGTTGAGTGTCTGCCATGGCCCCCCCACCTGGGATATGTATATACTGTACATACTGTAAATATTAGCTTAACTTTCCTGTAACCGTTTTTTGTCATGTGAATTTACCGTACATCACTGTTTATAAACGTTATTTTCCCCTGTATGTATAACTGTTTTATATAAGTGTATTGATGTATCTGTTGTGTATCAACTATTGAACCTTGACCTTATCAGGTCCATCTTGTAAATGAGCCTTGCTCAATGATGTTCACCTGAATAAATAAATATTTGATGATGATGATGATTTGAAGGAATTCAGCCCTTTTTATGGGTGGCAGGGCTCAGAAGGCCTGGCGCTTTTTTTCTCGGCAGTTAAGAAATTCAAAAAAGTCAAATCACGTCGGGTTCGGCTACGTGGAGTGAGGTGACCCAAACTGGCAGAGTACTTGGTTAAAATGAGCTCCACTCAAGGCTGCAGCAGTTTAAAAATTATGTTCTGCTCCAGTGAGCTAAAACAATCCCCCCCCCCCCACATACTCACTGAGCTTAGATGAGTTATTTCCTGCAGAGTTGAAGAAATTCGGCCCTTTTTATGGGCTGGCAGGACTCTGAAGGTCTGGCGCCTTTTTTCTCGGCAGTTAAGAAATTCAAAATAATTAAGTCGGGTTCAACTCCATGAGCAAGCTGACCCAAACTGGCTCAGTACTTGGTTAAAATGAGCTCTGTTCAAGGTTGCAGCAGTTTAAAAGTTAGTTTCAGCTCTGGTGAACTGAAACAATCCCCGACATCCTCACTGAGCTCAATGAGCTCTAACAGTGAGAATATCAGAACTCAACATACACATACAATGAGAATAGATGGCATAGGAGACATATACTGGAAGCAGTAAAGCGCAGAGGTTTAAGGCTCTGAGCTACAAATCTGAAGACCTGGGTTTGAATCCCACAGCCCCCATTTGCATACTGTGTGACCCTGAGCAAGTCACCTAACTTCCCTGTGCTCCCAGGTTGCACGTGTAAACAAGCTTTCAGCTTAGTGTGCCACTCTGGTTAAACAACTGGAAAGAAACAAAAAAAAGTGAATGACATCAGAACTCAACATACATATACAATGAGAACAGATGGTATAAGAGAAATAAAAGAGTGAAGGAATATCAGAACTCCATACATATACAATGAGAGCATATGGTACAGGAGAAATAAAAACAGTGAGGGATATCAGAACTCCATACATATACAATGGGGCCTGATGGGATTCATCCCAGAATTCTAATAGAACTAGTGACACCACTGACTACCCTTTTTAACAAATCATGGGAGGAGGGGGTGGTACCCGAGGACTGGAGGAGGGCAGATGCGATTCCCCTTCACAAAAGTGGGAGCAAGGCAGAAGCAGGAAACTACAGACCTGTTAGTTTAACCCCAGTGATAGGGAAAATGATGGAATCACTTCTGAAGGAAAGAACTGTCGAGTATCTAGAGGCCAGAGGGGCACAGGACCCTAGGCAGCATGGATTCACAGTGGGAAGGTCATGCCAGACAAATTTGATAAATTTCTTTGACTGGGTGACCAAAGTAGTAGATCAGGGAGGGGCTGTGGACATGGCCTACCTAGACTTTAGCAAGGCATTTGACATAGTCCCACACAAAAGATTAATATACAAGTTAGCCAGCCTGGTAGTGGGTCCCAAGATGACAGCCTGGGTAAAGAATTGGCTGGAGAATAGGACACAGAGATAATAGTAAATGGAGTCCACTCAGAAGAAAGGAGGGTTACTAGTGGGGTACTGCAGGGTTCAGTATTAGGACCGGTCCTCTTCAATGTCTTTATAAGCGACATTGCACAAGGACTGGAAGGAAAAGTATGTCTCTTTGCAGATGACACAAAGATCTGCAACCGAGTTGATGCACTGGGTGGGGTGGAAAGGATGAGAAGGGACTTGGCAAGGTTAGAGGAATGGTCAAATGTATGGCAGCTTGGATTCAATGCTAAGAAGTGCAAGGTAATGCACCTGGGAAAGAAAAACCCAGGAGAAGAGTACACAATGGGGGGTGAGATACTAACAACAACAAAAATGGAAAGGGACCTGGGGGTAGTCATATCAGATGACCTAAAGGTGGGCAAGCAATGTGAGCGGGCAGCAAGGAGGGCTGGGGGATACTGGGATGCATAGGGAGAGGCAACACCAGTAGAAAACAGGAAGTTATTATCCCTCTGTACAGACAGCTGGTGAGACCCCATCTGGAGTACTGTGCGCAGTTCTGGAGACCCAATCTCCGCCAAGACATAGACAGGATGGTAGCTGCCCAGAGGAGGGCAACTAAAATAGTGCAGGGCCTGCACCGGAAGACATATGAAGAGAGACGAAAGGAGCTTAATATGTATAGCCTCGAGGAAAGGAGGAGGGAGGGACATGATAGAAGCGTTCAAGTACCTCAAGGGAATCAACAAAGTCCAAGAGGTAGCATCTTTTAAAAAAGAGTGTGCAAGAACAAGAAGGCACAATTTGAAGATGGGGGCAGCTCAGAGGTAATTTGAAGTATTTTTCACAGAGGGCTGTGGATGCATGGAACGGCCTTCTGGAGGAGGTTGTGGAGTCAAAATCAGTGGTAGAATTCAAGCATGCATGGGACAGTCATAAGGCAATTCTAGGGGGTGGGGGTAGGAAGAAGTACGCTGCTGGTTAACTAGGATCTGCAGCTTATCCAGTAGGTAGGGAAATGGGCAGACTGGGTGGGCCAAGCGGTCCTTATCTGCCGTCAAATTCTATGTTTCTATGTAATGAGAAAGTACAGTTATGTAAGAACTTACCGTAACAGTAGCTCTTCGAGAGAGGCTCTTGCAGTAGGTAATTACATATAGGACTGAAGCTGTCAGGCGTCAGGACCCCACAGAAAAATTTCTAGCTAGCAGTCTCTGGTGGGGGACTGCCACCGCATCAGGTGACTGACATCATGTGACGTCAGTATAAAGAGGCGGTCCCCCACGCCCGCATTCTAGATCCTTCCCACCAAGGGCCCAAAAGGTAAGACGAGAGAGCAGCGGATATTTTCCTTCATGGAAAAGGAGCTGAAAAAGCTAAGGGGGATGGAGGGCAGGAAGGTATTGCCTACTGCAAGAGCCTCTCTCAAAGATCTACTGTTATGGTAAGTTCTTACGTAACTGTACTATCTTACTTTGAGAGGACTCTTGCAGTAGGTAATCACATATGAAAAAATGACTCACCATAGTAATGTTGTTTCTTCTAATGGAGTCTTGCTGTATTCTAACATAATGCAGTTACCCCAGCACTTGAACTGCCCTGGGTAGGAAAAAGTTAACTCTATGCAGAAGCATAGAACATTGAGCACAAGCTCAGTTTTCAAACCTCTGTCTGTGGTACTTCCCAGTGTAACCGTCAGATTCTTACGAGCAAACCAAGTACTATAGTATGGATATTGTTCAAAACATATAGCCAAAGGGCAAAAGATTTTTTGGGTCCAAAAAGACTCAAGTCGAGAACCCAAGAAGGAAAGGTAGTGACAATATTTAACTAAAAAAAACACAAGAAAAGTAACAATAACAGCTACCCCATGCAAGCGGGAGGGTACAAGGTACACCCCTGAGGTGCAACACTGTACCTGCCAGCCCACTTCTCAAAAACGAAGTTCTGAGAGGGGAGGCGGGGGGGGGAGGTCAGAATACAGCAAGACTCCATTAGAAGAAACAACTTTACTATGGTGAGTAATTTTTTTCTTCATCAACACGAAGTCTTGCTGTATTCTGACATAATGCAGACTACCAAGCAGTTCCCTATGGAGGAGGGAATGCAAAACCTACTGTGGGAACAGGCTCTGCAGTACTGCTGTGCCAAACCTAGCATCACTTCTAGCCTGGATGTCCAGAGAGTAATGCTTAGTGAATGTATGTACTGTTTTCCAGGTGGCTGCTTTACAGATTTCTGATAAGGGTATATCTCTGGCCGCACCTAGAGTAGCAGCTGTACCCCTAGTCGAGTGAGCCCTCAGGCCTGAAGGGGGTGTTCTACCCAATTTGACTTAGCAGAATTGTATACAAGAAACAATCCACCTGGCAACAGTTCTTTTAGTGGCAGGCTTACCTTTCCCTACTTCACCACAAGTGAGAAACAACTGAAGACAGTCATTTATACGTGCCATAGTATGCTCTATGTAGTAGCTAAGAGCCCTTTTAACATCCAAACTGTGTGATCTTCTTTCTCCTGAAGAAGACTGGTCAGTGAACACACAGGGAGAGATGTAGACTGGTTCAGATGAAAATCCGATACCACTTTGGGCAAGAACCTCCTATTGGTTCTTAGGACCACTTTATCCCTATGGAAGGATATGAAGTCAGTTTTAACTGACAGGGCCTGTAATTCACTAATCCGCCAGGCAGAAGTAATAGCTACCAGGAATACAGTTTTCCAGATCAGGTACTTCAACTCGGCCGAAGCCAGAGGTTCAAAGGGTGGCTGCATAAGCTGAGCAATGCAGATATTGAGATCCCAAGGCGGAGTAGGCTCCTTAAAGGGAGGGTTAATGTGAACCAGACCTTTGAAAAACTTCCTGAAAACAGGATGAGATGCCAGGGAAGAGCCCTTTCCTGCTGAAAGGAATGCAGAGACAGCTGCTAGATGAACCTACAGAGTGGCAGACCTAAGGCCTAGACTATTCAAATGAACTAGATAATCTAAGGTTGTGGAAATGTCTGCAGAATCAGGCACAATGCCTTTCTGAGAGCACCAAATACTGAACCTCTTCAATATGGAATTACGTTTTTCTAGTGGAAGGTTTCCTGGAGACCTTCAGAATATCCAGAACTCCCTGAGAGAGATGTAGTGCTGCATATTCTAACTCTTCAAGAGCCAGGCCTTGAGATTGAGAGACTGTGGTACCAGATCCGCCCCTGGGAGGAGGACAGGAGATTGTATTTCCTGGAAAGAGACAGGGGACGTGACACTGTCAAGGACAGCAGTAGAGGATACCAAGGCTGCCTGGCCCAGTCTGGAGCCACTAGTATCACTGTGCAGGGTTGAGTTCTGATCTTGATCAGAGCTCTGAACAGCCGAGGGAAGGAAGGGAAGGCATAGAGAAACCTGCCCTTCCAGTCCAAAATGAGAGCATCCAGGGGTACCGTCCCCAGGACTGGAAGTCTACAACAAAACAGAGGAAGCTGATGATTGTCCGGTGCTGCAAAAAGATCTATCTCTGGAGTGCCCCACCTGGAGAAGATGACCTTCAGGATGTGAGGATCCAGGGACCATTCGTGATGTCCCTGTGAAATTCTGCTCAGAGCATCTGCTAGTACATTGTCCTTTCCCAGAAGGTGAACTGCTACCAGGGAAGTCTGAAGAGAATAGGCCAGAGACCACAGCTTCATGGCTTTTGTGCACAAGGCTGTGGACTGAGTGCCTCCCTGCTTGCTGATGTACCACACTGTGGTGGTGGTGTCTGTTCTTACTTGGACCACCTTGCCCTTGACTAAATCTGAGAAGCTCTGAAGGGCTAGGAAAACTGACCTGAGTTCCAGGAGGTTGATATGAAGGAGAGACTCCTGTGGAGACCAGACTTCTTGAGTTGTCAGGGCTCCCAGGTGGGCTCCCCAACCTAGGAGAGAAGCATCCGTAGTTAGAACTAATGATGGGACTTCAGGGGGAAATGAAACCCTTTGTCTGAGGTTGTCCTGGTCCAGCCACCACTGGAGAGCTTGGACCAGAGTCTGGGTCACTGGAATCAGTTTGGTGAGAGAGTCCTTTCTCTGTGACCAAAAGGACCTTAGGTGGAACTGAATGTCCCTCATCTGAAATCTGGCTCCCAGTACCACTGCAGTGGAGGCTGTCATGTGGCCCAGGAGATGGAGGAACTGTCTCACTGGACAAAAACCTGAGGTCGAAAAGAGGAAGCAAGATCTACTAGGGCCTTCACTCTTGCCAGAGGAAGGAAAGCTTTTGCTTGGATAGTATCCAATTCTATCCCTATGAAGGTGAGAAGTTGTACTGGCTCGAGGACAGATTTTGGAAGATTGAGAAGAAACCCCAGAAAACTGAGCAAGTCCTGGGTGGTTTGCAGAGCTGACCTGACCTGGTCTGAAGACCAACCTACGATTAGCCAGTCATCCAGATATGGAAAAATGGTGATACCCTGTCTTCTGAGGTAAGCCACTGCAAGGCACTTTGTGAACACCCATGGCGTTGATGTTAGGCCAAATGGCATGGCCCTGAACTGATAATGGCCTGAAGGAAACTCGATCCTGAGGTATTTTCTGTGGAAGCATCTGGTATGGATATGAAAGTAGGCATCCTTGAGGTCCAGGGTGCTAGCCAATCCCCTGGCCTTAAAGAGGGAAGGATTATTCCCAGAGTTACCATTTTGAATTTGGGTTTTGACAAGTGTTTGTTCAAATACCTTAGGTCCAGGATGGGTCACCACTCCCCTGTTTTCTCTGGGGTAAGGAAGTACCTGGAGTACAAGCCTTTTCCCCTGTGTTGAGTAGGAACCTTCTCTATGGCTTTGAGAGCCAAGAGAGGGGAAACCTCTGCGTCTAGGGCAAGGGTTTCTGAGATTGATGCAAGTGGAAAAAACCTGGCCCTCCTTTTTGGGAACCTTTTGAAACTGAGGGCCAGTCCCTGGCTTACCACTTCCAGGACCCACTTGTCTGAGGTCACAGACTTCCAGGCCTGAAAGTAGTAAGCCAGCCTTCCTCCTACTGGGATTGGGGAGTCGACCCGGGCTGACACTTCAGGGTGTCTGCTTGGCAGGAGCCTTAGACTGGGAGGAGGAAGCAGCCCTGTTCATCCCCCTCCTGCCCCTCCCTCGGAAAAAACCCTCTGTGGGAAAGGAGAGGAGACCTGGGCTTAGTAAAAAGGCCTGTGAAAGGGCCTGCCCCTGGACTGCTGCTTTTGTGGAGTGGCCTGCCTTTCCTTGGCCTGTGCACTCCTGTAAGTGGTCCTGTATTCATTCATTTTCTTCATGTAAGCCTCTATCTGCTCCCCAAACAGAGAGTTACCAACTACAGGAAAATCCATAGCCTTAGTCTGGGTATCCTGTGATAGGCTAGTACATCTGAGCCAAGCATGTCTTCTGAGAGACAGATGTAGCCATGACTCTTGATGCCACATAATTGGAGTCCACAGCAGCATGAAATTGTACTTTAGATGCCTCAATTCCATCAGCAGCCACCTCCTCCAGCTCCTTGGCTAGCTGGGGGGAGGGCCTGTTTAGTCAGTTCCAGAACAGTATACCACCTGGACTTCTGGTACCTGGCTGTGTAGGCCATATAGTTTGCCTGCCTGAGTCCCAAACAGGATGCCAAATATTGTTTTTTGGCCATGGCATCAACTTTCCTGGAGTCCTTGTCTAGGGGGTGTGAAGCCAAAGGAATGTTAGCCCTGTCACAGGCTACAGTCTGCACTACCCCAACATGGCTACAATGAGTATAAAGGAACCCCGTACCTGAGCCTGATAACATATACCTCCTGTCCATTCTTTTATCCACAGGAAGTAATGAGTTAGGAGTTTGTAAAATCTTTTGTGTCTGTTTCCCCCAAGGTCTTATGAAGCGGGATAGACAATCTCTTGGACTCTGGGATGTCCATCACTTCCGCAAAATCAGGCTCTTCTTCCTCCTCATCAGCTTAAACCATAGGGAGCTGGAGGGTTTTGGCCACCTTCTTGTAGAACAAGAAGTGTGAAGGGGACTCAGAAAGCCTGGGAGGGGAGACATCATAGGGCCTGTCTGGGGAGGTGTCCGGTTCAATGGGCACATCCAGACCCCCCAGGTCGTCATCTTCGTAGTCATCATCGGGATAGTCTTAGTCTCCCTCTCACTCCTCATAAAAAGCATCTGGACCATAATCTGAAGGAGACAGATCCGACCGAACCGACTGCCTAACCGGCGGTACCGGTTCGGACAGAACCAGGCGAAGCGACTGAACAGTGCTAATCACTTTGGCCATCTCGTTCGCGGTTGGAGTATGCGGTACTGGCGGCAGACTTTCGTTTCTTTTTTGATGGAACCGGCCCCTCAGAGTCGGCTCTCCTTTTGCCCAAGGAGGTATTGCCTAGGTCAGTAGGCACCTCCTCGGGTTCGGCCGCAACCGAACCGGGCTGGCCATCTGGATCTACGGACTTCTCGGCCTCCCTTTCCTTCAGCCTACTCAGTCTTTTTTCTAGAATGGTTTTGGGAACGTTTTTGCAAATTTGGCAGTCTGACTTGACGTGGTCAAACCCCAGACAATAAACACAGATGAGGTGGGGGTCGGCCTTGGTAAAGGCCTCCCCACACTCAGTACAGTGTTAAAACCCAGTGGGACCAGTTTTCTTCTTGGGTTTCTCAGACGTGGCCAACCTACTAAATTACCCTATAGCAACTTTCAAGCCAGGTAATAAATGACCAATCAGTTACAAACCATGTCACGGGTATTGAAAAAGAACCTGAAAAGGCCCAGTTCTTTTGAAACTGATCGGTACCGGAACACCATTCTAATCCCAGAAAAATTCAAATTTTAAACAAAGTTGAAATAAGGTCTGTTCCTAACCAGATCGACCAATAAGAAACCGAAGGAACAATTTCCACACTTTTACCACAATAAAACACAGTCACTACCTATCCACTACACTACATGTACTGTAGACAGAAGCTGGAAATCCGAAAAATAACAAAAAGAATGGTTTAACTGAATGCTTTTTAAACTTTATCGAACCATGCAGAGGAATCTCCGGAGCGACTTCACTGTTAGGCAGAATAAAGAATCTGACAGGTACACTGGGAAGAACCACAGACAGAGGTTTGAAAACAGCTCGAGCTCAACGTTCTATGCTTCTGCACAGAGTTAACTCTTTCCTCTCCGGGGCAGTTCAAGTGCTGGGGCTAACTGCATTATGTCAGAATACAGCAAGACTTCATGTTGTTTGAAAGGACTGAGTCACAAGCAGTCTAGAACAAGGAGAAGCATACGGGAGGAGGAAACTACTCAGATGTAGAACCTCAGGCTGTGAAGGTCTTAGGAAAGAAGACCCTGTAGAACAGCCAACCCGAAGCCAGCTCTACGGCGAGAGGCAATGTCCAAACTGTAGTGTTTCGTAAAAGTATGGACAGAAGTCCAAGTTGTGGCTGTGCAGATGTCTGCCGCTGACACATTCTTGAAACAAGCTGCAGAGGCAGCGACAACCCTGGAAGAGTGGCCTCTGACTTGACCCGGCAGGGTCTTGTGATACTTGTCGTAACAGAAAGTGATACAATGAGCCAACCATTTAGATAGGCATTGTTTAGAGACAGCATTGCCTTCTCTTTTGTGAGCAAAAGAGACTAACAGTTGATCAGTCTTACTGAGATCTTTCGTCCTGGTGGCGTAGTATCTCAGAATCCGGTGAATATCCAAAGTATGAAAGAGGTACTCCCCTTGATTGGAGTTTTGCGTAAAGAAAGTAGACAGTTCCATGGATTGATTCAACGCAGATTCCGCTACCACCTTAGGGATAAACTTAAGGTTGGTACGCAGAGCCATAAGTTTCTTGTGAAAAATCAAATACGGGATTTTGCACATCAAGGCCTGAAGCTCGGTAATCCTTCGAGCAGAAGTAATGGCCACAAGGAAAAAAAAAGAGTCTTCCAAGAAAGGAACTTTAGGTCTGCTGAGGCTGCCGGCTCAAAAGGAGGCAGGGTAAGCTTCTCGAGAATGAAATTCAGATCCCAAGGAGGTACAGGAACATGAATAGGGGGTCTCAAGTGGAGAACCCCTCTCAAAAAAGTCTTAGAGACTTCCAACTGCATGAAAGTTCTGTCCCCAAAAGGAACACGGTAAGCGGAGATGGCCGGCATGTGAACTTTCAGAGAGAAATGACAGAGACCCGGGTCTAAGAGAGGACGCATGTAATCCAGAAGCCTCCCAACAGGGCAAGAGAATGGCTCGAAATCCTTGGAAGACGTCCAAATAGAGAACCGTTTCCATTTCATGGCATAGGTAGATCTAATGGAAGGCTTTCTGGCCTCCACTAGAATCTCAGTCACCAGCGGGGACACCCCAAATCGGGCTTGAGCTACGTCTGCAGGAGCCACGTATGCAACTGAAGGGACTTGAGGCCTGGATGGATCAGGGTCCCCTGATCCTGGGTCAGCAAAAGCTGTGATAGTGGAAGAAGAAGTTCCTCTGAATACTGTTGCAGAAGAGAGAACCAAACTTGCCTGGGCCAGAAAGGAGAGATGAGAATCATTCGAGCTCCTTCTGAGCTGAGCTTGTGTAAGACCCTCAGGATCAATGGAATCTGGGGAAGTCATACACAAATCTGCCCTTCCAGTCTAGAGACAGAGTGTGTCTCCAAAAAATTCCACACCCCGAAGTGAGCGAGCAGAAGGCGGGAAGTTTTGCGTTACGAGGAGACGCAAACAGATCTACCTGAGCTGTTCCTCAGCGTAGGAAGATATCATCTGTTACCCCCTGATCCAGTTCCCATTCATGAACCTGGGCAGACAACCAGCTGAGGTGGTCTGCCAAAGTGTTTGCGACCATCGGAACATGAACTGCTGTAAGGTGAAGGTTGTGTTGCACTGCCCAATCCCAAACTCGCATTGCTTCCCTGCAGAGAGGGTAGGACTGTGTCCCTCCCTGCTTGTTGATGTACCATACTAAGCACATGTTGTCCGTCTGGACAGCCAGGTAACCAGGAAGCAGATACAGATGCAGAGTTTGCAGAGCATAGAGCATGGCCCTGAGCTCGAGCACGTTTATGTGAAGAGTCTGCTCAAGGAGCCCTGGGTCCTGTGAGACCCTAGGTGGGCTCCCCAACCTTCGCCTGAAGCGTCTGTTAATGTTTGGGAGGGGAAGGGAAGAGAGGCAGAAGGGAACTCCCCGGCAAAGATTCTCCTGAACTATCCACCACTGCAAGTCCTGAAACATCGGATTGGAGACCAGGACCTCTAGATCTAGGTCATCCACCAATTGACCCCACTGAGACCAAAGCGTCGACTGGGAGATTCTCATGTGGAGCCGAGCGCGAGGGACTGTCGGAATGGCAGCTGCCACATGCCCAAGGAGGCGAAGGACTGACCTGGCGCTGACCCGCCTGCGAATGGACAGCAGGCTTACATGAGTCTGGAGGGTGGCCACCCTGTCCAATGGCAGGAACGCCATGCCGGAGGTCGTGTCCAGGATCGCTCCGATGAACTGAAGCATCTGGGACGGGATCAGATGGGACTTGGCCTGGTTGATGGTAATACGCAGGCTGGTGAAAACCTGCCGGGTAAGGGAAAGGGAGGGCAGGAGCTCCTCCCTGGATGAGGGTGCCAGGAGCCAGTCATCCAGGTACGGGAAAACCTGAACTCTCTGGGTACGCAGGTAGGCCGCTACCACCAAAAGGCATTTGTACAGTAAATTGACGGAGCAGAAGTAAAGAACCTTGCTTCCATATTTTAAAGAGTGAACCATGCAGCAGTACTGAATGACAACAATGTCCAGTAAGTGTGTGTGTGTGTGTGTGTATTTAAGCCTATTTCCCAAACTGAAGAGAGCACTTTGACCATCAGAAACTAACATTAATAAAAAAAAAAAAAAAATTATTTTGCCAGGAAAATTACTGAAACAGGCTTGGGTCATACACAGCTATCAGCTGTTCACTACCTACACACCCAGCTACCATTCACATCCCTCCTGGAATGCTGTCAGTAGCAGCCTGCTCCAACACAGGACCCAAAAATAAATGCACGGCTCTTTGTTCAAATTGTGAGAGAGTAAACATGCCAGCATGTGTTATAATGATAAATAAAAGACCAGACACACCTTATATGTGTTTTAAACACCTGTTTTTTTTTTTTACTACTACACCATGAGGAAAAGCACTATGGTGAATTAAAAAACAGCATTGCCTTTAATCTTTAAACATTGTTTGCTGTGTTTTATTCGGCTCTTGAGTGCATCTCTACATGTGTTGATTGGTAACTCCATGCTACTGGTTACACCTAGCCCAACCTCATGGCACAGCCGGTTTTAGCTGTGCGTCCCAAACCCCATACCTGCAAGCCCTCCCTGATACCTACCACTCCTATACACGCTGATCTTAGGATTGGGGGGGGGGGGTGGTTAAAAGTATGCCTGCAATAGATAATGGCTAAAACTGTTTACTGTGCAGCTGTCAAACATCTAAGACAGGAGTTGGGCAAGAGGAATTTTTTATTACCCCCTCACTATCTCTTACCTTGCAGGTTACCAATGCAGACATCAAATAACTGCATCACAGAACACCTCTGCAGTATAAATGTTAATTAAAAGTGCCCATAACAAGCTGCAAGGTGAGCAGAAAAGTAGCATTGTGTACTCACGTTGTCTCCCAACCTCAACACAAGCTGCAGCAGAATGAGCATGTCACGACACATCTGGAACCTTGTCACAGCAATCCAGTACACCGATTGGCACACAACGGTCACCGCAACCTGACTACCGTAGAGCTGGGACAGGTTGAGTCGCATATTTAGCGGTTGAGCTGTAAACAAAGAAGGAGAAGAATGGACCAGCATTAGAGATTATCAGCCCAAGCTTTTAAGTAAGAACCAACACCAACACAACAGTTAGTAGATCATGACACAGAGGAGCAGACCCAGCCTGGCACTAAGTGCAGTCCCAGTCTCCTTTGGCTGCCACAGAGACAAAAACTTGCAAGATGGAGGTGAAATTTACATGCATGTATGGTGGTGCTGGGAAGGATGGATGAGATAGGACACTTATTTCAGGCTCCACGGGTTGAGACTGTCTACACTTGCTTGTGTGTGTGTGTGTGTGTGTGTGTGTGTGTGTGTGTGTATACTCCTCGGCTCCTATGACAGCTGTTGTCAATGTCCTGTGGTATTATGTGTGTGTGCGTGGTGGTGGTGGTTGATGGCTCTTCTGGCTTCTGGTGTACTTGCCTTCCACAGGAGGGATGAGTGAGTGTTAGCTAAAGTGTGGCACTAAGATGTAAACTGTAAGGAGCGTGTTGGTGTTACAAACCCACTCCTGGGGGCCTGGTCCACTGAGTTCATAGTGCCCTCCCCCAAGTGCAACCCATGACTGGGGGTTCAGGAAATAGCCTCCTCGTGTTTTTTTTAAAGTGCTCACTGATTTCACAAATGAACCCTCACCACCAGGGCCCAGTGCTTCCTCTCTCTGGGTATCTGTAAAAATACAGTCTCGAGTCTGTAGCCAAGTGAGCACCCTCTGTGGTTGCTGCGCTGGGGGGAACCCCACGCATTACAAGACCTTCGGGGCTGCTCTCATAACCCTGATTGCGTCTCCTCCCACAGGGGTGCAGGATCCGATTCAAACCTCTCAGACCCCCTCCAAAGACCTTCTATACTTTTACCCTATTTTAAGGCCTCAGATTACCTTTCAGAATCCTAGTTTTGGTAGCGTGTGGCACCTTAACGATAAATAAGTATGATACAGATTGAATAAGCCTTCCCAAAACCCTCAAACACAACAAAATCACTCCCAGGCAGTAGTACTTTAAAATAAAGCAAGAGCTTTTACTGATTACTTAGTTACCATATAAACATACAGACAAATGATTTGTCTCAGAGTTACAACCTTTAAGCTAAGAACTTGTCTACAAAGTTTCCACGTGATGACAATACATTAAAAGTGTACAAAAAGACAACAGTGTAGAATACAGAACATAAAATATCATTCAACAAGAATACAGAATTGCATTTACAAAATAATACATAACTGCATATACAAGGAACATCTGGATAAGAAAATGTACAGTTAGGATTACATCTTATCTATACCTAGAAATAACTGGGCAGTCAAAGATTGACTTTGTCCGGGTGGAATAGGTAGTGGAGAGGGAAAACTGGGGGAGAGGTAGCAGGAGAGGGGGAATTAGGGAGGGGATGGATGGGATTAGGTTTAAATCTGTGTATATACATGGAAATTAACAGGGAAGTCAAAGGCTGACTTGTCTGGGTGTGGAAGGTAGTGGGAAGGGAACTAACTGGGGAGGTAGCAGGAGAGCGTGTAGACAGGAGGGAATAGTGGGGGAGATGGCTAGAAAAGGGGAATGCTAGAAATTTGGGGGGGGGCAGAAGTAGAGGAGGAAGGGAAGAGTTGTCTATGAGTGGTGTAGTACAGATGGGTGAGAAAAGGGAGATGTTTAGTAGGGGGAAGGGAGTGTGAGGGACATGGGAGTTGGAGGGAAGTTAGGGCTGCAGTCGCAGGTACTCAGCATGAACAGGCGCGGGTGAGTAGGATGGAGGTTAGGGTTGGCAGTCACAGGTACTCCGCGCGGTCAGGTGCTGGACTAGTTTGCACTTAAAGGGGCCAGGTTTCGGTTCAGTGATAATATCAGTGGGGAGATCATTTAGCCAGTCTGGTGCTTTGTAGGCAAAAGAGCACCGTCCTAGGGCTGTGCAGTGGAAGAGGATGCTTAGTACGTTCCTGTATGCACTTCCTGTCAGGCACTGACTGTAAAAGTAAGAAGGTTTTGGATGGAGAGTGGGGTAAGACCCAGGGTGGATTCCCCCCTGCCCCCAAGAAGGCACACCTGGTATTAGATTCTCCCCTGGTGGTTAAACCATATTTAGATATTTGGTTACAGGATAACTACAAAAAAAGTTGGAAAATACATCCAAAACGAACTAGTGAATTAACTGTATAACTTATCTTTTCTTTAGAGAATCAGTCCTGAAAATAAGTGAGTTTTACAAAGTCTCTTTCTCTCTGCTGTATCTCAGAGTCCCAGCTTTTCTTGCACTGATCTTCAGCGTGTCTGGCAGTTTTAGTGTCAGGAAATCTGGCTTCTGCCCAGAGTCTCTGTTTGAGAGGGCATATATTGCCCTTTTCTGCAGTCTGCAAAACTGGCCTGTGATTGGCTAGTGTCCTTAATATTTCCAGGTCCAACTGTCCATCTCTAGGCCAGCAGGGGTCTCTCTTGCTCTTTCTTAAAGTGCAAGTGAACCAAAATTATCAGTATTTTGATTTCCCACAGCCTCACCTCCCTAGCTGCCTTTTGATCTACACTTCCTTCCTGACACCATTAAAATGGAAATAGACTGTGGCAGTTTGTAGAGACTAACAATAGTTTCCTAGACTGGGCGTCTGCAGGATCCTGCTCTAAAGCCATTTCTCTTTGAAATTCAAAGTGTTATAAACAGAGGAGATGGCCCTTCCATCTCCTGTCATTTATGGAATCATCCCCTTTGATCAGCTACCAAGAAACTCCAATCCCCCACTGGAACTGAACTCCTAAGCAAGTCTTTGTCCTAGGCAAGGGGAGATGTCAGACACTGAAATACACATCAATTCTTCCCAAGTACCCTTGCAGTAAAATGGGCATCTTTCCTGACAACCTGATGTCTTAACCTTTTTGGACATTAAACATAGAAAATTACAGGAAATATGGCCCACATTTTCAAAGGAGATGTGTGGCGCAAAGTAGGGATGCACCACCCATCTCAAAAATTGCGCCAAACTATGACATTCCAAAGACAGAGATATGGCACCCATCTCCGGATGCGCCAATGCATGGAGATAATGAATGTGGTGCAAATGAAGGGGGCGTTTCCATGAATATGCCACACATCCCTTTATTCAGCCAAAATGTGCCACACATCTTGGAAATGAGCCGCCCAATGTTAGGATTACAAAAGGGTGGCCTAAATAAGCCAGCCACCCACTGGCAGGCTGGCCATCCAGAGACGGCCCTCGGAGGTGCACAACATGCTCCAGGAACCCACACACAGCAGTTATGCCAGGATGTACGAACTCTGAGTCACAGATGCCGTGTCACCACCGGCACCATCCAGGGAGCAACACCCCACACCGCACCCTGTAAGCAGACACCCAGCAGCCACATCCCAGTGCTGTCATGTGCCACCTGGGCACACCAGCAGTTCAGACAGCCACACTGCAACACATGTACCAGGGGTAATTGCCAGCACCCATGCAGCCTGCAGGGTTTCACCCAGTGGTGGAAAGCACCCAGGGTGACGTCTGTGACAACGGCGCCAAGGTTGCCTGTGGTGCTAGTGGCTGCATGGCACAGGCCAGGCCTGACCAGTGGCTCGCGCGCACACACACACACTCTGGTACACCATGGAGGCACACAGGTGGGACCCACACTCACCCACCCGGGTACCTGGTCACTGTGTGCACACTACCATCCCTTGCAGTGCCCATCGGGTACCTCCCATACCAGGGTGTTTGGGGCACTGCAGGTGAATGTACGCTGCATATGGAGCTGGTGAATCACATGCATGTGGTATCCCGATCAGCCTGTGTCACCCTCTGACTGCCCCTGTTGCATGTCTAGGTGACCCCTGTGGCCACTCTCCATGTGGGCCCCCCGTACCCTTGACCGACCCTGTACATGGCTATGGGGTGTCGCACTGTACCCAGGTCAATGTAGTGCACCCACCTACACACTAGCATCCCACCACACCTGACTGATAGGCTGCAGTACCTCCAAGTTCACCTTTGTGAGGTGGTGGGGCAGACCTGCATAGCTGGAACTGAGCATGCCCAGGGTATGCAAATGGTCTGAATACATACCAGTGATGAGCTTCGGCATGTGGGGTTTGGGCTCAGAATGTACAATGAGGCCATCTACATATCCAGGCTGAATACTGTAAAGTTGCACCATGCCCATCTCACCTGTCCCAGCGAATTTCATAATTGTTCCTGCATGGGGTGCACGGACTCCCCCACCCCCACCTGAGATACGCACATCTTCAGATGTGCAATCACGCATGTTAGGGATATTCAGCCAGACATGCGCAAGCACCTCTTCCCACACATCTGAATACATCATTTTTGGGGCCAGCGCATCTCAGATGCATGGTGCAGGCACTTGCACGATTTTGCAGGGGACTTTTGAATATGGGGGGACAATGACACCAATATGACAGCACTGGCCAAATAGCAACATTCCTCCCTCCAAGACTGAATCTAGGGGACACGCCCCTATTGTATGGCAGAGTTTGCACAATTCGATCACTGTTCTAACTGGCAAGATACGCGACAGACTCAGACCTGTGCATAATGGTCATGTCATAGGTCTGCAGGGCAACTGAGGAGCCGTCCATTTGTTTTGCCCATCTGATTTCGCCACACAAGAGGGCTGTGGTTGGTCTGCATCTCGAAGCGCCTCCCACAGAGATATGGCTCTAATTTTTTTCAGGACCCATATCAGCACAAGGCATTCCTTTTCTATCATGGAGAATGCCTGCTCCCTGGGAAGTAACTTCTTGCTCATGTACACTATCAGGTGGTCTCTTCCCTGATTGGATGTCTGGCTGAGAACCGCTTCAAACCCCACATCAGAGGCGTCCATCTGTACCACAAACTGCCTAGTGTAATCTGCAATGGCCAGCACAGGGGCACTGCACAGCGCCACTTTTAGCCGCGTGAAGGCACTTTCACATGCTGGCTCCCAGTTTACCTTTTTGGACAGCCTTTTCTTCAGCAAGAAAGGGAAGCTGCCAGGGTACTGTAATTCGGCACAAACTCCCGGTAGTACCCCGCAGTCCCTAGGCAGCTCCTAAGTTGCTTTTGGGTTTCAGGCAAGGGCCATGCCTCTATTGCCTCAATCTCTGCTTGGTTGGGACGAAGCTGTCCTCGCCACACTACATGGCCTAGATATGCCACCTCCGCTATAGCCACCTGGCACTTCTCGGCATTTACAGTGAGCCCTGCCCGCCTGTATCCTGCCAACAATTCCTTCAGATGGGACAGGTGTTTCTTGCAGCTGGTACTGAAGATGGCAATATCATCCAGATAAGCCACGGCATACTCTTCATTATCCAGTAACACCTGGTTGACCAACCTTTGTAATGTGGCAGGGGTGTTCATTACAAAAGGCATTACCCAGAATTCCAATAATCCTACTGAAGTGATGAAGGCTGACTGTTCTCTAGCTCTGGCAGTTAGTACCACCTGCCAGTACCCTTTTGCTATGTCAGTTGTGGTAAGGTATGTTACCCCTCCCGGCTTGTCTAGTAGTTCATCCATCTGTGGCACTGGTTGGGGATTGTACTTCGTGACTGCATTGAGTCCACGACAGCCCACACAGAAGCGAGTAGACCCATCTGGCTTGGGGACGAGGACTATGAGCGAGGCCTAGTGACTGTGGGATTTCTGGATCATCTGGATTATCCCAAAGTTCAGCATTTCCTCCAACTCTCTCCAAATGTCCTTTAGGACCACCTCAGGCACCCAGTAGGCTATCAGATGTTTGGGCGCTTGCGTCCCCATGTCTACGTTATGGGTCGCTGAGGGGATTCATCCAGGCTTGTCTGTAAATAAAGGGGCAAAGTCCTCTGAAATCTCCCTCACTTCCTGGGTCTGTTTCGAGGTCAACTGAGGCGACAGCTTGATTACCTCCACAGATGATTCCCACTTGCTTTTCTCAAGCAAGTTCGGTGGGGGGGGGGGGGTCTTCCTCGTCCGTCCTCTCCCCAGACTACGTACGGCAAACACCATGTCGGCCCTGTTTACATATGGCTTCATCATACTGACATGGTACATCCTATGGGTATGTTTCCTGTCAGGCAGTTCCACAATATAGTTCATGTCACTGACCTGTCAGACTACCTTCTTTGATCCCGCCCACCCGGCCTGCACCTTGTCCTTCCAGACTGGGATTAGGACCATTACTTCCTGGCCTGCACTGTATGAGAGCGCTCTGGCTCCGCCATCATACCAGATCTTTTGCTTCTTCTGGGCAGCACAAAGGGTGCTATGGGCCACCCCCATAAGTTCCATCAACTTCTCAATCAGCTTCATGATCTTGAGCAACCTCTCACGATACCCTTGGGGAACGACAAGCTGCCTATCACTCTTCCCTCTGTCCTCATGTCATAGAAACATACACTTTGAAGGCAGATAAGGACCGCTTGGCCCACCTAGTCTGCCCATTTCCCTACCTACTGGATAAGCTGCAGATCCTAGTTAACCAACAGCCTATTTCTTCCTACTCCCCACAAGAACTGACTTATGTCTGTCCAATGCATTCTTGAATTCTCCCACAGTTTTAGACCCCATAACCTTCTCAGGAAGGCTGTTCCATGTGTCCACCACCTTCTCTGTGAAAAAATACTTTCTCACATTGCCCCTGATCAGTCCCCCCTCTATCTTCAAATTGTGCCCCCTTGTTCTTGCACATCTCTTTTTCTGAAAGATACTACCCTCTTGGACTTTGCTGATTCCACTGAGATACTTAAAGGTTTCTATCATGTCCCCCTCTCCCTCCTTTCTTCAAGGGTACTAAGCTCCTTTAGTCTCTCTTAGTATGTCTTCTGGTGCAGACCCTGCATCATTTTGGTTGCCCTCCTCTGGACAGCCTCCATCCTGTCCATGTCTTTGCGGAGATTGGGTCTCCAGAACTTGGCGCAGTACTCCAGAATGGGTCTCATCAACTGTCTGTACAGAGGGATAACAACTTCCTGTTTTCTGCTGCTGATGCCTCTCCCTATACATCCCAGTATCCCCCAGCCCTCCCTACTGCCTTCTCGCCTGCTTGCCAACCTTAAGGTCATCTGATATAACTATCTCCAGGTCCCTTTCCATTTTTGTTGTTGTCAGTATCTCCCCCCTCCCCCCCCCACTGTGTACTCTCCCCTGGGTTTCTGTTTCCCAGGTGCATTACTTTGCATTGAATCTGAGCTGCCATACATTTGACCATTCCTCTAACCTTGCTAAGTCCCTTCTCATCCTTTCCACCCCACCTTGTGTATCAACCCTGTTGCAGATCTTTGTGTAGTCTGCAAAAAGAAATTTTCCTTCCAGTCCCTCTGCAATGTCACTTGAAGACATTAAAAAGGACCGGACCCAGTACTAAATCCTGTGATAATCCACTAATAACCCCGCTTTCTCTACTGTTGACTCAAGTTTACTATTATCCTCTGCGTCCCATTGTCTAGCCAATGTTTTAACCAGGCTACCACTCTGAGACCCCCTCCCAGGCTGGCTAATTTGTATATTAATCTTTTGTGTGGGACTGTGTCAAATGCCTTGCTAAAGTCTAGGTAAGCCATTTCCACAGCCCCTCCTTGGTCTACTACTTTGATCACCCAGTCAAAGAAATCAATCAGATTAATCTGACATGACCTTCCCACTGTGAATCCATGCTGCCTTGGGTCCTGTGCCCCACTGCCCACTAGGTACTCAACAATTCTTTCCTTCAGAAGCAATTCCATCATTTTCCCTACCACTGAGGTCAAACTGACAGGTCTGTAGTTTCTTGCCCGTCTTGCTCCCACTTTTGTGAAGGGGAATCACATCCATTCTCCTCCAGTCGTCAGGTACCAAACCATCCTCCCATGATTTGTTAAAAAGGGTAATCAATGGTGTTACTAGTTCTCCCCTTAGTTATTTTAGAATTCTGGGGTGAATCCCATCAGGCCCCATTGCTCTGTCCACCTTCAGTTTTAGGAGTTCTTTCAGAACCGTTTCTTCTGTGAAAGGACTGATATCGGACCCCCCTATCCAGAGTGTTTCTATTGACTGGATTAGGTGCCTCCTCCTCCTCTTCTTTTGTGAATACTGAGCAGAAGTATTCATTCAGTGTCCCTGCTTTTTCACTCTCCCTCTCTGCCCACCCACCCTCCTCTTTATTCAGCCTCAGTACCCCCCGTCTTTCTTTGCTCCCCAATGTACCTACAAAAGTTTCATCCCCCTTCTTAACAGAGTTCACCATCTTTTCCTCGGTTTTGGCCTTTTTTTTTCCCCTAATTTAACTTTTTACCCCCTGCATTCCCATGCAGACACCATCAGCCCGGTCACGGACTCCAGCTGCTCACATTCTAGCCGTCCTCCCTTGAACACCCTGGCTTCCCCCCAGGGTGGGGTCATGGCACCTTGACCAAAGGTGCTGTGAACTTGGGAGAGGCGAGGGTCGGCCTGAGTGCATAGTGCAGCTGGGGCAGGCTTCATTGTGCCAGCGGGTGCAGAAGTGTTTTTTTCTCCCCCTTGCTTTGTTGCGCGGGAGGCGGGGACGTGCAATGACGACCTGTGTCCGCCCTGCCTCCGAAATGCTGCTGAGCGCCGGTCGTTGCAGTACCCCCGGCCTCCACCAGGGGCCCGTCAAGCGCCGGACAGTGTCCCCACCCTCCCACCGGAGAAGGAGAGCAGTCCCTGGGACGCTTCATCCTTCTCCCGCGGCCGTCCCTCCAGCGACCTGAGTCTATTCCCGAACCTGGGTCGTCGGCGCCGCAAACGGAAATCCAACCACTGCGGGCTCGGTTTGGGCCTTTGCTATTCTGACTGCCTTCCCCGCCTCCTTCTGCTTTAACTGGTACAGTTCTCTGTCCTGTTCCTTCTGTGTTTCTTTATACTTCCTGAATGCTATCTTTTACTCCCTAACCTTCCCCACTACCTCTTTTGAGAACCACAGTGCTTTTTTTCTTTCGTTTTGATTTGTTTGCTTTACACAAAGGCCGCTGCCTCTGTGATGCCAGTTTTGATGTTTCCCCATTGTTGCTCCACTCCTCCTTCTTGCTTGTTTGCTAGTGCTTTTCTGAGGCACTCTCCCATTTTGACAAAAATCAGCCCTCCTGAAATCCAGTACCTTCACTTTTGCATGTCTTGACTCTACAGCTGACTATCGTGAACCGCACTGTTTGGTGGTCACTTGTTCCCAGATAGCTACCCACTTCTAGATCTGTGATCCTCTCACCATCTCCATTTGAGAGTACCAGGTCTAAGATTGCTCCCTCCCGAGTGGGTTCCAACACTAGCTGTCTGAGGCATGCCCCCTGTAGGGCACTGAGAATGGCCCTGCTCTTGCTGTAGCAAAGGTACACCAGTTAACATCTGGCATATTCAGATCCCCCATCAGCAATATCTCCCCTTTCTCTGCCATCCTAAGGATGCCTTCTGTCATTCCTTGTCCATTTCCCTCCCCCAGATGGGGCCTGTATACAACCCCTGTGCGGACTGTGGTGCCATTTCCAGTCTCCAGGGTGACCCACAGTGCCTCCTCTCCTCCCTGTTTACCTTCTAATTCTGTTGCTTTGATCCCTTCCCTTACATAGAGAGCTACTCCTCCTCCTCCTCCTCCTCTTCTACCCTCCCTGTGCCTCCTGTAGATTGTGTACTCTGGAATGTTGACATCCTAGTCATGGTTCTCTGTGTACCATGTTTCTCTGACTCCCACGATATCCAGGCATCCCTCCTTCATGAAGGCCACCAGTTCAGGGAGCTTGTTACCTAGACTACGGGCACTGGTACTCATTACACCCTCCATTTCTTGATAGCCTTACCGATTTTTGTCCCATCCCTGTCCTTACTGCCTTTTTCTCTATTTACCCCTGCCCTTCTCCCTATCGGCTTCTCTATCTTGGTGTTTACATCACTAACTACCCTCATTTTTTTTTGGGGGGGGGGGCTAGGATTTCCCTTCTCCTTTTCATTGCCTCTCCCCTTGGCTAGTTTAAATGCTTGCCAATGAAGCATTTAAACCCATCACCTAGGATCCTGGTTCCCCTCCTGGACAGATGCAGACCATCGCGCCAGAATGGGCCTGCATCCCTCCAGGTGGACCTCCAGTCCCCAATGAAGCCAAAACCCTGAGCTCTGCACCAGTTTTTCAACCCTTCATTGAATCTTATGGTGTGGAGCACCCTAGCCTCACCCATACCATAGACAGGCAGCATCTCTGAGAAAGTTACCATGCATGCTACTTGTCTAAGGCCCTTCCCTAACTCCAAAAACTTCTCCTGCACTGCTCTGATCCCTTTCCCAGCTAGGTGATTTGTCACTAGGTGGACAATGACATCCAGCTCCCTCTCCCGTGCAGCTGCTCCCATGACACTGAGGATTCAATCCCTGTCCCTTCAAGCCAAGGTGCCAGGCAGGCACCTTACCTGCCTCTTCCCTCCCTCCCCCAGTTCTACCCTCCTAACAATGGAGTCCCCCACCGGAAGTCTTTTCCTTCCACTGTGGGGTCCCATGCCACCCTCCTGTGGGTCTCCTTTGTGGAGGTTCCCAGCATCCTCCTTGGTCTCCACTGCGGGTGCCTCCATAGAGAAACCACACTCTGCCAGAATGGCATATGAACTGTGGAGAGGTACAACTGGAGGGATGCGCCTCTGTTCCACCACCCTCACCCTCCCTGAGCTCACTCTGGTCCAACTGCTCCTCTTTCTGATGCAGCAGTGGTGGCCCTAGTGGTCCCCAGGTGGGAAAGGAGGTCCTGGAATCCTCGCCAACTCAGCCTGGAGATGCGCAATCTCCTCCCTCAGCCCAGAGAGGTGCCTGCAAATGAGACACCACCACATCCTCCAGAACGTCTCCCAGAAGCCTTCTACGCCACAGCCACTGCACTGCACCACTCCCATCATGTCTTATTTGTGGCCCCTTAACGGTTTTCTATATACTTACTCTTTCCTCTTTATTTTTTTTTCTCCCTACTTTCCTACTGCCTCCGTGCCCTTAAAGCTCCAGATAGTACAGTTATGTTGGAACTTACCGTAACAGTAGATCTTCGAGAGAGGGTTCCTTCAGTAGATCATCACACATCGGACTAGCGCCATCTGGCGTCTGGGCCACCCAGACTTTTCCAACAATACCTGATGGGGGACCGCCCTCCCATCACGTGACCGACATCAGCGTGACTCTATATAGTGGGTGGTCCACACGCCAGTCCCCACGCCCGCCCTCGAGTTCTCCAGCCGGAGCCCTGGAGAGGCCTGACAGCAGGAGGGAACAGAGTCTGGAGTCCCAAAAGAAAAAAGGGGGAAGGAGGGAGGGAAAAATATGACCTACAGAAGGGACCTCTCTCGAAGATCTACTGTTATGGTAAGTTTCTACTTAATTGTACTACCTTACTTCGAGAGGGTTCCTTCAGTTGGTCATCACATACAGGACTAATCCCAAGCAGTCCCTCCTAGTAGAGACCAAGAGAAACACAGGAGGAGGAGAAACTTCAACAACAAAAAAGGAAAAACAGAGTGGAACCAGCCTAGGACAGAAGGCCCTGCGGCAATAGCTACGCCAAAATCTGCTCTCCGCCTAGAAACAATGTCCAAACTGTAATGCCTGGTAGGGTATGGACAGAACACCAAGTTGCCGCTGCACAAATATCAACCACAGAAACATTACGCAAGAAAGCTGTGGATGCAGCCATACCCCTAGTGGAATGACTTCTCACAGACCCCGACAGAGGTATGTCATACTTCTAATAACAGAAGCGGATGCAGCTGGCTAACCACTTGGACAGGAACTGCTTAGAGATGGATTTCCCCAAGGATTTGGGGGCAAAAGAAACAGAATTGGTCATCCTTCTGGAATGCTTTGGTTCGATGGGTATAGCACCGGAGGATACAATGCACATTTACTGTGTGCAGGACTGCCTCACCTTTATTCGCAGGGGATGGAAAGTAATCTGGGAGCTCCACTGTCTGGTTCAGAGTGACCTCAGACACCACCTTAGGTAAGAATGTAAGATTTGTTCGGAGGGCCACCCGGTCCCTATAGAAAATTAAATATGGCTCCTTGTACATTAGAGCCTGAAGCTCTGAAATCCTTCGAGCAGAAGTAACCGCAACCAAAAATAGCGCTTTCCACGAAAAGTAGCACAAATCACAGCTCATCGCTGGTTCAAAAGGAGGGAGAGTGAGCTTCTCCAATACAAAATTTAAATCCCAAAGTGCTGTAAGGCTGCGGATGGGGTATTCAGATGGAAAATCCCTTGCAGAAAGGTTTTTGAGACTTCCAACTGAGCCACGGGTTTGCCATCCACCAGCTCATGGTACACTGAAATGGTCAAAAGATGGACCTTCAAAGAAGAATAGAAACGGCCCGAATGAATTTGAAAGATGGAGTAGGTATTCCATGACTTGGGGTGGGGGCAGAACAAGAAAAAGGGCTTCAAGCTTTGGAAGACGCACAAATGGAAAAACGCTTCCACTTCATGGCATAAGTGGAGCAGGTAGAGGGCTTTCTAGCCTCAACCAAGACTTGGGCAACTCTAGTGGAGACTCCAAAGCGAGAAATGGCTATGTCTGCAGGAGCCACGCATGTAAGTGCAGGGTCCTGAGCCCCGGATGCACGGACCGGCCTTGATTCTACGTCAAGAGGTCGTGTGTCAGTGGAAGCAGAACCAGAGGTTCCTCTGCTAGCTGTTGCAGAAGTGGGAACCAAATCTGTCTTGGCCAGAGGGGGCAATGAGAATCATCAACGCCTTCTCTGTCTGAAGCTTGAGGAGAACCCTCTGGAGAATGGGAAACAGAGGGAAGGTGTACAAAAATGTCCCTGCCCAAGAGAGAGACAACGTGTTGTGCCAGAAAGCACCATGCCCTGGAACGAGCAAGCAAAACCTGAAGTTTTGCGTTGTAAGGAGAGGCAAAGAGGTAGAGTTCTGGATGCCCCTTCTTTAGGAAGAGAGAATCTGCCACTTCCTGACTTAGTTCCCATTCATGACTGAGAGTCACAGACCTGCTGAGACTGTCCGCCAGGACGTTTTGAACTCCTGGAACGTGCACGGCTGTGAAAAAACAGGTCGTGCTGGACTGCTCAGTTCCACACTCCCATCACCTCCCTGCAAAGGGGGTATGAGCGAGTTCCTCCTTGTTTGTTGAAGTACCAGATGACCAACATACTGTCAGTCTGGATGAGCAGTGATCCCGGAGGAAGAAGAGTCTGGAACGCCTGCAGTGCATGCAAAACCACTCTCATCTCCAGGATGTTGATGGGCAACAACATCTCCAAGCTGGATCAGAATCCCCTGGGCTTGGTGCTCCCCCAAGTGCGCCCCTACCCCATGTTCGAGGCTGGGCTCCTGAAAGAAAGACCCAAAGACAGATTGCAGGGATCCATCCACCAGTTCAAATCTCTCTGAACTGCAGATGACACAAGTACCAGATGGTCCAGATTGTCCAGGAGTTGATCCCGCTGCACCGGCAAGGACCACTGAGATTCTCATCTGCAGCCTCACAAGGGGAACCGTTGTGATGGAGGCTGCCATCAGACCTAGCAGTCTGAGGATCTCCCTGGCCAGAAGGGTCCTGGAAGAGGCCACTAAGGAAGCCTGTCTGATCAGGGTCTCCATCCTGTCTGAAGGTAGGAAAGCTCTGCTCTGGACAGTATCCAAAACCACAACAATAAACTGTAGCCTCTGAGTGGGAATAAGGGATGACTTGGGGAAACTGACTGTAACCCCCAGTTTGGAAAACAAGTCCAGAGTAGAAGACAGAGCTTCCAGGAGAGACTCCCTGGATGGGGCCGAAATCAGCCAATCGTCCAGATAAGGGAAAACCACTATGCCCTGGTGACGTAGGGCAGCCGCCAACACCGCAAGGCACTTGATGAAGATCAGAGGTGCTGAAGAAAAGGCCAAAGGGAAGAGCCTGGAACTGGAAATGCTCCCCTTGGACACAAAACCACAGGAACCAGTGGTGGCTGGGGAAGACTGAGATGTGCAGGTATGCATCCTGCATATCCAGAGCACAAAGTCACTGATTCTGCAGAAGGAGAGGGAGGCGGCTTTGCAGTGTCAACATCCAGAACTTTTTGTACTCTATGAACAGATTGAGGCTGCTCAGGTTGCCCGACTTTTTTTTGGAACCAGGAAGAAGTGGGAGCAAAACCCCCTTCCCCTTTGACAGAGGGGAACAATCTCTATGGCTTCTTTGAGCAAGAGATTTTGGATTTCTTCCCTTACGAGAAAAGCCTGGTCTCGGGAGTAGGCCCACCTTCTTGGCAGAGAATCTGGAGGAAACTCCAGGAACTCTATGGTGTGTCCAAGGAACACTAGCTGCAGGACCTACACATCGGAGGTGATGCTCTGCCACCCCTGCATGTGGTGAGCAAACCTCTCCCCCAACCGGCTCCTCGCACTGAGGCTGGGGAGGGGGTGGGCCAAGGGAGTCAGGAGGTGGCAGGACGGGCAGGGGGAGGACCCCTTGATTGTTTCTGGTTTTTGGAGGTGGGAGGGGTAGCAGTACCAGTGGACTTAGGCTTGCCCTGGCGCCGGGCCGGGGCCTGCTTCCTCTGCCTCCAGATCCTTTTCTGTAAGGGCTGCTGTTGTTGGGTGCCCAAACGGTACATGAACCGCACGGACCTCAGAACTTGACCTTGGTCCTGTAGGTCCAGAGGAGACCTTTGGTGTCTCCACCAAAAAGCACCAAGCCCCTAAAGGGGGCATCCTGAATCGCAGTCTGGACCTTGCTAGTGAGGCCAGAAATGCGAAGCCAGGCCTGTCGAAGAGAGACGGCAGTAACCGAGGCGCGGCCTACAGAATTAACGGAGTCATAGGTAGCCTGCAACGCATGCCTGTAAGAAATCCTGGACAGGCAGAGATCCTTGGCGAGCTCCTCCTTAAGGTCTGAAGGGTCCATGGCCTGGACACGGGTCTTGAGCCTAGCCAAGGTTGCTTTCTGGTGTGACACCATATGGACCACATAATTGAAGGACCATAACAAACATGTGGCCGATAAGACCTTCTTTCCTAACTGGTCTATCTGCCTCGACTCCTTGTCTACAGGAGAAGTGCTCAAGTGCTGAGGAGTGATCATGAGCAGCCGAGATCACAAAGGAGTCAGCATTCGGATGCACGTTGAGGAAGGGGCCAGTAAGTTCTGTCCGCTCTCTTGGGAACAGCTGGGACTGAATGAGGCATCTGCCAGACCATGGTGGTGAGGTCCTGGGGAGGTCCAATCCAGGGAAGAACAGGGATCGGGAACAGACTGCAGGTCCAGATGCTATGCGAGGCTCTGGCGCATGGCATGGGATCCTGCTCCTCTAACTCCCATTCAAAATGGCGTACAATGGACCTCAAGAGGTCTGAAAAGAAAGGATCCTCCAGTGAGGATTTGGGAGAAACCTTACCCTTGGGGACCTGGGACTCAAGGTCAGAGGGCTCCTCCGAAGATTCATCATCATCAACCCCCACATCCGGATTGTCTCCCAAATCTGGAAGAACAATGCCCTTGTATGTAGTCCCCATGATGTGAATGGTGGAAGGGGACGAGCTCCCTAGCGACAGGGACCTAGGAGAGTGGGGAAGTGGGAGTCTGCTCTCTAGATCAGTCACCAACTCTGTGCGTGCCTCCTGCTACCAAGGCTGGATGAAGGTCTTGAAATCCGGTTGGGCCTGAGTGGGTGGAAGAGGAGGAGGGATAACCTGGGGAGGTGGATAATGGTACCCCTGGCATCCTGAATATCCATAACCAGAGTACAGTGTGTAGCCAGGGAAGTAGTGTCACTACCGCTCCAATCTGCAGGGGGACCCATCGGGGGGGGAGGTCCGAGGGATACCCTAATGCGGGACAGTACGGGGTCGCGAATACTGACCCAACATCAGAAGTCCTCATGGTGGAGGTACCCACATAGGGCCTGCCAACATGTAAACCGGTGGCAGGTCCGGCATAGTGGGAGCAAGCATCGGGGCCGCCATTGTACAAGCCAGCACCACTAGATCCGGCACTGGAAAAGGGTCCGGCGTCGGATAAGCTGAGGCCGGAACCTGATGAAGGGGATCTGACGAAGGGACCTCATCTGGCACAATAGACAGCGGCAGAGGCAGACTTATGGGCCCTGGCTCAGAGACGGTCGTCGGAGGGTCTGGCGTCTGAGTAGGTCTCACCGGATCCGACAGAGAAAGGTTGTCCAGAGAAGGAACAGGCGCCGGAACAGGAACATTCCCCCCTGAAGGGACAGGAGGTGCCCCCCCCCGGAGTAGGGCCAGATGGCTGAGGAGAGACCTCCTTCTCAGCGACCCCTGAGGGTGAGTGGGGATTAGACCCAGAAGCGAGTTCCACATCCAAAAGCCCTGCACTATCCTCGCCTGGGGTAGTGGCCGGAGAAGGAGAGGCTACCGGCAGGGGAAAAGGGCAGTCTCCCCTGGGCTTGTCTGGACATTGGGTGTGCTGCTGCTAGGCCCCAAAAGGAGAGCCGCATCTGTGCGATCACCTGAGGTAGTCGACTGACCAGATGAAGCCAGGCGGGAGGGGGAGGAGCCCCCAACCGACTTTACAGTTGAGGCCGGGTAAGTCCCCGTAGCTTGGGGAGCTGACTTACTGGCAGCTGGTTGGTCCCCGGAGGAGCCAGGGGCCAACTTAACCGCAGACGCGGTGCGGTCGTCGGAGCCAGCGACCAACTTGCCCAATGCAGAGGGTTTGCCTCACTTACCTGGATCCCCTGCTGACGATTTTTCCTTAGGCGGAGGCGGCTGGGGGAGAAGTTTGCTGCAGAGGGCCCAGAGGGGCCTCGACCTGTGAACCATTCGCGGAGCGCTGTCGCTCCTTGTGCTTCTCTTTCTAATGTTTAGAGGGGGAAGAAGAAGATGACTCACGAATACGCTCCATTTGTTTCTCTAAAGACGCCAGTCGGGTCTTCAAGAGATGGGCCTCCAGAGCCTGCTGCCTCCTCTTGCGCGTGGCCTGGTTGAAAGGCTGGCAGTCCAGACAGGATGAAGTGGGATGGTCTGGGCCCAAACAAATGATGCATTTCACGTGGCCGTCTTTATGCATAATTTGAGTGCCACAAGACTGACACCACTTCTTCAGAGAAGACACAGAGATGTAAATATTGAAGAAATATCGGCATAATCGAACAAACAACTTTCTACAACGATCACTGAGCAAGTCTACCGAGGCGACTCAAACGAGGCAACACCGGGAAAGAACTGGAGGGCGTGCATGGGGATATACAGGGTCACGCTGATGGTCACGTGACGTCAGCTGGGCAGTTCCCCGTCAAGTATTGCTGGAAAAGTCTGCCATGCGGCCCAGACACCAGATGGTGTTAGTCTGATATGTGATGACCTACTGAAGGAACCCTCTCAAAGTGAGATCTTCCTGTTCTGGGACAGTCAGTTCCTAAATTCCTCAGCAGTCTCCTTCTTACTTGCTCAGAGTCAGACCTCCAGCAGCTGGGGGGGAGGGGGGGTGGAGAGTTACTCTTTTTCTTCTAGGATGGTGAGTCTTTTGTGCCTCTGTGATCACTCCCTTCCTGCTCTCAAACAGGAAGTTCCTGTTGTTAGTCAAATCCTGTACCTATAAAAGTAGAACCAGCTATGGGTGAGGAGGTGGAGAGGAGGGATGGAGGGCAATATAGTCCCAGTAAAGTTCCAACAACAGCTTCTTCCTCTTGCTGTTCTCTGCCACAAGCTATCTAGGTCACTTTTTAAATGCAAATGCCTGGCTTCCTTCTCTCTAAGCTACTCCCCCTAATTCACAGTTTATTTTTTACCTAGATAACTGTACAGATAATCCCTTCACCCAACTCAGACAAATACACACTTTTTTTGTTTTAACCCTAAACTGAAGTTCCCAGTAGCAGAATTCTAGTTATTTAGTCCAGTAGAGTAGTAACGTTCTAAAAGCAGCTCCTTCCTCTTACTTGGGTAAATACTACCTCCCTTTCACTACTCTCCCTTTCAAGAGACACAGGCTGGGGAACCAATCTCCTATTCTTTTCCACAGAGACGTCTGTGGGGTTCACGGAATTGCAAGCGGCCTTTGCCCTCCGACTGCAGGTAACTGCACATACCACCCCCTGCTGAGGATTGTTCCCTATAATCACATAAAGGGTGAGGTTATCTGGCACTTTTTGTACACTCTCTCCTGTCTCACCCCCAATCCAGAACACTAGTTAGTGGCAGGGACTTCTCCTCCCCTGTGAATCCCCTCAAGCAGTTACAAACTGATTAGGTATAAGTTGTTCAGGCCCAACCAAATCTCCTTTTACCAGGGTGAGATATGTCCTAATGTAACTTAACCCATGGGTCTGCACCCCATTTACAGTAACCGGGAGTATGTGCTCTCTAAAGTTCACAGGCATACTCTCAAGGATACACAGTGCACCCACCTCCTATCGTGGGACACTTTTTCCACTCTGTGCCTTGTTAGGACACGGTCTAGAAAGACGCCCTGGCTGCTTACAAAATCAACACATCGCATTTTTTATCCAAGACATCCCTTTTTGGTAAATGGGGGCTTCACCCTTTCTCCTGGGGCGGTGAGAGTTTTAGCTGCCCTGAAGGTGCATTTTTCAATTCTGACCCTGCAGCACTTGCTCCACCACTTCCTTTCAGAGTAGGCCTGCTCCTGGTATAGCGATCCAAGAGCTCAGCAGCCTGTTGTGCTGCTTTTGGGTCCCGTTCCTCTAGCCAGGTTTTCAGCTCCACTGGGCACGCCCAAAAGAACTGTTTCAATAACACAACTTCAATTTTCCCCACAGATTTAGCTTCCACCCCTTCCCGAACATTTCAAAAACTGATGTTGCTTTGTAGAGAGTTACTCAAAGCACATTTTGGGGCTCTTTCGGAGCTCTTTCGGAGCTTACGAAATTTAACACTGAGGAGTTAGTTCATACTTTTTCAGCAAAGCAGTTTTAAGTTTTTTATAGTCTTTACTGTCCTCATTGTCCATTTGGCCTAGCACCTCACGTCCCTTGCCAGTAAGCAGCGGGGATAGCTGAAAGCTCCAGGCCTCCTTGGGCATCTTGGCCAGGACACAGACCTTTTCAAACAAATTCAAATATGCATCCATATCCTCCCCCTCTTTAAGTTCTGCTATTAATTTGGAATTTAATTCATACCCCAGCCCTGGAGTTTCAGGTACACCCCTGCCACTTACCTGCCCTGGCGCTGGCAGTTAAAGCTTCAGCCTCTCCAGTTCAAACTCTCTTTGACATTACTTGTCCTCCATCTCCATTTCGAGTCTTTTCTGCTAGAGTTCCCTCTGCTGCTGGGCTCTGAACTTTCTCTGTTCCCTTTCTTGCTGGGCTTCGCTTGCTGCTGGGCTTGTAGGACAAGCTGTCTGTCCTGTATGACAAGCTGCACACTCTGCAATTTCAACTGAAGCTTCAGCTTCTCCAGTGCCCAGTCTGTGGTGGACTTCACCTGGTGCCATGGCTCTGGGTTCCCTCCGGTCTCGCTGTTCTCCTCCTTGGGACTGGACACAGCGATGTCCCCTGGCACCCCCATGCCCAAGCTCTGGTCCTTTCCAGTCATTGGCCATGACTCAATGTCCTGGCTCATCGGCTGCCACGAGAGCCTCCACGAGGTTCCTTTTGGTCCGCCCCTCATAATGGACCTCTCTTTCCTAACACAACTGCCTTAGCTGGTCTGTAATGCATTCACTGTAGTTCCCTTCTTCCCTAACTACTGCTACACTAGCTCACACTGTAGCAAAATAAAACAAAAAAAATAAGGGTAGGGAAACTTTATACTGTAACCAAATGTTACACCCCTCCCCCCAAATATCTGCCCTGTTTGTGTGTGATTTATTTATACTCTACCAATCCGATACACTGGCCTCAAATCCGATCGCTATGCCACCAATATCTGTCACAAACCCACTTCTGAGGGCTGGGTCCACTGAGTTCACAGTGCCCTCCCCTAAGTGCAACCCATGACGGGGGGGGGTCAGGAAACACCCTCGTGTCCTGTTAAGAGTGCTTGCTGATTTTTCTCTCTGGGTATCGGTAAAATATAGTCTCGAGTCTGTAGTGAGGTGAGAATCCTCTTTGGTTGCTGCACTGGGTGCGGGGAGCAGGTGTTGAGACTATTGGGGCTGCTCTTGTAACCCTGATTGTGTCTTCTCTCACAGGGGGTGCAGGAACCTGACTGAAAATTCTCAGACTCCCTCGGGAGACCTTGTGTACTTTTTACCCTATTTTAGGGCCCCAGATTCCCTTCCAGGATCCTAGTTTCGGAAGAGTGTGGCACCTTCACACTAAACAAGTGGGATACAGATTGAATAAACCTTCCCAAAACCCTCACACACAACAAATCACCCTCAGGCAGTAGTATTTTAAAATAAAAGCAAGAGTTTTTCCTGATTACTTAAATAATTACTATACAAACATACACACAAATGATTTAGATATTTGGTTACATAGAAGTTGACAGCAGATAAGGACCGCAAGGCCCATCCAGTCTGCCATTTTTTCTAACTTATGACTGCGCCATCGGCCTTTGCTCGGTCAGTGGCCTATTTATTCATACTCATCTGCATTGCTCCCTTATGCCTATCCCATGCCTGTTTGAAGCCCTGCACTGTTTTCATATCCACCACTTCCTGAGGCAGGCCATTCCATGCATCCACCACCCTTTCTGTGAAAAAGAACTTCCTCACAGGATAACTACAGAAAAAGCTGGAAAATAAAACCAAAACGAACTAGTGAATTAACTGGATAATCTCTACCTTTTCTGTAGAGAATCAGAGTCCCGAAAATAAGTGAGTTTTGCAGTCTCTTTCTCTCTGTTGTGTCTCAAAGTCCCAGCTTTTCTTGCAGTGGTCTTCAGTCTGTCTTGCAGTTTTCAGTGTGTCAAGAAATTTGGCTTCTGCCCAGAGTCTCTGTTTGAGAAGGCTTATGTAGCCCTTTTCTGCAGTCTGCAAAACTGGCCTGTGATTAGCTAGTGTCCTTAATATTTCCAGGTCCAACTGTTCACCTCTAGGCCAGCAGAAGTCTCTCTTGCTCTTTCTTAAAGTTGCAAGTGAACCAAAATTATCAGTATTTTGATTTCCCACAGCCTCACCTCCCTGGCTGGCTTTTGATCTACACTTTGTTCCTGACACTATTAAAATGGAAATAGACTATGCCAATCAGTAGAGACTTTACCAATAGTCTCCTAGACTGGGCATCTGCAGGATCCTGCTCTAAAGCTATTTCTCTTTTACTGGGATCTGTGTCGAGGAGTAGGATACTGTGCAAGGTTACAGCCCCATTACTGGGATCTGTGTCGAGGGAGCAGGAGTGCAGGATACTGCGCTGGGTTATAGTCCCATTACTGGGATCTGTGTCGAGGAACAGGATACTGTGAGAGGTTATAGTCCCATTACTGAGATCTGTGTAGAGGGAGCAGGAGTGCAGGATACTGCGCTGGGTTATAGCCCCATTACTGGGATCTGTATCACGGGCGTCAGATGGCAGGATACTGTGCCGGGTTATAAGCCCAATTACTGGGATATGTGCCGGGGGCAGGAGCTCAGGACAGTGTGCTGGGTTACAAGCTCATTACTGGGCTCTGTGTTGGGGGGGGTAGGATACTGTGTTGGGTTATAGCCCCACTACTGGGATCTGTGTTGAGGGGGCAGGATGGCAGGAAACTGTGCTGGCTTATAGCCCCATTACTAGAATCTGTGTCGAGGAGGAAGGAGTGCAGGACAGTGTGCTGAGTTACAGCCCCATTACTGTTATCAAAGTTATTTAACAGGGTTGACATAACAGGCAGGAGTGAGGCCATGAGGGGGGATCTGAGTATGTTGAAAGAGTGGTCAGACACATGGCAATTGAAGTTCAATGCAAAGAAGTGTGCAGTGATGTATGTGGGGCACAAAAATCCAAAAGTTGAGTACTCTCTTGGGGGAGAATGGATAAAGCTAACAGAACAAGAAAAGTATCTGGGGATTATAATCTCAAACAGCCTAACTCTGAGTGCGGAGTATTTTTGAACATATACAGATTCTCGACATATATATACACATCCACAGTTTCCTAATTAAGGTAGGAGATCAATGCAGTAAGGCAGTGAGAAAGGCCAATAGGATGATGCCGTGTATAGGAAGGGGTATAACGACTAGGAAGAGGGGAGGTGTTGATGCCGTTATACAAAACCATGATCAGACTGCATCTGGAGTATGGGGTATAGTTCTGAGGCCTCATTTAAGAAAAGACTTAGATTGGGGGCTGGGAGCCCTGAGCTGAGTGGCAGCAAAATTCAGCAGCTCTGCTCCGAATGAGTTTTAAAGTTCAAAATTACCTATTTGGAGTGCACAAATTAAGGAACTTCGAGCAACCTTGAACAGGGGAGCAAACATTTTACAAAAATGGGTAATCCACAGAAAGATCGTGGTTGTGGAACAGGAGGAAAGTCAAGTGGGCCATCTCAGCCCTTGAGGACAGACCAAATTGTGTAGGCTGCAACTGTGTCAGAAAATGAGGAGACCGTGTCATCTATCAGATTAAAACTACAATGATTAATCTCCTCAGTGTCGGATTTAAACACAAAAATGGATTCCTTTGGGGCTAGAGTCACAACACTTGAAACCACAATGGAGCATCTACAGACCGAACTCTCCGAGGTTAAACACCAAACAGAATCTACCTCGGCTGTCACCACAACTTTGATCAAGGAGAATGCGCACTTTAGGGCCCAAATGGAGACAGCATTGGAGAAACAGGTCCGCGCTTCCCGTATTCACATTCTCGGCCTTCCAAAAGGGATTGAAGGCGATTACCCTGTTCTGTTCTTACAAGACTGGCTAACTGAAAAATTAGCGCCGGAGGGGCAGGCCGTGCAATTCTGCTTGTAGAAAGCTTACCGTATCACTCCCCAGGGGTACCAAGAGCAGACAGATAATCCCTGTACCCTGTTGATGATCACAGATGGAGTGGAGACTCATGATAAAATCTTAAGGTTGGCAAGACAAGCAGGATCCCTCACTCAGGACGGTTGCACAATTTATTTGTTTCCAGACATCAGCTATGCGACCAGGATGCATCACAAAAAAGTTGATGGGGTTCATCAAACACAGAGAGGCTTCCATACCCCATGCAATGGTTTATCCCACCAGGCTTCAGACAGTCTACGACGGCAAGGTCTAGTTATTCTCTTATCCCGTGAAGGCTGGCAAGTGGATCTCCCATTCTCACCCGGGGCCTCGGAGTGACAGTACAGTCCCCTAGGAATGGAGCGGGGAGCATGGCATCAGAAGACGAGGGGGACGATTGAAGTGGACTAAGTGTTGCTCTCTTTTTTCTTGAACACTCGAGCTGCTGGTAAGACCAACTCTGGGATAAGTTGAGACTTTGAGTTTGAAAAATGTAGCCAATTGTTCTCTTTATAACTTTGGGCTGAGTATACTTGCATAAAGGTTTTGTTAAGAGATTAGAGGGATGCTAGCAGTTTAAATCTCCAGTCTCTACAGTGCATCCCTTCCATTTGTAATTTTCTACTTAGTACATGTGACAATGCCTCGTTTAGAGTTGGTGCTCCTAAAATTTTGGAGCCGCTCTACTACTGTTATATAGTTTTTCAGTAGCCATTTATAAAAGTTTTGTTGTCTTCAACACTCCTCTGTTCAGGGCATGGACATCCTAGATCTTTTCATATTTTATAACTTGGGCTGTCCTGTCTGTATATTGTAAAAATATGTTGCCTTATTATGATATACTTGCTTTTATCTTCTTGGAGTCTCTCCATTTATGACCATGTGTATTTAGCCCCTAGATGTGGTATCACTATGTCTTAGATGCATCTCTCCTGTGATTAAGGTGGCTTTGACCTCCATGAGTTGTATAACAAATGTTAACATTCTGTCTTAGAAGGGAAATGCTTTTATGCTGTAATGTATGAAACTAATAAAAATAAACTTAAAAAAAGAAAAAGACATAGATAGGTTAGAAAAGGTTCAAAGAAGGGAAAGTAAGATGGTGCAGGGTATGCAGGGGAAACTGTATGAGACGAGATGGAGAGAGTTGAGTTTGTACCCGCTGGAGATTAGAAGAGAGAGAGGGGATACGATAGAGACCTTTAAGTATATGAAGAGGATAAATAAAGTGAGTGAAGGTAGTGTATTTAAAATGAAAATTGGCTCGAAGACGAAGGGTCATAGTTTAAGATTGGAGAGAAGAAGATTTAAGAGTACTATTAGGGGGTGTTATTTCACTGAGAGAGTAGTGGAACCCTGGAACAGATTAGCTGAGGAAGTGGTACATGCCATAATGGTAGAGGGATTCAAGAGGGCGCAAGACAGACACAAGAGGTTATCCAGTGGGATGGAGGGGGATCACTGGGCAGCGGTGACAAGTAGGGAGCAGTGGGAAAGGGTAGACTTGATGGGCCAGGATGGTCCTCTGCTGCTGACAAATTACTATGATACTGGGATCTCTGTCAGGAAATGGTACGAGTGCAGGATACTGTGCTAGGTTATAACCCCATTACTGGGATATCAGTCAGGGGTAGGAGTGCAGGACAGTGTGCTGGGTGTAGTTAAGGCTCAGGTCAGGAAGCATAGGAAAACCAGGAGCAGTTGTAAAATTTGCAACAAGAGTTTTATTAACAGCAAAATAAAAAAAAAATTGTTCAGAATAACTATTTACAATTGCAGCAGAAACATAGAAAACTGAGTCCTTCTGAGTTTTTCTTCTCAATTTCCAATATCAGTCTCCCAGTCTCTCTCTCTCTCTGCTTTGTAAAACATTGCAGCTCTTTTTTATAAGTCTGTGCAGCAGCTCTTTAACAAAAACAGCATGCTTCTCACACAGTGTTCTTGTAAGCTTCCAATGTTCTTATCAGTTTCAGCAAGTGCAGCAAAAAGAACGTGAGCCACAACTGACCCAGTTTGCCTCTTCTGCAAAAGGCTTAAAAATTGCATCGCAGATTAACCCATTGAGTTCCAAATAGCTTTGCAATCATTTCAACAGTATAATTATATACAGTTTTAAACAAAGGGATCCCAGCATCAATTACACTTCCATGAAATGACTGACACACACTTCCACAACTGCAGATATGCAAGGGGGAAGAGAAGACAGAAACATCAAGTGAGGGTATACAGACAGCGAGAGGCAGAGAACTGCAAGACAGTCGGGGTGATCAAGTCCTAGGTCTCACGAGAAAATCTGGTTGCATAACCAGACAGAGAAGAGACAGGAGAGGATAGAACGGACCCTTGCATTTAAACTGTCTCCATAACAACTGGGACAGGGCCGTATTCAATCCTGTCACACTGGGTTACAGCCCCATTACTGGGATATATGCTGTGGAGTTCACATACAAGGACAGAACAGTGGCTCACAGTCCCACAGTAGAGGGCAGTGCAGTCAAAGTACTTTCATTAGGGTCTGTATGGGGAGGTACGAGCACAAGGATGGAGCAGTGGCTCACAACCTCATGATACGGCCCCTTTGTTGGGGTATCAGGGAAGTACGAGTGCAGGACAGAGCAGTGATTCACGGAACCTTTTTTAGGGCCTGTAATGGGAAGGAGTGAATCTAGGACACAGCGGAGGGTCACGCCCTCTTTACTGAAGTCTGCATTAAGAGGACAGAGCGTCAGGTTTCTGCACCTTTAACTGGGGTCTGTATCAGCAGGTTTGAGTGTGGGACAGAGCGGAAGGTAACAGCCCATTATTTGGGTCTATATCAGTGTGGTGTAAGTGGAGGGACAGACCAGGCCGACTTGTTACCTGTGTTGATGGTCTGGTCCAATTCCATCTCGTAGCACATCTCGCGCAGCAGGATTCCCATCGCATTGGGCAAGTTTCTCACATCTTGTAGTTTATTCTGGATGTCCTCTATCACGTTGTCACTGCAATTCAAAGACAAGGGAAGATTCTCAATCAATCAGCTTATATCAATCATCCAAATAAACCGAGCACCGTGCAGACACTCATTTACAATGGAACACCAATCACAAGGAGTACACAACTGTTACACGGTGACTCGCAAATGAGACAAAGTAGATTCTGTGGCAGCACAGGAAGAGCAAGAAATTTTATTTTAGTTTTAGTTTTTGTTGACCACGAAAGGAGGACTAGACAATTCTGCCTATTTTTCGCATTGTCCAAAGGGAAGGGGGAGATTCAGAGGATAATCAATTGAAACTGAACCAGATTAAGCTGTTAGTGGTATTTTTAGGAAATGGAGGAAAGTTGACCAGGACACCAGGGAAATTCCCCTACTCTTTCTCAAGAAGTGCCATAGGGTCTTTACCATCCACCTGAACCACCACCAGAAAAAGGCAGATGGGACCTCGGTTTAAAGTCTCATTCAAAAGACGGGCTGCCTGCTCAGTATGTCATTAATGATGGAATCAAGCTCTCACGTGTCATTTCTAAACCTACATAGTCACCTGGTCAGTGTATCTTTACTGATGGAATCGAGTTGCCAATTTCTAAATTTACATGGTTGCCAGCTCAGTTCATCTTTACTGGTGGAAATCAGGCTTCATCTGTGTCATTTCTAAAGCTGAATGACAATATCCATCAGAGCTCTGGAGTGAACACTAAGAGACCTCTACTTCCCTTTGGGATAACTTAACATAAGAGAGTAGCCATTAGAGGCAGAAAGCAAAATGTATTATTTCTGAATGATTTGCCACTAGGGGGAGGGAGAGCACTGGGTTGTGCCATGACAGTTGTATCCCTAAAGAAAACAGCGATTTAAAGTTTTTATTTATTTAGTTTTTGTTTACCAGTTAGGTGCACTAGCCGTAAACATGACTATTTTCAGGCACGACCCAGGAGGTTACAGGGGAGGACATTCCAGGTGTAGCAGACAGCAAAATGACATCAGGATACAAAAAACAGGGTATTATATATAGAACGTGCAGCAATAAAACAGAACATTTCAGGTCAAAGCATTAACAACATACAAAAAGGCAAAACAAGTAGAGAAAATCAGAATACAAAACAAAGGGAACTTGTGCATTGGATGTGTAGCAATAACTACATAAAATTCAGGTCGAAGCAATTTCAGCAATCAATTCAAGTCAGGGCAGCAGTACAGTCAAAAAGGATGAAAACAAAGCAGTGAGGACCGAGAGATACAAATCGGATAAATTCAACAGAAAAATGAGCGAGTTGAGTGGGGATAAGGTAAAAACCACAGCAAGTATAAACATGAGATGCACAGCAGATAGATCAAGAGAAAGAACAGATATCTGATAAGTGGAGGAGGGAGGAGGAGCAAGGGTAGGGGAGCTGCTACCAGCCTAGGTAGAACAGAGAAGGGTTCTGCTGTAGGGTTGAGATGCTGGATAAGGGCTGGCAGCAAAGGAGGGAGGGAGTAAGAGCAAAGAGCAGGGTTGGGGGTAGCTGCTTGGGGACAAGGCAGGGGAGTGGTGACACGAGGAAGGGTTATAAAGGGGGGCTGTGACAGGATACCTAAAGAGAAGGGGCCACAAACAGGTGGGGTAAGGGGTAATTGGGTAGGGTAAGGAGAGATGTACAAGAGAAACTGCAAGGAGCGAAGACATGATGGCTAAAGAAGATGGTGGAAGGAGCAATCAAACAGGTTATCAGGGTTCTGGGGCAGTGAGTCTAAGATAGGTTGAAACAAGTGCAGGCAGTAAGGTCAGTAAGTAGGGTGCAATGTCTCTTTAGGAAGATGTGATGACTGGGCACCTGTCGGATCGCAAGCGGTAGACAGTTCCAGTACCTGGGAGCAGCATGGGAAAAGGCACTGGAGCCTTTGGAACATTTGCTTCTAGGGACATGTAGCAGGGATAGGTTCAAGGAGTGCAGGCAATATGGGGAGGACTGGGGGTGAGCCAGGAGGCACGTGACAGAGGAGTATTAGATCTTATGATACCATCAGTCAGGGATCCTAGGGCCATAAGCTGATAGGAGTGGGGAGAGACCCAACTGAGGTCAGTATAAAGCCGACAGTGATGTCTGAGTCAAGGAGACGCAGAGGCGTAGTGACACATGTTATTGTGGGTAACATCCTACTTACGGAGAGTGGTACTGGAAGCAATCATGTAGTTAATAGATCCATAGGTCAAGGACGGAAGAAGAAGAATGCCATGGGCAATCACGAGTCTGGCAGAGGGCGTGAGAGCACAACAGTGTTTTTAGGCTACTCCCAGTTTACTATTTACCGATTTACAAATTGTCTGACTATGCGGGTCAAAGCTGAGTGTAGCATCGAGAAGAACTCCTAGATATTTGAGAGTGGTGACAGCCGTATGGGGAGCGCCACTGGCACAAGTTACAGTAAAAAGCCTGCGGCAATCTTTCAGTTTGGCAGTGGAGCCAAACAGCATTGCCGGAGTCTTGGCCACATTTAGCACAAACTTATTTCTGTTAGCCAGGATTTGATTTCCTGAAAGGCAGGGGAGAGGCTGCAGTTAATATCCGTCACACTGCTGGCGCTATTGTATAGGACAATATCATCCGCGTAGAGGATAGAGTTGCAGGGGATAGTGCTAAGGGATATGCGATTAACAAAGATAGTGAAGAGGAGAGGGCCCAAGATAGAGCCCTGGGGCACTCCAGTATCAATATGGGATTGTTCCGATAGAGCATTATTGAATTTGACCATTTGTATCCTATTGGATAGTTAGTTTTGGAACCATGCCACAGATTGTGTTGAGAAACCAAGGGTTAAGAGATTTTCCAGGTGGAGGGGGTGATCAACGAGATTGAAAGCTTTGGTCAAATCAATAAAGACTGCACCCGTAGATTGGCAGTCATTCATGGCGCAGAGTATATAGTCTGTAAGTTGAACAAGGGCAGTGGAGGTGATGTGGCCCTTCCGAAAACCATGCTGATTAGGCGACAGTAGATTATATTTGGTGAGGAAGTCAGTCAGTTGCAACAAAACCAATTTCTCAAGTATCTTATTCAGAACAGAAAGTATTGCAATGGGCTGATAGTTAGCGATGTCTTTTTTTGTCCCCTTTCTTTAGGACAGGTGCAACCCTAGCAATCTTCCATATGTCAGGTACATGGCCTTGGCACAGTGATAGTGTGAATATTCTGGCCAGTGAGGAAGCAATGACTGGAGCAGCCAGTTTGAGGAGCCTTGGTTCTAGGCCATCAGAGCCTACACTGGTACTATCTGATATATTCCCTAGTAACTTGAGGACTTCCAATCCAGTGACAGCCTTTAAGTAAAAAGGGGGATGACTAGATGAGAGCAAGGAGGCTTCAGGAGAGGCTGGCTGGACGGAAAGGATGTGGTATATTTAGTGAGATCAGAGCAAGTCTGTTAAAGGAGTTGGCGATAGTGTTTTGGTCACAGCAGTAGGCAAAGTCAATTACCATGTCGTTCGTGGTGTAGGACTGTATAGCCATAGCTTCAAATAGTTCCGGTTTGGATCCTGCGTGTGTCCGCGTTATACCAAGACCATTTACAGACTGCTAGGGTGCCTGTCAGTCTGTACCTGGTCTCCGTTTATCACGGAGACATGCCGGCTCCAAACTGGAGCCATCTCAAAGTACTGCAATCCTATGGAACCACCTTGATTGATCCCCGCAAGACACGTCATACTGGGGACAGCTGCAGGTGGTTGTGGGCGTGTCGGAGGGACTCGCATACCTAAAATGCCAGCAAGGAGAGCGCAGGATCAACCAGATAAAAGTACAAAAACTGTTTCTATTTATGAGACTGGTAATCACACCCCACTTCATATGGAGGTAAGGCCCGATAGGACATGCATGTTTCCCTTTAAGGTTAGAAGGGCCTCCAGGTCAATCATGTACCCCCCAATAAACAAAGACTAAAGAAGTATGCTATGATTATTCTTCTTTGCTTTGGATTTAGTCTAATTTCTTCTTGACCTTTAACTTCCTGTGAATCAGGACTAAAACCCCGTAATCCCCACCCAAAGCACCACAACACTGAATACCACAGGTGCGCTGATGAACGCTCAGCCCAAGAGTAAAACACTCACGTGTCGTTAGCCAGCAGGTCATTCAGTATTTTCTCGGCTGTTCTCTCGGGAGACTGAAGCTGCCAGAGGGCACTTTCCATCATGAATGCCAGCTCCATGGTAACCGATTCATTTAAGAGTCTGAGACACTGTACGAGGCAAAGAACATCATGGGCGGCATCTGGGTCTGTGAACAAAGCAAAGCCCTTCCATTACAGCAAGAGATGGATACATACCCAAAGCACAGCTTGCTCAGAGTGACACAGCAGTGTTCTGTTTACTGTACTAAAAGTTCCAGGTCTGGACCCTCTACACTGCATCTGGTTCTCATGCACGTGTTTCTAGTATACTCACACTACATGTGGTTGCCCCACCCATCCTGCGTTTTTTGTTCTCCCTGGTGTGTTTCTATGACACTCGCTATAGCTGTTGCTTTCCCCTACCCCCTGCAGTGCTTTAAGTTCTCCCTCATGCGTTTGTAGGACACTAACTATAGCTGTTGCTGTCTCCCCCCCGCGCCCCCCCCCCCAAATATGTTCTCCCTCATGTGTTTCTAGTACACTCCCCACACTGGTTGCGATGTCCATTCCTCCCTCCAAGACTATTCAGCTGATGTGGTACGCTGTGGCTTGCAGCTACTCACCATCTGAGACGGTGCTCTCATCCTCCATCAGCAGGTGCTCATCAGACGACAGGTAGAGGTGATCCACCAGGGAACAAGGGACAAGAAAAGTGAGGAAACCCTGGAGAAAACAGTGAACAAAACAGTTCATTCGACAGACGGGGCATGAGACAGTTTCAAACCACTGGTCCAACAAGCCCATGTCCCCGTTATCCCAACAGTAGTAAGAACAGGTTACTCACCCGTAACAGTAGTTCTAGGAGTGATATATGTAGTTCATTCACACTTTTGGCATGTCCCTTTCCCCTTTAAATCTTGCCGAAAGTCTTCAAGCTGTCTCATCCCACCCACCCGGGTGATATAAAATTCGGTTTTGCCCCATGACGCCAGATATTAGCCCGCTGGAAGCCAGGTTGTGCACCTAAAGCCGGGGAGGTCGGATGGGTGCGTGTGGATGAACAACATATACTACTCTTAGAACTACTGTTACAGGTGAGTAACCTGTTCTTCTAGGAGCATGGATATGTTGTTCATCCACACTGTTTGGCAGACTCCAAGCAGTTCTCCGGGAGGAGGGAGGCAAGGCGTACACCCCCTACTTGGGAAATAAAGATTGGAGAACCAAGGCCCCAAAACCAGCATCCCGGCGTGTCTCAAGGTCGATGTGGTAGTGGGTAATGAAGGTGTTTTCTAACTTCCAAGTAGCAGCCCAACAGATTTCCTGGATAGGGATGTCCCTGGAAGCAGCCACCAATGCAGCAGTATGGCGGATAGAATGAGCTCTTATCCCTCTGGGAGGCTCCTTGCCTGCCAACTCATAGCACAGCCCTATGCATGATATAATCCATCTTGCAATGGTCCGTTTGGCTGCAGGTCTGCCAGAAGCGGCTTTGGCGTAGGAGACAAACAGCTGGTGAACCTCTCCACGAATTTCCGCCGTTCGCTCCTTATAATAGGAGAGAGCATGTCTCAGGTCCAAGGTGTGGAACCTGCACTCTGCGTCCGAGTTGTAGTTAGGGTAGCATACCGGCAGAGTCAAGACCTGGTTACGGTGAAACTCTGATACCACCTTCGGAAGGAATTTCGGTTGGGGGCGCAGGACAACTTTGTCCCTGTGAAAGACCAGATAAGGGGAGTCCACCGACAGTGCCTAAAGCTCCCCTGTGCTTCTGGCTAATGTGATACCATTAGGAAGGCCGTCTTCCACGACAGGTGTGAGAGTGCACACTTGTGCATAGGTTCGAATGGCTTGTCCATGAGCTTCGCCAAAACCAGTAACAGATCCCATGGAGGTGGAGGTTCACGCACCCGAAGGGATATGTGATCCAGGCCTTTGAAAAAAGGCCCGACCACTGTCTCCAGACCAGCCCATGCCCGGTAAGCAGAAATGGCTGCCAGGTGCACCCTAAGGGTCGATGACTACAGACCCCCTTTGGAGAGAGACCAAAGGTAGTCGAGAATGTTAGCCACAGAGCAGGATAAGGGGTCCAGACTCTTACCCTGACACTAAATGGAAAATCTCTTCCATTTGAAGGCATAACATTTCCTGGTCGATTCCTTACGAGATGCCTCCACCACAGTGTAGACATCCTCGGAAAGACCCAGAGCCTGGGATTCTAGCCGCTCAGGTACCATGCTGTGAGGTGCAGAGATTGAAGGTCCGGATGGAATACCTTCCCCTGGTTCAGTGATACCAGGTCCGGCCGTGTACAAAGCTGCTCCAGGGGCCTGCAGGTGAGGCTGAGGAGATCTGGATACCAGAACTGGCAGGGCCAATCTGGGGCTACCAGGATCACCTTCGCCTTGTCCCTCTTCACCTTGAGTAGCACCTTGTGGATCAAGGGAAATGGAGGGAAGGCATAGAGGAGGCCTGGGATCCACAGCCTCAAGAAGGCATCCCCCTGCAGCGAGCCCTGCTGAGAAGGGCGGGCATGGTAGAACCTCAGCTTGTTGTTTTCCTTGGAGGCAAACAGGTTCACCAATGGTATGCCCCAATGGGAGAACAGGCTGTAAGCTACCTCGGAATGGAGAGACCACTGATGGGATGTCTGGCCTAAGCAACTAAGAGCACCCGCCAGCTGGTTCGAGACTCCTGCCACATGAATGGCTAGGAGATCCGCCTCCAGCCAACTTACGAGGGTCCAGATGCGGAGCGCCTCCTTGCACAGCAGACGGGAGTGCGTGCCGCCCTGTTTGTTGAGGTAGTACATGGTCGTGGTATTGTCCGCCTGGACTTGAACCACTTGACCCCGGAGCTGAGGAGCGAAAGCTGACAGTACCAGTCTGACTGCTCTGAGCTCCAACAGGTTGATGTGGCATCGGGACTCCTCGGGGGTCCAGAGCCCATGGGCCCTGTTGTCCCCCAAGTGGGCTCCCCACCCCACGAGAGAGGCATTGGTCGTAAGGATGACCGTCGGCTTGGGGCGGACTAACGGGATCCCTTCCTGCAACTGTTCTGGGACGGTCCACCATTGGAGCACATCCCACATCTTCTGGGTTACAGTGATCAAGCGGTCGAAATGACCATGGCGTTGGGTCCATTGGGTGGCCAGCTCCCACTGGAGGGGGCGCATGTGCCACCTGGCCCAATGGACCACTGAGGTCATCACCTGAGCAGGCACGAGTTCCAACCTGGCCTCGTTGATCAGGAGGCCGAGTTAGGAGCAGGTTTGGAGAGCCAGACCTCTGGACCTTTCCACCTCCTGAAGGGAGGATCCTGCCAAGAGCCAGTCGTCGAGATAAGGGTAGATTCGGACTCCTCGACGTCAAAGGTGGGCTGCCACCACTGCAATGCACTTGAAGACCTGAAAGGCCAATGACAGGCCGAACGGCATGGCTCGGAACTCGTACAGGGTCCCTTCAACCCTGAAGCGGAGGAACCGCTGATGGGACAAACGGATTGGGACATGAAAGAATGCATCCTGTAGATCCAGTGAACAGAACCACGTTTCACTCCAGGGATGGTATGATCTGGTTCAGAGTTACCATCCGTAAGGTGCGGGACCAGAGATATTGATTCAGGTCGTGGAGATCTAGGATGGGGCGCCAACCCCCCGCCCGCTTGGGCACCAGCAAGTACCTGGACACAAAGCCTGGGTCTGTAGGAGGATCCAGCACTGAAGCAACCGCCTCTTTGCGGAGGAGCTGAGCTATGTCGTCTCGAAGAGCAGACTGAGTGCAAGCTAAGATCCTTTCCTCCCGAGGGGCGCGGGCTCGGCTGGGAGGGTACTGCTCGAACTGTAGAGGCAGTCCCTGACTGACCACTTCGAGAACCCATCTGTCCGGAGTGATATCGGACCAGGCGGAATTAAAGTGGCGGAGCCGGCCCCCCCCATGGAAGGACCCAGAGCTGGCGTGACAGGTGAAGGGGTGGCATCCCCCAACCTGTCGCTTGAGCAGGCTTAGAGGAGGAAGAGGCTCCAGGACCTGCGTCTCTGCCTCCTTTACAGAGCTGTTGAGGACCCTGCTTGGGCTTGCTGCTGTTGCTGCTGGCCTCCTTGACAGGAGGGCTGCCTGACTGCAGGGGAAGAATGCCGAAATGGCTTCTTTCTTTTCTGCTGGTTCTTGCCCGAAGAACCTTTTGCAGAGGTAGCATCCAAGGTGGCATTGGACAGCTCGATACGCTGAAGGTGACCGGCCACTCCTGGACCGAACAGGTTGATGCCAAGGAAATGAATGTCAGCTAACTTGTGCTGGGTATCCGCCGGGAAGGAGGATAGCTTCAGCCAGGCCCTGCGGCGAGTGGTCACTGAGGCTGCTAAAGAGCGGGCACAAGAATCCCTGATGTCCAGGGCTGTCTTGAGCTGTTGTTTTGCAACAGCATGGCCCTGATCACAGACTTGCTTGACCATGGTCTGCATGTCTGCCAGGAGATGAGGGAGGACAACTAATGACCCGAGGAGGGCATGAGAGAAGTGTGCCATAATGACAGCCGAACTGGCCTGACGAAGGCCTAAGAAAGAGGCTGCGTAGACCTTGCCGGCAGAGTGGTCCATATTTTTGGACTCCTTGTCCAGGGTTCTGTCTGTGTCGCCAGAGCTACCAGTACGTCTAAACACAGAAGCGGTCACCAGGCTCTCGGCCGAAGGGTGTTCTGTGAATCCCAGCAGGGACCCCAGGGGCATCATATACTTGCGGGCCATGCGGGCAGACAGTGCTGGGTAGGAAGCTGGGCGCTGCCAGAGCTCAAGGGCCAGGCCAGTGATGGCTTCAGCCACTGGAAAGGCCTCCGCGGGGTATCCCTCCTTTTCAGGAAATCCGTAAGGGGGTACTCTGCCTTTTTCTGGCTAGACTCCAGGGGCATTCCGGTGGATTCGGAGATCAGGCGGAGAATGCCTTGAAAGGAGGAAGGACCCTCCTCTAAACCCGCTACAGAGGACTCATCATCCCCAGGATGGGAGTGCAGTCCTGTGACGTCCAAGTCAGAGGAGTCAAGGTACAATGGTCTCCCGGCTATGTCCCCTTCGATCCGCCAGGGGCGGTCAGGGGTAACCGTGATGGACAAACGTTGGGGAAGCCCGGTGTCTGTATGGTCCTCTTTTGAGGGAGACCCTCCCTGAGGCTGCTCAGGCGGTGGTTGCACCAGAATCGGTGGAGAGACCGAGATGGGCAGAGCCGGGGCATGGGCCGGCCCCGTGGGCAGGGGAACCGAAGGCTTACGTTCCGGAGGGGTCGGCGTCAGCCCAGGAGGCAGTAGCGCAGTGATGGCCGGGGTGGACGGCAGAGCGGGCTTCTGCCCAGTCAAAATCAGCTGTTGCCACATAAGATCCTCATAGCGTCGACAGAGTTTCCATTGAAGCCTCTCTTCGTCAGAGGAGGATAAGGATCTGTGGTGATGCCTCTTTTCAGAGTGCTTAAGACTCTTTTTCAGTCGTTCAACGAGGGGTTTTGGACCTCGACTGAGATCGGGCTGGCTGACTTGGTCGATCGAGAGACACTGAGGTCGGTGAAAACCAAGGGTCCGGAACCATTTCCTCGATGGTGACACCAGCGGGCTGGGTCTCCTCATCTGGAAAGACTGGGGTCCTTTCCAAAGAATCGTCAACTGGAGTCGGCGAAATAGGATCGATTAGGTCGAGAGAAATCTCAACCTCATCGGCCACTTCCTCGATCTCTTGGCCAGACGGAAGATCCGTGAAGCCGGCGGCCGAGGATGCGATGTCGACCGAGGTCAAGACCGCGTGTTCCTGGGACTCTGATCTTTCTCAGTCCCAAGAATGTCTCCGTTTGCATAAAGACTCCAGGTCTTTCTCCCTCTTCCGAGAGCGGGAGGAGTGCGAGCCCGAGGGCGCCTCACCCCTGGTGGGGAGAGACTGGCACAACTCCTTGAAGGAGCCCGAAAAGGTGGAACCAAGGTTCAGACGAACAAAAAAGCTCAGGCTGGCCGAAGCTTGAGCCGCTTCCTCCTCGAAAGCCTTCATTTGCTCCAACTGCTCAGCGGATCCCACAGCCGAGGAAACCACCCACCTCGCCTCCTTCGATTCCACCAGTGGGTTCCTTTTCTCCAGTTTCCCCAATTTTAGGCGTGCCAAGCGGTCGTCCAGGACGTTGGGATGGAAGGCCAGGCAGAACGTGCAGGTGGACGTGTTATGTCCGACACCTAGGCAGTAGACGCACATTAGGTGGGGATCGGGGCACAACATCTACTGGCAGCAGGAGCAGATTTATCTTCCATGTCCGATGCACTATCGGAATCGTTAACTCTAAAGAGTTTTAAGGTAAGTTGCGTTAAAAACCAATGCTTTGAATTCAGGGCATACGAATTGATGTGAAGTACGAGGGAACCTGTATCTTCCACCGGAAAGGAAGATCTGGCATCACGGGGTGGAGCAGAGGTTTATGCTACCCGGGTGGGTGGGAGGAGCCAGCATGAAGACTTCCGGCAAGATTTAAAGGGGAAAGTGACATGCAAAACAGTGTGGATGAACAACATATCCACGCTCCTAGAAATGGCGATTACTTACTTTTTATCGTAGTTCTACTAGTCATATTCAGTTCACAGCTACAATTGGGCAATCTTCCACTGAGCATGCCCAGACACTTCGGCGCTCCTCCTGCCACTCAACAATGTGCTTCTCCAGTTCCACCCCACTGCACTCAGATTTGCATGCTGGAACAGTAATTCAAGCCACGCCTTGCCAAGAGAGATGAGATGGCCATATGGGTTGGAACCGAATATCAGCAGTAGAAACGAACAGTTACGTAAGAACATACCATAACAGCAGAGCTTCGAGGGGATCTCAGTCATCAGGTCACACCATAGGAACTTCACTGTCAGTGAACGGGAATCCACACGAAAGATTTTCAGCAGCACAACTGGGGCCTCCTATGCCACTGATGTCCATCAACATTACCAACCCGATAAACGTGTGAGCGGCCCCGCTCCCTCCTCAGTTCTTTCCCCCGGAGACAAAGGAAGCACAGCCCTAGCCATGGGGGAACTGAAGAGAGAGGTGCCTAGACCTATATGAAAGGCTGGATACACCAGACAGCCCCAATAAGGGGGATGGTGGGAGGGAAAGCAGACCCGATGACTGAGATTGTCTCGAAGATCTACTGTTACGGTAAGTTCTTACGTAACTGTTCTATCTTCTTCAGGGGTATCTCAGTCATCAGGTCACGCTGTAGGAACAAGTCCCAAGCAGTTACAGGTGCAAACAGACAGTCTGAGAGGAGGGCTCACCTTAAACGTAAAACAGGAGGCAATGCAGCACAGCCCTGCCAAAATCTGCATGGGCTCTTGAGGCAATGTCTAGACTGTAGTGCACGGTAAAAGTATAGACAGTACTCCAGGTGGCAGTCCACGGCCAAGATCCCTCGGAAATAAGCCACAGAGGTAGCCATGCCTTGGTGGAATGAGCTTTGACAGCACCAGGCAATTCTTTACCGTACTTCTTGTAGCAAAACAGAATGCAATTTGCCAACCATTTAGATAAACATTGTTTAGAAATTGAAGTGCCCTGTCTACCTGAGGTGAAGAAAACAACTGCTTCGACAGCCTACATTCCTTGATGCGAAGCAGGCAGTGCTTCAAAGCTCTGCGCACGTCTAACACACAGAGCGGTGCTTCCCCTGGACTGGCATGCTCAGGAAAATAAACAGGAAGGTGGATAGACTGGTTGTGTGTAAACTCAGACCACCTTAGGGACAAAGGATTTGTGCACAAAGATACCCTGTTTTTGTGAAAAATCAAATAAGGCTCCTGGCATCGGGGGCCTTAAGCTCCAAAATTCTTCAAGCAGAAGTAATGCAACTAGAAATTACGCTTTCCAAGACGGAAATTGAAGATTGCATATTGCAATTGGCTCAAAAGGAGACAGGGTCAACTTCTCCAAAACAGAATTCAAATCCCAAGCCAAAGGAGAACAGATTGGGGGTTTCAGATGCAGAATGTCACTGAGAAAGGTACAGGAGACATCCAGCTGAGCAATTGTGTGGTCACCCACGGACTCATAAAAGGCAGAAATGGCCGAAAGGTGCACCCTGAAGGAGGAGTACTGGACACCTGAGTTAGACAGAGATCAGGTAGTCCAGGATGTGGTTCACTAGGCAGGTGAAAAGGTCCAAACTATGGCTGGCAGCCTAGATGGCAAACCGTTTCCACTTCATGGCATATGTGTCTCGAGTAGAAGGCTTCCAGGCAGCCACAAGGATGTCTTCCACTCTGTTTAAGACCCCGAACATGGCGATGACTATGTCCTCAGGAGCTAAGCATGCATATGGATGGACCTGAGACTGGGATGGACCAGGGTCCCCTGAGCCTGGGTCAGCAGGTTCCTGCAGAAGAGGAGAGGGACCGGAGGCTCTCCTGCTAGCTGCTGAAGCAGGGGGAAACATATCTGCCAAGGCCAGAATGGAGCTACTAGAATCATGTTGGCATCCTCCATCTGCAGTTTGATAAGCAACCTCTGGATTAGAGGAAACGGAAGGAAGGCATAAACGAACCTCCTGCTCCAGGAGAGGGAAAACGCATCCCGTCAGAAAACTCCAGGCCCTGGACATAGTGAGTAGAAACTGGACAGTTCTGTGCAGAGTGAGGATGCAAAAAGGTCCAACTCTGGGTAACCCTATCTGTCGAAAAAGTCTTCTTCGACGGATAAGAGGAGCTCCCATTCATGCATGCTGGACTGAGTTTAGCTCAGGTTGTCCGCCACAGTGTTTTGCATCCCTGGCACGTGGACTGCCGAGATTGTTAGTCTGTGATCCAGCACCCAATGCCACACTCTCATGGCCTCCCTGCATAGGGGATACGAATGAGTCCCGTTACCCCCCACACTTGTTGATGTAGTATACTACACTCAATTGTCCGACTGCACTAGCAGCTTACCTGGAGCAAGGTGTTCCTTAAAAGCCTATATACCACAGAGCACCGCCCTCATCTCCAGGACACTGATATGCAAGGAGGTTCCAAATGGGACCAAGAGCCCAGAGTCTGAGCAGGACCCAGGTGTGCTCCCAGCCCAAACCTGAGGCATCCATGGTGAGGATCTGCTGCGGAGAGTTCTGGAATGGGACGCCCTGAAGCAGATTCAAGGGGTCCATCCACCACCGCAGTACCTTGAAGAATGGGGAAGAGACCAAGACTCTACGGTCTAACTTGTCTGTGCACGGGTCCCACTGCACTTGGAGGGTTCACTGGAGAATACGCATATGAAGTCTGGCTAGTGGAACAATGGGTATGGCAGCTGCCATCAGGCCCAACAGTCTCATGTACACCCAGGGAGGAATGTGGCGGCTCTGAGCAACTTCCTGAGCTTGGGCTATAAGGCACTCTGCTCTGTTTTGGGGTAGGATGACCTTCCCTTGGGCCAAGTCCCGAACTGCCCCTCTGAACTGTAGCTTTTCGGACGGCACCAGAACCGACTTGGGCAGACTGACGGTGATACCCAGGGAGTGGAAAACCTGGAGAGTTCGCTCCAGTCACCAAAAGTTGTTCCCTGGATGGGACCTTTAGGAGCCAATCGTCCAGATAAGGGAAAACATACAGTCCCTCCAGTCTGAGAGCTGCTGTTACCACTGCTAAGCATTTGGTAAAGACTCGTGGTGCAGAGGACAAGCCAAAGGGCAGCACTTTGAACTAATACTGCTCACCCTGAAACGCAAAATGGAGAAACTTCCTATGAGGAGAAAAGACTGAAATGTGTGGGTAAGCGTCCTGCATGTCCAGTGAACAGAGCCAATCCCGTTTTAGGCCCGGTAAAGTTACCATCCGAAACTTTTTTTACTGGGTGTACAGATTGAGGTTCTTTAGGTCTAGGATTGGTCTCAGATCGACTGTCTTTTTTGGTACCAGGAAAAACCAGGTTTAGAACCCTTTGTTTCTCTGGTGCCAGGGAACTGGCTCGATTTATTTATTTCAAATTCGGATTAATACCTTTGAGCCAGAGGCTCGTTTACAAAGGCTCCAAGTCAACAAGGAATACAAGACACTTACAGGTGATGAAACATTGCAAAACAGAAAGACATCAACTAACAAGTAGTATTAATGTGCAGTTACAACATTAAGCAGGGTACAACAAGTGAGGAGAAACAGGACCACACTTGCAGAGAAACATATTAATGCAGCACTAATTAAGTGTGGTACAGTGTTTAACAATCATGTTACAGTTTAGACAGGGCGCTCCCAGTCTGCAGAAATGCAGTTTTAGCAACCAAGCTGAGGCTTTGTCACGGGGAGATAGTAGGTGGTGGATGAGGTGAGCAATTGTGAAACAGGAGGGTGGAAGTGGGAGAGGATAGTGTTTGACGGGTGCGATAACGGCTGTCAGAAGCCATGGGTTAACAGAAACACTGGCAGTCAGATTTGCTGCCAAGAAGAGATCGTAGACCATTTTTAAAGTGGCCAAGTCCGGGGGACTGCCTGCCTTGCCTACTGGTGTAAAAGGGACTGCACCTCCTCCTCGAGAACGGACAGATAAGCCATGGGGTAATCGGAAGGTGGAGAAGGAGTTTCTGGAGATTGCTTGATGAGCTCCAGGGTGTGCCCCTTCTCTACGATCTGCAGAATCCATGCATCTGAAGTTATGGCTCTCCACTGATTCAGATGGAAGGAGAACTCGTCTCCGACCACTGCCTGCTGGTCCGGGACCGGAAGAGGGGGGTCTGACAAAGAGTTAAGCAAAGGCGGAGCCAGCCGCTTGGGCTGGTCGCTCATTTCTGGGGCGCTTGGCAGCAGCTCCAGCGCTGGAGGTAGCGGACAAGGCAGCTAGGGCTCTGTGTTTCCCTTGGGGCCAGGAGGCCGTACTGGGCCTATTGAGCACTTTGCAAAAGGGAGAGCCCCCTCTACCTCTCGGCTGGGTATGACAGAGGGACTGGACAGACTCGAGGGCCCTGCTCTAGGCTTGCAGATCATTACTAATATCCTGGACATCAGAGCTAACCAGCTTAGTGCCATTAAAGGGGCATTAAGCACTTTTTGCTGATCAGCAGCAAACCCAGATACTCTTAGCCAGGAGTGCTTATGTAGGCATATGCCCGTGGCAGCTGCCCTGGCAATGGTGTCAGCCAAATCACAGAGGGCACTGAGGAGGTGTTTGCTAATATCCTCAGCTGCTTGGAGGCACTAAAGCAGCCTGTGCTTTTGTGTGCCATGAGGAAGGGACAGTGCCACGGCCTTGCCCTCTTTCCAACTGCAATTTTGGTACTTTACCATATGAAACAGGTAGTTTGCAATCCTCAAACCCAGAGAAGAGGAGACGTAAACCCTCTTGCCCCAGAGGTCGATTCTGCAAAATTCTTTATCTGGGGGTAGGGAACTAAGGTACTTAGGCACCTTAGATAGGTCATGAGCTGCCTTGATGACCACTGAGTCTGTCTCCAGCTGGGCAGCACAACAGGGGTGTCCCTGGCAAGCATGATAAACTGCATCTGCCCTGCGAGGCATAGTTAGCAGATCTGGTCTGTGCCAGGCTGCTGCGGCTGCATTCCTTGGAGCAGGAAGGACTGGAGGAATTATTTTAGGGGGAGATTCAGGGATCTCCAGGAAGTCCACCAGCCCCTTTCTGGTGGCATCCTCTTCCTTGGTGTGGAAGCCCAAGACTGAAAAAGTACAGTTAAGTAAGAACTTACCGTAACAGTAGATCTTCAAAAGAGGCTCTTGCAGTAGGTATTCACATATAGGACTGACCCGCTAGGCGTCAAGACCCCATGGAAAAATTTCTAGCTAGCAGTCTCTGGCAGGGGACTGCCCCGTCAGGTGACAGACGTCAGTATAAAGGGGCGGTCCCCCACGCCCGCCTTCCAGTTCTTTCCCGCCAAGAGCCAAAAGATAAGAGAATATTCCCCCCATGGAAATGGAGCCAAAGAAGCTTAGGGGGATGGAGGGCTGGAAAGCAAAACCTACTGCGAGAGCCTCTCTCGAAGATCCACTGTTACAGTAAGTTCTGACGCAACTGCACTATCTTACTTCAAGAGGGCTCTTGCAGTAGGTATTCACATATAGGACTGAGTCCCATGCAGTCTGGAACAAGGAAAAGCACTTGGGAGGAGGAAAACTATCCCTAGCATGGAACTTCCCGCTGAACAGGTCTTATGAAAGAAGACCCTGAAGCACAGCTAGCCCGAAGCCAGCTCTACAGCGAGAGGCAAAGCCCAAACTGTAGTGTTTCGTAAAGGTATGGACAGAACTCGAAGTTGCGGCTGCACAGATGTCTGCTGCTGACACATTCTTGAAACAAACCGCACAGGCAGCTACTTCTCTGGTGGAGTGACCTCTGACTTGACCTGGCAGGGTCATCTTGTACTTGTCGTAACAGAACGTGATACAGTGAGCCAACCATTTTGATAGGCATTGCCTTCTCTTTTGTCAGCAAGAGAGACAAAAAGCTGATCGGTTTTCCTGAGATCCTTAGTTCTAGTGGTGCAGTATCTCAGTATTCTGTGAACATCCAAAGTATGCAAGAGGTATTCCCCTTGATTGGAGTGTTGCGTAAAGAAAGCGAGTAGCTCAATGGATTGATTCAGCGTGGATTCAGCAACCACCTCAGGGAGAAACTTAGGGTTGGTGAGTAGAGCCACACGTTCCTTGTGGAAAATCAAGTAAGGGATTTTGCACATCAGGGCCTGAAGCTCGGAAATGCGTCAAGCAGAAGTAATGGCCACGAGGAAGAGTGTCCTCCAAAGAAAGGAACTTTAAATCTGCTGTAGCTGCCGGCTCAGAGGGAGGCAGGGTAAATTTCTCCAGAATGAAATTCAAGTCCGGGGTTGGGGGGGGGGCAGGAATGCGTATGGTGGGTCTCAAATGTAGAACTCCTCTGAGAAAAAGTCTTGGAGACTTCCAATTGAGCAAAAGTCCTGTCCCCAAAGGGAATATGGTAGGCTGAAATCGCTGCCATGTGGACCTTTAATGAGGAATGGCTGAGAACCAGATCGAAGAGAGGGCGCATGTAGTCCAGGACTCTCTTGGCTGGAAAAGAGAAAGGTTCGAAGTCCTTCGACATGGCCCAAATTGAAAAACGTTTCCACTTCATTGCGTAGGTGGACCTGGTGGAAGGCTTTCTGGCCTCTACCAAGATGTCCACTACGAATGGAGAAACCCCAAAGCGGGCTTTTGCTACATCTGCAGGAGCCACGCTTGCAAATGAAGGGATCCGAGACCTGGATGAACAAGGGTCCCCTGATCCTGGGTCAATAACTGCTGCAACAGAGGAAGGGGAAGTGGAGGTTCCTCTGAAAACTGTTGCAGAAGAGAGAAACAAACGTGCCTGGGCCAGAAAGGAGTGATGAGAATCATTCGTGCTCCCTCTGATCTGAGTTTGTTCAGGGCCCTCGGATCTCGGGTCTGAAGGGAGTACAAGGGGAGAGAATGGTGCAGAAATGGACACAAGTCCCTTTACACAAGAAAGGGTCCTGAAGGAACTGGAAGTAAGAGTTGATAAAGCAATGGGGCCAGGTGGGGTGCACCCCAGGGTCCTTAAAGAACTGAGAGGTGGTGGCTGAACCTCTGGCTATCCTGTTTAGCTAATCACTGGAAACAGGGGAGGTACCCAAAGACTGGAGGACAGCCGATGTAGTCCCCTTATATAAAAGTGGGAACAAAGAGGAAGCGTGGAACTACAGACCAGTCAGCCTCACCGCAGTAGTGGGGAAGATCATGGAAGCACTACTGAAGGAGAGACTGGTGGAACATCTGGTTGTCAATGGACTACAGGACCCAAGGCAGCATGGTTTCACCAGAGGGAGGTCATGTCAGACCAACCTCATTGAATTTTTGACTGGGTGACTAGGAGGTGGATCAGGGAGGGCAGTGGACATGGCCTATCTGGACTTCAGCAAGGCCTTTGACACTGTGCCACATAGAAGACTATTACACAAACTGGGGAATATGGGTGTGGGCAGGACAGTAGTGTGGTGGGTAGGTAACTGGCTGGGTGGCAGGACACAGAGGTGGTGGTAAATGGCTGTCACTCCACAGAGGGAGAGTGACCAGTGGGGTACCACAGGGATCAGTACTGGGACCGGTCCTATTCAACATCTTCATCAGTGACATTAGCAGGGCCTAGAAGGCAGAATTTCACTGTTCGCTGATGACACAAAGCTCTGTAACAGAGTAGACACACCAGAGGGTGTAGACAGAATGAGAAGGGACCTGCAAAAACAAAGATCGGTCAGGGTTTGGCAGTTGAAATTCAGTGCAAAGAAGTGCAAGATAATGCATATGGAGCACAAAAACCCTGGCACAATATATCAGTTGGGGGGTGAGGATATAGCATGCGCCAAGCAGGAAAGGGATCATGGGGTTATCATCTCTGATGACCTCAAGGTAGGGAAACAGTACGACAAGGCAGCAGGTAAAGCAAATAGGATTCTGAGATGCATAGACAGGGGCCTCACCAGCAGGAAAAGGGAGGTCATAATTCCACTATGCAAGACACTAGTGAGGCCCCACCTGGAGTACAGTGTACAGTTCTGGAGACCTTACCTACATAAGGACATAGACAGGGTAGAGAAGGTTCAGAGGAGGGCAACAAAAATGGTACATGGATTGCATCACAAGTCCTATGAGGACAGGTTGAAGGAACTGAATATGTACTCCCTGGAGGAGAGGAGGGAGAGAGGGGATATGATAGACATATACAAGTATCTTACAGGGAGGAACAGGGTGCAGGAATACACTATTTTTAAGTGAAAAAGATGTTCCAGGACTAGAGGGCATGGGATGAAGTTGGAGGGAGGACGATTCAGAGGAAACGTGAGGAAGAATTTCTTCACAGAATGGGTGGTGGACAAGTGGAACACCCTGCCAGAGGAAGTGGTGGGGGCTGAAACAATCACGCGGGATTTAAGAATGCATGGGATAGACGTAAAGGAATGCTGGAGGTCAGGGGTAAGAGGCAACAGTCTGCTAGGAAAACAAACTGAACTTACAAGCTCAAATGGGCAGACTGGGTGGGCCACAGCCCCTTATCTGCCGACACTGTCTATGTATCTATGTATCAAGGGAATAGGAGGGAAGGCATAGACAAATTTGTCCCTCCAAGTGAGAGACAGAGTCCCGCCAAAAAATGTTTCACCCTGGAGCGAGCGAGCAGACGGCGGGAAGTTTTGCGTTTTGGGAAGACGCGAAGAGGTCTATCTGAGGCGTTCCGCAATGCAGAATGATGTCGTCTACGACCTCTTGATCCAGTTCCCATTTGTGGGCCCTGGCTGAGGACCGAATGATTTGGTCTGCCAGCGTGTTTTCCACTCCAGGAACATGAATGGCAGTCAAGTGAAGGTGGTGCTGGGTTGCCCAGATCCATACCCTCATCGCTTCCTGGCACAGAGGGTAAGAACACATTCCTCCCTGCTTGTTGAGATACCAGACTATGGACATGTTGTCTGTATGAGGAGATGACCGGGAAGGATGACTGAGCGCAGAGCCTGAAGGGCATAAAGGACTGCTCTCAGTTCGAGCACATTTATGTACAGATTTTGCTCTAACCGGGACCAGCCGCCCTGATTCCTCAGAGACCCGAGATGGGCTCCCCAGCCTTCACCTGACGCATCTGTCGTCAATGTCTGGGAGAGGGGTTCGATATTGAAGTGAACTCCTTGGCATAGGTTCTCTTGCACATCCACCATTGTAAGTCCCTGATCATGGGATCGGAAACTAGTACCTCTTGGTCTAGATCGTCTAAGGTTTGGTCCCATTGACACCAAAGTGTCCACTGAGAGATCCTCATATGGAGCCCGAGCGTGTGGGACTGTCAGAATGGCAGCCGCCATTAGCCTGAGGAGGCAAAGGACTGACCTGGCTCCGACCCTTCTGCGACTGGACAGGAGCCGGGCTTGAGTCTGAAGGGTGTCCACCCTGTCCGGAGGCAAAAAGGCTTTGCCGATGGTCGTGTCCAGAATCACCCCTATAAACTGAAGGCATTGGCAAGGGACCAAATGGGATTTTGCCTGGTTGATGGTGATAACCAGGTTGGTGAAAACCTGCAGGGTAAGGGACAGAGAGTGCAGGAGTTCCTCCCTGGAAGGGGCCGCCAGGAACCAATCATCCAGGTACGGGAATACCTGAACTCCCTGGGTACACAGGTGGGCCACTACCACACACAGGCATTTGGTAAATACTCAGGGGGCCGAGGAGGGCCTTGAATTGGTAGTGGTCCCCCTGAAAGCAAAAACGGAGGAATCTGCGGTGGGAAGGGCATATGGGGATATGCAGGTAGGCATCCTGCATGTCCAAAGCACACAGCCACTGTCCCTGCCGAAGAAGTGGCAGAAGGCTCTGCAAAGAGAGCATTTTGAAGCATTTACACTCCACGAACATGTTCGGGGAACTGAGGTCTAAAATAGGCCTCACGTCTCCAGTCTTTGGAACTAGGAAAAATTGGGCATAGTAACCGTCCCCCAAAGATGGATGGGGACTGGTTTTATCGCCGCCTTCGAGAGTAGGGAGGTGATTTCTCTAGGACCAGAGGAAGATGTTGCGGGAGTAAGATGACTGGGGGTCTGTAGAAATTGACTGAGTGTCCTGCTGATATCAACTGGAGCACCCAAGCGTCTGAAGTTATCCTCTCCCAGCCCGGCAGATGGGAGGAGAATCTCCCCCCTACCAGTTTCTCTGAAGCCTCCAGAGGCAGTGGGAGAGGCAAGGAGTCAGGAGGTCTGGGGCAGCGCAGCAGCCAAGGCTCCCACGGCTTTTTTGATGGTGGACTCTTGGTTGCTGGAGGGGCCCCAACGCTTGCTGGCCAGTTTGTCCTGTGGTTTTGTTTTTTGTCTGTTTCGTCTATGAAACAGACGTCGCTGTCCCTGAGGGGGTCTCTACATAGAGTCGACAGACTTAAGTGCAATCCCCTTCTCCTGCAGGTCGGTAATGATGTCCCTGACATCACCCCCGAACCCCCTGAAGGGAGCATCCTGGATAGTGGATTGCACTTCAGGGACCAAACCTGACACACGGAGCCAGGCATGATGCTGAAGGCCTACGGCGAAAGTCCAGCTCCATCCAGCTGTGTCCACTGCGTCGTAAGTGGCATGAAGCATGTGCCGACTGGCCGAACGAGCAGAACAGACAAGATTTGACACTTCCTGCTTAGTATGGGACTCAGGAGGGGAGAACAATTTGGATTCCACCTGACTAAGGATGGTCTTCTGGTAATCCCCCATATGTGCCACATAATTCAGGGCCCTAATACCCAGGGTAGAAGAGGAATAGATGATCTGCCCGTATTGCTCCAGAAGCCAGGATTCCTTATCAGGCAGAGTTTTGATTTTTGCAAAGCAGCCGTGAGTGGCACTAATGATGACCGAATCGGCCTTGGGGTGTAGGTTCAAGAAATCTACTCCCTCGGGCATCTGATATAGCTGGTCTGCCTTCCTCGGAAGGGGGGGTCTAACGTGGAAGGTTGTTTCCAAATAGTGGAAACAAGGTCCGCGTGAGGCTCTATCCAGAGTGTAATCAATGTAGGAGCAGTCTCGGGCAGATCCAAGTGGGCGGCGCTTTTTACGCTGTGGATCTGGCTCCAGTGATTGCCACTGATGGACTTCCCGGATTTTCCTCAGTAACTCCAGAAATGAGGGATCCACCGGAGGAGAATTCGGAGGGGTCCTTGGTCTGGGGTGGTCTGGAGTACGGGGCTCGTCATCCGGATCAGAGCGTCCCTCTGAGTCCAAGTCGGACGTCTCCAACAAAGATGAGGAAGACTCCTCCCTACGCGGGGGAGGGACGGCCCCTTTGGGGAGTTCCCTGGGGCGTGTGTCCTCCCCATCCCTAGCGCCAGAGGGCTCTCCTCTGGTGTCGGGTAAGGGGAAGGGAGTCTCCCATCTCCGACACGGCATTGGTAAATGACTTTCTAACTCCCTGGTGAGTTGAGCCTTGGCCTCAGCTCACCAGGAGGCCAGAGTCTCCTTCAAATCCACCGCTGGCTGGGGCGTGGACGGCGGAGGAGGGGGATAAGGATACTGAGGATATCCGCAGAAAGAGTATCCATAACCCGACGGCGGGAAGCCCGGCATCCGGTATTGCAGCACTGGGTACTGCTGAGTCAAATGTTGTGGCGCCAGATACTGTGGAGCCGGGTATGGCGGCACTGGGCATTTAGGTGTCAGATACCCAGGAGCCAGGGGCTCTGGAGAAACGGAGGGACCTGGCAAAGGCCCAGCTGGCGGGCCAGGGAAAGGAAAAGCTGGCCCCGTGGGAGTCAGGCCCGATGTAAGAACGTCATCCGGTAAGGGAACATCCGGCGTCAGGTAGGCCGGCGTCAGGGTGTCTGGTCCTGAAGGAAGTGGCCCTGACAGCAGCATATCCAGATCCACTGTGCCGACTGGGGAGGGAGGGAGGATTAGACTCCCAAGGGGTCAGCAGAGGAGAAACAGGGACCTCAGAGGGCAACTTAACGCGTTGAGGCGAACCTGGAGTGTTGGATCAATCGAGAGGGTCAGATACAGACTCCTTGGCCGGGCGGGCATCGGTAGGGCCGATGTCCGGCTTATCAGCTGGATCCGGGCGGGTGTCAGAGGGGCTGACGCCTGGCTTGTCGGATCCCTTGTCCGAGGAAGGTCGTGCTGGAGATGCGGCCTTGTCGGGCGAAAGTTGACTGTGTGCCCTCCTGAAGGAGCAGGCGCCTTAGCAGTCTTCCCAGGCGATTACGGTGGCACCGACGTCCGACTGCGCGGACGCTCAAACCCAAGGGACCGTGATGGTGGAAGCGTCCTCCTGGGGAGCGGAGGCCTCCTTTCTCCGAGGTTCCCGGCGGCCCGAGCGCGAGCCAGATGGGAGGGTGACACCTTCTTGGACACCACCAAGATGGTCATCGTGGAGTGGTCCCCTGGAGGGACGTTACCTTTCAATGCCGCTGATCTGTCAAGCCATGTAGCTGTGGGAAGCCAATTTACCCCGATGCTTTTCCTTATCCCATTTCTTCTTATAACCTTCGGGGGAAGTGGATGTCTGCCTCAACTTCTTTAGCTCCTTCTCCATGGATGCCATTTTTTTCTTCAGAATATGGGCTTCCAGAGACTGCTGCCTTCTTTTCCAGGTAGCAGAGTTAAATTGTTGGCACTTCTCCATGGGGTGGTCTGGGCCCAGACAGAAGACGCACAAGGAATGGCTGTCCTTGTGTGGCAGTTGAGAGCCACACGAGTCGCACTTACAGTATGTTTATGCGATTCGGAGGACATCAGGGATGACATACACAGCGAATCGAACAGATAGTCTAAAAAAGAGAAAAAACAAGGTTGAAAAGTACGAAAACTAGACCGATGAACGATTGACGAATGTTGAACTCTACCGCGAGGAACTTTCACAAGCTGACGGTGGGAAAGAACTAGAAGGTGAGCGTGGGGGACCGCCCCTTTATACTGACATCACATGACGGTCACCTGAAGTGGGAGTGGTCCCCCACCAGAGACTGCTAGCTAGAAATTTTTCTGTAGGGTCCCGACGCCTGGCAGGTCAGTCCTATATGTGAATACCTACTACAAGAGCACTCTCGAAGTAAGACCAGCTGTTTCATCACATTAAGAAATGTGGGGTCCTCAGAAGGAGACGTGGGAGTATGTTTCACAGAGTCCTCACTGACAGAGGAGGCAGCTCCTCTACTTCAACCTCTTCAGCCTTAAGATCTGGCTTCGGATGTGCTTCCTGTGATCAACGAGTATGCATCGACGACAAAACTGCAGCTGACAGCGTCAGCGAGGGAGGCCTAAAGGTGCCCAGCTGCTGTACCAGCATGTTAAGTGAACTTAAGCAGGATTTTATTCAAGTCGATGGTGGTTGTCAGCAGAGAGGAGTTCGACAGCACAGGTGTCAACGACCTGCCAGCTGGGTACTGAGAACCCAAACAGCCTGTAGCCCTAGAGGGAGAAGGCGCAATCTTTGACGGAAGAGTCACTGACAATGAGTCAGTCATTTATGAAGGAGGGGCCGACAACCGGCCACCCTGAGAATTGAGCGGTGGTGCTGTTGGCGTGGGTCCGGTGAGCACAAAGACCTGGAGAACTGTTTTCCGAGTCGGTGCACCCGCAGTTGATAAGGATAAAGACAAACAGGAGCATCAGTGGAAGGGAGGTGGACACCAATCCATTTACAGAGGACAGCGTCCTGAGGGAACTCGCAAAACTAAAAGTGGACAAGGCAATGGGGCCGGATGGGCTACATCCACGGATTTTGAGGGAGTTTAGGAAAGTGCTGGTAGCACCACTGACAGTCCTGTTCAACTACTCGCAGGGGACGAGAGTAGTTCCAGAGGACTGGAGGAGGGCAGATGTAGTCCCACTTCACAAAAGTGAGTGTAGGGAGAAGGCTGGCAACTGCAAGCCAGTCACAGCCTGACTTCAATAGTGGGAAAATTATGTAATCACTGCTGAAGGAAAGGACTGTGGAATATCTTGAATCCAGCGTTTTACAGGATCCAAGGCAGCATAGGGGTAGTTATGTCAAACAAATCTAATAGATTTCTTCAACTGGGTGACCAGAAAATTAGATCAGTGGGAGTGAGGGATGTGACCTACCTAGATTTTAGTAAGGTCTTCGACACTGTTCCACATAAGAGACTCATACACAAGCTGGCCAGTCTGGGAGTGGGTGCAAAGGTGGTAAAATGGGTAGGAAATTAGTTGAGGGATAAGCGACAGAGGGTGGTGGTAAACAGAGTTCACTCTGAGGAGGGAGAGTGACCAGTGGGATACCACCAGGATCAGTACTGGGGCAGATCTTCTTTAATGTCTTTTATTAGCGACACTGCAGAGGGGTTAGAAGGGAAGGTATGTTTTCTGCAGATCACACAAAGACCTGCAACACGGCTGACACTGGGGGTGAAGAGGACCTAAGTAAGCTTGAGAAGTCGTCAAGAGTGCAGCGACTAAGATTCAATGTGAAGAAGTGCAAATCATGCACTTGCAGCACAGAAACCCAGGGGCGGACTACATGATTGGCGCGTAGTACTGGCGACCACCAAAGCAGAAATCGAGCTAGGGGTAATCATATCTGATTACCAAAAAGTGGCCAGTGTGACAAGGCAGTTGGGAGAGCCAGTGGAATGCTGGGTTGCATAGGAAGGGGTATCACCAGTAGAAAAAAGGAGGTGGTTATACCGCTGTATAAATAATTGGTGAGATCTCATCTAGAGCACTGTGTCCAGTTCCAGAGGCTGCATCTCCAGAAGAATATAGACAGAGTAGAGGCGGTCCAGAACAGGGCCTTCACCAAAAGCCTATGAGGAATGACTGAAGGACCTCAATATGTGCACAATGGGGGGGGTATGATAAGCAAGTAGTAACACACGACAAGGTGTGGGTTATCTCCTGGTAAGAGCATGCCCAGGTATGTTATGAAGCACGAGGTGCTTGCGCTGAGTGCCTTGTGCACCTGGGTGTGCTCTTATCAGGAGATAACCCACACCTCGTCATGTGTTATTAGGTGTATAAATGCCTCCCAAAGTAAATTAATGCTGGGTTAAAAAAACACACACAAAAAAAAACAAAAAAACACAAGAGTAAACATATAAAAATGGTTTCAACATTTCAAGTAGTGAAAAACAGCCCCCCTGCTAAGTTCCTTTCAAAAGTGTTTAACTGGCAGTAGAGGGTACCTGTTTTTTTATCCTGAGGTTATCTGTGTATCATTGCTATTTTACTGTATCCCCACTCATGTTTATTTATTTTTTTTTTTTGGGGGTTCCTATACTCAAATGGTGCGAGTTGCCCTTTCCCTGAGACTCTACATCCATTTTCACTGTCATGTGCGAACAAGCGTGTGTGCCGGATGCTGCTGCCTCTCAAACCCCCCCCACCACCAGAGTCACAAATAAAGAGTGCCAGTTCTGTTCCATTTTTTTTTTTTAAACAAGTACTGTCTGAAATCATGATGTGCATGCTCTTTTTGCCAGACTTGAGTAGGAGAGAGCGTTGTCTCACAGCGGTCACCGTTCAGTGGTTTCTGCCTTCGCAGTTCTTAGTAACCATCAGTGAGGAAGAGAGAGATGACGTTACACGTTTGTCGCAGTTTGTGGGGACAGTAATGGGTTGTAGTTTTTAAGCAGGAGCTTCTTGGTTGTTGCTGGTGGTGTTTGAAAGGGAAGAGGGAAAATCGCGAATCGGGTCTGAAGATGGCAGTGACACTTGTGTAGTGGGCAGACTTTTGAGCAGAGGGATCGACAACTGCACCTGCCAGGAACAGACAGGCTGGAAGTGAGTATTAAAAAAAAAACAAAAAAAAAACAATATGATAATGAGAACATTAACAGTTCACTAGTTGTGCAGGACTGGGAACACTCATTCCTATTATTCTGTTTTCTCTGTTGGTGGTGCTTTGCCACTGGTCTCCCGCTGAAGTGCTTCTGTCAGGTGCTAGATAAGACAGGAGGATCTGCATGGGAGAGCAGTGTCACGCATCCTTTTTATCGTGTGCAGCACTCTGGTTGGCACAAGTAGTGCCGGTTGTGAAGATATGTCCTGATAAGGACACAGGCGAAAAGAGGCTAACAGCCAATCACAGTTTACGAAATTGTTTGCCCATTTTATAAGAGACTTTCAAATACATCAAGGATATAAATAAGGTACACGAGGGGAGCACTTTTCAGAGAAAAAGATGCTCAAGAACAAGGGGTCATGATATGAAGCTAGAGGGTGGTAGATTCAGGGGAAACGTGAGAAAATACTTAGGTTAGCGGATGCATGGAACAGCCTCCCAGCAGAAGTGGTGGAGACAAATACAGTTACAGAATTCAAAAATGCATGGGATAGGCATAAGGAATCTTGGTGGTTAGGAAAAGGGGAATAAAATCAGAGTTCAAGTAGGGTCTGCAGCATTACAGCAGGTAGGGAAAATGGGCAGACTAGGTGGGCCAAGCAGTCCTTATCTGTCGTCAATTTCTATGTTTCATGTTTGCCTATTGCCACCTGACGCCAGTTTACTAATTTTGTGTGTACAACCTTTGTGTGGAGCCTCACTAAATGACTTCACATCCAGTCCACGTCTCCACATCCTGTTGATTTCATGCAAGAAGGATCAGGTTTGTGTGACATTACTTTCCTTTTCTGAGCCACTGCGGACAGTGACCCAAGACGTCACCTATGTATCCATAATTATGCACTTCGCTACGTTACAGACCACTGAAATTGGGCACTCTGGCCTATAGTTTTCCCATTTCTACCTAGCCCTTTTTCTAAGGAATGGTGTTTACCATTCACCAATCCACCGCTCACCCATTTCCAGAGGTTCTCTAAACAGCTTTGCTTAAAGTTGTGCCAGTTCCTCTCTCCATCCCAGTGAAATCCTGAAGAATACAAGTCTTCTCCTGGAACCCTACTATGTTTACACTGAGGGATATAACTATGTGTTAGAACATGAGGGAAGTCCATTAAAATGGGGGGGTCGGTGGCGCCGAGGATTGAGGCACTGGACGCCACACCTTGCGCTACGCCGGCGACCCAAGTTCAGGAGTGAGCTGAGGCGCCATCGGGCCGGGTCGAGGAACAAGTGCCCGCTGGGGTACTCTTCCCCGGGATTGGTCGGCGTGCCAGCGGCTCCCAGTGGAGACCGGGGGCACTGCAGCACAACAAATCAGCATGGCTGACGCAAGGCAGGGTTGCCATGTGCTGTTGTGTCAGGGCGTGTGCCATGCACGGGGTGGGGGGTGAGCACCAGAACAGGGAAAAGCCTGATCCATGAAGCAGGCGATGGCACCTGCCCCCATGCCCACAGCCGGGTCCATCCTGCCTGGCCTTACAGGTTCCTCCACTCGGGCCCTCACCCACAGCTGGAGTCTACGTATGTAAATGCACCAAACAGGAGGAGCGGCCCCACCCCAGAGGGGTTAAGACGGGAGTGCAGACTGTGGGATGGGGGGGAGAGAGAAGGCTCAGGTAGGAGGACTTCAGGTAGGGCAGGAACAGGCAAGATGCCTGAGAGAGGCCCCGTGGACCGTGACTACGAGGGAAAAACAGTTGGAAAAAAGAAATGGAAGGAGGCTTCAATTTTCTGACGTAGTACAGCACTAACATCATCTGTGTTGTACCTCCTGATAGCAAGAGTATTTATCACCAATTCCAGGGGAGTTTCCCCATATTGCCTTCGATTTACATCAGGGAACTCCCTCAATATTTTGCCACCAATCTCTCATGCTGCACTAAAGGATCACTTCCCAAGCTATACCAATATTTCCTGATACATATTTCCTTACCTTTTTGAGCACACACACCATATTGCTGTCTGAATTCACAAGCACAGCCAGCGGACGCGACAGCGCTTCCTGGTACTGAAGGCAGCAAGCATAGAACTTGGACCAGAACTCAACCTGCAATTGTCGGAACTCCTCCTGGGAGAATTCGTATTCTGTCACATTGCCCTGGAGCTGGGGAAGGAAGAGAAAGAAGTCAACGTCCTACTACATGGAGGAGTGCCCAACAGTCACTTCAGCTACCACATACCTGCTCATACAAGCTGTGAACCACAAAAGAAATTTCTTCATACTTACCGTAATTTCCTTTTCTGTCAAGCTCTACCATTATCAACAGGCAGTAATTACACAGAAAATAATGGCTAGGTAAGAGTTAGAACAAATTTACACACACACCCCTCGAGGTGGGATGCCACAAATAAACCCAGGAGAGCTCAAGGGGTTATCCTATTGAGGGTGTGTGTAAAATCCAGGTTTTACACACCTACCCAGCCTTTATTTTATATAACTGCCGAGTCGCATTTTTTCACCACAGCAACTGCATAAAATAAAACTGCATTACTGTTCAGCCGTGATCTCGTCTGGCTTAAATGCAGTCCGCGGCTGGTGAGACTTTTTTTTTTTTTTTTTTTACACTTTGTAAGGCGCCTTTACACTCCTTAAGCAACCCTAGGGATCAAGGGTTACAGAAATTTTTCTTTATTTAAAAAAATTACAGTTACGTACGAACTTACCATAACAGTAGATCTTCAAGAGAGGGTCCTACAGTATATCATTACATATAGGACTGGCATCAGGCCACACAGCAAACTTTTCTAGCAATCCCTGAGGGGGACCGGCCACCCGTCACATGACAGACGTCAGCGTGGCCGTATATAGTGGGCGGTCCCCATGCCCGCCCTCCAGTTCTCCCACCGGAGCTAGGAAGAGGTCTGATAGCAGGAGTAAACAGGATTTGGAGTCCCTGTGTAAGAAATAAAATGAGGAGAAGGAGGGAGGGAAAAATATGGCCTATTGAAGGAACCTCTCTCGAAGATCTACTGTTACGGTAAGTTCCTACGTAACGTACAGTTACACAACAACTTACCGTAACAGTAGATCTTCGAGAACAGCTCTTGCAGCAGGTTACACCATTAGGACTGAAGCCGGCAGGCATCAGGACCCCACGGAAAAATTCTAGCTAGCTATCTTCAGCAGGGACCGCCCCTGACGTCGGTCCCGCCTCAGACATCAGGCGTGGTACATAAGGGGGCGGTGCCGCAAGATTCCCCAGTTCTCCCGCCAGAGACTTCCGGCCGCAGGCTGACATTGAAATGGGAGACCGAGGATCCACCGTCAGAAGACAAAACGGAAATCCCTGTTTAACAAAGGCTTAAGCCATGCCTCCTCCAAGGGGGAAGATGGGCAGGAAGGTACCTGCTGCAAGAGCTGTTCTCGAAGATCTACTGTTACGGTAAGTTCTTACGTAACTGTACTATCTTACCGACACAGCTCTTGCAGCAGGTTACATCATTAGACTGATTTCCAAGCAGTAGCGCTTGCAAACTCTGGGAGGAGGAAATTGGAAGGAACGCTCCAGGTCCTGAATCTAGGACAGAGACCCTGTAGCACCGCTTCAGCCCGAAGCCTGCTCTTCATTGGTGAAGCTGGCGTCCAGGCTATAATGCCTGATAAAGGTATGTACAGAGCTCCAAGTGGCTGCAGCACAAATGGCAGAAGTGGAGACGTCTCGAAGTGCTACAAAGAAGGTGGCCACACCCCTAGTGGAATGACCCCGGACTGATCCTGGGAGGGGCTTTCGTTTGATATCATAACAGTATGAGATGCACTGGACAAGCCAGCGAGACAGGGACTGTTTGGATACTGGTTGACCCATCATCCTTGCAGTGAAGGAAACTAAAAGTTGCTCAGAAGAGCGAAGTTGCTTAGTTCTGCTCAGGTAGTACCTTAAGCTGCGGTGAACATCCAGGGTGTGGAGCAGCGCCTCTCCTCTATTGGAATAATTAGGGAAGGAGACCGGCTGGTCAATGTCCTGATTGAGAGTGAGTGGAAACCACCTTAGGCAAGAATTTAGATTCAGTCCTCAGGGATACTCTGTCCCGGTAGAAAATTAAATAGGGCTTTTTGCACATGAGAGCATGAAGCTCAGAAACTCTTCTCGCTGACGTAACAGCAACCAAAAACAACGTTTTCCACGACAGAAAACGCAGCTCGCAATCTGAGGCAGGCTCAAAGGGGGGGAGCGTGAGTTGCTCCAGGACAAAGAGCAAGTCCCATGGAGGCACAGGGTCCCTAATGGGTGGCCTAAGATGTAACACCCCTCTCAAGAATTGCTCGACAGGCATCTAATTGTGCCACTGTGCGCTGTCCCACCGGGAGGTGATAAGCTGAAATGGCACAGAGATGCACCTTAATAGAGGAGTAGGCGAGACCCGAGCGGAAAAGGGAGAGCAGGTACTCTAACACCGCTTTCACCAGACAACCTAACAGGGAAAGGTCGCGTGCTTGCAACCATAAACAAAAACGGATGCGTTGCCGGTTTTCTGGCTGCAGAAAGAACTTCCGCAACCTCTTGCGAGACCCCGTGACTCAAGATGGCTATGTCTCTAGGAGCCATGCATGCAGGTTCAGTGAGCGTAAGTCCGGGTGGACCAGTGAACCTTCCTCCTGAGACAAGAGATGGGAGCTGAACGGCAATGGGAGCCGAGGTTCCCGGGATAGCTGAATTAGCAAAGGGAACCAGATCTGTCTGGGCCAGAGGGGGGCCACCAGGATCATTGTTTCATGCTCCCTGCGCAGTCTGAGAAGAACTCTCTGGATCAATGGGAAGGGAGGGAAAGCATAGAGGAATCTGTCCGCCCAGGAGAGGGACAACGTGTCTCACCAGAAAACACCAAGCCCTGGATCTAGTGAGCAAAAATTGGGCAGTTTTGCGTTGGATGGGGAAGTGAACAAGTCCAATTCTGGAGTTCCCTATCGAAGAAACAGACCCTCTGCTACTTCCTGAAGAAGTTCCCACTCGTGGACTCTGACCTGGGAGCGACTCAGGCTGTCTGCAATTGTGTTATCCACCCCGGGAACATGTACTGCAATCAGGTTCGCACCGTGTCGGATTACCCAATCCCACACCCTCATGGCCTCCCTGCAAAGGGGGTAAGAGTGTGCGCCTCCTTGTTTGTTGAGGTAATACATCACCGCCGTGTTGTCTGTCTGAAGCAGGAGAGTACTCGGCGGGATCTCTGACTGAAAAGCCTGCAGGGCATAAAGGACCGCCCTCATCTCTAGGACGTTGATATGGAGGTGGGCCTCCAGAGGGGTCCACGTTCCTTGGGACTTCACCCTGTCCAGGTGTGCTCCCCACCCTAGACCTGAGGAGTCTGTGGTGAAGATTACCTCCGGGGACGGCGTATAAACGGGACACCCATCGCGAGTGTCCCTGTGTCTAGCCACCACTGCCAGTCTCGAATTACGGTGTTCGTGATTCTGACCGGATGCTGCATGTGGTCTTGCCTTTGGTCCCATTGCACCTTGAGCATCCACTGAGTTACCTGCATGTGGAGCCTTGCGAAAGGGACAGTAGGAATGGCCGCAGCCATGTGTCTGAGCAAGCAAAGGACCGACCTGGCTGGGACGGTCTTGTTCGACTAAAGCTCCTGATGAGGGATCTGATGCGCCCGCCTGTCGCCTGGAAGAAATGCTCTTCCCTGAATGGTGTCCAGTATCTGCGCCTATGAACTGCAGCTTCTGCACCGGTACCAGGAGAGACTCTCTGGTTGATTAGGATACCCAGAGAACGGAAAAGGTCCTGGGTGCTCTGGATCGCCCGCAACAACGCCTCTCTGGAGGCGGCCATGAGAAGCCAATCGTCTAGGTACAGGAACACATAATGGCCCTGTCTCCTTTGAGAAGTTGCTACTACTGCCATGCACTTGGTAAAGACCCTTGGTGCCATGACAGTCCTAAATGGAAGGGCTCGGAACTGAAGATGATGGTCGGTGAAACTCAAGCGCAGGAACCTCTTGTGCGCTTTGAGCTATGGGGATGTGCAGGTGAGCGCCCTGCATGTCTAGAGACGCTTAAAAGGCGCCCTGCTTCAGCATGGGAATAAGACCCGAAGAGTTACCATGCGGAATCTTTGTAGACGCATCGAAAATTGAGGTCGCTGAGGTCCAGAATCGGACGGAGGTCCCCTGTCTCTTTGGAACCAGGAAGAAGTGGGAATAGTATCCTTGTCCTCTGGTTCTCTGGGATCGCATTTATCGCCCCTTTGCAGGAGCGCGAGTACTTCTTGCCTGATCAGTGGTTGTGCTGACCCGGTACCGGAGAGCAAAGGAGCCTCCAGGGTGGCTTTTCCGCCAATTCTATAAAGTGGCCTCTTCCGACCAGCTGTAGAACCCACCTGTCGGTGGTTATAGTCTGCCATCCTGGCAGAAAATTCGCAATGCGACCCCCAACCATGACGTCCCGTTGATCCTGAGGGGCAGGGGCCGGGAAGGAGTCAGGCTGTGGCGGCTGAGGGTCCCGCTGGCTGACCAGCCTAGGAGTACGCTGACTTCGGCCTGCGGGTTGCTTCCCCTGGGCTCTGCGAAAGCCGGAGCCCCTTTGTTGTGGAACGGGCCGGGACTGTTGTCTCTAAGTCCATCCATGAAATCGGCTTTGGTTCCTACGAAAGGAACTAAGCTTGGGTCAGTACATGGCCTGAACCGACCTCACCGCCTTCCCGGCCTCTTGGAGTTTGGTAATTATCTTCTCTGAGGGTTTACCAAACAAAACTTCTCCTTCGAATGGAGCGCCCATGATGTTTTTCTGGACGTCCGGGTAATTCGAGACACGGAGCCAGAGTGCCTCCGGAGGCATATGCCTGAAGCTGCTGCTCGGGCCGAGGAGTCCGCCGGAGTCGACGCGGGCTCGTAGCACATGGGTTCCCACGTCCGAACCCGTACAGAGGAGCGGTAGCATCTCCTCCTTCTGCTCACCTTCCGGCAGTTTCTCAGTCGCATCCAGACCCTGCTCCCACAAGGCATTTTGGAACTGCACCATGTGGGTCAAATAATTCAGGGATCTGATGGATCAGGTATGGAAGATACGCGGCGCTCGCCCATGGCGTCCAGCTGCTTGGACTCTGGGTCAGGTGGCAGGGTGCTTCAGAGGTTGCGGCCCTGGGACCGCAACATGAGAGGCTGTTATGACCAGAGAGTCGGCCTGAGGATGCTGCGCCAAGTACTGGTCTTCTCTGGGAGCCTTGTACAAGCGTCAGCTTCTTCATCGCTGGGAGCGAATGTGGACGCTTCCACACTGCCTTGGTGACGCTCCACAAAAGTGTCTACCAAGGTGGCACACCACAGGCTTGGGGTCCTTCTGCCGAAGATACTTCGCAAGGCGTAGCCTTCCGGGGTCCAACTCTTCCGCATCCCATGTTCTCTTGGATATGTCTCATGATATCCGAGAAGGAAGGGTCATCTGGAGGAGATTTGGGCATCTCACGTGGGTCCGGAGAAGGGATGGAGAGGGGAGATGGGGATCTGGATGTTGAAAACTCTGATCCCATCTCCTCCGTCAAAGGCGAACGTCGGCGTCTTCTGGGTCTCTTGGGACTGGGTGACCTAGAAGAGGTTCTGGATGGAGGTCTCCTTTTGTCTGGTTTCCCTTGGAGGGGTTCTGGGCTCCCGGGGAGTAGGTAACCGGCCTGCAGACCCAGATGGAGAAGGGGGCGCAGGAACCGGAGGAGCAACCGGTGTAGGTGTAGGAGGAGGAGGAGGAGGAGGAAGCGGAGGTGGAGTGGGGACCATGTCCTTCTTGATGGTGTCCCACCAGTAAGTAAACAGCTCCTTCACTTCTGAAAAGGAAAGGCCCGATGACGGTCCAGGCGCCGGTGGACGGTCGTTGGGTCCCGACGTCGGCTCCGCAGGGGGCGGGGTTCCTGGGAGTCTCAAAGGACCGGGTGCCTGCCTGGTCCTCAGGCCGACTCTCCTCCATGATGGTCTCCTGACCGACGCCGGGTCGGAGGCGCCGGGTCCCTTCTCAATTGGAGCGGCGCCGTCCCTACCGCGCCCGGTGATGAGTTAGTCTGGCCGGCAACGGTCTTCGCAGACAACGGCTCTGGGACTAGGCGAGCCGTCGGACGCACCAGCGTCGCGTCCTGCGGCCTCTTAAGTGAGGTGAGCTCCTTGGTTTTGCGAGGAGGCAAGGAAGCAGATCTGATGTCTGGTTCAGAATGGCGGGAACCTGACTTGTGGTGATGGTGGTGATCCCCCGACTTAGCCAGGGCCTTGGAGGACGAGGAAGGCCTGGGAGTCTTGGCCTGGGAAGAGGACGAAGATTTTCTCACCGCAGTGGGGGGAGGCTGAGAGCTGGCCCGGGAAGAAGAGCGGTCGGACCTGGAGCCAGAGCTGCGCGAGTCGGAGGCCCTAGACGGGGACCTGGAAGGGGCCTTCTCCCTATGCTTCTCAGCATGCTTGCGGGCCTTCTGTGAAGAATCCCCCTTGGAAGCCATGGTCTTGAGTTGCTCCTCTAGCAGGAATGCCTGTAGGGCCTTCTAGCGTCGGATCCGGGTTCTGCTATTGAAACCCTGGCAAAAGGTGCAGGACCGGGTGTCGTGGTCTGGGCCTAGGCACCGGACACAGGCAGAGTGCGGATCCTTGAAAGGGATCTGCTTCCCACAAGCACACTTCGAGGAGTGACCGGAGGTCGGAGAGGTCATCAGAGAAGAAACTTGATTGTAGTGAACGAATTTCCCGTAGAAAACACTTTACCACGCGTCGCGCGCTAGAACTGAACCGAAGGGTCGAGACATGCAAGTCGACGGCGGAAAGAACTGGGAATCTTGGCAGACCGCTTTTATGTCCCACGCCTGACGCCGGAGGCGGACTGACGTCAGGGGCGGTCCTCGCTGAAGATAGCTAGCTAGAATTTTTCCATGGGGTCCTGATGCCTGCCGGCTTCAGTCCTAATGGTGTAACCTGCTGCAAGAGCTGTGTCTCGAAGTAAGATCTATACTTATTCACCTAGCTAGATACTCCTAAACCCACAATGCATGTACACCCACCCTTTACGACATGGAGCCTTTGTAAAAGAGTGGTCTCCCGCTCAAAGGTATTGTAATCCAAGATTGAATAAATAAATTAAAAAAATACAACTATACTATCTTACTTCGAGAGGATTCCTTCAGTAGGTCATTACATATAGGACAGAGTCCCAAGCAGTCCCCCCAAAGAGAGACCAAGAGAAACAAGGGAGGAGGAGAAAATAACTCCAACAGAACTGGGAACAAGAATGGACCAGCCTAGGACAGAACGCCCTGCAAGACAGCTAGGCCGAAGCCTGCCCTCCACCTAGAAGCAATGTCCAGACTGTAGTGTTTAGTAAAGGTGTGGACAGAACTCCAAGTGGCTGCAGCACAGATATCAGCCGCAGAGACATTCCGTAAACAATCAGCTGAAACAGCCATGCCCCTAGTAGAATGACCTCTGATGGTACCCGGCAGAGGTTTTTCGTACTTTTGGTAACAATACCGAATACAGTTGCCCAACCAGTTGGAAAGGCACTGCTTCAAAACCGCTTTGCCCTTTGACCTCGGGGTAAAGGACACAAAAAGCTGATCACAGCTACGGAAATCCTTTGTTCGGTGAGTGTAGCACCAAAGGATCTGATAGACATCCAAGGTGTGCAGGAGTGCCTCACCACTCTTGGTAGGGGACGGAAAGTAAACTGGAAGCTCTACTGATTGGTTCAGTGTGGCTTCTGACATCACCTTGGATAAAAACTTAGGGTGTGTCCTGAAGAACGCCCGGTCCTTGTGAAAAATAAGATAAGGCTCTTTACAAACCAGAGCATGAAGCTCCGAAATCTTTCGAGCCGACGTAATGGTAACTAAAAAAAACCCTCTTCCAGGAAAGGAAGTGTAAATTGCAGCTCATCGTTGGTTCAAATGTGGAGACGGTGAGTTTCTCCAACACAAAGTTCAAATCCCAAGGTGGGGTTGAGCTGCGGATGGGGGGGTTTCAGATGGAGGATCCCTTTCAGATAGGTTTTTGAGACCTCCAGCTGAGCCACGGGTTTACCATCCACCAGCTCGTGGTACGCCGAAATTCCCGAAAGGTGGACCTTCAAGGAAGAACATAACCGACCGTAGTCTGACAGATGAAGGAGGTATTCCATGAATTGTAGGGCAGACCAAGAAATGCGGTTCCAATTCTTGGAAGTCACCGAGATGGAAAAATGTTTCCACTTCATGGCATAAGTGGAACGAGTAGAGAGGTTTCTAGCCTCTAAAAGAACCTAAACTACTCGAGAGGAGACCCCAAAGTGAGAAATTGTTATGTCTGCAGGAGCCACGCATGAAGATGCAGAGTCCTGAGCCCCAAATGGACAAGGCAACCTTGATCCTGAGTCCGAAGATCCTTGGCAAATTCCTCCTTGAGGCTCAAGGGGTCCATCGCTTGAACTTGGTCCTCTAACCTGGCCAAGGTAGCTTTTTGGTGTGACACCATGTGGGCCACATAGTTAAGGGACTAGAAGCACATGTGGCTGAAGCATAAACCTCCCTGCCGAACTGGTCCATCTGCCTCGACTCTTTGTCTGGAGGAGAGGTGCTCATGTGCTTGGGTGCAGACGAGCGATCATAAGCAGCTGAAATAATGACAGAGTCCGCTTTGGGATGTGTCTTGAGAAAGGGAGCTTCCTTCGGCACCCGCTACACTCCATCCGCCCTCTTTGGGACAGCCGGGAGAGAATGAGGTATCTGCCCGACTGCAGAGGTGAGGTCCTGGTGAGGTCCGATCCAAGGAAGAATCAGGACTGGGGAACAGAGACTCCAAGTCCAGGTGTGTGGTTAGTCTCTGTCTCATGGGTCCGGATCCTCTCACTCCCAGTCGAAAAAATCTTTCATGGACCTCAACAGGTTCGAAAAGGCAGGGTCCTCCAGAGGAGGGTCTTGGGGGAAACCTTGCCCTTCGGACCCTCTGATTCCTCCAAAACATCCTCTGCAGACTCGTCGGCATCCCCATCACCACGATCATCACCATCATCCGCTCCCTCATCCGGGAGACCACGAATGCCCGGAAAAATTATTTGACGTTCTGTCCCAGAGACATGAACCATGGAAGGAGAGGAGCTCCTTGGGGACGGAGCTCTGGGAGTAAAGTACAGTTACATAAGAACTTACCGTAACAGTAGATCTTCGAGATCAGCTCTTGCAGCAGGTTACACCATTAGGACTGAAGCCGGCAGGCGTCAGGACCCCACGGAAAAATTCTAGCTAGCTATCTTCAGCGGGGACCACCCCCGACGTCGGTCCCGCCTCCGACGTCAGGCGTGGTACATAAGGGGGCGGTCCCGCCAGATTCCACAGTTCTCCCGCCGGAGACTCCCGGCCACAGGATGACATCAGAGGGAGACCGAGGATCCACCGCTAGAAGATAATAGGAGAAAAATCCCAACATGAAAAGGCAAAGCCATGCCTCCTCCAGGGGAAGGTGGGAGGAGGTACTCTGCTGCAAGAGCTGATCTCGAAGATCTACTGTTACAGTAAGTTCTTACGTAACTGTACTATCTTACTTCGAGATACAGCTCTTGCAGCAGGTTACACCATTAGGACTGATTCCCAAGCAGTAACGCTGCCAGAAATTCCGGGAGGAGGAAAATAGGAAGTACATTCCAGGTCCTGAACCTAAGACAGGAGACCCTGTAGCACCGCAAGGCCGAAACCAGCCCTTCGCTGAGAGGCGATGTCCAGGCTATAATGCCTGATAAAGGTATGCACAGAGCTCCAAGTGGCTGCAGCACAAATAGCAGAGGTGGAGACGTTTGAGTGCTGCAAAGGATGTGGCCACACCCCTAGTAGAATGACCCCGGACCGAGCCCGGGAGGGGCTTTTGTTTTATATCATAACAGTAGGAAATACACTGGACAAGCCAGCGAGACAGACTGCTTGGATACTGATTGGCCCATCATTCTCTCAGAGAAAGAAACGAAAAGCTGTTCAGAACTACGAGAGGGTTTAGTTCTGTTGAAGTAATACCTCAGGCTGCGGTGAACATCCAGGGTGTGGAGCAAAGCCTCTCCTCTATTTGAATAACTCGGGAAGTAGACCGGAAGGTCAATATCTTGGTTTAGAGAGAATGAAGAGACCACCTTAGGTAAAAACTTAGGATTCGTCCTCAGGGATACTCTGTCCTGGTGGAAAACTAAATAAGGCTCTTTGCACATGAGAGCGTGAAGCTCAGAAATTCTTCTCGCTGAAGTAACGGCAACTAAAAATAACGTTTTCCACGACAGAAAACGTAGCTCTCAATCCGCGGCAGGTTCAAAGGGAGGGAGCGTGAGCTGTTCCAGGACAAAGAGCAGATCCCATGGAGGCACAGGGTCCTTAATGGGAGGCCTAAGGTGTAACACTCCCCTAAGAAATTCCCGAGAGGCGTCCAATTGAGCTATAGTATAGGGATTTAAGAATGCATGGGATAGACATAAAGGAATTCTGGAGGTTAGGGGTAAGGGGCAACAGACTTCCTGGAAAACATAAACTGAACTTACAAACTTAAATGGGCAGACTGGGTGGGCCATATGCCCTTATCTGCCGACACTGTCTATGTATCTATGTATAGTACACTGTCCCACCGGGAGGTGATAGGCAGAAATGGCACAGAGGTGCACCTTAATAGAAGAGTAGGCTAGGCCTGAATGAAAAAGGGAGAGGAGGTAATCCAACACTACTCCCACAGGACAACCTAAAGGGGAAAGATCACGAGCTCATGACCATAAACAAAACCGGCGCCATTTCATGGCGTATGTCGCATGCGCTAGCCGGCTTTCTGGCTGCAGAAAGAACCTCTGCAACCTCTTGCGAGACCCCGTGATTCAAGATGGCTATGTCTCTAGGAGCCAAGCATGCAGGTTCAGAGAGCGTAGGTCCGGATGGACTAATGAACCTTTCTCCTGAGACAGGAGGTGGGAGCTGAGCGGCAACGGGAGCGGGGGTTCCCGAGATAGTAGCACCAACAAAGGGAACCAGATCTGTCTGGGCCAGAACGGGGCCACCAGGATCATGAGTGCATGCTCCCTGCGCAGTTTGAGAAGAACTCTCTGGATCAATGGTAAGGGAGGGAAAGCGTAGAGGAATCTGTTCGCCCAGGAGAGGGATAACACGTCTCGCCAGAAAACACCAGGCCCTGGATCTAGCGAGCAAAAATTGGGCAGTTTTGCATTGGATGGGGATGCGAAGAAGTCTAGCTCTGGAATTCCCCATCAAAGAAACAAATCCTCTGCTACCTCTTGAAGAAGTTCCCACTCGTGGACTCTGGCCTGGGATCGACTCAGGCCGTCTGCAGTCATCATGTTGTCCACCCCGGGAACGTGCACAGTGATCAGATTTGCGCCGTGTCCGATTACCCAATCCCACATCCTCATGGCCTCCCTGCAAAGGGGGTAAGAGTATGCGCCTCCTTGTTTGTTGAGGTAATACATCACCGTCGTGTTGTCTGTCTGAAGCAGAAGAGTACACAGTGGGATTACTGACTGAAAGGCCTGCAGGGCATAGAGAACCGCCCTCATCTCTAGGACATTGATATGGAGATGAGCTTCCAACGGGTCCACGCATTCTGGGACTTTACCCCGTCCAGGTGTGCTCCCCCACCCAAGACCCGAGGCGCCTGTGGTGAGGGTTACTCCGGGACGGCGCCACAAACAGGACGCCTGTGGAGAGCGAATTCTGGACTAGCCACCACTGCCAGTCTCGGATCACTGAGTTTGTGATCCTGACCAGATGCTGCAAGTGGTCTTGCCTTTGGTCCCATTGCACTTTGAGCATCCACTGGGTTACCCATGTGGAGCCTGCAAAGGGACAGTAGGAATGGCCACAGCCATGTGTCCGGAAAGCCAAGGACCTACCTGGCAGGTAATGCTTCTGTTCACGACAAATCTCTTTATGAGGTATCTGATGCGCCCGCCTGTCAGTCCGGAAGAAAAGCTCTTCCCGAACAGTGTCCAGTACTGCACCTATAAACTGCAGTTTCTGCGACGGTACCAGGAGAGACTTCTCGTAATTTATGAGAATGCCCAGAGATTGGAACAGATCCTGGGTGCTCTGTACCGCGAGAGACGACGCCTCTTTGGAGGCTGCCATGAGAAGCCAGTCATCCAGGTACGGGAACACATAGTGGCCCTGTCTCCTCAGAGATGCTGCCACAACTGCCATGCACTTGGTAAAGACCCTTGGTGCAGATGACAGTCCGAACGGAAGAGCTCGGAACTGAAAGTGGTGGTCGAGAAACTCGAAGCGCAGGAACCTCTGGTGCGCCTGAGCTATAGAGATATGCAGGTATGTGTCCTGCATATCTAGAGACGCTAAAAAGGCGTCCTGTTTCAGCATGGGAATAAGACCCGGAAGAGTCACCATGCGGAATCTCTTGTAGGCGACCGACACGTTGAGGTCACTGAGGTCCAGAATCGGACGGAGGTCCCCTGTTTTCTTGGGAACCAGGAAGAAGTGAGAATAATATCCTTGTCCTCTCTGGTTCTCCAGGACGTACTCTATCGCTCCCTTTCGCAGGAGCGCGAGTACTTCTTGCCAGATCAAATCTTTGTGCTGACCCGGATACCGGGAGAGCAAAGGAGGCCTCGAGGGTGGCTTTTCTGCGAATTCTACAAAGTGGCCTAGACTGACCAACTGAAGAACCCACCTGTCGGTGGTTATAGCCTGCCATCCCGGCAGGAAGTTCGCAATGCGACCCCCGACCATGATTTCCCGTTGATCCTGAGGGGCGGGGGCCGGAAAGGAGTCAGGCTGTGGCGGCAGATGGGCCCGCTGGCTGGGCTGGTCTAGGAGAACGCTGACCTCGGCTGGCAGGCTGTTTTCCTTGGGCTCTGCGGAAGCCGGAGCCCCTCTGATGTGTAGCAGAGCGGGGCTGCTGCTCTGTTCCGCCCACAAAAACGGCTTTGGTTCCTACGAAGGAACTAGGCTTGGGTCGCACATGGCTTGAACCGACCTTACAGCCTTCCCGCCTTTGAAATTTGGTAATGATCTTCTCGAAGGATTACCAAACAAGACTTCTCTCTCAAACGGAGCATCCATAATGTTCTTCTGGACGTCCGGGGTAAAACCAGAGACGCGTAACCAGGAGTGTCTCCGGAGGCATATGCCAGAAGCTGCTGCTTGGGCCGATGAGTCCGCGGAGTCGTACGCGGCCCGAAGCACTTGGGTCCCCACGTCTGAACCCGTACGGAGGAGCTGAAGCATCTCCTCCTTCTGCTCACCTTCCGGCAGCTTTTGAGCCGCCTCCAGAACCTGTTCCCACAAAGCATTCTGGAATTGAACCATGTGGGTCAGATAATTGAAGGATCTGATGGTGCATGTAGCGAAGCATACGTGCGCCTGCCCAGTGCGCCCAGCTGCTTGGACTCTGGGTCCGTGGCAGGGTGCTTCAAATGTTATGTGCCTCTGACCGGTCATGTGAGGCTGTGATGACCAGAGAATCGCCTGAGGCTGCTGCGCCAAGTACTGGTCATCCTTAGGAGCCTTGTACAAGCAATCAGCTTTTTTTCGGCATCGCTGAGCGTAATGTGATTTCTTCCGCTACCTTGGTGACGCCCATGAAAGTGTCCACCAAGGGTGGTACCACCACAGGCTTGGGGTCCTTCTGCCAAAGATATTTGGCGAGGCGTAGCCTTTCGGGGTCTAGCTCTTCTGCATCCCATCCCATGTTCTCTTGGATATGTCTCATAATATCCATGAGCGAAGGGTCATCCGGAGGAGATCTTGGCATCTCACGTGGGTCCGGAGACGGGATGGAGAGAGGAGATGGGGATCTAGAGGAAGAGTAGACTGATCCCGTGTCCTCTGTCGACGGCAAACGTCGGTGTCTCCTGGATCTCTTGGGGCTAGGCGACCCAGAAGAGGATTTCGACTGAGGTCTCCGCTTTTCTGATCTTCCCCGGGAGAGGATCTAGGCCCTGGGAGGTAAACGCCTGCCGACCCCGATGGTGAAGGGGGTGCAGGAACCGGAGGAGGAAGAGGAGGAGGAGAGGAGGGGACCATGTTCCTCTTAATGGTGTCCCACCAGTAAGTGAAGAGATCCTTCACTTCCGCTAAAGAAAGACCCGACGACGGCCCGGGCGCCGGTGGGCGGTCGTCGGGTCCCGGCGTCGGTTCCACAGGGGCCTCGGGTAAGAGCGAGAGGTGCCCTGGGAGTTTCGCAGAAGCCGGGCCGCCTGCCTGGTCTTCAGGCTGCGCTAAGTCCTCCTCCGTTAAAGACTCCTGACCGACGTCGGTCGGAGGCGTCAGGACCCTCTTCTCAGGAGGAGCAGACGTCAGTCCTCCTACCGGCGTCCGCTGGGATGGTTTTGCTGGCGACGGTCGTGCCGGCGTCAGGTCTACAGGTCTCTTCAAGGGTGTGAGCTCCAAGGTTTTCCAAGGAGGTACAGACGAAGACCGGACGTCGGGAACCAAAGGGCGGGAACCCGACTTGTGATGGTGGTGATGGCGCTCCCCGGACTTCGCCAAGGCCTTGGATGAAGAAGACGACGACGGCCTGGCAGACTTGGCCTGAGAAGAAGGCTTCCTTACTGCAGCCGGGAGGCTGAGAGCTGGACCTGGAAGGAGAGCGGTCAGACTGAGAACTGAGCGGGGTCTGCCCTGGAAGGGGACCTTCTCCTCTTTTTCTCCGTGGCTTGTGGGATTTGGAAGAGGATTCCCCTTGAGGACATGGTCTTCAGCTTTTCCTCCAACAAAAAAGCCTGAAGGGCCTTCTGACGTCGGATCCTAGTTCAACTGTTGAACCCTTGGCAGAACGAACAGGCCTGGGTATTGTGGTCTGGGCCCAGGCACCGAACACAGGCCGTGTGGGGGTCCTTGAAGGGGATCTGCTTCCCGCAAGCACACTTGGAGGAGTGACCGGAGGTCGGAGAGGACATCGGCAAGAATCTTGCTTGAAGAAAGTAAATTTCCAAGGAAAGTTTCTAAACCACGCCACACAAGGCTAGACTGTAAATCAAGGGTCGAGACATGCAAGTCACCATGGGAAAGAACTGGGAATCTGGCGGGACCGCCCCCTTATGTACCACGCCTGACATCGGAGGCGGGACCGACGTCGGGGGCAGTCCCCGCTGAAGATAGCTAGCTAGAATTTTTCCGTGGGGTCCTGACGCCTGCCGGCTTCAGTCCTAATGGTGTAACCTGCTGCAAGAGCTGTACCTCAAAGTAAGATCTGGGAGCGCACCCCCTGCCACCAAGACTGGATTAATGTCTTGAAGTCCAGCGTAGCCAGAGGCGGTGGAGGGGGAGGTGGAGGAGGTCGACGCGGAGGCGGGAGAAGAAGGAGGTGGAAGTACCGTTGGGGTGGGGGTGTAATGATACCCCTGATAATCCTGGAAGTGGTAACCCTGGTAGGGATTGTACCCAGCGTAATACTGTCCCAAGGAACTCCAATCAGGAGGAGGACCAGCCAGGTAGTGGTCCCCAGGATACCCCGGTGGGTAATGAGGAACAGTTCAGGAGTCTAAAAAAAAATCTCCGTCGTCGGGAGGTATAAATCGGCGGCAGATCCAGCATCAGGATAGCCAACATCAGGGGTAGCGACATCAGGACCGGCACCACCCGATCTGGCGCTGGAAGGGCATCCGGGGCCAGACGAAGGGGACTCCGATGGAGGGACCATGTCTGGCGCCAGAGTCAAAGGCTGGGGCAGACCACAGGGCCCAGGCTGAGAAACAGTCTTCAGAGGTTCCAGCTCCGGGTTGGGAGTCGCCGGATCAGATGGTGGGATCGGGACCTTCTACGGATCTGAAGGAATCCCACCCGATGGGGGAGGGGGGGCCTCCACCGTAAGGCCAGATGGCTAAGGAGGAGCCTCCTTCCCCGTGACCCCGTCAGGGGACTGCGGGACAGACCCCAAAGAATGATCGACGTCGAGGGGTCCCACATTGTCGTCACCTGAGGTACCTGCCTGAGAAGGGGAAGGTACTGGCGGGGAAGAAGGGGTGAGGGGGACAATCTTCCCCTGGTTCTGCCGGGCATCGGGGGTGGCGCCGTTAGGCCCCAACAGGAGAACCATGCCTGAGCGGACGTCAGAGACTAGTGTCTTACCAGACTGAGCTGGGGCAGGAGCCCCCGGTAGACTTATCAGCTGTAGCCGGGTGGGTCCAAGAGGCCTGGGGAGCCGACTTACCAGCGGATGGGTGAGCCCCGGAGAAGCTGGGGGCCAACTTAGTTGCCTTGGAGATGCGGCCATCAGAGGAGCCAATGGACAACTGACCCACGGAAGTTTTATCAGACTTCCAGTCTGAAGTCTTCTTAGGCAGCCGTAAGGCAGCCTTGCTCGCGAGGGCCTCGAGGTCTCAGGCTGTGCCTCTGCAGAGCGCTCCTAAGATTTCTCCTTGTGTTTCTTGAAGGGAGAAGATTTTTCTGAAGAGGACTCACGGATCCGGTCCATTTGCTTTTCAAGAGAAGCAAAACAGACTTTTAAAAGGTGGGCCTCCAAAGCCTGCTGTCTCCGCTTTTTGATGGCTTGATTGAAAGTCTGGCACTCCAAGCAGGATGAGACAGGGTGGTCTGGGCCCACACAGTCACACACTTCAGATGACCGTCCTTATGAGGTATTTGTGTGCCGCAGGACAAGCACTTTGTCTTGGGAAAAGACATAAGCAAACATTTTGAAAGGAATGGCGAAGGAAAAAATCAGTTCTTGCGTCGAACACGACGATCGCTACTGGAAGTCTGCTATGCGACTGACACCAGAAGACAGCAGGAAAGAACTGGAGGGTGAGCGTGGTGACTGTCCGCTATATACGGCCATGCTGATGTCTGTCACGCGACGTCGGCTGGGTGGTCCCCCGTCAGGGATTGCAAGAAAAGTCTGCCATACGGCCTGACGCCATGTGGCGCCAGTCCTATATGTAATGACCCTCTCGAAGTAAAATTTTTACTTACTGCCGAGAGCAATGGTGGTGCGATGTTCAGGGCGATGCCCGGCTGGCGCATGCGCAGAGTGAGGGAAACCCGGCGCGTGTCTGCAGTTATAACCAGCTGGTGATAATGGCAAATTATAACCAGGTTTCCCTATCAGAAAAAATGTGGCCTGGTAATTATAGCTGGGTCTAGTACATCCCCACTAGGGGAAATGGCACAGTTCAAAAAGCTGAATAAGCCTTTGAATGTTGGGCACATGAGGATTCCAGCCAGCAGCAACTCTCCAGTCACTACTGTCCACAAACTGCCTCTAAATGTGGAAAGAACTGTGGAAATAATGGCACACAATCTGCCCCGACACACAAGGTTCAACTTAACTGTCTACATAGATGTGACTCAAGCCAGAATAGAGTACAATGAAAGAGCGTTTTACCTCGCCACCTGGCTGAAAAAGGGCGTTTGAATTTGTGACTTACCACAGGGTACGAAAAACAACTTGAAAGAAGAAAATAGTTATTGCCAAGAGAAGAACTGCATACGTTGTAGGCACTCACCTTCAACAAGAGGGTACTCTGAGTTAACATCAAACTTGAACCTGTTAAATCGAAGTAATAGCAACTAACATTTTAAATTGAAAAAAAAAACTGCGTCCTATGTGTCTTTTTGTTTGTTTGTTAGGCACAGCAGGTGAACTATGAGGAATGTCCAGACAGATTTACAATGAGACAATTAAAATAGAGATGAACATCCCCACGCTAGCACACCGGGCAATATTCTCTCGTGGGAGCAAGGCTCCTGGGCAGGTCCCATTGACAATGTTGGAGCTAACAGTAAATGTGAAGAAATTTATTTTTTTCTGTAGCACTTCACATTGTCATAGGGTAGTAATTACAGCTGGGTTCTAAGAAGCAGCACCCAGACCAGATGACGGAAGGGGGAGAATATTGCTCTATACGTCAACTACTGACTTAAATAATGTACCTGTGAACTGCTGCCAGCAAAACTTTGCGACCAAAAGCCACATCCGCAGAGCTCTGGACATCCAATCTGTACTGCATGGTGTAAGTGTGGACGGAGGACAACGTAGCTGCCTTACACAGCTCTAAAACAGATGCCTCCCCTCTCAGTCAAGGAGGTAGCCAAAGCCCTGATGGAATAAGCCTTAATGAGAACCGGAGGCCACTACTTTGCTTTGACATAAGCCTTGGCGATACAGGCCCTCATCGACCTAGCTAGGGTGGCCTTGGAGGCTTTTTTTTTTTTTAATTGTAAATTTTATTGTTTTTTCCATATGTAGAATATACATCAGTTACACAATCCAATATCAGTCATACAGTTGATAAAACTGCTCAAGTGTATAATCTCATAGTGAAGACCTAAAATAGACACATAATGTTTCTTTACAGATACTGCATCTAATACTGTGTCTAATAAAGTTATTCCTTCTAGCACTTTTTCTTTATAGAAAAGTTTATAGTCGGTAAGTTTATAAGTAACAGCTGGATTAGAGAGAGGGAATAAGAGGGATGGTCCTAAGCCCCCCTCATGGAACAAATTTGAGGCAGTGTTCCAATTTATAGGTTACCCACACTCGCCATATGTTGTCAAAGCTTTTTAAATGGAAGTCCACCTTAGCAGAAAGACATTCCAAACTGTACATCTCAGCCTTGAAGGCTTTTTGACCCTGCTTATCTGCTCCAAATAACATGAAAAACCTGCCAGATTTTCAGAACTCAGCAGTCCATTTAAGGTATGTCCCAATGACTCGTCTCAAAATCCAAAATGTGCAATTCCTTCTCCCTTGGGTGAGAGGGCTGCAGACAAAAGGACAAGAGAGAGATCTCCTGGTTTACACAAAAGTCAGTGGGAACATTAGGAATGAAGGACGGGGACTCTTCTGAGTACCACCTTGTCCTTATGCACGATAAGGTAGGGTTCCTTGTGAGACAAAGCCTGGAGCTCGCCAATCCTCCTGGCTGAACACATAGCGACTAAACACCATACCCTGTAGGATAGAACATCCAAAGGCACTGACGAAAGCATTTCAAAAGACTCTTTACAGAGAGCATTCAGAACAAGATTCAGGTTCCATGGGGAGCAAGAGATCAAAACAGAGGATGAGATAGGCCGACAGCCCGCAGAAAATGAATGAACTTCTGGTTAGACCCCAGCAGCAGACCCAAGGAGGTTCCAAGGGCTGACACCTTATCTCTCAGGGTGCTCAACGCCAAACCTTTTTTCTATGCCTTCCATCAGGAAATCCAAAATCTGTGGAACCGTGGCAAATTCCTTTCTTCGGCCCAAGCCAAAAAGGTGGACAATACATGAGCATAAGCAGCCAAACTGAATTCTTTCTGGCAGCCATCCAAGTGTCCATCACCTTCCTTGAGAAACCCTGTTTCAGGAGTCTCCTCCATTCAGGGGCCAGACTGTGAGCTTTAACACTCCCATATCTGGATGCAGAATGGGACCCTGAGAGAGAAGATCCTCCTGTACTGGAAGGCGTAATGGTGCTGGTTTGGCAAGTACTACAAATTTAGACACCACCACCATAGGAAGAAACTTAGGATCGGTACGCAAAGATACCCTGCCTTTGTGGAAAATCAACTACGGCTGCTCACACGAGGGCCTGAAGTGTGAAAATCCTCCGAACAACTAAAAATAATGCTTTCCATGAATGATAGTGTAGCTCCAAACTCACAGCCAGTTCAAACTGAGTCAGGGTGAGTTTCTCTAACACAAAAATTTAAGTCCCACACCGGAATAGGATTGTGGCTTGGAAACTTCAACTGCAGGATGTCTCTCAGAAATGTGCAAGACATGTCAAGTTGAGCCACAGTAAGGCCATCAACATGTACATGGTAAGCAGAGATGGCTGAGAGATGTACCTTAATAGAGAAGTATGTCAAACCGGAGTTTGTGAGGGAAAGCAAGTACTCCAACATCTAATTCACCGGACAGGTGAAGGGGTCCAAGTGGTGCAATGTAGCCCAGATCGCAAAATGCTTCCACTTCATGGAATTCCTGGCTGCAGCTGAAACATTTGCCACCTTAGAGGGCACCCCAAACCTCACAATGGCTACGTCCTCAGGAGCCAAGCTTGAAGGTGGAGAGACCAGAGGTCCGGATTGACCAGGGTGCCCTGCTCCTGGGAAAGCAAGCCTGTGCATAGGGACAGGGGCACTGGAGATTCCACTGCCAGCTGCTTAAGCAAGGAAAACCAGATCTGACGAGACTAGAAGAGGGCAATCAGGATCATTCCATCTGAAGTTTGATCAGAACCCTCTGAAGGAGCAGGAGGGAAGGCATACAGCAATCTCCCTTTTCAAGAGAGGGACAACACGTCTCGCCAGAAAACTACAGGCTCTCGAGCGAGTGACTAGAAAAGCGGCAGTTTTGCATTCATTGGGGACGCAAAAAGGTCCAACTCTGGACAGTCCCCCCAAGTTGAACAGGTCTTCCATCACAGACATCAGGAGCACCTACTCATGAGCTTGTGACTGAAACCAGCTCAGGCTTTTTGCCAACACATTTTGTTCGACAGGAACATGTACGGCCAAAAGTTCCAGGCTAGGATCTATGGCCTAATATCAGACCATCATCGCTTCCTGACACAGAAGGTAAGAATGAGCCCCCCCCCTTGTTGATATAATGGACCACGCTGGAGTTGTCCATTTGGATCAGCAGTGGGCCGAGGGAGAGCTAGGTCTGGAAGGTCTGCAAGGCACACACAGAATTGCTCGCATCTCTAAGACATTTATATGGCGATCTGCCTCCACCTTGGACCACATCTCTTCATTTAATCTGGTGGGTACCCAGGTGAACCCTCCTACCCCCAAGCCAAGACCCGAAGCATCTGTCGTGAGGATTTGCTGCGGGGGTGGAATGAAGAAAGGCATCACTCTCAAGAGATTGCTGGGCGCTAGCCACCACAGCAGCACCTTCTTGACTGGATCCAAGACCAGGACTGGCTGCTCCAGGATTCCCATACACTGGTCCCACTGGACCCGCTGCTTCCACTGAGGAATCCTCATATGCAGCCTGGCTAGGGGTACTATAACGATAGACGCAGCCATGAGACCCAGGAGGCGCAGAAAAACTCGAGCTGGAACGTGAGCGCTGGAACAAAGAAGACGGGTTTGATCCATCAGGCGCTCCACTTGTACTGGGGCAGGAAGGCCATCCTCTGGACTGCATCCAGCACCGCCACAATGTATTGAAGCCACTAGCAGGGGTTCAGAAACAACTTGGGCAGATTGATGGTGGGTGATCCCTAGATCCTAAAACAGGTGGCAGGTATGAGATGCGGTTTGGAGCAGACGCTCCCTAGACAGCAATCCTAGAAGCCAGTCGTTCAGGTAAGGGAATGCATAGAACCCCCTGCCATCTGATGGTCACTGCCACCACTGCCAAACACCTGAACACACCTGGCAAGCTGAAGATAAGCCAAACGGCAGAGCCCTGAATTGGAAATGGGCTCCCTGAAAATGAAATCTGAGGAAGCGCCTGTGGGAGGCGCATACCTTGATATGTAGATAGGCATTCTACATGTTCAGAGAGCAAATCCAGTCCCCTTGGTACAACAGGGGCAGCAGACCCTGAAGGGTGACCACCCTGAACTGCTTGTATTGAATGGACAGGTTCAGCTCGCTGAGGTCCAGGATGGGCCGGACATCCCCCATCCATTTGGGAATCAGGAAGTAGTGGCAGTAAAACCCCTTCTCTTGCTGGGACTGTGGAAAGGGTTCTATGGCCCTTTTATGAAGTAGGACATGGATTCTGTCCCAGATCAGAGGAACAGGACCTGGAGGGTACGAAGACAGAACTGGGGGATTGTCCCAAGGTCATTCCAAAAGGAGTGGCCATGCTCTATGAGCTGCAGCACCCAACTGTCTGATGTGATCTCCCACCACCTGTCCAGGAGGAGAGGGAAGCAACCCCCTATGAGCACCTCCTGCATTGCTGGAGGAAGGGGGTCCAGCAAGAAGTCAGGAAGGGGAGCAGCCACAGCCGGGACTACAGGACCTCCCTGAGAGCTCTTGCTGACAGAGGGGATGGGCAGAGCAGCCGCCGGTGCCCGCCACTTTCCCTGAGGCTTGGCCAACGCTCGGGTCTGCCTGTGGGTAGCATGACAAAAGGGCACCCTCTGCCCGGACTTGGGCCACATATAATACACAGAATGGACCAACCTCAGGGTGCGTCCAGACGTCTCTAGGTGGGCGAAGATATCTTCAATGTCCCCACCGAACACTCTGTACCCTCTAAAAGGGGTATTCATGATGGACAACTGGACATCTTGGGTGAAACCAGACACCCAAAGTCAAGAGTGCAGAGGCATGCATAGGCCAGCTGTCAATGCCCGGGCCGACACATCCAGAGCGTCGTAGGCCACCTGGAGCAAATGGGTACTGACATCAGAAGCTGACTTGCTGGAACCAAGGCCATGCTTCTTGGTAGGGTCATCTGGTCAGGATAGGACGGTGTCCCTGGCATGATCCCACAGGGCATTTTAGTACTGAATCATGTGAGCCAAGTAATTGAGGGTGCAGATAGCCAGGGCAAATGAGGCGAATGCCCGCTTGCCCAGAAGACCCCGCCAATGTGACTCTTTGTTGGGTGGCAATCAGCTCATATGTTAAGGCCTTTTAGTGCAGTCACGTACAGCATTTATCACCACAGAGGCCACCTCTACCTATTCTCCAAGAAACAATTTCCTGGCCGGCCCATGGTACAGTCTAGCGGCTTTTTATCGACATAGCTGGGACCACACTGGCCTGATGCCAGGCAGCCAAGGTGGCATCCTCACAGGTGTCTATCAAAGGAGAGACCACCAACAGAGGAGTCTCTGGCTGGTGAAAGTAAGTGGCAAGACGGCACCACTCCAAGTCCTACTCCTCCATCCCAAACCCCATGGCCTCCTCAATATGCCGCATAACAGCCATAAAGGTGAGGTCATCTGATGGGGACTTGGGGACACACTTGATGTCCCCTTCCATTCAGAGCAGCCTGTAGAGGGGGAAGGTGAGCTGCTGATGTCGCCATCATCCCACCCATCTCCGTCTTGATCTTCGTCCTCGTCAGGCAAATGGAGGTCTGGGGTATACTCATCCCCCTCGTCTGTGGGCTACTGGGGGGTATAAGCCCAGATACCCAGTGGCGCTGCCACCAATTCACTTCCTGTTCATTAGTTAAAATACACCCTCCACAGGGATACCCACAGTGGCATGCAAGCAATTCACTTACTGTTCAATAGTTAAAATACACCCACCACAGGCATTCCCCCCAGATACCGACAGTGGCATGCCACCAGTTCACTTCCTGTTCAATAGTTAAAATACACCCTCCACAGGGATTCACTCAGATACCCACAGTGGCACTGCCACCAATTCACTTCCTGTTCAATAGTTAAAATACACCCTCCACAGGGATTCCCCAGATACCCACAGTGGCGCTGCCACCAATTCACTTCCTGTTCATTAGTTAAAATACACCCTCCAGAGGGATACCCACAGTGGCACTGCCACCAATTCACTTCCTGTTCAATAGTTAAAATACACCCACCACAGGCATTCCCCCCAGATACCGACAGTGGCGCTGCCACCAGTTCACTTCCTGTTTACTAGTTAAAATACACCCTCCACAGGGATTCACCCAGATGCCCACAGTGGCATGCCACCAATTCACTTCATTCATTCATTTTACTGATTATACTGGAAAGGCATGTGAGCATCACTGCCCGTTTACACAAGTGTCCAGTTACATTAAACACAGAGGAGACAATATGGACAATAAAGAGGATAATACCACATTGGCGCAAAATACAACTGTTTCCAAAAATAACATTCCAAATACTAAAATGTTTTGTTGACATCACAGAAACATAGAAGTTGACGGCAGATTAGGATCGCAAGGCCCATCCAGTCTGCCCATTTTTTTTTCTGCCTTATGAATGTGCCACAGGCCTTTGCTCTGTCAATGGCCTATCTATTCATACTCATCTGTATTGCTCCCTTATGCCTATCCCATGCCTATTTAAAGCCCTGCACTGTATTCATATCAACCACTTCCTGAGGTAGGCCATTCCATACATCCACCACCCTTTCTGTGAAAAAGAACTTCCTCACAATATCCCTTAATTGGCCTCCCTCTAATCTCATGCTGTGTCCTCTTCTCCTGCTATTTTTCTTATATTGAAACATGTTTGACTCTCATCTTGTTAATGCCCTTAAGGTGTTTGAATGTTTAGATCATATCACCTCTCTCCTTCCTTTGCTCTAGGGTATACATATTGAGCTCCGTTAATCTGTCCTCACATGTTTTCGGATGTAGTCCCTGCACCATTTTGGTTGCCCTTCTCTGGGCTGCCTCCATTTTGTTCATGTCCTTGTGAAGGTGCGGCCTCCATGCTGCATGCAGTACTCCAGATGGGGCCTAACCAGTGTCCTGTAAAGAGGGATTATTACCTCCCTCTTACGACTTGTGATACCCCTACTAATACACCCCAACATCCCCCTAGCCTTATCTACTGCTTTAGTGGTCTGCTTGGATGATACCAGGTCATCTGTGATGATGATGCCCAAGTCTCTTTCTTCCCTTGTGATTGCCAGCAACTCCCCTCCCAACCTTTTAGGAGGCAGTATAGCGCAGTGGTCTAAGGCTCTGAGCTGCAAATTTGGTGATTTCCAGCAGACCAGACCTGGGTTTGAATCCCACAGCTTCCACCTGCATACTGTGTGACCCTGAGCAAGTCACTTAACCTCCTTGTGCTTCCAGGTCGCTCCTGTAAAAAAGCTTCCAGCTTAGTGTGCTATACCTGGTTAAACAACTAAAAATAAAAAAATAAATAAAACCTATAGGTGGCTTCAGGGTTTCTCTTCCCTATGTGCATGATCTTGCACTTCTTTGCATTAAACTCCAGTTGCCACTCTTCCAACCATTTTGCCAGTTTATCCAGATCTCTTCTCATTCTGCCCACCCCATCTGGATCATCTACTCTGTTGCAGATCTTGGTGTCATCTGCAAACAAACAAACCTTACCCTCCAGTCCATCTGCAATGTCACTGATGAAGATATTGAAGAGGACTGGCCCCAGGACTGATCCCTGAGGTACCCCACTTGTGACTTGCATCTCTTCTGACTGTATACCATTTACCACCACTCTCTGTTTTCTGCCCACCAACAAGTTTGCCACCCAGTTGACCACCTTCTGACCCACCCCGCGAGCCTACTCATCTTACTAAGCAATCTTCTATGTGGAACAGTATCAAAAGGTTTGCTGAAGTCAAGGTAGGTGACATCAATTGCTCCTCCTTGGTCCACCACTCTGGTTACCCAGTCAAAGAAATCTATGAGATTAGTTTGACAGGACCTTCCTGTTGTAAACCCATGCTGTTTTGGATACTGAGCTCCTACAGATTCCAGGTGTTGCACTATCCTTTCCTTAAGGAGTGTCTCCATAATCTTGCCCACTACTGAGGTAACACTGACTGATCTGTAGTTCCCCTGCTACCACTCTTGTGGAGTGGGGTCACATGAGCCCTTCTCCAGTCTTGTGGGACCTCTCCTGTGCTCAGAGACTCAACAGTTCTGATAATGGCTCTGCTAGTTCCACCCTTAGCTCCCTTAGTACCCTGGGATGTATGCCATCCGGTCCCATTGCCTTTTCCAACCTGAGCTTACCGAGCTCTTGTAGGACCCTTTTTTTTGTGAAGGAACTTGTGCACACCTCCCTCCCCCGTGTCCATGGTGCTGAACTGTGGGCCTTGTCCTACCTTATCCTCAGTAAATACTGAGCAGAAGTATATATTTAGGACAGATGCTTTTCCTTGGTCCTCCTCCACACACTCCCCCTTATCCCCTTTGATCGTTAGACAAACGAGTAGGGAATATAGAGAAGTGCTCAGGGAGAAGTGCCACTGGTCAGAGGAATGGTAGAAAAGGTAGGAAACAGTAGGGAAGGCAGAGGGAAGAGTCAGGCCTCATCAGTGAGGAGTCAGCATGAGGAGCAGTTGCAGGTAGGGGGAGGGGGCGAGGAGAGTCCTGATTTTGTATTTAAATGAATAGTTGGAGGGACTGAGCTTCAGTTCGAGGGGGAGGGAGTTGAAAAGTTTGGGTTGCTGGTAGGAGAGTGTTTTTTGGCTGTGGGTGGTGCGGCAGAAAGGGACTGCGAAGGAAGAAGAGGAGGAATGTCTCATGGCCTTCGGTTTGGAGGCTAAGGGGAAAAGGGGTGTAAGACTGTTAGGGAGGAGTCCACGAGAGAGTTTGTTGAAGAAGGCTGCGATTTTGCAGTTAGTACGAGCCTCGAGGGAAGACCAGCCAGAGACTCTGTACAGATCACAATGGTGTGTGAGTTTGGGGAGGCCAGAGGCAAAATGGACAGCGTCATGGTAGGAGCTACAAAGTCTGGAGACATTCTTTAGTGAGAGGTGTGAGAAGTAGACTAGAGAACCGTAGTCGAATACTGGGAGGTGGAACCTCGAGATGAATAGGGACTTGGGATTCCTTATAGAGGTACTGCTTAGATAATTTCCTCCGTATTCATTATAAAACATCCCCCAATAGGGATTCCCCACATAACCACAGTGACAGCGCCACCAATTCATTTCCTGCTTAATGGTTACAATGTGTCCCCCTCCCCGGATCCCTATCTCCTCAGTGGCAAAACCCATCAGTTAATTTCCTAAACTCTGTTAGAGACATCAGGTCTACTGAAATTTATGTTTCTTACCTCACTTTCTACAGCCAAAGTTACTTCCTTCTTCAGAGCATCCCAGGAAAGATCCAGAATTTGATCACCACCTCTGCGGAAGATCTACATGCAAGCAAAAAGATTACTTTGCATTCTGCAGTTCTGTAAAGATGGATGCTATGCCTATCAAGGGTAACTTATTTAAGAGTAGAGTACCTGCACCACCTGAAACCTGAGGAGTCTTGGTGCCCTTACATGGAATGTGACATCTTGTTAATCACATTGACAACAAGGTGGGGATGGGATATAAGAAATGAAGCACTGAGTGACAGCAGAGCTCAACATGTATACACAGTGAGAAAACATGGGAGTATGAGAAATACGGTTATATCAGAACTTAAATATACAATGAGAACAGATGGCATAGGAGAAATAAAACAATGAGAATAGATGGTACAGGAGAAATAAAACAGTGAGGGATATCAGAACTCAACATACACATACAGCGAGAATGGATAGAAACATGGAAATTGACAACAGATAGGGATCACTAGGCCCATCCAGTCTGCCCATTTCCCTGCTTACTGTAAAAGCCGCAGACCCTACTTGATCTCCTGATTTACCTCCTCGGTCCTACTGCTAGGGTTCCTCTATGCCTGTCCCATGTATTTTTGAATTCCCCCACTGTTTGCCCCCACCACCTCCGCTGGAGTCTATTCCATGCATCCACCACCATTTATGTGAAGAAATTCTTCCTGACATTACCCCTTAGTCTGCCCCTTCCACCCTCATGTCATGCTCCCTCTCACTCCTGAACATCATGTTTTCTGAAAAACGCTACCCTCCTGTACCCATTTTATGCCCTTTAGATATCTGTAGGCTTCTATGATAACTCTCCTGTCTCTCCTCTCCTCCAGGGTGTACATACCGAGGTATTTCAGTATCTCCTCATATGACTTTTGGTACAGGTCCTGCACCATCTTTGCTGCCCTTCTTTCAACTGCCAACAGCCTGCCTATGTCCTTATGGAGATGCAGCCTCCAGAACTGGACACCGTACTCCAAATAAGGCCTCACCAATGATCTGTACAGTGGCATCACCACCTCTTTTCTTCTGCTGGTGATACCTCTCCCTATGCACCCCAGCATTCCACTGGCTCTCGCCACAGCCTTGGCACATTGTTTGGCTGCCTTTAGATCATCAGATATGATTACCCCCAAATCCCTTTCCTGTTTGGTGACTGTCAGTATCTCCACCCCATCATGTAATTCTCCCCTGGGTTCCTGAGCTCGAAATGCATGATTCTGCACTTTTTCACATTGAATCTCAACTGCCACACACCAGACAATTCCTCCAGTTTACCTACTCTAGGTCCCTCCTCATTTTTTCCACCCCTCCCGGAGTGTCTACCCTGCTGCAGATCTTAGTGTTATCTGCAAAAGGGCACACCTTCCCTCCCAGCCCCTCCGCAATGTCACTTATGAAAACATTAAACAGGACTGGACCCAGAACTGACCCTTGAGGCACCCTGCTGGTTACTCTCCTTTCCTCAGACTGAGCTCCAGTTACCATCACCCTCTGTCTTCCATCACTCAACCAGTTCCTAACCCTGTTTACCACCTTGTGACCCACTCCCAGGCTGCCCAGCCTGTTTCACAAGTCTTCTATGTGGGACGGTATCAAAGGCCTTACTGAAATTAAGGTAGGCCACATCCACCTCTCCCCCCGATCGACTTCCCTAGTCACCCAGTCAAATAAATCAATTAGATTTGTTTGACAGGACCTTACCACTGTGAATCCATGCTGTCTCGAACCCTGTGCTCTGCTGGATTCAAGGCGTTCCACAATAAAAGTAGTGATTCCATACTTTTCCCCACTATTGAGGTGACGTTGACTGGTGTATAGTTTCCAGCCTCCTCCTCCCTACTCCCATTTTTGTGAAGAAGAGCTACATCTACCCTCCTCCAGTCCTCTGGAACCACTCCCATATTAAGTGACTCATTCAACAGGGCTGCCAGCACCTCCTGTAGTTCCCTTAATATTCTAGGATATATCCCATTGGATCCCATTGCCTGTCCACTTTCAGTTTTGCGAGTTCTTTTAGGACTCACTTCCGTAAATGGACTGGTGTCCACCTCCCTCCCATATTTTCTCCTGTTGCCTAACTGAGGTCCCTCATCATCTTCTTCCATGAATACTGACAAAATTATTTGTTCAGTATTGATGCATTTTCCAGGTCCTCTTCCACACGCTCCCTTCTTCCCCCTTAAGCCTTACAATCCCACCCGTTTTTCCTCCTTTCATTAATGCACATATAAAAGGTCCTGTCCCACCGGTGCAGCGGTAGCACTGCCACTCACGACGCCAGCATCATGGATTCAAGAACAAACCAAGGGTGTCAGAAAACCAGCCAGGGGAGAAGGCTTGAGCGTCCAAGGACCGCTCGCTTTCGCAGAGGAAGGAGGGGGGGATGCAGCTTGGTGCTTGAGTGCCCGGCCATAGGAAGGAGGTGGGGCATAACGGATGTCAGCAGGGCTCCATCTTGACGTCAAGGCGCACATCACACCTGAGAAACTAGAAGAATGGCCCTCTGCACTCCAGAAAGATGGGGCACCAGCCCAGATCCCCAATGTCCCCTGCCTGTCCCACCGGTAGCCTCGAGGTGCAAAGTACTTGGGGTGTCCGGGACTCCACCCGTGTCCCCACCTGGGGGGAAACCAAGGCTACATGAAGGGCGGTCTACGGTTGGCTCCAGGCAGAAAGGAAGAGGGACAGATGCCAGGCATCTCCCGATGGGGAAGAGTGCAGGAGGTGAGGGAGTAAAAAAAAGTTGTCCCTTTTTTTAACCTCCTGTACTATTTTTCCTCCGCTTGCGCCTTTGTGCTCCTTACTGTTTTCCCTGCATCCCTCTGTTTATCCAGGTACACTACCCTGTCCTCCTCCTTGCATGTTCCCTTGTATTTCCTGAAAGTCATCTTTTTCGCCCTCACCTTCCTGGCCACTTCTTTTGAGAACCATAGTGGTTTTCTCTTTCTCTTGCCCAATGCAAAGGTTTGTCTCCTCCACTATGGCTCCTTTCAGATGGGCTCACTGCTCCTCAACCCCCCCTCCCCGCACATACATTCATCCCTCCCTAACAGGGCGTTCTTAAGACATATCCCCATCTTAGTATAGCAGATGGTGTAGAATAAATAAAACAGTGAGGAATATCAGAACTCAAATTACATATACAATGAGAACAGATGGTACAGGGCACATGAAACCGTGAGGGATATCAGAACTCAGCATACATATACAATGAGAACAGATGGTACAGGACACATGAAACCGTGAGGGATATCAGAACTCAGCATACATATACAATGAGAACAGATGGTACAGCACACATGAAACCGTGAGGGATATCAGAACTCAACATGCATATGCAATGAGAACAGATGGGGTATAGGAGAAATGAAACGGTGAGCAATATCAAAATGGAACATATATGCACCATGAGAAACAGAGAATTTGCTGGCAGAAAAGGACCATGTGGCCCACCCCATCTGCCCAGATGGTCACTGCCTAGTCCATCTCTGCAGACCCCGACTGGTCTCCAGAGACCCTCCCTCCTCACTCTTTACTTGTGTTCCCCTAAGAACAGAAGAGACAACAAGAAATTAAACCTGCATATACCATCTCTTGCTGTATAGGGAGGATGGGGTAAATGGGTGGCCCCTACCAAGCACTGCAAGTGGGGTGAGGGCTTTAACAACCCTTACCAGGCACAGCAGCTCCAAGGGTTTCCATCCTGAAGGAGATGCTGCAAAAAAAAGATACAGTACCTGAAAAACACTTGCAGACTTCCAGCTCAATTCAGCCATTCCTGTTGTTGAAGCGAAACAATCCAAAGTTTGTACAGAAAAGGACTTCGAGTAATACCCGTAGATCACGGAGTGGTCTACCATCTATGGCAGGTGATAAAAGACTAAGGGAGTCTGGTAAGGGATATGTCTTCAGAATTGTCTCAGACTTTTACAACCTAGCAAAGGTAACAGGGGAGGGCAGTCCAATGCAGGTGACAAATGTCATTTTTAAAACGTATATACTCGGTACTTGTACTGGGCATAGAACAGAAGAAAACATTACTTACCATAGTCATCTTGTTTCTTCTAAGGGACTCTTACTGTTTTCTGACAAATGCAGTACGGTCTCACCACAGGACTGCCCTGGAGCCGAAATGGTTAATAGAACCTATGCTAATAGTACAATGTTAGGCTTGAGCTCGGTTTTCAAATCACTGTCCCTGGTTGCACTTCCTCCAATCGTCAGATTCTTACAAAGCATGCAGAAGCTAAATACTAGCTATTCAAACTAAGTTTACGCCCTTAAATGCCACTTTTAGGGGAACAGAAACTCCAAACAACAAGAGGCATCTCCAAGACTCAAGTCAACAGATGCCCCAAAAAAACAGGTACCCACAGGTTTCCAACAACGACACAGAAGTGAGCAGAGCCCTATAGGTCCTAACAGGGGAGGAAGGAAGGGAGTACAGAATACAGTAAGATTCCCTTAGATAAAACAAGATTACTATGGTAAGGTTTCCTTCAAACCCCAGGAAATCTTACTGTATTCTTACAAATGCAGACTACCCAAGCACTGATTTTGAAGGCAGGCAGAGGACCATTTAGGAAACCGGCTCTGCAGAACTGCTGTGCCAAACCTGGCATCACTTCTGGCCTGGGTGTCTAGGCAGTACTGCTTGGTAAATGTGTGAACGGTTTTCCAGGAAGTTGCCTTACAGATTTCCAGAAGAGGAATGTCTCTGGAAGCTGCTACTGCTGCAGCAGCCTCTCTAGTAGAATGGGCCTTAAGCCCTTGTGGGATTACCCACTTTGTTATAACAGAAGAAGCCAGAAAGGGAAGGAAACAGACTCATTTCAGTGCTTTACATTAATTGTACATTGCTATTTTTGTTTTAAGCTTAGATTGTGGGCTTTTAGTGACACTGTAATTTCGTTGCTATCTTTACTTAGAATAGTTTTTGGGCTGTTGAAAATTTAAAACCTAGTTTGTTGTGCTTGCAGTGGTAGTGTATTTCTTTGTCTTTAATTGCTGCAAATTGTGTCTTGGCTTGTTTGACTTGCCCTGTAGTTTGGGTGAGGGGGTGCTAATTGTCTGGCCTCTGACCTCAGCTACGTGATAACTGGAGGTGGGTGGGGCTTAGAGTTGAGGTAGCAAGTGATTTTTGTTTTCTCAGAAGAAGCCAAAAGGGGAAGGAAACAGATTCATTTCAGAGCTTTACAGTAATTGTACATTGCTATTTTTGTTTTAAACTTACAATAGATTATGGTCTTTTAGTGACTCTGTAATTTCTTTGCTGTCTTTATTTTGAATAGTTTTTGGGCTGTTGAAAATTTAAAACCTAGATTGTTGTGCTTGTAGTGGTGGTGTATTTCTTTGCTGTATTTAATTGCTACAAATTTTGGCCCCCTCCCTCCCCTGCACCAAACTCTTAATAATATGCCCTGTTAAATCTGACTGACAGGAGCTAAGCATAGGATATAGATGGGGTTGTGGAGTAGGAGGGGCATAAGGGGGAAGAAGCCCACCCTCAGCACAACTGTTTTGACTTTTTCCTTTTTTAAAGAAAAATATCTGAGGAGCAGTGGCAAGATTTTTAGGACAGTAAATTAATAAAAAGGGAACTAGGAGAGCTTCAGTAACAGACAAGTACTGGAATAGCAGTATAAGTGCAGTATAATGTGGGGAGTGGTGCAATGAAGTGGCTGCGGGGCGGCCATATTCAGGCAGACCTTCTGGACACTGAGGTGCTACCCTATCTGCATGCATCTCTCTGGACTGCAGGATGAGGTAGCCAGACTCAGAGCGGAAGTAAACTAGGTCAGAAGTACCATCACTCCTATCCAGAGACCACACAGTCCAACGTCGCTGCCACAAAGGATGCCGAGAACAAGGAGCACTTGGATGACAGTGGGTTGAGGGAGGGTTAGGGCAGTCAGGCAGAGGCACATCCCAGATCCTATTCCACTCAAGAACTCATATGACACACTGGCAAATGGGGACAACCGGACAGAGGTACCCAGAGAAGTGGAAGGAAAGGATGTGGAGGTTAGCCAAGGAGGTGACCTCAGTGGGGAGAGCAGTGGACCCCAGAGGAGGAGGAAGTGAATCCTGGTGGGGGACTCCATCATAAGTGGGATCCAGTTAGGAACACAGGAGGGGGAGGACAGGGAGGTGAAGTGCCTACCAGGTGCCACAGCATAGAGGGATGGAAGGAAGATCCTGGGGATCACTGGGAAGGCAAGACGGGACGGTGAGCTGGATGTCGTTATCCACCTAGGTACTAATGACCTGGCAAAAGGGGAGACAAAGGAAGTTCAGGAAGAGTTTCGGAAATTGGGGAGGGGTCTCAAGTAAGTAGCTACTTCTCTCACCTTCTCAGAAGTACTACCTACGAGAGGCATGGGAGAGCATAGGTGTGCATGCACCAGGAACTTTAACTCATAGTTGAGTAACTGGTGCTGTGAGGAAGGGTTTGAATTCATTGGTGACTGAGGACCCACCTGGAGGGATTGAGGCTTGTTCAAGCCTGACTGCCTACATCCATCCTGGAGGGGAATCCAAACACTCAATGAGAAGTTTAAATGCTACATTGACAAGCATTTAAACTAGCCGGGGGGGGGGGGTGGCAGGCCAGCAAGAAGGGTACCTAACTGCCTACCCCCCACAGCTAGCAGTGGAACCAGTGAACTGGAGGAGAGGATATCTCTACAAAGCAGTGTGCAAAAGATGGAGATAAGTGCCCAAGAGGTGGACAGGCAGAAAAAGGGGCAAAATTCAACAGAAAGGCAGACAGCAAGGAGAACCAGGGATAAAGAACACCCAGGGAAAGGGCTGGAGAATAACAGCTAAACAGTCTACGGTGGTCAAATCATGGAAAGCCATGTGTGCCAATGCCAGGAGCCTTAGCAACAAGATGGAGGATCTGGAGGCTGTCATGGGGCAGTCAGACCTGGACATTGTGGCCATCACAGAAACCTGGTGAAATGATAACCATGACTGGGAGATGGTCATACCAGGCTACAACATATTCAGAAGAGACAGGGCAGGTAGGAAGGGAGGAGGAATGGCACTGTATGTGAAAAATAACAAAGGCCACAGAGATCCAGGAGGAACGAAATGGGGGAGAGATGCTATGGGTTAAGCTGGAAAGGAAAACGGGGACAGCCATCCGCACAGGTGTGGTCTATAGACCACCAGCCCAAGGAGGAACAGACAGATAGGGGAGTTGATGCTAGCCATCCAAAGGATGGCAGACAAAGGTGAGTAGTGCTGGTTGGAGACCTCAATATTCCAGATGTGGACTGGAGCATCCCAGCATCAACTAGGAGCAGATTTACCCTGGACTCCCTTCAGGGTGCCTTCCTCAAGTAACTGGTCATGGAACCAACTCGGCAGAAGGCAATACTGGACCTTGTGCTCACAAACAGGGACCGTGTGATGGGGTAACAGTGGGGGAGCACCTGGGGAATAGTGACCACCAGTCACTGTGGTTTGAAATCACAGAAGGAGCAGTGCCAAACCACACAAAAACATGCATCTTGGATTTTCAGGGTACAGACTTTGGGAAAATGGGGAGATGCTTGAAAGAGGCATTAAGGGAAAGGGGGCAGGAATCAGGGGTTGAGGAAGAGCGGGCAGTATTTTAATGGGGATTACAAGAACAACAGAATTATGCATTAAGCAGGTTAGCAAGGGGAAAAGGAAGAGGAGGCCATTATGGTTTTCCAAGGAGGTAGCGGAGAAAGTGAAAGCCAAAAAGACTACATTCAGGCAATACAAAAAGACACAGGCAGAAGGGGATAGGGAGAAGTACCAGGAGAAGCGCAGGGAGGTCAGTAAGGGAAGCCAAAGCTCAGACAGAAGAGTACATTGCAAAATCAGCGGGTAGAGGGGACAAACCCTTTTACAGGTACATAAGTGGTAAAGAAAGGCAAAGGAAGGGATAGTGAGACTGAAGGGGGAGGATGGGGGCCACGTGGAGGATGACAACAGTAAAGCTGACATATTGAACAGGAATTTCTGCTCAGTCTTTACTGAGGAAGAGGAGGGTAATGGGTCTGAAGGGAGTACAAGGGTTGGGAATGGTGCACAAATGAACACAAGTCCCTTTACACGAGAAAGGGTCCTGAAGGAACTGGAAGTAATAAGAGTTGATAAAGCAATGGGGCCAGATGGGGTGCACCCCAGGGTCCTTAAAGAACTAAGAGAGGTGGTGGCTGAACCTCTGGCAATCCCGTTTAGCTGATCACTGGAAACAGGGGAGGTACCCAAAGACTGGAGGATAGCAGATGTAGTCCCTTTATACAAAAGTGGGAACAAAGAGGAAGCAGGGAACTACAGACCAGTCAGCCTCACCTCGGTAGTGGGGAAGACCATGGAAGCACTACTGAATGAGAGATTGGTAGAACATCTGGTTGTCAATGGACTACAGGACCCAAGGCAGCATGGTTTCACCAGGGGGAGGTCATGTCAGACCAACCTGGTTGAATTTTTTGACTGGGTGACTAGGGCGGTGAATCAGGGGAGGGCAGTGGACATGGCCTATCTGGACTTCAGCAAGGCCTTTGACACTGTGCCACATAGAAGACTATTACACAAACTGGGGAATATGGATGTGGGAAGGACAGTAGTGCAGTGGGTAGGTAACTGGCTGGGCGGCAGGACACAGAGGGTGGTGGTAAATGGCTGTCACTCCACAGAGGGAAGAGTGACCAGTGGGGTACCACAGGGATCACTGCTGGGACCAGTCCTATTCAACATCTTCATCAGTGACATTGCGCAGGACCTAAAAGGCAGAATTTCCCTGTTTGCTGATGACACAAAGTTCTGTAACAGAGTAGACACACCAGAGGGTGTAGACAGAATAAGAAGGGACCTGCAGAAACTTGAAGAATGGTCATGGGTTTGGCAGTTGAAATTCAATGCAAAGAAGTGCAAGATAATGCATATGGGGCACAAAAATTCTGGCACAATATATCAGCTGGGGGGTGAGGATATAGCATGTACCAAGCAGGAAAGGGATCTTGGGGTTATCATCTCTGAAGACCTTAAGGTAGGGGGAAAGTGCGACAAGGCAGCAGGTAAAGCAAATAAGACGCTGGGATGCATAGCCAGGGGCATCACCAGCAGGAAAAGGGAGGTCATAATTCCACTATACAAGACACTGGTGAGGCCCCACCTGGAGTACAGTGTACGGTTCTGGAGACCTTTCTTACTTAAGTTCATAGACAGGGTAGAGAAGGTTCACAGGAGGGCAACAAAGATGGTACATGGATTGCATCATAAGTCCTATGAGGACAGGTTGAAGGAACTGAATATGTACTCCCTGGAGGAGAGGAGGGAGAGAGGGGATATGACAGACACATACAAGTATCTTACAGGGAGGAACAGGGTGCAGGAATACACTATTTTTAAGCGAAAAAGATGCTCCAGGACTAGAGGGCATGGGATGAAGGTGGAGGGTGGACAATTCAGAGGAAAAGCGAGGAAGAATTTCTTCACAGAACAGTTGGTGGACAAGTGGAACACCCCGCCAGAAGAAGTGATGGGGGCTGAAACAATCACGGGATTTAAGAATGCATGGGATAGACAAAGGAATTCTGGAGGTCAGGGTTAAGGGGGCAACAGACTTCTAGGAAAACAAAGTAAACTTACAAGCTCAAATGGGCAGACTGGATACGCCGTAGGCCCTTAACTGCTGACACTATGTATCTATGTATGAGACAATCCATCTCGCTATGGATCTCTTTGTGGCAGGTTTACCCTTGCCAACCTCTCCACAGGCCAGAAAGAGGTGTGTTCTATCCCCTCTGTGACCTTTTGTGTGCTCTAGGTAGTAACTAATAGCCCTCTTGAGTCGACATCCAGGCTACGTAGTCTACGCTCATCTGAGGAGGAATGATCAGTAAAGAAGATTGGGAGGGTGATGGACTGATTAATGTGAAAGTCAGATACCACCTTAGAGAGAAATGTATTATTTGTCCTGAGTACCACCTTGTCCCTATGGAAGGCCACATAATTGGGCTCCATGGACAAAGCCTGAATCTCACTAATTCTGCTGGCAGAAATAATGGCCACTAAAAACACAGCCTTCCAAGTCACATACTTAAGGTCGGCTGATGACATGGGCTCGAAAGGAGGCTGCATTAGCTGTGCTATGCAAATGTTTAAGTCCCACACAGGGGTAGGGACTCTATGAGGAGTGTGCAAATGCAGTAGCCCCTTAAACTTTTGGAACACTGCATTAGAGGCTAAAGAGGATAGCTTACCTGCTGACAGGTAAGCAGACACTGCAGCCAAATGCACCTTCAAAGTAGAGGTCCTGAGGCCTAGGGAATGAAGATGGGTGAGACGGTCGAGAACTACTGATAAGCCAGCCTGGGTATGGTCTAAGTTTTTGTCCCTGCACCAGAAAGAAAATCTTTTCCACTTAGAAGTATAGATTTTTCTGGTAGCAGGTTTTCTGGATACCCTAAGGACCTCCATTACCCCCTCTGAGAGATTCAAATTTGCATACTCTAGGTCCTCAAGGATCAGGCTTTGAGTCTGAGGGATCGAAGGTTGGGGTGGAGGATCCTGCCCTGGGAGGAGGTCAGCAAATTGTGCCTCCTGGGTAGGCTGACTGGCTTGGCTACTGATAGGGACAGAAATTAAAATTACGTACCTACTGTAATTCTGATCTTTCTGTGTATCTTCATTCATCACCATTGGGTACATGGCCGGAGGTCATGACCCCGCGGAAGCCCTTTTTTTTTTTTTTTTTTTTAGGTAGGCGGGGCCGACGCACCATCAGCGCCACCTTCGAGGCCGACGCACTGCGTGGCGCTCATGGGTTTGCCGTTAGGCGTTGTCGACTCCGCCTGCCTGCCAGTTCTGAGTCGCCAGAGAGGTAAGAGGAAGGGAGTGGAGGGTGGCACAAGAAAGTCCAAGGGACAGGAAAAAGGAAAAGATACAAAGCTAAAAGGAGAAATAACGACAGAGGACAGAAAGAAGAAGTCGGAAACTAAGTGATTGGGAGGGTCCCCAATCTCTGGAAATAGAGGAGGGAGGTAGGGTGAGACAAAGAATTTAGAAGGTAGGAAGAGAGGTGAGAAGGTTAACACATCCCAGACCCTGGTCAGTCTCCAGACTGTATAGGAACTGCAATGAGCAGCCAAAGGCTTCTTGCCAGAATTCAAGGCACAGAATGGCTGGCAAAAACTCCATCTGAGCAGAATCAGCTATTCTGGAAGAAGGACAGGGCACAGAGAATTGTCACCCTCTCAAGGAAAGATTTTGGTGAAAAAGGAAAAGGAGTTTACTTTTTTTAATTTTTTTGTGTGTGATAAAGGACGAGGAGGAGGAGAGAATGGAGGGCAACTACCAACTCCCGCCACACGGGGGTGGAGCAAACGCACTAGAGAAGAAGTGCCTCCCATGCTGACCACTCTACCCAGAACATAGTCCCCCTATGTGCCCCTGTTTACCCCAATTCCTAACAAGAAAGGAGGGGGGCGAGGTTGGGCACAGACAGGGAGACGGACCCAGAGACTGAGGACCCAGGGGGATGGAGGGTGGGGTTGTGATGAATGGTGAAGCTACACAGAAAGATCAGAATTACGGTAGGTACATAATTTTTATATCGTATCTGTGCCAATCTTCACCATTCATCACCACTGGGTGAGTGCCGAGCCTCCAAAGGAGGTTTTTGCACCTAAGGGACAAAGTCCCTTAGCTCTCAGTGGCTGACACACTAAGAAGGAGAACCTTAAGGGCCTGGAGAGGCCCAAGAGTGGGGAGAGTGAGACGAGGACTCCCCGGAGGGGGAAGGAAGTTGCCCTGACAAACGTTGTCTCACTCTACGGGATCAAAGATAGGTTCTCTGGTGAGCGGAGTTAATCACCCTACGCCGGGCCAAGAGTGACAACCGGGAGAGACGCAGCCATGCTGTCCGCCTAGTACAGATCACTGTCCCTACGACCCCGGTAGCTACCTCGTTGGCATCACAGGATGCCCTCGCTTGGTGCCTTGCTAGCTCCAAGCCATGCGCAGAGAGTGCAATGGCTTGTCTGGTTTGCTCCGTGTCAGGCAACAAGGCTAGGAGTTGACCTAACCTGGACCACAAGAACCTGTCATAGGCTGCATAGTGGGCCTGATGTGCAGAAATGGAAAGCAACAACCGTGCCGAATAGAAAGCCCTCCTACTCGAGAAGTCAAATTCTGAGGAATCTTGATCTGGGGGCCGGTCACGGTGAGGGGCGCAGAGCCCATCAGGAGTGTGCAACTGCGTCAATCCGGACTGCAGAGGAGGCATGGAACCTTGAGACTCGGGGAGAAGCACAATATCGCTGGCAGAGATCCCTAGGGACAGGAACTCCAGATAAGGGTCTCTGCCAGAAGCGCAACGACACCTCCCGAAAGGGAGTAGGGCAGGGAGGCACCACAAGGGTGGTCTCGCTAAACTCGCCTAGAAAGGCGTGCGCCGAGTGCTCCAGATTGCTTATAGTGGCAAGGGTGAGGTGCAAGTCCTCCAACATCCTCGCGAGGAAACACGGATACTCAGCGAGATCAGCAGCTGGAGAGATGTGGACAGAAAGATCCTCTCCCCCAGAAGAGGGGGATGAAGGGTTGGAGGGCAACGACTGCTCAGAGGGCGGCTGCTCAAGGGGAGGTTGAAAAACCTGTCTGTCCATTGCCCTAACGTAAGCTGGGAACCGAGCAGCCACAGCCCTGAACTGCTCCCTGGAGAGAGGCCTGCTAGGACCAAGGATGCCTGGGAGTGCAGGAGAATGTGGCAGAGGGATGGGGACAGAGCCAAGAAGAGATGTCGGCTGACCTCCCCCTGGGTTAAGGAGCAGACCAAAAGCACCCGAAGAAGAAGGTGCTCCAGAAGACTCCACAGCCAACAGCTGAACAACCATTTTGGTACTGCCTTGACTGCACCTGGAAGAATCCCCCCTGTGAGACGACCGGGGCCATATAGGTCCAGAAGGACGGTCCTCTATCTCGAAAGAATGGGGCTCTCTCAAAGAGACTGAAGAGGAAAAGCAGAGATCCGCACTACGGCTTCTTCCAGAGCCCGGGTGGGCCCCAGAAAAAGGTTGCCGTGCAGACCCCATGCCCCTCAACCCCTCGGAGTCCGAAAGAGCCCTCCTCCTCGAGAGGGCTAGCCTAGGTAGCCAACAGCCCTGGCCAGCTCCCGAAGGAGCTATCCAGGGCACAGTACCTTCCCCTCCTGTAGGTGCTCTGATCGGCCCCAAAGTTGGGCGATCCAGGCACGCCACAGGTGGGGGTACCACTGCTGAGGGGTCAGTGAACCCACCAAGACTGGGCCGCAGAGCAATGGTGTCCTGTACCACTGCCCGCTCGTCCGAACCCAACGCCAGTCTCAGCAGCCACCACCCCCACCTCAGAAGGGGGGCCGACTCTGGCTTGTCGAGGATACTAGAGGGCTGCGCACCCCAACAGTCAACCCCAAGGAGTCAGACTGTTCGTCTGACTCAGAGCCAGACTCCGCCTCCAAAGAGGTAGCGGCCGAGGCCCTGTGCCAGACCGCAGGAGGGGCCCGGTGCCATCCCTGCCAAAGGGGATGCCAGGAACCATAACCATGCCCGAGCCAGTTCCCCCTACAACACCGCAAGCAGAATCCACAGAGGGCATGGCCCCAGCCCTAACCACAGTTCGAGTCTGTACCAGCCACGGTGCCATCCGCTCCACGGTACCGCAAGCTGCCCCGGCGGTGCCGACCGGCTCCACAGTGCCACGAACAGCGCAGATGATGGTGCCGACAACGGAATCCGGCGCCCAACGGCACCAAGTCCCAAGGACATGGCGCCATGCTCAACCTCGGCGTCAAGAACGGCGCCGAGACGCAGACAAAGATGTTGCCGTAGAAACTCCCATGGCGCCGCTAGCAGTATCGGCGCCACGAACTGTGCCAACAGCAGCCACGGCACCGAGCGACAAACTGGCACGACGAGGGCTCCATCAGGCCCACGGTGCCACGAATGGCGCCGAGACTGCGCCAACCAGGCCTTGCAACCGCGGTCCAACACTGGGGAGCCTTCAACCCTGAAGGGCGAGAGGCACCTCCAGCCCGCCCCCAAAAGGAGCGGACGGTCTGCACCGCCGAAGGAGCCTCAGCAATGGCCAGGCTACTTAGTATCCGAGGCTCCTTTATCCTCCTACTCCTCCATCCGTGTAGAACCGGAGGGGACCGGAGGAAGGCAGAGAGTATGTAGCTTGGCCCAATGAGTGCGACCCTGACCGAAACAGCGAGCTCACCCCACTTTCCATGCGCTGTTGTTCTATGACCTGGCGGTCCATGGAGAAACAAGCGTTGCACGAATCCATGTCATGAAGCGGGCCAAAACACGCAAGGCCGTGGTTGTGCTGGTCGGTGATGGAAAATTTATGGCCACAAGGGCATCATCGCATGGAAGGCCGTCCCGTCTTCAAAGTCTTCTTGCCTGCCGACCCAGACATGACCTACAAAGAAAAAAACACCAAAAACAGACTTGACGCCGCTAAGAACAAAATATATGGAAATATCTTACCAGCGACGTCGAGTAAGGCAACTAGAACCGGCAGGACACAGCACCGATGGACTGCGGCACGAGAAATAAATGGAATAGCTGGAGAATGAACTGTGTAGGTGGTACGCCTCAAATCGGATCTGGCTTCCCACGAGGCGACCTCTACGGCAGGAGACGAAGAATTAGCAGGCAGGCGGAGTCGACAGCGCCTAATGACCAACCCGCAAATTGCCCACGCGTCGTCGGTAGAGGGCGGCGCAGATAGTGCGTCTGCTCCGCATACCTAAAAAAAAAAAAAAAAAAAAGGCTCCCGCGAGGTCATGACCTCAGACCATGTACCGAATGGTGAAGATTGACACAGATAAGATCTAGGGAATACCATGGCTGTCTGGCACAATCTGGGTCAATGAGGATCATTGTGGCTGGCTGGAACCTGAGCTTGTTCAGGACTCTCAGCAACAATGGGAAGGGAGGGAAGGCATACAGGAACTTCCCTGTCCAATCCAGGGTCAATGTGCCCAGTGGTACTGTGCCCTTCAGTGGGGGCTCTGCAACCGTACAGAGGGAGCTGGTAGTTGTCTAGGGAAGCAAAGATGTCTACCTCTGGAGTGCCCCACCTTCTGAACACCAACTGCAGTACTTGCTTTTTTAAGGACCATTTGTGATGGTTCTGATTTATTCTGCTCAGTACATCTGCCAGCACATTGTCCTTCCCTGGAAGGTGGACTACTGACAGCAAAACGTTCAGGGAATAGGCCAGGGTCCATATTTTCATAGCTTCTGTGAACAGGGGTGTGGACCTTGTGCCTCCCTGTTTGTAGATGTACTACATAGTAGTCATGTTGTCTGTCCTGACCTGGATCACCTTTTCTTACAGCATGCTGGTGAATGCCTGAAGTGCTAGGAACACTGCCCTGAGCTCCCAACAGGTTGATGTGCAGCAACGACTCCTGTTTGAGCCAAGTACCATGGACAGTATGCTCCTCCTAGGTGTGCTCCTCACCCTAGTAGGGATGCATCTGTAGTGAGCACCAGAGATGGCTGCTCTTGGAGGAATGGGACCCCCTGAGGTTTTCCAGATCCTGCCACCACTGGAGTGCTTGCACGAATGTTTGAGTGACTGGGACCAGCTTTGATAAGCTGTCTCTTTTCTGATGCCAGTAATGCTTGAGGTGATATTGAATATCCCTCATCTGAAAACTTGCTACTGACACTGTGGCGGTTGAGGCTGCCATGTGGCCTAACAACTGGAGAAAATGTCTGGCCAGCCTGAGGCTATGAGGCTTGACGGAGCCTGCCAGCTGCCTGAGAGTGTCTGCCCTCAGCTGAGGAAGAAAGGCCCTTCCTCTGACTGAATCCGGTTCTTCTCCTATAAACTCCAGGAGCTGTACTGGCTGCAGCACTGACTTCTGCTGGTTTATCAAGAACTCCAGGGACTGTAACAGTTCCTGTGTCAAGGCCGGAGACTACCCAACTAAGAGCCAGTCGTCCAAGTATGGAAAAACTGCCACTCCCTGCCTTCACAGCTGTGCCACAACCAAAGCCAAGCATTTTGTGAACACCCTTGGAGCAGCAGTAAGGCTGAAAGGCATTGCTTTGAACTGGTAGTGGCCTGATGAAGTCTGAACCTGAGGAATTTTCTGTGAGACTGCCTTATTAGGATATGGAAGTAGGCATCTTTTAAATTCAGAGATGCCAGCCAGTCTACTTGCCTTAAAGTTAGCAGAATAATTTTTAAGGTGACCATTTTGAATTTTGTTTTCAGTAAATCCCTGTTCAGGTGTCTGAGATCCACTATGGGTCGCCACTCCCGTTTTCTTGGTTCTAAGGAAGAATCCTGAGTAAAGGCCCTTTCCTTTCTGTAAGAGAGAAACTGGCTCCATTGCTCCTAATGAAAGCAGGTTTAACACCTCGTTTGCCAGTAACACTGTCTCTGAGGGGGAGGAAGGTTGAAAAACTCTTGCCCTCAGTCTTGGTCTGAGCCTGAAACCGAGAGCAAGGCCCTGACTCACTACCTCCAGGGCCCACCGATCCATGGTGATGGATTGCCATTCCTGGAGATGACAGGTCAGCCTGCCCCCTACTGGACCTGAGGAGGCGACCCAAACAGATCCCTCAGGGTGTCTGCTTATTTTGAGGAGCTGACTGGGTGCTGGAGCTAGTTCAGTTGGCGCCTCTCCTGCTCCTGCCTCTGAAGTAGCCTCTCTGCTGCTGATATTGTGGACAGGTTTGAGGCTGGAAGAATGGCCTGTAAGGTCTGTCCCATGACCCCTGGCATGCTTTTTTTGGGGAGGTAGGAGCCTTATCCTTAGCAGCAGCGCTTTGGTATGCTGCTTTGTATTCATCCATTTTTCTCATGGAAGCCTCAGTCTGCTGTCCAAACAGAAACAAAGGCTCACATGGGAAGTCCATGGCTTTGGACTGGGTATCTTGTGCAAGACTGGTAGTCCGTAGCCAAGCAAATCTCCTGAGAGACACTGAGGAAGCCATCTGCCTGGCTGCAGTGTCACTGCTATCCACTGCCATTCTGAATTGGACCTTGGAGGCCTCTACCCCCCTCTCTTGGCAGCTTCATCCAGGTCTGCTGCCATTGGTGCTGGCACAGATTTTGCAATCTCCAGCACAGTGTCCCAGAGTGTCCTTTGGTACCTGGCAACATAGGCCACGTATGAAGCCTGCCTAATTGCCAGGGAGGAACCCAGATATTGCTTCTTTGCAACAGAATCCAGCTTTCTGGAATCTTTGTCAGGAGGGTGTGATGCTAGGGGAATGGCTGCTTTATCGCAGGCTGCTGCCTGTACCACACCATCATGGCTGGGGTGACCGAACAGGAACTCTGCCCCACCCTTAGCCACCCACTATTTCTTATCCACCTTTCTATCAACTGGTGGAACAGAAGTTGGGGTATGCAGGATTTTCAAGACCTGCTTCTTCAGGTACTTGTGGATGGGCAGTAAAACTCTTTTAGGAGCCTGAACATCCATCATATCTCTATAGTCCTGTTCCTCCTCCTCATCAGTTGATTCCTATGTGGTGAGGTCCAGGGACTGAGCCACCTGTTTCACAAATTTAAATGAGAGGTAAAGACCTCAGTTCCCTTGTCAGGGGAGTCAGGGTGATGAGAATCAGGTGAAATATCTGAATCAATGGGTTCACCATAATCCTCGTTTTCATCATAGTAAGTATTATCATCATAATCCTCAACAAAAGTGTCAACTCGGGTTCCAAGGAACTGGAGTGGAACTTGAGGGATCCAAACCTGGCCGCTTCAGAACCTGAACCGGGGTTACTGGTTGAAGCGATTGAATTATTCTAATAGCATTTGCTATTTCCTCAGCAGTTGGAACCGGGGTATTCTCTTGCGGTTCAACCGCTGAATGTTTTTCTTTTCTTTTTCTCTTTCCTGCGGCTGCTGGGTTAGCGGCAGGGTCAGCAGGTCTCTTTTTGGCTGATGAACAGTCTCCTTGTCAGAGGGCTGATCCTCCGGTTCTTTTTGGCCCAAAATCGGTTTATCTGCAGCCAGTTCAGCAGCCTTCTCAGACATTTTCTCCTGCAGTCGTTTTAAGCGCCTCTCAAGCGTCGACTGAGTGAAGTTTTGACAGAGTATAGCCAGGGCTCCAGATAAGGGGAGTACCGACCTATTTTACTCACCTCATTTTAGGAAATACTCTCCAGAAAGTTTCTTTAATGAGTACTGATACTCACCCAACATCTGTAAATACTCCACATTCCAAAGAATAGTGCTTCATAACATAACTAGTGTTTCAAAATGAGCATTTTTTTCCAGATTTACAGCACTTGTATGCATCCCAATTTGGTTTTTTTCACTATATTTTAAACAGGTGAGTAAATTACTCCTACCTGCCAACATTATCTGAGCATTGTTGGCACCTGATCAATTCTTATCTAGAAAAAAAAAAGCTACATTGTTTTTAAAAATGTACTCCTGACTCCACTCCGTCCAGACATTTGTACACATCTGAATTTGTTTTACTCCCCTCACTTTCAAAATGAGGAGTACAGTACTCATCCCAAAAAATCTTATCTGGAGCCCTGGATATTGCAGTCCTCATTGAGGTGGTCAAACCGCAAGCAAAACACACAAACAAGACGAGGATCTGCTTTTGCGAACGGTTCCCCACACTCTGTACAATGCTGGAAACCTGTGGGGCCCGTTTGCTTCTTAGTCTGTGACATTGATCGGCTGTAAAAAAAAAAAACGAACTAAACCGAGAATTACCCCGATAAATTTAAACTATGAAAAAACGCCTTACCGGACGGTAAACAGTAAATTTAACTTGAATAAAGAGACAAAATAATATTGGTTCCTTCCCGGTTGGAAGAACCAAGGAGGAACCGAAAAGACTTACCAAAACTACATTAATCTAATTCTACTTGTGAACCAAGGACAGTGCTTCAAAAATCGAAATAAAGTAAACGGACTTTAAAATAAACAGAGAAAAATTTGAGGCCGGGAGATCAGAGGGCTGTGGGTTCAGTTCCCACATCTGGCACTTGGGTTAATATCCCAGTACTGACACTGTATTGCAGCATGAGAGGGGTGCTGCACTTCTGAGGTGCCGTCTTTCGGATGAGACGTTAAACCGAGGTCCCATCTGCCTGGATTGGTGGTAGTTCAGGTGGATGCTAAAGATCCCATGGCACTTATCGAAAAGAGTAGGGGAATTTCCCCAGTGTCCTGGCCAAATTTCCCTCATTCACTAAAAATACCACCAACAGCTTAATCTGGTTCAAGGTCAGTTGGCATTCATCTGTATCCCCTTCCCCCAGGTCGTGCCTGAAAATAGGCAGGATTTGTCTAGTGCACTTACCCAGTCAACAAAAACTAACTAAATAAATTAAAAATAAATAAAAATAATCTCTTCAGTTAGCATAAAGGAGAGCTCTCCGGAAACGTCTTACTGAGGCAAGCGGAGTAAAGAATCAGACAGTTGCAGGAAGTGCAACCAGGGACAGTGATTTGAAAACCGAGCTCAAGCCTAACATTCCACTGTTAGCATAGGTTCTAGTAACCATTTCAGGTCCGGGACAGTCCTATGTTGAGACCATACTGCATTTGTCAGAATACAGTAAGATTTCCTGGGGTTTGAAGAAAGTATGATTTCCCACTGTTACCATTCCCCGCATTAGCGGGTCCATCTGAAACCCTTTTGTAGCAACATATTACTTTGCTCTTTTTTAAAGCCATTTACCAAACTACTTAGTACTACATTAGTGGGCAGTGTATTCTATATCTCTCCAGTTCTGTAAAGAAATGAATAACATCTGCTATTCTCTTTGTCTACCTTTATCTGTAGTTTATGTGCTCTTAAATACTGTGCTTTGTCCTGTATCAATATGCCCATTTCCTTTACCAGTTCAGGATCCCTTCATATTTTGAACACAGTTAATAGGTCCCCTCTTAGTCTCCTTTGTTCTAAACTGAATAGCCCTAGATGTTGTAAGCTTTCTTTATAGCTATATTTCTTTAATGAGCCTATCATTTTGATGCATCTTTGCTGTACTTTCTCTATTCTATGAAATCTTTGTTAAGAGAAGTACTCCTCCTCCACATATTTATTGATAAACCAAGAAGATGGACTGGGTCACTAGTTTTTGTTTTCAGCCATGCCTGGTCCAGTAACATACGAACATTAAAACTAGTCATGGTGCACTGACCACCATGACTGGGACATGGCTATATGCTGTTCAGAGAGGACAGGGTGGGAAGGAAAGGCTGGGGTGTGGTGCTTTATGTAAAGAAAAGCATAAAAGTAACAGAGATACAGGGAATTGGGGGAGGTGCAGAGGCATTGTGGGTCACCCTCGAGCCATGAAATAGAGCCACTATTTGTACAGGTGTGATCTACAGGCCTCCACCACAGGGGGAGAAGTTAAGATAAGGAAATGCCAAAAGCAATTGGAAAAATGGCAGAAAAAGGGGAAGGGTTGCCGTTGGGGGACTTCAATCAGCCAAAACGTAGACTGAAGTCTCCCAGCCGGAGCTTCAGTTAGAAGCAGACACATCCTGGACTCCCTGCAGAGGGTGTTCCTCGGGCAACTACTTGGTGAACCCACTCGTGATGGAGCAATACAGGACCTGGTGCTCACTAACAGGGACAGTGTTACGGATGCCAAGGTGGGAAGTCATCTTGGACCAGTGATCACAGTAAAGTGTGGTTCAACATGAGAACTGCTGCACAATCAAACCACACAATGGCGAGGGTCCTGGCCTTCAGAAGGGCAGATCTCAAAGATGGGTGAACGCCTCAGGAATGACCTGGCAGGGGGGAATGGTCTGATGGGGATTTGGGGGGGGTGGAATTGTGGGCCAAACTAAAAGACAGCACAGTGAAGGCAACAAACCTCTGCGTCAACAAGCGAGAGAAAACAAAAAGGAAGAGGAGACTGCTATGGTTCTCAAAAGAGGGGACAGAAAAGGTAAAGGCTAAAAGGGTAGAATTCAGAAGGTACAAGGTGACCCAGAGGGAGGAGGATAGGGAAGTTTATCAGGGAAAACAGAGAAAAGCAGGGAAAGCAGTAAGGAAGAAAAAGTACAGTTATGTTAAGAACTTACTGTAACAGTAGTCTTCAAGAGAGGTTCCTGCAGTAGGTCATTACTTATATGACTGCCCTCTCTGGTGTCAGGACCACACAGCAAGCTTTTCCAGCAGTGTCTGGCAGGGGACCACCCACCAGACGTCACGTGACGGACGTCAGCGTGACCCTATATAATGTCGGTCCCCACACCCGCCTTCCAGTTCTCCCGCCAGAGATCCAAGGTGGATAAGACAGGAGAAAGGATGAAATCCAGGAGCCCAGTTCAGAATGACTGAAAGAAAATGCAAAAGAACTGGGGGAAGGAGGGAGAGAAATTATGACCTATTGCAGGAACCTCTCTCTAAGATCTACTGTTACGGTAAGTTCTTACGTAACTGTACTATCTTACTTGGAAAGGGTTCCTGCAGTAGGTCATTACTTATAGGACTGAATCCCAAGCAGTCACTCAGAGACTGAGAGAGAGTCACAGGAGGAGAAGTAACAGAAAGACAGCACCGGACCAGTCTAAGACAGTAGGCCCTGCAAGACAGCAAGACCAAACCCGGCCCTATGCCTAAAGGCAATGTCCAGACTGTGATGCTTCGTGAAGGTATGAACAAAACTCCAGGTTGCTGCCGCACAGATTTCTGCTGCAGAAACATTCCGCAGGAACACCGTAGAGGTAGCCATTCCTCTAGTAGAGTGATCTCTGACCTCCCCGAAAGAGGTTTGTTGTACTTCTGGTAACAGAAGTGAATGCAGTTACCCAGCCATTTAGAAAGGCACTGTTTAGAAACTGCTGAACCTAAGGATTTGGGGCCAAAGGAGACAAAAAGCTGATCAGATTTTCTGCACTCCTTAGTACAGTGAACATAGCACCTGAGGGCTCTGTGACCGTCCAGAGTGTGAAGAAGATCCTCCCCCCTATTCGAATGGTTGGGGTAATAAACTGAGAGTTCAACCATTTGATTCAACATGAACTCAGAATCCACTTTAGGAAGAAACTTAAGATTTGTGCGGAGGACTGCCCGGTCCTTGTGAAAAATCAAATAAGGCTCCTTATGCATCAGGCCCTGAAGCTCGGAAATCCTACGAGCAGAAGTAATGGCAACTAAATATAGCGCCTTCCAAGAAAGGTAGCGCATGTCACAGCTCATCACTGGTTCAAAAGGAGGAAGCCTGAGCTTCTCCAAAACAAAATTCAAATCCCAAGGTGGGGTGGGGTTATGAATGGGAGGTTTTAGGTGGAGGATCCCCTTCAAGAAGGTCTTAGAGACTTCCAACTGAGCTACAGTTTTCCCTTCCACCGGCACATGGTAGACCGAAATGGCCAACAAGTGGACTTTAAGGGACGAGTATGACAGACACGAATCAGACAGATGAAGGAGGTACTCCATGATCTGAAGAGCAGAGCATGTAAAGGGACCTAACTCTTTAGAGGTCGCCAAATGGAGAAACATTTCTATTTCATGGCGTAGGTGGATCTAGTAGATGGTTTTCTGGCTTCCACCAGCACCTGAGCGACCTTATGAGAGGCCCAAAAGTGAGATCTGATTATGTCTGAAGGAACCATGCATGAAGATTCAGTGTCCTGAGTCCTGGATGTACCAACCTGCCTTGATCCTGAGTCAAAAGGTCATGTTTGAGAGGTAAAGGAATTAGGGGTTCCACTGAAAGCAGCTCTCAGTAGTAGAAACCAAATTTGCCTCGGCCAGAGAGGAGCCACTAGGATCATCTGGGCACTCTCTGCCCGAGTTTGAGAAGTACCCTCTGAAGAATGGAAAAGGGAGGGAAGGTGTATAAGAACTTCCCTGTCCAACATAGAGGCAACGCATCGTGCCAGAAAGCTCCAGGCTCTGGAATAAGCAAGCAAAAGCTGTGAAGTTTTGCACTGGATGGGGGAGGCAAACAGACAGATTTCTGGGCAACCCCACCTCTGCAATAGAGTGTCTGCTAACTCCTCACTTAATTCCCATTTGTGAGCGAGGGACGACGTCCAACTAAGGCTGTCCGCCAGGACGTTGTGAACGCCTGGAACATGCACGGCTATGAGAAACAGGTTGTGCTGGACTGGGCAATTCCACACCCACATCGCCTCCCTGCATAGGGGGTAAGATTGGGTACCCCCCTGTTTGTTGATGTACCAGACTACAGACATATTGTCTGTCTGGATTAGTAGTGCTCCCTTTGAAAGGATGGTCTGTAAGGCCTGTAAGGCATATAGTACCGCCGTCATCTCCAGAATGTTGATGTGTAATGACATCTCTGTTTGGGACCATGAACCCTGGGTCTGATGGTATCCCAGGTGCACTCCCCAACTCAGGCACAAAGCATCCGTGGTGAGGGTCCATAGAGGAGGGGAACTTCGGAATGGAAGTTCCTTGGACAAACTGAGAGGGTCTAGCCACAATTCTAGATCCCTCTAAACTGCTATGGAGACTAGAATCGGGTGGTCCAGATCGTCCAAACGCTGATCCCACTGCACCTGAAGAGTCCACCGAGATATCTGCATATGCAACCTGGCTAAAGGAACTATGGAGACAGAGGCTGCCATCAGGCCCAGCAAGGGTAGCAGCGCTCTGGCTGGAAGAGACCTGGACGAGATCACCAGAGTGACCTGTTCCCGGAAAGTCTCTGCTCTGTCTGAGGGGAGAAATGCTCTGCACTGGACCGTATCCAAAACCACCTCTAAAAAACTGTAGGTTCTGGGAGGGGATTAGAGATGCCTTGGGGAAACTGACTGTGATCCCCAGTCGAGAAAAGAGGTCCAGGGTAATAGAGATTGAATCCAGAAGGCTGTCCCTGGACGGAGCTGAAATTAGCCAATCGTCCAGGTATGGGAACACCGCTATACCCTGGCAGTGTAAAGCCGCTACCACCACCGCTAGGCACTTGGTAAAAACCCTGGGTGCCGAGGGCAGGCCAAAGGGAAAGGATGTGAACTGAAAGTGCTTCCCCAGGAAACAAAATCTCAGGAAACAGCAATTGCTTGGGAAGATCGGGATACGTAGGTAGGCATCCTGCATATCCCAGAGCACAGAGCCAGTGATTCTGCTGTAGCAGTGGCAGAAGGCTCTGAACAGTCAACATGCAGAACCTCTTGTACGCGACGAAGAGGTTCAGACTGCTGAGGTCCAGGACTGGTCTGAGGTCGCCAGTCCTCTTTGGGACCAGGAGGAAGTGGAAGTAGTACCCCTTTCCCCTCTGGGGGATAGGCACGGGTTCGATAGCAGCCTTTTGCAGCAGAAACCTGATCTCCTCCGCTACCAATGGTGCTTGGTGCAGGGGGTAATGCAAGCGACCAGGAGAAGAGTCTGGAGGTAGCTCCAGAAACTCAAGCGTGTGTCCTTGCAAGACGAACTGAAGTATCCATGCATCCGAGGTGATGTTCTCCCATGACTGGACGTGATGGGCGAATCTTCCCCCACTGGCTCCGCACTTTGTAGTGGAGGGGAGGGAAGGGAAGGGAAGACTGCGTGAGGCAGAAGGGCAGGGGAGGGGGAAGGCCCTCGTGCCTGTCTCCGGGTTTTGGTAGCCGGTAAAGAGGAAAAGGAAGAGCCCACTGCTCTCCTTTTATTTTGTTTCTTGGGGGCCACTTGCTTCCCATGACACCTGGGGTTGCGCCGAAAGAGCTGCTTCTTAGGGGTAACAGCTCCGTACACAGAGTGGACCGATCTAAGGGCCTGACCACTGTCCTGGAGGCCTGTGATCAGATCCTTTGTATCCCCTCCAAAAAGGACCGAACCCCTAAAAGGGGTGTCCTGAATGGCTGCCTGGACAGCATTTGAAAGGCCTGAAATCCGCAGCCAAGCATGCCTCCTGAGACTGATGGCCATAGCCAAAGAGAGGGCAACAGCATCCAGAGTCATAAGTTGCCCTGAGGACGTGCCTACAAGAGATTTTGGAAAGACGGAGGTCTTTCGCAATCTCTGTCTTCAGGTTCGAGTTCTCCAGGGAGGAGATCCTGTCCTCCAACCTGGCCAGATTGGCTTTTTGATAAGACACCATGTGTGCCACGTAGTTAAGCGTGCATAGGGTACAAGTGGCTGAGGAGTAGACCTTTTTCTCTAATTGTTTCATCTGTCTGGACTCTTTGTCCAGGGGAAGGGGGAGAAACGTGCTCATGTGCTTGGGGTTAGCCAAGTGATCATGAGCAGCAGTGATGACCACTGGATCCATCTTGGGGTGAGAGTCCAGAAAGGGAATTCCTTCATGGGAGCAGTAAATCTTGTCTGCCTTCTTAGGGTCAGCAGGAATAGAGTGCGGCAGTTTCCAATAATGGTCGTGAGGTCCTCATGAGGAGCTGTACAGGGATGAACTGGAATAGGGGTGGCAGTCTCTAAATCGAGATGCTCTGCCAGTCTTTTTTCGCATGGGATCCAGATCCTCCACATTCCAGCTGCTCGCCTGCTGAATAATATGGAGGAGTTCAGTAAAGGAAGGGTCCCCCGGAGAGGACTTTGAAGATTTCTTGCCTTGGGGGAGGGGGGGATAGCTCATCAGATGAAGATTCTGACGTATCGACATCCGAATCAGGAGGCTCCTCACTCTCTGGACATTCAAAGTCTGGGAGAGACATGCACTGTGAATTGAGGTGCAGGGAACGGGGCAGTCAGGGGTACTATCCCCGGACTAGGAAGTCTACTTTCCAGATCTGAAAAGAGCTGGGACCTCGCATCCTTCCACCACGACTGAATGATAGCTTGAAAGTCTGGCTGTGGAGGAGGAAAAGGTGGGTTAGCTGGAGGTGAATAAAAAGAAGCTACCGTTCCCGCAAAATGAGGAATGGGGGGGGTAGCCTTGATAACATGGGTATCCTTATTGGTATCCTGGGAAATGGCCCTGGGAATAAATAGGCATCGACTGACAACGGCCTGATGCCCAGTAAACTAACCGGGTGGTAGGTCTTGACCCATATACCTGGATGGACCAGGATAAATACCTGACATCATAACAGTGGACATCGAGATAGCCATTGTAGGGGTAGTCGACGAAAAGGGTACAAACGTCGGAGTTCCAGATGTAAGAGCGTCCGGCCTGAGCCCTAAAAAGGTCAGACCCTGCGTGAGAGGCCTTTCGATGGGCCCTGATGGAGGGGGGCTGACGCAATGAACTTGACATTGCTGCTGTCGTGAGAAGAGGGGCAGCAGACGTGAGACGACCAGATGTCAGAGCAGCTGGCGAAGGATGGTGATCCCTGGGGAGGGCCTGAGGGACCGCCTTAGAAGCTGGTAAGGTGAGAACCATTTCTAAGTGCCCGTCTTCCTCCTCTGTCCCAGGTGTAGGCTGCTGGTCAGGGGAACCAGCAGGGGAGGTGGAGAGGAAGTCTCATGGCTGGGCAGGGCTCGGAGGGAGGACTGACTGAAGAAGTCAGACCACTCTGCCAGACGGCAAGTGGTGCGGCGTTAGCCCCCAATGGGACAGCAATGTCTGGGCGGTCGCCAGAGGTGGCGGACCTACCAGGCAAAAGAGCGACAGGAAGGTGAAGGGTAGGACCCTCGACAGCCTTATTGTTCAGAGCCGGGTGGACCATAGGCTACATCTGGGTGGGATCCGAATTACTGGTGGCCAGGCGAGCCCCAGAGAAGCCAAGATCAGACTTACCGGCAAGTACGGGCTATCGTTGGAACAGCCAGCGGGCGACTTACCGGTGGTAATCGGTTGGAAGACAGCGGCACTGGAGGTCGTCCCAGAAGCTGCCAGAGTCAACATGAGAGTCGGCGTTGGGGAAAAGACCTTGCTGATCGAAGGTTTGCTGGATGAGGATCGGTCCTGGTCCTCATGACACTTTTCTTTATGCCTCTCTGTCTTTTTTCTTCTTTTGCTTATATAAAGAGGAAGGAACCAAGTCCCGGATCTCCAGGGAAGCCATCCTAGATTTAAGGAGATGGACTTCTACAGCCTGCTGGCGTCACTTGTGTGTGGCCTGGTTGAAAGGCTGGCAGTCAGAACAGGCCGTAATGTCATTGTCTGGGCCTAAACAAACAAGGCAGAGATGGTGGCTGTCTTTGTGCGGCATTTGCGCCCTACACTTGGTGCACTTCTTTGCCTTAAGAGGCAGTGACGGAAAAGACATATATTGCGAATTTCGGACTAAAATTTGCCGGAAAATAAGAAAATGGCAAGCGACAAAAGCTGAAGCTACCGTGAGGTACTTGCGCTGGTCGACAGTAGGAAAGAACTGGAAGGCAAGCATGGGGACCTCCCACTATATAGGGTCACACTGACATCCATCACGTGACGTCTGGTGGGCAGTCCCCTGCCAGACACTGCTGGAAAAGCTTGCCATGCAGTCCAAACGCCAGAGGGCGCAGTCCCACAAGTAATGATCTACTACAGGAACCCTCTCGAAGTAAGATCATTACTTTTTATTCTTTTTTTTTTTTTTTTATTCGTTACAGATCGGGTTTACAACCTTTGAGTCAGAGACTCATTTACAAAGGCACCTCGTTGCGGGAGGGGCAGACATCAAGACAGTTATTACAGTGCAGATTAAAACAGAGGATAACATTACAAGTGCAGTAAAACGAATATGTAACATAGATACACTTTGGTTACATAATGTAGTAGTTTGTATGTTACTTAGGTTACATAATGTTACAAAATTGTGAGTTACACTCATGGATATAGTAGATCCTTAGAGAAGACAGTCTGTTACATCCCTGTTTGGACCTAGTAGGAAGGGGGTATGTCTGGGGGAGGGAGAGGCTGTCCAGTGGACGTTATTGAGCCAGGGGGCAAGGCAAGCGGGAACCACAGGTTACAACAGGGGGTTAGTTGCACCTACAACAGTGGGTACTAAAGATATGGTTCCGAATGGCTGTTTTGAAGGAGCCAATTTTTGGCAAGTTGGAGATGCAGCTAGGGAGGGAGCTGAACCAGGTGGGGGCTCGACAGAGGAAGGATCTCTGGGCAACAGAGGTCTTGGTTCTGGGCACCTTGAACGTGGCCTTAACAGATCTACGGGTGGTGACGGACGAAGATGGCTGCTGTAGGGAGGTGGAGAGTCTTAGCAGAGATTTCTTAGCGAGAAGGCAGGTCTGGTAGAGCAGTCGCTCCTCAAAGTTGAGAAGATTGGTGGTAGTATAGAGAAGGCAGGTGTGAGTACAGCTGGGGGCACCGGTCAGAAGACTGCAGGCCTTATTGATGGAGAGTTGGATTTTGGAGAGGGCAGTGTTGTCAGCTGCAGCGTAGATGGGCAAGCCATAGTCCACGAGGGACAAGACAGAGGAGGTGATGGCCAGCCTGAGGGCAACCTGAGGCAGGCAGTCCCTGTGCCGGTATGGCAGGCCAATCCGAGAGTTAATGGCAGCTGACAGGGCATTATTTATTTATTGAGTACAATCGGAATTACAATCCTTTGAGTCTCAGACTCTTTTGCAAAGGCTCCACGTCAGGTTACAGGGGGTGGAGGGTAGACAAATACAATAATGACAGACGAGAACAGGTATTATTTACAGATTTCAGTACAATCTTTTTTACAAAGGCTCCACGTTGGTTACAGGGGGTGGAGGGAAACAAAGACAGTACAAGACTAACATTGACAGGTATTATATACAGTTACAGTACTGGCAGGGCAGTCGAGAAACTTATTTAGCAGGTGAGATAGCTAGGAAGCATACCTGCGGTCCCTAAACAGAGATTTATAGGATGCCATTTCGTAGGGTCTAGGGAGCCCCTGGTCAGAAGAAGTAGTGGGAGAGGAGGGTGGGCAGATTTAGCCGCAGTCACATTTAGCATTTTCCATAAGTTGGGTTTTAAGACCTGATTTGAAGAGTGAGATGCTATGGGACTGGGAGAGTGTCAGGGGAAGTGTGTTGAGCCATAGGGGCGCACGGTAGCGGAAAGATCTTTGCCCAAGGGATGTTCGACAGAGGAGAACCAGGAAAGACGATGTTGCTGTGAGTCTTGTATTACGCCTGGTGGGGGCTGGGCTGTTGATGGGGAGTAGACTGGCGGGTGCAAGCTGGAGGCGTATTTTTGTGGGAGAATGCAGGTGTGGTATTTGAGTCTTTGTTGGAAGTTTTGCCAACCAGTCAGTGTGTACAGATCGCAGGTATGGTCGAGTCTGTCACATCCTGTTACTAGGCGGCAGGCTTTATTAAGCACAGTGTTTATGCTGCTAAGGGTGGTGGTGTCAGCTGTGCCGTAAATAACAATCCCATAATCGATTACGGAGAGGATGGAGGAGGTGACTGCTAGCTGCATGGCTTGTGCTGGTAGGCTGTGTTTGAGTCTGTAGAGGGTACCCACTCTAGTGTTGACCGCAGATGAGAGGAGACATACGTGTCTGTGGTAGGAGAGGGAGGTATCCAAGGTGATACCCAGGTATTTAAAGTGTGTAACATGTTCCAGTAGAGTGCCAAGAGAGTTCTTAATTTGGAGTGCTGTGTGGGCTTTGGCGATGAGCAAAGATCATGGACTTAGTTTTGCTATAGTTTATGATCAGGCGGTGATCAGTGAACCAGTTCTCTAGCTCCCCGAAAAAAACCCTGAAGGGCAAGTTGGAGGGCGTTCGGTTGAGGATGTTTCCAGTGCAGAACCGCATCATCGGTCTAGAGTAAGAGATGACCGCTGCATGCTTTAGGGAGAGAATTTAGGAAGAGGGTGAAGAGCAGTGGGCCCAGAATAGACCCCTGAACATACAGCTTTGGAGGTGGAGATGGTGGTGTTTATCCTAACATGCTGTGACCGTCCTGTGAGGTAGTCCTTGAACCAGGCCGTGGCCTCAGGGACCACATTTAGTTGTGGAAGGACATGGAGGAGTAGTTCGTGACTGACCATGTCAAATGCCTTGGTCAGATCTACATAGATGGCCCCTGCTATCGAGCCTTGGCCAAGGGCCTCGTGGATGAACGTGGTGAGTTCAGTGAGTGCCGTGACGGTGCTATGGCCAGACCGGAAACCATGGTGTTCCTTGCTGAGGAGGCTGTGTTTAGTTAGATGTTCTGTTAGCTGGTCAGAGACTACTTTTTCCAGGGCTTTGGAGAGAGGAGGAAGTATTGAGATAGGTCTATAGTTGCTGGTGTTGGTGGGGTCACCGTTCTTCAGAATGGGAGTGATTATGGCTTTCTTCCAGGTTGAGGGGAACTGGCCGAGGCATAGTGAAAGGTTGAGAATTTTTGTAAGGTGGGGTAGTGTGACATCGAGGGTAAGCCTAATGAGTTTTAGGTCTAGTGAGTCATTGCTGTAGCGGGTATTGGCAATAGCTCTGGTGATATAGCGTTTAGCCACATTACAAGCTATGACTCTGAGCCAGAAAGGGGGTGTGAAGTCTTTACTCGGTGTTTCGGGTGGAGGGGGGTTTTGGTAGGGTGGAAAAAATTTGGAGGGAGGATATGTGAGAGGTCCGAGAAGGAGTCGTTAAAGGCTTCTGTGATATTGGCGGGATCTTGAGTTACTTCCCTGTTTAGATTGAGCTGGGTAAGGTTGGGGGAAGCAGGATTTACCACTGAGTTCTTGTATATTGTTCCAGAATTATTTTCCATCTCCCCAGGAGGAGGAGAGGGTATGCTGGTAATAATTAGCTTTTGCCTGCCACGCGGCCCATGTGCATTTATTGCGTGCCTCCCTGTATAGCTGTCTATCCTGGGTGCGTTGGGTGTCAATGGCCCTGTGCCAAAGGTTGTCCCTCTGTTGCATAAGGTTTAGGAGAGAGGGTGTGATCCAGGGTATTGTCCTGGTTTTCACAACTTGCTTTGTGATGGGAGCAAATATATCACAAGCTTTGTTGAAGGTTGTTATAAAGTGGGTGAGAGCAATGTCTACTGACTGTGTGGTGTATATGGGGAGCCAGTAGCTATTGGATAGATTCTTTAGGCCTCCTTTTTTGAGCCTCCGGTGCCAGGAGGTTTTAGGTGGGGCAGGGGGCAGTTTACCCATCCACCAGCAGGTAACCAGGGAGTGGTCACTGATTGAGTCTGGGAGCACAGCTGCCTGGGAGAGGTTACGTGGCCTGTTGGTGAAAATGAGGTCTAAGAGGGTGGCGGTCCCTGATCTTGTGTCCCGCCTTGTCGGAGAGGTGACTAGTTGGGTAAGGTCCAAAGTCTGGGCAGCGTCTTTGTAGCTGGATGCGGCTGGGGATAGCCAGTAGACGCTGAAGTCACCCATTATTATGGTTTCATTAGTATTAGGAAGGTGGGAGATCGTGTGTAGGATAGACTCAAACACGAGTTTCTGGTTTCTCAGGGGGATATAGGCCGAGATGATGTGGATTGTTTTTGAACCCAGACAGTCTGACAGTTAGTGTCTGGGCTCCAAGTTGTGGGGTGGGGGTATTAACAACGGTGGCACTGAGTGTGGATTTAATGAATATTGCGCAGCCACCACCTCTCTTACTGGTCCTATCAGCCCTAAAGATGGTATAGTTACTTAGGAAGACAGCATCATTGGGGATTTTATCAGATAGCCAGGTCTCAGAGAGGGCTAGTATCTCTGGGGCATGTTGGGCAATCCAACCTTGTAGAAGGGTGTGTTTTTTGGGTGGGCTGCAATTATTAAGTGATGCTAGCAGCAGTCTTCCCTGAGGTTTGTTTGGGGAGATTTTTGTGATAGGGGGTCCTGGGTTGGGGTGGATATTACCAGATAGGAGAAGAAGTAGGAGGGTGTGCCGCAGGAGGGAAAGCCTGCAGAGTTTGGGAGACGCATGCTGGGAATGGTAGGGTGACTGTTTTTTTGTTGTTGTAGGCTGCACCCCTGGCGGAGCTTTTCAACAGGTCACTTGAGACAGGGAGGGTACCTAGGGATTGGCGAGAGGCACATGTGGTACCAATCCATAAAGGGGGGTCGAAGGAAGTACCTGGAAACTATAGACCCATCAGTTTAACCTCGGTGGTGGGAAAATTAATGGAGAGTATACTAAAAGGCGATTGGGGGTTTACTTGGAGGAGGTGGGAGGTCTGGATAGTGGCAGCATGGGTTTGTGCCAGGTAGATCATGTCAAACCAACCTTGTAGAGTTCTATGAATGGGTAACATCAGAACTGGATAGGGTAAGCCTGTGGATGTATTATTCTTGGACTTCAGCAAGGTTGACTCTGTCCCCACAATGGTCTGGTGGAGAAACTGATGGGGTTAGGTAGGCCCTTTGATGGTCAGATGGATTGAAAACTGGATAGCTGGGCGCACTCAGAGAGTAGTGGTCTGTGGGGAGCTCTCGAACCCTACAGAGGTTGGTAGTGGGGTACCACAGGGCTCGGTCCTGGGTCCAATCCTGTTTAATGCATACATATCTGACATCAGGGATGGTATAGGGTGTGAAATGAGTCTCTTCATGGATGACTCCAAGATGGGAGCAGTAGTTGAGGGAGAAGAGGGAGGTTGGCCCTGCAAGGGACCTGGACACCCTGGAAGCTGGGCTCACATGGAAATTAAATTTCAATATCACCAGTGCAAGGTGTTGCATCTTGGTGGAAACCCTAAACACAGGTACACCCTGGGAGGGGTGCTGGAAGCCTCAACAGGGAAAAGACCTAGGGGTCATGGGTGGATACATGTATGAATAACACTGAGCAGTGCAGGAGAGCAGCTAGCAAGGCAAACAGGATGTTGGGATGCATCGCAAGGGGATCACCTCTAGGAGCAGAGTGATTCTGCCACTGTACAATGGACTGGTTAGACCACACCTTGAGTACTGTGTACAGTACTGGAGACCACACTTGAAAGGGGACATACAGCTCCTGGAGAGGTACAGAGGAGGAACAAAGATGATCACGAGGGCTAGGGATTTGACTTACGAGGACAGACTTGAGGAGCTCTGCCTGTTTTCATTGGAGGAGAGGAGAGACAGGGGGACATGATTGGGGTCTTAAGTACCTCAAGGAATAAATAGGGTAAACATGGAGGGATCTTTAGACTAAAGCAGGGAGGCATCACCAGAGGCATGGTTTGAAGTTGGAAGGTGGAAGGTGAGGGGGAAAAGAGGAGGTTTTCACTGAGAGGGTGGTGGACCCTTGGAATGCTCTGCCTGGTGAGCTGGTTCAGAGATCCACAGTGGAGAGCTTTAAGAGAGGGTGGGACAGACACAGAAAGTGGATGTATCAGATGATGGCCTGTCCGGGGGTGGGGATGGATGATAGGGGTTTCTGGAGCACAAGGGATGGGAGGGTCTCGGCACCCAACTAAGGATCTAGGTTCGAGCAGACTTGATAGACCATAAGGCCTAATCTGCTGGCAAATAGTATGTTAGTATGTTAGTATGTTAGTATGTTAGGTACTGGGAGACTCGAGATGACGCTGGGTAGGAGGGAGATGGAAGTGAGGGGGACGAACGTAGTGTTAACGTGGGTAGCGAGTGGCTGGGGTGTGGGATGGGAAGAGCTGAGGTACAGTGCTTACCCGTATTCAGTGTGGATGTTAATGTGGCTGTGTGTGAGTAAAAGTCTTTTCGATCAAATTGGCATGGGCATGGGGCACTTAGGGGGTCTGGGCCAGTAATCATCAGTGATAGCTGAGGGATTAGGGTTGAAGATAAGGTGGTGTGGTGTAGGAGCCACTGGGGTTGGGGGGGTTGTAGAGCAAGGAGTGTGAACCTGGAAGTTAGTAACGCTGTGATAAGTAGGTAATGCATTGTGTGTGTATTAGGTGTGAGTAAAGAAACAGCGGCCACTAGAGTTGGAGCTGTATAACCTGCAGCTGGAGAAGTTGGCTATTTCCGCCTCATCACCTGACTAACTCAGGCTATAAATTCGAGAGCCGACCAAGGGTGGTGGTGGGGAGCTGAATGTATAGCGTTCGGCGGAGCTCAGCCTGGGCAGCGTCTCGTGGTGCTAGGCAGCTTGTTTTGCCGGAGAGTCGTGCTGCAAGGCTGGGGACCGTTTAAAAAAGGCGCCAGAGGCCAACGGTCGTGGCAACAGCCTGTTGCAGGTGAGCATATTACCTGGGTGAGTCTTTTGTTCTGGGCTTCAATGGGCAGGGAGGGCTTCAGGGCAGGCCCTCACCGACCTCCGGTCTCCACGGGGAAGGGGGGTGGTCTCTGCAGAGAAATGAAGAGAGAGGGGGGTTTCAATAAGCAGAAGGGAGGGGAATCTATTAACTTGCAGGGGGCGGGCTGGTTACGGGTGGGGGGAGACAAACAAAGGAACTACTGGCTTCTAAGGGAACAGGGCTAGCGGAGCTACTGCATATTGCAAAAAGCACTTTTAAAGTTCACAATGCAAGCCCAAGAGAGTTTTCCCCACGGTGTGCTAACAAAGACACGCTGTAAAATGCACAATTCAGATAACAAAAACAGTCCCAACAGGTTTCACACAGGGAGAAATCAGTTACTTCTACTCGGGAGGGTTACTATTCAAAATTACAGGCAACTACACAACACATCTGCTTGCTCCTATTAATGTGGGCGTGGAAGGAGAGGGCAGTATCGAACGTGATGCATAGGTACTTGTATGTGGTCACTTGTTCTAGCAGGTGCAGAGTGCTGGGGATAATCAAGAGGGGGATATTTTTAGCGTTATTTTGGTGGTGAGAGAAGAGCATTGATTTGGTTTTCTTTAGGTTAATAACCATTCTGCGTCTCCGAACCATCTTTCGGCTTGGTTGTAAGCTTGCTGGAGGGATAATTGGAGGGAGGTGGGACTGGGATGTGAGGCAACCAGGACTGCATCATCGGCGTAGAGGAGCATTTTACCGGTACATGAGCTGGGAGGGTGTTGAGGTAGAGACTAGAAAGTATTGGACCCAGGAGCGAACGGGAAGAGTGCTGGAGAGGGAGCCACTGATTTTGACACGCTGGGATCTAGCAGAGAGGTAGCTAGAGAACCAGGAAATGGGACCACCAGAGAAGCCAAGTTGGTGGAGAGAGTCGAGTAGAAGGGGATGACAGACAGTGTCAAAGGCCTTGGAGAGGTCAATGAACACTGCTCCTGCAAGGCTGCCAGAGTCAAGAGCAGCATGCAGGTGTTGGGAGAATTCCAGGAGAGCCGTGGTTGTACTGTGACCTGGGCGGAAATCGTACTGCTCTGGGCACATAATGTCATACTTGGTTAGGTATTCAGAGAGCTGGATCAACACCACTTTGTCAAGGGCTTTAGGGAGGATGGAGATGGGCCGGTAATTGTTGGGGGTGGATCGGTCCCCACTCTGATTTATGGGTGTGATTTCAGCAGCTTTCCAAGCACTTGGGAACTGACCCTGAGACCAGTTTAGAAGGTCAATCAGGGGGACTAGGACTTTGTTGAAGACCATACTTACCATAGTAATCTGGCTTCTTCCAAGGGAATCTTACTGTATTCTGACATATGCAGCATGGTCCCACCACAGTACTGCCCCGGAGCGGACATGGTTAATAGAACCTAAGCAAATGATAGAATGCTAGGCTCGAGCTCAGTTTTCAAACCACTGTCTCTGATAAACAACCTTCTAACCGTCAGATTCTAATGAAGCGTGCATAGGAAACTATCTAAACTATCCAACAATTAACCTTAATGAGGAAAAATAACAATCCGCCCACATGAGCATCGCCCATCTAGAAACAAACAGGCATTCATCTCCAAGACTCAACGTCACAGATGGTCCAAGGAAAAAGCCAGCCCAGGAGTCCACCACAGTGATCAGAGCTGCAGTTCAGTGCCCCCAGGTCCTAGTAGGGAAGGAAGGGTGAGAGCTCAGAATACAGTAAGATTCCCTTGGAAGAAACAAGATTACTATGGTAAGTAATGTTTTCTTCTAACCACAGGAAATCTTACTGTATTCTGACATATGCAGAATACACAAGCAGTGCCTTTGGAGGTGGGCACAGAACCTAGTTAGGAAACAGGCTCTGCGGTACTGCTGTGCCAAACCTTGCCTCACTCCTAGCCTGGGTATCCAAGTTGTAATGTTTGACAAACGTGTGAACAGTTTTCCAGGTAGCTGCTTCACAGATTTCCAGCAAAGGGATATCCCTTGCAGCTGCTATGGAGGCAGCTGTGCCCCTTGTGGAGTGGGCCCTGAGGCCAACAGGGGATTCCTTGATCACGTTCTGTAACAAAACTGGATACAAGCAACAATCCAGCAGGCAATGGTTCTCTTTGAGGTCCTTTCCTATGACCCTTGGTATGGTCATGGTAACAGATAGCTCTCTTGACGTCCAGGCTATGCAACCTGCACTCCCCTGAACTGGAATGGTCAGTGAAAAAGACTGGTAAGGTGATAAGACTGTTTTAAATGGAAATCAGACACCACTTTGGGAAGAAACTTTCTGTTTGTCCTCAGGACAACCCTGTCCCTGTGAAAAGAGATGTAATTCGGTTCTGTAGACAGGGCCTGTAGTTCACTGATCCTTCTGGCTGAGGTGACAGTTATCAAGAACACAGTTTTCCATGTCGCATACTTCAGGTCTGCTGAAGACATGGGTTCAAAGGGTGGCTACATCAGCTGTCCACTGCAAATGTTAAGATCCCATGCAGGAGTGGGCTACATAGAAACACAAAATTTGACGGCAGATAGGGACCACCTGACCCACCCAGTCTGCCCATTTTCCTACCTGATGGATAAGCTGCAGATTCTAATTAATCAACAGCTTACTTCCTCCTGCCCCCCACTAGAATTGCCTTATGCCTGTCCCATGCATTCTTGAATTCACCCACTGTTTCTGACTCCACAACCTCCTCAGGAAGGCTGTTCCATGCATCCACAACTCTCTGTGAAAAAATACTTTCTAACATTACCTCTGAGCTGTCCCCCTCTATCTTCAAATTGTGCCTCCTTGTTCTTGCACATCTTTTCTTCTGAAAGATACTACCCTCTTGTACCTTGTTAATTCCCTTGAGATACTTGAAAGTTTCTATCATGTCCCCCCTCTCCCTCCTTTCCTCAAGAGTATACATATTAAGCTGCTTTAGTCTCTCCTCGTATGTCTTCTGGTGCAGACCCTGCACCATTTTGGTTGCCCTCCTCTGAACAGCCTCCACTCTGTCTATGTCTTTGTGGAGATGGGGTCTCCAGAATTGCACTCAGTACTCCAGATGGGGTCTCACTAACTGTCTGTAGAGAGGGATAACAACTTCCTGTTTTCTACTGTTCATGCCTTTCCCTATGCATCCCAGTATCCCCCCAGCCCTCCTTACTGCCTTCTCACATTGCTTGCCCAGCTTTAGGTCATCTGATATAATTACTCCCAGGTCTCTTTCGATTTTTGTTGTTATTAACTCACCCCCCATTGTGTACTCTTCCCCTTGGTTTTTGTTTCCCAGATGCATTACCTTGCACTTCTTTGCACTGAATCTGAGCTGCCACGTATTTGACCATTCCTCCAACTTTGCCAAGTCCCTTTTCATTCTTTCCACCTCACCTTGTGTATCAACCCTGCTGCAGATCTTTGTGTCATCTGCAAAGAGGCATACCTTTCCTTCCAGGTGCTCTCCAATGTCTCTTATAAAGATATTAAAGAGGACCAGTCCCAGTACCGAACCCTGCAGTACCCCACTAGTTACCCTCCTTTCTTCACTGTGGACTCCGTTTACTATTACCTTTTGCGTCCTGTTGTTCAGACAGTTTTTTATCCAGGCTACCACCTTGGGACCCACTCCAAGGCTTGTACGTTAATCTTTTGTGTGAGACTGTGTTGAATGCCTTGCTAAAATCTAGGTAGGACATATCCACAGCCCCTCCCTGGTCTACTACTTTGGTCACCCAGTCAAAGAAATCTATTAGGTTCATCTGACATGACCTTCCTGCTGTGAAACCATGCTGCCTTGGGTCCTGTGCCCCACTGGCCTCTAGGTACTCAACAGTTCTTTCCTTCAGAAGTGATTCCATTATTTTCCCTACCACTGAAGTCAAACTAACTGGTCTGTAGTTCTCTGCCTCTGCCCTGCTCCCACTTTTGTGAAGTGGAATCACATTTGCCCTCCTCCAGTCCTCAGGTACCACTCCATCCTCCCATGATTTGTTAAAGAGAGTAGTCAGTGGTGTTACTAGTTCTACCCTTAGTTCTTTTAAATTACACACTTCTCAGACCTCTCGGCCTTCACTGCTCTCTTCCAGTCTGGTGAGAGCTCGCTCCACCCCCCCCCCCCCACTCGGCAGGTGGATCACCCTCCTCGGCAAATGTTATACCTCAGGCTGCATCAGTCCAGGACATGCAGAGACGCCTAGCCGGCCTCTTCCAGTACCCTAGCCCTGGCCTAGACAACCTGGAGCCTAAGCTTCTAAAGCTTGGTGCTGCACACATTGCCTCCCCAGTAGCCTACATCTTTAATCTATCCCTCGGATCGGGGACTATCCCTGATATCTGGAAAGAGGAGAGGATAGTCCCTGTCCTGAAGCAGGGCAATCCTAAATTGCCAGATAATTATCATCCGATTGCTATTCTCCCATCCCTTAGCAAGCTCCTCGAAAAGGTAGTGCCTGAGCAGCTCTCGGACTGTATCCATTCTCATGAGCTGCTGTCCCCGGCCTAGCACGGTTTTCGAAAGGGACACAGCACCACCACAGCCTTGATCTCGGTTACATCAAGTATCAGAACAGCCATGGACCAGGGGAAACTCTCTGGTGCCATATTTATCAACCTGTCCAAAGCCTTTGACCTTGTTGACCATGAACTGCTTAGTGCACAGCTGTGGTCTCTTGGTCTCTCCCCCCATGCCATGAAATGGCTAACGGGCTACCTGCATGGTAGAAAGCAGTGTACCTGCTTCAATAAAGTCCTCTCCGAGCCCCTACCGGTGACCTCTGGAGTCCCTCAGGGCTTGGTACTGCGCCCCCTCCTCTTAGAAACATAAACAAAGAAACATAGAATTTGACGGCAGATAAGGACCGCTTGGCCCAGCCAGTCTGCCCATTTGCCTACCTACTGGATAAGCTGCAGATCCTAGTTAACCAGCAGCCTACTTCTTCCTACCCCAACCCCCCAGAATTGCCTTATGACTATCCCATGCATGCTTGAATTCCACCACTGATTTTGACTCACAACCTCCTCCGGAAGGCGTTCCATGCATCCACAACCCTTTCTGTGAAAATACTTCCTTAAATTACCTCTGAGCCGCCCCCTCTATCTTCAAATTGTGCCTCTTGTTCTTGCACACCTCTTTTTTTGAAAGATGCTACCCTCTTGGACTTTGTTGATTCCCTTGAGGTACTTGAAAGTTTCTATCATGTCCCCCCTCTCCCTCCTTTCCTCGAGGCTATACATATTAAGCTCCTTAAGTCTCTCTTCATATGTCTTCCTGTGCAGACCCTGCACCATTTTAGTTGCTCTCCTCTGGACAGCTTCCATCCTGTCTATGTCTTTGAGGAGATTGGGTCTCCAGAACTGCACACAGTACTCCAGATGGGGTCTCACCAGCTGTCTGTACAGAGGGATAATAACTTCCTGTTTTCTACTGGTGATGCCTCTCCCTATGCATCCCAGTATCCCCCCAGCCCTCCTTGCTGTCCTCTCACATTGCTTGCCCATCTTTAGGTCATCTGATCACACTACCCCAGGTCCCTTTCCATTTTGTTGTTGTTAGTATCTCACCCCCATTGTGTACTTTTCCCTGGGTTTTGTTTCCCAGGTGCATTACCTTGCACTTCTTAGCATTGAATCTAAGCTGCCATACATTTGACCATTCCTCTAACCTTGCCAAGTCCTTCTCATCCTTTCCACCCCACCCTGTGCATCAACTCTGTTGCAGATCTTAGTGTCATCTGCAAGAGACATACTTTTCCTTCAGTCCTTCTGCAATGTAAACATAAAGACATTGAAGAGGACCGGTCCCAATACTGAACCCTGCGTGCCCCACTAGTAACCCTCCTTTCTTCTGGTGGACTCCATTTACTATTACTCTGTGTCCTATTCTCCAGCCAATTCTTTACCCAGGCTGTCATCTTGGGACCACTCCCAGGCTGGCTAACTTGTATATTAATCTTTTGTGTAGGACTGTGTCAAATGCCTTGCTAAAGTCTAGGTAGGCCATGTCCACAGCCCCTCCCTGATCTACTACTTTGGTCACCCAGTCAAAGAAATCCATCAGATTCGTCTGGCATGGCCTTCCCGCTGTGAATCCATGCTGCCTAGGGTCCTGTGCCCCTCTGGCCTCTAGATACTCAACAATTCTTTCCTTTAGAAGTGATTCCATCATTTTCCCTATCACTGAGGTTAAACTAACAGGTCTATAGTTTCCTGCTTCTGCCTTGCTCCCACTTTTGTGAAGGGGAATCACATCTGCCCTCCTCCAGTACTCGGGTACCACCCCATCCTCCCATGATTTGTTAAAAAGGGTAGACTCTTCTCCCTCTTTATCAATCAACTACCCATGGTGACTATCAACTGCAGAGCTACCATGTATGCAGATGACCTGATGATACTGGCTCACTCCCAGAATGCCAGTACTCTAAACCAGTGCTTGTCCAATGACTTTAACAATGTCTTGTCCTGGGTTACTAACCACAAACTGGTCCTGAACCTGAAAAAAATGCAGGCTATGCTCTTTGGCTCCATAGCCAAAATCAAAGCCTCGTTGGCCTTGCTAATCATCACCAGCACTGATGGACCCTCACTACCTAATGAACTTCATCAAATACCTAGGGGTAACACTTGACCCCCAACTTGATATGGGGAGTCATATCCTTAACATCTGCAGGGCAGCAAACTGCAAACTGGGTCTGGCCTATAGGGCCAAGTACAACCTTAAACCGGCGGCCAGACTTGCCCTCGCGAGAGGTGTACTTCTTCCCTCCCTTAGCTATGGTCTGCACCTATTTGCTCGATCCCCAAAGATTCATCTCACTCAGTGGTACACGGCATAAAACAACATTTGTCATTTTGCTTTGGCTGCCCCCTGTCTCACCCACTGATGTGAGCTATATGATAAACTTTGCTGGCTCTCCCCAGCCAGATACCTTGATTTCGGGGTGGGATGCCTCTCAGGGAAAGTGGTCAGAACTGGCATCCCCCAGGGGCTGGCCCTGCTTCTAGCACAAATGGATCCTACTCCCTACCATCTTAGGTCTCTGACCTCAGGGATGCTCAAAGTCCCTTCCACCCGTACCCTCATGGGGGATCGGGACTTGGCCGTAAGCATGCCCAGACTCTGGAACTCCCTCCCTGGTGATATCCGTTCAGCCCCCTCCTATCAGAGTTTTCGCAATTCCCTGTGGGGCTTCCTAAAACTAGCCTCAGTGTGTGACTGCCCCAAGTCTCCCTAGAGTAATTATCAAACTGTTGGTTAAACTTGCCCCCAAGCTGCCCTCCACTGAAGCTGCTTAATACTTCCTGCTGTTCCAATGATTCTATCTACTCTATTTTCAATTACCCGAACTCTTAACTGTGGGTATTTTTTTGTTCACAACATTGCACCTTGGTCATAGGTAGGACTGCCTACTCCTAAGTATCCTGGTCCTGCCTAACTTGTATGTCTTACATAAGTGATGACCTGTAAAAAAAAAAAAAATCTGTCAGTGAACCTGCTAGTCTAGGGAGGGCCTAACTATTAAGTTATAAGTTATATTATGACCAGCCATTCCTTGGATAGTGCTCTACTCCTATATGTTTACTCTTATTGTCAATTATGTATTGTATTCCCATATGTTTGTTTATTTGACATAATGTACTATCATCCTCTTTGTACCTTTATCTGTATCCCCATGTTGTATTCTCCCAGATCGTTCCTGAAAATAGGCATAATACTTGTCTAGTGTACTTACCCGGTCAACAAAAGCTAAATAAATAAATAAATCCCATCAGGCCCCATTGCTTTGTCCACCCTCAGTTTCAAGAGTTCTTTCAAAACCCTTTCTTCTGCGAATGGACTGGTAACAACCCCCCTATTCAGAGTTTCTCCCTTGTTTGGTTTAGGCACCTCCCCCTCCTCCTCTGTTGTGAATACTGAGCAGAAATATTCATTCAGTATCCCTGCTTTTTCGCTGTCACCCTCTGCCCACATTCCCTCCCCTTTATTAAGTCTCAGTATCCCTCCCTTGGTCTTTCTTTGCTCCCTAATGTACCCATAAAAAGTTGTATCCCCCTTCTTAGAGTTTGCTATCTTTTCCTCAGTTTGTGCCTTTGCTATTCTGACTGCCTTCCCTGCCTCCTTCTGCATTAACTAATAAAGTTCTCTGCCCTCCTCCTTCTGTGTTTCATTATATTTCCTGAATGCTATCCTTTTCTCCTTAACTGTCCCTGCCACCTCTTTTGAGAACCATAGTGGTTTTTTCCTTCGTTTTATTGATTTGCTTCACACAAAGGGTTGTTGCCTCTGTGATGGCTGTTTTGATTATTCCCCATTGTTTCTCCACCCCTCCTTCTTGCCCATTTGCTAGTGCTTTTCTAAGGTACTCTCTCATTTTCCCAAAGTCAGCCCTCCTAAAGTCCAATACTCTTGCTTTTGTATGGCTTGACTCTATGGCTGTGTTTACTGTGAACCACACTGCTTGGTGGTCACTTGTTCGCAGATGGCTACCCACTTCTAAATCTGAGATCCTTTCTCCTTCCCCATTTGAGAGTACCAGGTCTAAGACTGCTCCTTCCCGAGTGTGTTCCAACACTAGCTGTCTGAGGCATGCCCCTGTAGGGCATCAAGAATGACCCTGCTCTTGGATGTGCCTGCAGCAAAGGTACTCCAGCTAACATCTGGCATATTCAGGGCCCCCATCAACAATATCTCCCCTTTTTCTGCCATTTTGAGGATGCCTTCCATCATTTGCTTGTCCAGTCCCTCCCCCTGAGATGGGGGTCTGTACACAAGTGTACCTTGTGTGGAGGGTGCAAGTGCAAAACCCCTTTGAAGAATTTTCTAAACACCTGATCGGAACGTATGAACATACAAAGAAGCCAGCAGAAGAAGGCCATTTGGGCTATCAAGTCTGCTTGTATTGCAGGGTCCACAGCTTGAGCTATTGTCCCTGCCTCCCTCCTCCCCACTCCTCCCATCCTCCCTACCCATGCTCCTTACCTTCCCCATGCCTATCCCAGCCTCTCTTAAAGCTGCCCACTGTCTTCAACGAGATGACCTCTTCCAGCAGCACATTCAAAGTGTCCACCACCCTCTCTATGAAGAAGTGCTTCCTGACCTCCCTCCTAAACTTTCCACCCTCCAGCTTAAGACTGTGCCCCCTTGTGTTATGGTTGCCACTCAGCTTAAAGAGACTACTTATCAACCTTACTTATCCCTTTCAAGTACTTGAAGGTCCCAATCATGTGTGTTCTCTCTCTGTTTCTCTGTCTCCCTCCCTCATTCTCTCGTCTTCCAGGGAGTACATGAATCTGTCTATAGTCTGCAATGTTCATCCTGTCCCTTGATTTAAATACTGCAACTACTGTGGATTCTTTCCAAACTGAAGGTACTATCCCCAGTATGGTTAGATTAAACAAATAAGTTCACAGTTTGTATCAGAAGCTGCTGGTTTTAACATCCTAGTGAGAAGCAAGTCAGTGACACATCCTTTCCCTTCGTCAGGCTCCTTCAATAAACTTAATACCTTCTCTTCTTTGAACGAGGTGAAGCTAAATTTCACCTCACCACCTTTGATTCCAGGCAATGCTTGAAGTGGTAATTCATTCTGCTTTCTCCCCTCCTCTGCCCATCCTGGGGAAGGAGGGCCTCCCAGTAGGGGTCTACCGGGATGTGGGACCAACAGGGATGAAGTAGATGGCAACAGGGGATGGCCCGATGGGAGAGGTTAAATCATCGTCAACTGACCAAATGGGTCGGGGGCGGACTTTTTTTTTTTTGGCTGTATTTGTCAGATATTGCTTGTATGCTATTCTTTATCGAATTGTATCTTGTTTACGGTTATCCTATGTTCCCTTTCCCCGGATGACACCTGGAATCGAGCCTTGGCTCAGTGTGCCTTTTCCGGTCACCAAATGTTTTAATAAAAAAAGAAAAAGAAAAGTAGCGCGAACTGTGCTGACGTCCACAATGTAAGTGTTTTTGGGTTTTATAAACAGAGGGCTATACAGCAGTAATGCTATCACTTGCGACATTGACAACCCTGGTTTAGAAGCGAGCCTAGCTGTCTGAGGGCCAGAGGAAGGAGCATCAAGCGCCCCATGGACTGCTCGGGGGAGGGGCTCCCGGCGTTGGCCCGAGCCCTGGTGGAGGCCAGGGTCTGACAGCCAGTGCCAGCAGTCGCAGGAGGCAGGGCAGACATCAGGATATCAGCCCATGACGTCATTGCACGTCCCTCCGCCTGGTGAGAAAAAAAAAGGAAATTGGGACTGCACAGGATGCCACCTACCCACCTTACACCGCAGGTCCTGCACCACCAGTCCGTGGCACCCCAGAGCCGTATCCCGTTGTCCTGGGGGAGGAAAATGGGAAGCCCTCTCCTGCAGGCCCCACCTTGGGAGACAATCCAGGGCGTAACTCCGTCGGGTAAATCCCGGGGTGGAGGATGATGGGGCTGGGTGCAGGGTAAAGCTGATGGGGGTTGTTCACTTCTGAAAAAAGCATAGCAATAAAAAAACTCACGAGGGCTATAACACACTTATACTGCAGACATCAGCACAGGTAGCGCTATTTTACAATCTGTTTAGTTTATGTACTTCCAAAAATCACTGAACTAGTTCACGCACACATGCGGCATCATGCAGTGGCGTTCCTTATTTCGGGGACGTGCAGGAAGGAGCAGACCACGCATTTCGGTTGGGATGAACACGTGTCTTTTTTTTGGTACAAAATGTACATTAAATGAGGCACATGTGCTTTTCAAACAGAATTAGAGCAATTACTGAGTATAGCTCAGTTAACCGACACAAATATTACAGGGCCACTAAAAATGGGTTGAAAATCTGAATGTCCCTTTCAAATTTGTAAAGACTGATGGGAAAACAATAAAAAATAAATAAATAAAAAGGATCTGAAGCTTGAAGACCGACACACAGAGTATAAGATAACAATACCACCCCACCCCCCAGAAAACGTATGGAACACAACCCCACCCTGCCAAGCGTAAGGCTGACTGCCTCAAATGAGGCGGCAGAAAACAGACAGACAAAACCCAAGGTAATAGAAGACTCCTGCACTACGTGTGTGCAGCAGACAGAAGTACCCCTACTGTGCATGCAGACTTGGTGTGCAAACTCACGCTTAGAGCTTACCTTCAATGCCTTCAGCAGAGCTGTACTGGTGAATCGTCCGGGAGAGAAGAGACTTTCCAGATACGCTTCCTGACAACAAACGGATAAATTATTCACTCAACAAAGGAAAATCAAAGCCATTTCAGAAGTATCACCTAACTTGGAAGTCATCACTTCTGAGTCTACTGCAACACAGCCATACAGTGAAAAATCTCCTATTAAAGCCATGCCTACCTCACTAGACATTAATGCTACTCCACTGGGTGCTAACTTGATTTTCCTTAAATTACTGGTTTTAACACTGATTTGGGACAACAGTTTAGGTCACAGGTCTTGATTTACGGGGGCCTAAGGGGATGTCAGGCCCCCGTGCTATAAAGCAGCAACCATTAATATTTTTTTTTTTTATGGTTACTTATTTTTTGCCTCTGGAGTCTTCTGCCTGGCATCCGGCGTCCCCCTCCCGCTCGAGCACCGGGTATGAGGCCCCTTCCCCTATACCCCACGACTTACCTTTCGTGGCAGGGGCTGGGGAGAGACTCGACCCATCGGACCAGATTTAGTGTTTGGGGAGGTGCCTTCCCAGGCCGTACTGAAGGGGGACCATTGTCATTCACAGAGGACTCTCCATTTTCCCTGTTGCTTTATCCCCCGAGGTTGCGACGTGCAATGGCGCCAGCAGCGGCGCGCACGCTCCCATGTGCACCCCCGCCAAGCACCTGCCACAACTCTCACCCACAGTCTCCAGAGCCAACGCGCTACCTCCAAGCCTCCGCTAGGTGGCAGGCGAACGCAGAGCCCTGGAATCCTCCCTCCCCGGAGAAGGAATGCAGTCCTGGGAACGCTCAATCCTTCTCCACCCTGCCAACCACCGGCGCCCAATGTCCGTTCCCGAACACAGGTGACAGGCATGACGCGAGGTAAGGCAACCAGTGCCTCAGCCCTCAGCGCCTCCGGGCTGGCTGCAACCATTAATATTTAGAAGTTTTGGCATCTACAAGTTCAGAGCAGTATAGTTTTAGGTTCTAGCGGGCGAAGTTACACCATGATCTGTGCACGTGGTGGGTATTCATGACCCTTCTGACCTCAGCTGTTTGCACACCCGTCCATGGACTGTCAGGACCATGACGTTGAAGGGACGTATCTGGTGCATCACATAAAAGGTATGTACGATAAATATATCTGCTCAAGAGTTAACTGTGACTAGTAAACTGTGCTGTCTCCACCGCAGCCTGGATTTATTTTATGTAACAAGGTAAATTAATGGGTGGCACTGGCCGGACGCTGGAAATGTGACCAAAATGGATGCTGGAATGTGTTTGGTGATTGTTTTTTTGGGTGACAAAGTGGTAGTTGCTGAGATTTGCGGTTTTGAGATAAATATATAGAATCCGCCTATTTCCTTTGGGTGCCTGGTGGTGACCACATACCTTATTGAGAAGAGACCCATTTCATGTCTCTCTTTTGGGTCTACAAATTTCCCTGTCTCTTTACTGTATACAGTTGAATGGATTTTGTAAAACAAACAAAAAAAGGTATTTGTGAGCAGCTCTGTTCCTGAGTGTTTATGGCCGTGGGTTCTATGCAGTAGGAAACCGGCAGCTCCTGCCCACAGGTACTGACTTGTCCTTGGAGCTGAAGAGAGTTTGACTCATGAAACCGGAAACCCAGCTCTGCAGAAGTGTTAAAGAGGCTAATGCAGTATTTACTGCGCCACCTAAGATAGTGTAACATTTTTCTTATACACTGCCTTTCTTTCATGGTGGGAACTAAAAGTAGGCCATGGTGACAAGCTCTGAATAAGGAATTGCCATTATTCAACCAGTCATATGTAACAAAAAGTAAGGCCCTGAGGCTATGGATGGTGGGGCGGGGGAGAGGCTAAGGACTCCAGGGAGGGGGAACTATGGTGCAGTTTGCTGCGCTTGGGGAGCACTGGGAGACATGCACTGGAGCACATGGCTAGGCTATGGGAATGGTGATTCGGGCAACATACTGGACTGTCGGGACTCCAGGAAGGGGCCTAGAGTGCAACTTACTGGGCACGGGAAGGGAGTAACAGGGTAGCAAATCTGATTTTAAATGACACCCAAAATGCACCAAATTTAAAAGCCCCAGCCCCGCCTATAGTTTACATTTTGATCTTGTTATAGATGGTCAGCCCCCTCCCCATCTACATCACTACTGATCCCCTCTGGGTCACTCCCACACTCACTGATAATTTGTTTCCTTGTATTTACAATTAGCGTCTCTACCAGCATGTTTAATTCCCAGGGGTTTATCGCCACACACAGTTTAAATCTCCAAATCCAGTCACTCACCCGAGGATCTTGATCATCCCCAACATTCACCTCCTCCTCTGGCAGTGGCTGAACAAACACCTGATTCCATCGGCCAGCAAGATTACTGCAACACAAACACAGAAGAGGTCAGCAGATAAAGAATCGGTCCATCCGATCTGCCCGGTTTCACCCTAACCTACCCCGGGACCCAATGTGTAGTTCGTGTTACTGCCCTCATGTACTCTACTTCATGCTACATGACACATCAACACCTGGAAAGACACGGAAACATACTGTACCAGTTTGTGTTACAAACACACCACTTGAACAGACCTTCCAGAACCATATCGCTGGGGGTTAGCACACAGCAAGATTACTGCAACACAAACCAGTACAAACCATGTTGTTGGGGGTTACTACACAGCAAGATTACTGCAATACGAAACAGTACAAACACATCAACACCTGGAAAAACATTCTGTAACCTAGTCGCTGGGGGTTAGTACACAGCAACGTTAGTACAACACAAACCAGCATAAACACATCAATATCTGGAGAAACTGTCTGTAACCAGCTTCCTGAGGGTTAGCACACACCAAGATTATTGCAATACAAACGGGTAGAAGCACATCAGCACCTGGAGATATAGTCTATAACCTCACTGTGGGTCAGTACACAGCTGGGTTTGCAGAACCAAACATTCATCCACACCTGAAGACCGCAACACAGTCATTCATCAATGTGATCACAGAAAAATTAGGTGCAGGCTAGGGGTACTCCTAACCCCCCCCCCACCCCCCATCGCTGACCCTGCAGTAGAGATGACATCATTTGCATGGACCACTGGTCACTTTGTGATTCTCTCTAGAAGTGTCTTAAGTGGTCATTTGAGAGGGGGAGGGACAAATAGGGACTGGGGTACTAATTTTCACCACCCTGGGAGGCCAATATCATGACACACAGGAATAAACTATTGCAACTGCCACCAACTGAAGATAATGTCTGGCAGAAGGGAGGATCACCCATGCAACAGGCACCACAGGCAAAGGAATTTCAAACAGTAGCCAAGTCTGTTCCTTTTGCAAACGTTTTCCCTTTTACTGTTAATGAAAAAACAGGTTACTCGCCTGTAACAGTAGTTCTAGGAATGGTAGATGTTGTTCATCCACATTTCTTAGCATGTCACTTTAAGGATCACTGGAGGTCTTCAAGCTGGCTCCTCCCATCCACCTGGGTGGTATATCCCTCGGTTCCGCTCCATGATGCCAGATCTTAGCCCGCTGGAAGCCAGGTGTTCTGCGTCTCCAGCCGGGGAGGTCGGGTGGGTCCGTGTGGATGAACAGCATATACCACTCCTAGAACTACTGTTACAGGTGAGTAACCTGTTCTTCTAGGAGGATGGATATGTTGTTCATCCACACTCCTTGGCAGACTCCAAGCAGTTCTCCGGAAGGAGGGAGGCAAGGCGCACACCTCCACTGATAGATACTTGGGGAAGAGATTGGAGAACTGAGGCCCCAAAACCAGCATCCCGGCATGACTCAAGGTCGATGATGTAATGGGTAATAAAGGTGTTTGCTGACATCCAGGTAGCAGCCCGACACATTTACTGGATAGGGATGCCCCTGGAAGCAGCCACCGATGCAGCAGTATGGTGGGTAGAATGAGTTCTTATCCCTCTGGGAGGCTCCATGCCTGCCAACTCGTAGCACAGACTTATGCAAGATGTAATCCACCTTGCAATAGTCCGTTTTGCTGCAGGTCTGCCAGAAGTGGCTTCAGCGTAGGTGACAAACAGCTGGTGAACCTCTCCCCGAATTTTCGCCGTCCTCTCCTTATAATAAGAGAGCTCATTTTAGGTCCAAGGTATTTATCCTGTATTCAGCATCCGAGGTGTAATTAGGGTAGTATACTGGCAGAGTTAACAGCTGGTTAAGGTGAAACTCTGACACCACCTTCAAAAGGAATTTCGAGTGGGGGCATAGGACAACCTTGTCCCTGTGGAAGACCAGATAAGGGGAGTCCACCGAGAGCGCCTGGTGCTCCCCTGTTCTTATGGCAGACGTGATAGCCACCAGGAAGGCTGTCTTCCACGACAAGTCTGATAACGCACACTTGTGCATCGGTTCGAATGGCTCGCCCATAAGCTTTGCCAGTACCAGCAGTAGATCCCACGGAGGTGGAGGGTTCACGCACCGGAGGGGATATGTGATCTAGGCCTTTGAAAAAGCACCCGACCACCGTCTCCTGAGCCAACGGCAGCTGACCGACCCACGCCTGGTAAGCAGAGATGGCAGCCAGGTGCACCCTAAGGGTCAATGACAGAAGACCCCTTCTGGACAAAGAACAAAGGTAGTCAAGAATATTAGCCACTGGACAGCACAGAGGGTCCAAGCCCTTGCCCTGACACCAAATGGAAAACCTTTTCCATTTGAAGGCACAACATTTCCTGGTCAATTCCTTTCTGGATGCCTCCACCACGTTAAGGACATCCTGGAAAGACCCAAAGCCTGGAACTCTAGCCACTCAGGTACCAGGCTGTGAGATGCAGGGATTGAAGGTCCAGATGGAATACCTTCCCCTGACTGAGAAACAGATCAGGTCCGGGCATGCTGGAAGCTGCTTCAGCGGCCTGCAGCTGACGCTGAGATCATCTGGATACCAGAACTGGCGCAGCCAGTCTGGGGCTACCAGGATCACCTTCATCTTCTCCCTCCTCACCTTAAGGAGCACCTTGTGGATCAAAGGAAAGGGAGGGAAAGCGTAGAAGAGGTCTGGGATCCACGGCCTTGAGAAAGCATCCCCCTGCAGCAAGTCCTGCTGAGGGGGGCGGGCATGGAACAGCCTCAGCTTGGTGTTTTCCCTGGAGGCAAACAGGTCTACCAGCGGTTTGCCCCAGTGGGAGAACAGGCTATAAGCTACCTCTGTATGGAGAGACCACTCGTGGGATATCTTGCCTAAGCTGCTGAGAGCATCCGCCAGATCGTTTGAGGCTCCTGCCACATGAATAGCGAAGAGATCTGCCTCCAGATGGCTGACAAGGGTCCAGATGCGGAGCGCCTCCCTGCAAAGCAGACGGGAATGTGTGCCGCCCTGTTTCTAGAGGTAGTACATGGTCGTGGCATTGTCTGTGTGGACTTGAACCACTTGACCCCGGAGCTGAGGAGCAAAAGCTAACAGTACCAGTCTGACTGCTCTCAGCTCCAACAGGTTGATGTGGTATCGGGACTCCTCGGGGGTCCAGAACCCATGGGACTTTTGTCCCCCATGTGGGCCCCCCCCCCAGCCCACCAGAGAGGCACTGGTCGTGAGGATGGCCATCGGCTCAGGGCAGACAAACGGGATCCCTTCCTGCAACCGGACTGGGGCAGCCCACCACTGGAGAGCATCTCACATCATCTGGGTTAGTGATCAGCTAGTCGAAATGACCACGGTGCTGAGTCCATTGGGCAGCCAGCTCCCAATGGAGGGGGCGCATGTGCCATCTGGCCCAACGGACCATAGAGGTGCATGCCGCCATGTAGCCCAGAAGGTGCAGAAAGTCCCGGGCAGGGCGCAATTGCCCAGCTAGAAATGATTGGGCAAAGGAGGAGAGAATCTCCACCCTGTCCACCGGGAGCCGAGCTCTGCCCCGATGAAGCATGTCACCTGGGAAGGCATGAGTTTCGACTTGGCCTTGATCAAGAGGCCGAGTAGGGAGCAGGTCTGGAGGGCCGGGTTCCTGGACCTCTCCACCTCCTGCCGGGTGGGACCTGCTAAGAGTCAATCGTAAGGTAGGGGTAAATTCTGACCCGCCCTCCCCAAGATGGGCTGCCATCACTGCAATGCATTTGGTGAAGACCCGTGGGGCCGATGACAGGCCAAACGGCATGGCTCGGAACTTGTATAGGGTCCCTTCGGCTCTGAAGGGGAAGAAACGCCAATGAGATGGACGGATTGGGACATGAAAGAACGCGTCCTACAGATCCATTGAAAGGAACCACATGTTTTGCTCCAAGGATGGTATGATCTGGGACACAGCGACCATCTGAAAGGTGCATGAACTGAGAGACCGATTCAAGTCATGCAGATCTAGAATGGGGCACCAGCCCCCTATCTGCTTGGGCACCAGGAAGTATCTAGAGACAAAGCCTGGGTCTGCTGGAGAATCTGCCACTGGAGTTACTGCCTCTTTGAGGAGGAGCTGAAAGATTTCATCTCGGACAGCCAACTGAGTAAGGGCAGATACTCTTTCCTCCCATGGGGCTCGGGCTCAGCTTGGAGGGTACCGCTCGAATTTCAGAGGCAGACCCTAACCAATCACCTCCAAGACCCACCTGTCCGTAGTGACAGCGGACCAGGTGGAAAGGAAGTGGCGAAGCCGGCCCCCCAATGGGAGAGCCCAGAGCTGGTGCGATAGGAGAGGGGGTGGCAGCCCCCGCCGCGTCACTGAGCAGGCTTGGAGGAGGAGGAGGATCCAGGACCTGAACCTTGGCCTCCTTTACGGACCTGGGAGGGCCCGGGGCTTGGACCGGAGGCACCAAGCTTGAGCCTGCTGCTGCAGCTGCTTCTGCCCTCCTTGAAAGAAGGGCTGCTGGGCCGCAGAGAGAGAGTGCTGAAAAGGCTTTTTCTTCTGCTGATTCTTACTCGAAGAACCTTTAGCAGAAGTGGCATCCAAGGTGGCATTAGACTGCTCAATACGCTCAAGGTGACCAGCCACACCTGGGTCAAAAAGGCACATCAGCTAGCTAGTGCTGGGTATCTGCCGGCAAAGAGGAGAGTCTCAGCCAAGCCCTGCGGTGAAAGGCAACTGCAGCTGCCAACGAGCGGACACAGGAGTCCCCAATGTCCAGGGCCATCTGAAGCTGCTGTTTGGCAACAGCCTGGCCCAAGTCACGGACTTGCTTGACCGTGGTCTGCATGTCCGTGGGGAGATGTGGGAGGACTTCATCCAAAGACCCCAAGAGGGCATGGGAGAAGTGTGCCATGATGATGGCCAAACTTGCCTGACGGAGGCCTAAAGATGAGGCTGCACAGATCTTTCAAGCCGAATGATCCACATTTTTGGATTCCTTCCCAGGAGATCGATCAGTGTCGACAGAACTGCCAGTACACCTGAACACAGAGGCAGTCACCAGGCTCTCTGCCGCAGGGTGCTCTGTGAACCCTGCAAGGGACCCAATGGGCACCACATACTTGCGGGCCATGGGCGCAGACCGAGCTGGACAAGAGGCAGGGCGCTGCCAAAGTTCAAAGGCCAGGCCAACTATGGCCTTGGCGACAGGAAAGGCCTCCGTCGGGGTATCCCCTCTCTTGAGGACGTCCGTGAGAGGGTATTATGTCTTTTTCTGGATGGGCTCAAGGGGCATCCCTGTAGACTCACAGATGAGGCAAAGAATGCCCTGGAAAGACGAAGGACCTTCCTCCGTCTCAATCCCACTGGCCGATTCATCATCTCCTGGGTGAGAATGTAAGTCGGTCTCAACCGAATCCGAGGAATCTAGATACAACAGTCAACCGCCCAGGTCACCTTCAACCTGCTGAGGGCAGTCTGGGGTGACTGTAACCGAAAGATGCCGGGGAAGCCCAATGTCTGGTCTAGCTTCCTTAGAAGGAGCTCAGCCCACAGGCTGCTTGGGCGGTGGTTCTACCACTATGGGCGGAGAGACTGGTTTAGGCTGAACCAGAGGTTTTGCCAGCTCAGTGGGCAGGGGAACCGACTTAATAGGCTCCGAAGGAGTAGGCTTCGGCCTGGGAGGTGAAAGCCAAGAAATGGCCAGGGTAGAAGCCGGAGTTGGCTTGTGCCTGGTCAAAATCAGCTGTTGCCACATGAGGTCCTCGTAGCACTGGAGTTCCCGCCAGAGTCTCTCCTCATCTGAGGAGGACGACCGATGGCGTCCCCTCTTTTTCAAGCGCTTGTGGTTCTTCCTCAGCCTGTCGGTCAACGGGGTCCTGGACCTCGATCAAGATCAGACAGGCTGATTTCGGTCACTCAGGAGACACTAGCGGTACCATTGATTTCCTAGGGTCGGGGACCACTTCCTCGACGGGATTCTCAGCGGGCTGGGTCTCCTCATCAGGGAAAGAAAGGACCGGAGTCCGACTGAGAGAATCATCGACCGGAGACGGCGACAATAGGTCAATTGGATCGATGATTATTTCAACCTCGAGCGACACTTCGGTCGACTGGCCAGACAGCAAAGCTGAGAAGCCAGCGTCCGAAGAAGCAATTTCGACCTTCAACCAAAGTCAAGTCTGCCGGTTCCTGGGACCGAGATCTCTCCTGATCCCAAGAATATCTTCGCGGAGACAAAGATGATCATGGGCCCTTTTCCCGCTTATGGGACCAAGAGGAGTGCGTGCCCGCAGGACTCTCTCCCTTAGTTGGGAGAGACTGACAACTTTCGGAAAGAACCCGAGAAAGTGGAGCCCAGATTGAGTGGAACCAAGAAGCTAACAGAGGAAGATTCCCCGGCACGAGCCACTTCCTCCTTGAAGGCTTGCATGTGTTCCAATTGCTTGGCAGATCCCACAGCTGTGGAAACCACCCACCGTGCCTCCTTCGATTTCACCAAAGGATTCTGTTTCTCCTGCCTCCCCAACTTAAGGCGTGAGAGACGGTCGTCGAGGACGTTAGGGTGAAATGCAAGACAAAAAAATCACACTTCAAGGTGTCATGGTCGACACCCAAGCAATAGACGCACGCAGTGTGGGGATCGGTGTGCAACATCTTCTGGCCACACAAACACCGGTGAAACCTAGGGGAAGACTTGTCTTCCATAATCAAGGATAAACAGTCGTGATTGCTAATGCTAACTAGACGGATTTTCAGAATAACAGAAGGTATTAAAGCCAGGGCCTACAAAATGCGGTACCACGAGGGAGGCAATCTGAATCTTCCAGCGGAAAGGAAGATCCGGCGTCATGGGGCGAAGCTGAGGGATATACCACCTGGGTGGGTGGGAGGAGCCAGCTTGAAGACCTTCTGCCGATCCTTGAAGGGAAAGGGGCGTGCCAAGAACTGTGGATAAACAACAAATCCACAATCCTAGAAATGTTGTTATTGTCAGTATTTTTTTTTTGTATTCTGGATTCTTGTAATAATGCTGTTAGCAGCTGCACTGCCCAGGAAGGTCAATCACCCAACCCAAACACCAACAATTAAGTGACAGACACCCAACCAGCGCACTTACTGTTCAAAGTTGATGTACTTGATGATGGTTTGATTTTCTTCATCCTGCCACACTGCCCAGATGTCAGTCGACGTCAAACTGAAGTCAACAAGTGTCTCCTGATGCGCAAAAAACAGATTACTTCAGATGCACAGGACATTAAGATCAAAGGACCCCCAAGAAAATGAGATACTGCATCTCTTGGAGCCATCCCACCACTCCTACGGTGTGAAAATTACATTTAATTTTAATTTTTTTTTTATAGTAGTTAGATGAGCAATTTGCCCCATTTCACATGTAACAAGTACATAAATTTACAAACACAATAAAATAAATTAACTGCAGAAAATTTACAGGACACAGTGGAATTAAACGAGTGCAAATATTCCTGATATGTAATTTTTTTTTTTGAGTCTTACTTTGAAGGTACTCAGTCTTGGACAAGTGACAATATTACTGGGTCAAGAATTATAAAAAGCTGGAGCTTTGAACGGATCATCTTGGCCCAAAAGTAGTTCTGAAAAAAAAGGAACTGTAAAATGACTCCAACTCCGGCTGCCAATTCCTTGAAAATTAACTGCCCTGGGCAAGACTAAAAAGACAGTGGTAGTAACCCAACTGAGGCACTATGTAGGGAAACTCCCAGTGAATTTATTTACAAACCAGTCCACCCTTCAGGTTTAAAATATCACAGAAATACGGGGCGGTCAAGGGACTTTCTGACATGGACCTGGAACCCAAACCTTCAAACACGGGATGAAAGGGGTGTCGAGTAAGCTGCACTAACTAGAGGGATGACTTTCAGACATGCTGCCCTGAACTAAACATTCGCCCATGACGGCATGACATTCCAATGTGGCACAGGGCTCTTGGGTCATACAATGTGCCCACAAGACAGGGCAGCTTTATACCGATAACCTGTTATGAAGGGATGAATACTGGTCACCTCCAGTCAGTCTGGGTAGCCCCTTGCCACGCCGGCAACCCAAGTTTGTACCCTAAGCCCAGGCTGTTGTTGGAAGCTGGCGAGGCATCCACGCGGATACCTCCAGCCACTGGCAATGGTAAGCTGTGATGCCCAATCCACGGCTGCTCCGTGGTGGTCACAGGGAGTCTGCACAAGCAGGATGCCCCAAGACTACATGGATAGCGTCACTTCCGTGGCATCACAACATGGCAGGCATTTGGGAGCCCTGCCCGACATGAGTGAGGTGGGGGTAAATCGGGGGAAAAAGAGATAAAGGTTCTGGCACAGTTAGGGAGCCATGCCCAATATGGGAGGGGGGTGCAATCAGGAAAAAGAGTGGGATAACAGCTCTCGCACACTTGGGGAGCTGCGCCTGTTATTCTGCCCCCACTGGGGAAGGGGAAGGGGGGACACCCCCCGCTCGACTAACCTCACCTTGGAGGGCAAGTAGTGGAGGACACTGCAGGAGCTGGCTGTGCTTGTAGGGGCTTGCAGGAAAAACAGGATAGACAATAGGCAGTCAGCTGTTTAAAGAGGAGGGCTCTCCCCATGCTGGCGACCCAAGTTCGGGAATGAGCTCAGGTTGAGGGGGGTTGGCCAAGGTGGGAGAGGACAGAGTGTCCAAAGGACTGCTTTCCTCTCCCAGGGGAGGAGAGGGAAGGGGAGGCATGTCTGCCAGGCATACGACTGCCACCAACAGGAGGCCTGGTAGCACTGCTGGTTCAGGTGGCATAAAGGGAGGGAGCCGAGGAACGTTCTGTGTGTGCACCTCCGCACACACACACACACACACACACACACGACATCCAAAGGCAGGGGCGGGAAAAAACACGGAAAGGAGTCATTAAGCCTTCCTTATTCTGCCAGAGTCCACGCTGTCACCTGTGACTGTACCTTGGTCCATTCTGGATATGTGGATGTGTTGGGGGAGCAGCCTTTCTCCCTCCAGCTCTGCCATGAGGAGACATTCATGTGGAAAACTTCCGACTGGACTAGGTCACGGGGCAGGCAGTAGCCTGTATATCAGAGTGTAGAATACATAGCACTATACGAAGTACATAACAGTTGAGAGGTATGCAGGTAATATACTGGAGTGACACCTGAAGAGAAGCCATGCCTACCTGTGACGAAAAAAGGGAGGAGATGTGATCAAGGCTGTATCTGTTCCTTTCTGTACTCACAAGCTGGAAAACGCAGAACTGAGGAAACAAAACATCATATCAGAGTGGAACTGGAACACAAATCAAACAAAACGAGCACTGCCGCTACACTTCAGGGTAATAAACAAAATAAGCACCACTGCTACACTTTAGGGAATATACTAACATACTAAAATGCCAGCAGAATAGGCCTAGCAGTCTCATGTCTGCTCGTTTGATCAGCCCCCACCCTGGGGCTGACCTTGCTGCCCGCACCCTCTCTGGCTTCTCCTTTCCAGTCCAGGATATTCCCCTGCATTGGACTCTGCTTCCACAGCCCTTCCCTGCACTGTCCCACCCCTCTTGAACCCCTCCACAGTCTCTGCCTCCACCAGACCCCAGGCAGCACATTCCATGGTTCTACCACCCCTCAGTGAAATAGCACCTCCTCCTTTCTCCCCCAGTCTCCCCCCTCTCCAGCTTCCACCCATGCCCTCTAGTTGCCCCCCTCCTTCCTTTGGAGCACACCGACTCCTTCCCCTATTTACCCCTTAATGTACTTGAAGACCTTTATCATGTACCCACGTCCCTTCTCCCTTCCAATGTGTACATATTTAGCTCTTCGAGCCTCTCCCCATAGGTCCTTTCCCCCAAGCCCCAGATCATTTTGGTTGCCCTCCTCTGGACCCTTTCCAGGAGTTCAATATTCGTTTTTAAGTCTGGCTTCCAAAACTGCACGCAGTACTCGAGGTGTGGCCTCACCAAGCAGTTATACAGAGGGAGTATCACTTCCTTCCTTCCTTCTGGAGGTGATCCCCCTAGCGATGCATCCCAGCATCCTGTTGGCCCTGGCCACTGTCCTCCTACAAGTCTCTGAGTTGTTCATTCTGACATCCACCACCACCCCCAGGTCCCTCTCAGACATCGAGACTTGTAGCATTCCCCCATCCCAACCCCAGGGTGTACATTTGGCCTGGATTTCTGACACCCAGGTGCAGTACCCTGCACTTCCCTGCACTGAACCTCAGTTTCCAATTTCTCAACCACCTTTCCAGAGCCTCCAGGTCCCCCTGTAGGACCACCCTCCCCTCCTCCCTATCCACCACCGCTCCGAGTCGTCCGCAAAGAAACTCATCTCACTCCTGATACACTTTCTTATGTCAGACACATAGGCATTGAACAAGAGGGGCCCAAGAACCAATCCCTGAGGGACCCCACTAATGATCCTCCTTGGAGATAAGACTATTCCCCCAACCATGACCCTCTGGATCCGGTCTGAGAGCCAGTTCCCTATCCATCTGATCATCTGTTTCCCGGCCCCCATTTCCCCCAGCTTATCCTACAGGCCCCCGTGAGGAACCAAGTCAAACGCTTTGCTGAAGTCAAGAAAGAGCACGTCCACCGGCCTACCCAAGTCCAAGGCACTCGTCACCCAATCACAGAACTCCATAAGGTTTGTCTGACACGATTTCCCTGGGATAAAGCCATGCTGTCTATCATTCAAGCACCCGACTTTTCCAGTCCCCCAGCCCTCCTTGACAATACCCTCCATCACCTTGTCCACCACGATGTCCGGTTGATAGGCCTGTAGTTTCCTGCCTCTCTTGATCAATCCTTGTGGATAGGCACTGTATGTGCCACTTTACAGTCCTGGGGCACCCACCCCATCCTCAAGAGAGATGCTGAAAAGCTCTGCCAGGGGTTTTGCCAGGACATCCGCCAGTTCCCTCAGTACTCTGGGATGTAATTTATCCAGCCCTGGTGCTTTCTCTGTCCTAAAGGACATGAGGGTTTCCCCTCACTCTCTACCGTGATTTCCACCTTTGCTTCCTCAGCCCCCTGTTTTGCCTCTCCCCCTCCTGCCAGTCATGGCTCCCCCTCTCCCCAGACCCGCCAATCGGTAAGGGTCCCTCACCCTTCTCAGTTTCACTATCTCCTCCCATGTCTGATGCAGGCCCCCATTTTCCTTGGTAAAAACTGAGGCAAAGTACTCATTTAGAACCTCGGCCTGCTCCACCAGGTCTTGTGCCCATCCCTCCCCTGTTCTAATCCTACTAATCTGCATCTTCACCTTTCTTTTTTCCCCAATGTATCTGAAGAACCCCTTGTTCCCTCTCCGGATTTCCCTGGCCAGGTTCTGCTCCTTCCTTGCCTTAGCCGCCCTCACCACCCTAGTGGCCCTTCTGGCAGTCAGCTCGTACTCCCCTTGATCCCCTTTGCTCCTTGAGCACTTGAAATGCCTACAGGTAGCCTTCTTTTCCCTCACCACCTCCTGAACCTCCAAAATATCAACATATCAAATCCCAATATCAAACAAAACAAGCACCACTGCTATACTTTAGGATAATATCAAACAAAACAAGCACCAGTTCTACACTTTGGGGTAATATCAAACAAAACAAGCACCACTACTACACTTTAGTAGTGGTGCTTCAAGTGGTGTTTCGAGAGGGCACACTTTGGGTCCAAATCCCCCCTTCCCCTCACCTCCCAACCCCTGGTACCGTTTCCTTTATACCAGGGGTTCTGACATTTCCTCAAAAGGGCAAGGTGCATACCACTGTCATATCCTTTCCAGAACACTGCACTGACAATAGAAGCGTACACATTATATAATTTATATATTTATATATAACAAAACAATAACTGGAAGAAAAGGAAAAAAAACTTGCACAGAATAAACAGGAAAATAGACAGACATGTGGGGAGTAGTGCAATGTACTGGCTGTGGGGCAGCAGTCTTCCAGGAGTCTTTCTGGCGGCTCAGATGCTGCCCTATTTGCAGGCAACTCTCTGCCCTGAGGGAGGAGGCTGCCAGTCTTCAGGCCACACTGGATAGTAGTAAGAGAACCTCCCGCACCCAGGGAGCACTAGGGCCACCACCACTGCCTCAGAGATTGACAAGAAAGCACAGCAGTTGGACCACAGTGGGCTCAGGGAGGGTGAGGGTGGTGGAACAGAGGCACACCCAGTCAGCTGTACCACTCCACAATCCATACACCATTCTGGTGGAGCATAGTTCCCCTTTGGATGCACCCACAGAGGAGACGAAGGAGGTTGTGGACAACTGTCGCAAGGGAGACCCACAGAAAGGAGGCAGAGGACACCAAAGGGAAAGGAAGTAGCTCCTGGTGGGGGACTCAGTTATTAGGGGGATAGAACTGGGGGGAGCAGGGAAAACTGAAGCAAGGTGCCTGCCTAGCACCATGGCTTGGAGGGACAGGAAGCACATCCTCAGGATCACGAAAACAGCTGCACGGGAGACTGAACTGGACGTCACTGTCCACCTAGGGGCGAATGACTTGGCTCAACATGATATTAGAGCAGTACAGAAGGAGTCTGTGGAGTTGGGGAGGGGCCCAAGACAAGTAGCACGCACAGTGTCCTTATCTGAGGTTCTGCCTGACTATGGCATGGGTGAGGCTAGGGTACTTCACACCATGCAATTCAATGAATGGTTGAAAAAATGGTGTGGAGCACAGGGGTTTGGCTTCATTAAGGACTGGAGTTCCACCTGGAGGGATACCAGCCAATACTGGCAGGATGGTCTGCATCTGTCCAGGAAGGGAACAAGTCTTCTGGTCGATCAGTTTAAATGCTTCATTGGCAAGCTTTTAAACTAGTCAAGGGGGAGGCACTGATAAGCAGCAGGGAATTCCCAGCCTCCCCTACAAAACAGGGTACTAAATGAGGAAAAGACCAAGGCAGAAAGGTCAGTAGGGAGCAGGGCAGGGGTAAATAGAGGAAAGCAAAGTCAATGAGGACAGGGATGTTGCTACAAGAGGTAAAGCCATCAAAAAATGGAGAGCAATGAGTACCAATGCCCGTAGCCTGGGTAACAAACTTCCTGAATTAGAGGCCTTGATGGAGGAGGAACATCTGGATATGGTGGCACAGAAACATGGTACACACAGAACCACGACTGGGATGTAAACATACCAGGATATACGATCTACAGGAGGGACAGGGAGGGTAAAAGAGGAGGAGGAGTAGCTCTCTACATAAGGGAAGGAATCAAAGCAACAGAACAAAAGGGTAAACAGGGAGAAGATGAAGCACTGTGGGTCAATTTGAAGACGAGCAATGGCACCACAGTCCACACAGGGGTTGTATACAAACCCCCATCTCAGGGGGAGGAAATCGACAAGGAAGTGATAAAAAGTATACTTAGAATAGCAGAAAAAGGGGATCCGAATATGCAAGATGTTAACTGGAGTGCAGTTGTAGCAGCCATTTCTAAGAGTGGGGTTATTCTAGATGCCCTACAGTGGGCATGCCTTAGACAACTAGTATTGGAACCCACTCAAGAGGGAGCAATCTTAGACCTGGTACTCTCAAATGGAGATGGAGAGAGGATCACAGATGTAGAAGTGGGTAGCCATCTGGGAACTAGCGACCATCGAACAGAATGGTTCACGATAAACATAGCAGTGGAGTCAAGCCATACAAAGGCAAAGGTACTGGACTTTAGGAGGGCTGACTTTGCCAAAATGGGTGAGTGCCTAAGGAATGCACTAGCAAATGGGCAGGAAGGAGGGGTGGAAGAACAATGGGGAATAATCAAAACTGCCATCACAGAGGCAACAAGCCTTTGTGTGAAGCAAATAAACAAAACAAAACGGTGTAAGAAACCACTATGGTTCTCAAAGGAGGTGGCAGGGAAGGTTAGAGAGAAAAAGAAAGCATTCAGGAAGTACAAGGAACCACAAAAGGAGCAGGACAGAGAATTACATCAGCTAAAGCAAAAGGAAGCTGGGAAGGCAGTCAGAACAGCAAAGGCCCAAATCGAGGAAAAGATAGCCAACTCAGTTAAGAAGGGGGATAAAACCTTTTATAGGTACATCAGAGAGTGAAGGAAGACCAAGGGAGGGATAGTGAGGCTTAATAAAGGGGAGGAGGGGTGGGCAGAGGGTGACTGTGAAAAGGCAGAGATACTGAACAAATATTTTTACTCAATATTCACAAATGAAGAGGGGGAGGTACCTAAACCAAACAACAGAAACACTCTGGATACAAGAGTTGATACCAGCCCATTCACAGAAGAAAGGGTTCTGAAAGAACTCTCAAAACTGAAGGTGGATAAACCAATGGGGCCTGATGGGATTCATCCCAGAATTCTAAAAGAACCAAGGGTAGAACTAGTGACGCCACTGACTACCCTCTTTAACAAATCATAGGAGGATGGGGTGGTACCTGAGGACTGGAGAAGGGCAGATGTTATTCCATTTCACAAAAGTGGGAGCAGGGCAGAAGCAGGAAACTACAGACCTGTAGGTTTAACCTCGGTAATAGGGAAAATGATGGAATCACTTCTTAAAGAAAGAATTGTTGAGTACCTGGAGGCCTGAGGGGCAGAGGACCCAAGGCAGCATGGATTCACAGCAGGAAGGTCATGTCAGACGAATTTAATAGATTTCTTTGACTGGGTGACCAAAGTAGTAGATCACGGAGGGGCTGTGGACATGGCCTACCAAGACTTTAGCAAGGCATTTGACACAGTCCCACACAGGCAAGGGTGAGGCTTCAGAAAGAGACAACTGTTTTGGAACATTTTATAGATGATGCAGTAAATGATCTCTCTACATCACATCTCCTGCCCCAACTTGAGAACTCCCCGTCTAAATCATGTGAAATCAATGATACTGTTAATACAGACGACTGGTGTACAGTGCACAAATCAGAAAAGGGAAAAAAGGGAAGGAACATAGAGGGTTCCTCAAACATGCTAACCCCAAATAGGTATAGTGCTTTAGTAAATGATCATTGATCTGAGGAGCCCTTATTAACACATAATTATACTTCTAACAGGAGCTTATTAGATACCACTAATTCAGAAAAGTCTGAATTACCCACAAATAAAACTACACTTCCTAGTGATATATTTGTGATAGGTGACTCTATGCTTAGGTACACAGACCAAGTATTATGTAGAAATAGGAAGGAATTTACCACTGTTTCAGCATTACCAGGGGACAGCATTGGTGGTATTTAAAGCGACTATTCCCTGGTTTATTAGAAAATACGCAGACTCCAGTAACACTGCTCCATGTAGGGGTAAATGATGTGGGGAGGAGAAACATCACAGAGACACAACATGATTTTGAGGCAGTGGGTAAAGAACTGAATAATAGGGGTTGTGATTTAATTGTATCTGGCATTTTACCAGTTCCAAGGGCTGGCAGGCTGCTTGATGAGAGCATCAGAAGATTAAATGGGTGGCTTAAGAGGTGGTGTTTTAGGGAGGGTTTTATTTTCTTAGATCATTGGGAGGAATTCCAGGCATCTCAGTTTTCTTTGAATGGGCTACACCTTAACAGGCAGGGGAAAAAGGGTGTTTTCAAATAGGCTAAGGCAGTGCTTGAATGAATATTTAAACTAGAAACTGGGAGACAAACAAAAAAGAAGATGGTGTGTAAACCCAAGTCCAACTGGAATTTTCTCGTACTGAATGCCAGAAGCCTTATTAATAAAATGGACGAATTAATGTTTAAATTACAAAATTCAGATATTCATATATGGGCTATTACAGAAACCTGGTGGAGGGTGGAGGACACATGGGACAAACAGATCCCTGGGAATACACTTTATAATAAGGATAGGCAGTTTTCTAGAGGAGGAGGAGTTGCACTGTATGTCTTAAATGAAATAACATCTGAAAATATTGATTGTTCAGCCTGGGGCGAGTCCGAGGTATTATGGGTCAAAATTACTGCCCCAAATACACCCAAGTTAAGTACTGGTGTTGTATATAGACCACCAGCTAGCCTAGTACAGAGTGATGACCTTATTCTGAAGTTTATCAAATGTATTACATAGGACGATAGGGCCATTATTATGGGGAACTTTAATTTACCTGGAATTAACTGGATAACGTGCCAGACTGGCTCCAAAATGGAGACTAGTTTTTTAGAGTCCTTCTTATTGGCAGGATTGGAACTGGTCATGGACAATACAAGGGGAAACCATATTTTAGATCTGGTATTGACCAATGTAGCAGATAATATTCAAAAGTGTACAGTTGAAGTTCCCCTGGGTACCAGTGACCACTCTATGATTAGATTTACGTACAGTGCAGCAGTAGAAATAGAGGTTGGTAGTACAATTGTGCACGATTATAATAAAACTGACTCCCTAGCTTTTAGAGAAGAACTGAGTAAATGGAACTGGGTATGTGAACTCCAGAATATCACAGTACATGAAATTTGGGACAGACTCAGTAACAAATTGAATGAGTTAATTCAGAAATATGTGCCGGTGGCTACAAAATATCAGAATCCCCAAAAGGCTATGCCACCATGGCTATCACCTTCAGTTAAGAGAGCTATTAAGAAAAAGAATAGGGTGTTCATAAGGGCAAAAAAAAAGTGGTGAGGCTAGATCCTGGGCCTTATATAAAGCATGTTTGAAAAAGACCAAGTTAACCATCTCCAAGGCAAAAAAGGCATTTGAATATAAGCTTGCCACAAAAGTACAAGATAATTATAAATCCGTTTACGCCTATATAAACAAAAAAAGGGGCAAGTGTAGAACAGTAGGGCTACTGAAGAATACTAGTGATAGCCTTATAACAGATAATAAGGCTATGTCTGATAGGCTAAATACTTATTTTACCTCAGTCTTTAATGTTGGCCAAAAAAATTAGGAATCCCGATATTGGGTTATGTGACTCAACCTGCTCTAAAATTGAGGAAGAGAATGTTCGGAAGAGGCTAAGAAATCTGAACCCATACAAGGCACAAGGACCAGATGGTATGCATCCTAGAATGTTTAAAGAATTGGCGGACTGTTTGGCGGGGCCGGTTACTTTATTATTTCAGTAATCTTTAGAGACAGATCAGGTCACTGAGGCCTGGAAACAAGCTGTAGTGATCCCCATCTATAAGAAAGGATCTAGACAGGAGGTGACAAACTATGGACCAATTAGCCTGACATCGGTTCTTGGGAAGATATTTGAAGGCATAATTAAAAGATCAAATTATGACTAGTGTTGAGGAGAAAGGGGTATTGGATGCTACACAACATGGCTTTACAAGGGGACGTTCATGCCAGACAAATTTATTGGAGTTTTATGGGAAGGTCAGCAAAACTTTGGATGAGGGCAAATCGGTGGACGTCATCTTTGTGGACTTTGACAAGGCCTTTGATAAAGTCCCCCACGACCAGCTGATACTAACCCTTAGTAATATAGGCATACAGGCACACCTAGTGTACTGGATCAAGGCATGGTTGTCTGGCAGGAGGCAGAAAGTGAGGGTGCTGGGTGAACTGTCGGATTGGATGGGGGTTACTAGTGGGGTCCCTCAGGGATCCGTATTGGGACCATATCTATATAATTTTTATATTTCAACCATGAAGCCTAATATGAATATTTGGCTGTCAAAGTTTGCAGACGATACACGCATAGGTTTTCCAGTAAACAGCCAAGCTGAGGGTACAAAAATCCAGGAAGCCCTAAATGAATTAGAGTTTTGGGCCCAGGACAACGGGGCTACATATAATGTAGCCAAGTGATGCACATGGGTAGGAACAATCCGGGGGTGGTGTACAAACTGGTGGGGCAAGAATTAAGAGTGGTTCAGGAAGAGTATGATCTAGGAATCAGGGTAAACAACCTTAAATTCAATTTACAGTGTAAACAGATGGTTAGAAAAGCAGGAGGTATACTTAGTTGTATTCATAGACACGTTAAGAGCAGGGACAAGGTGCTTCCACTGTATACCTCCCTGGTGAGGCCACATACTGAGTACTGCGCGCAGTTCTGGACACCAGGACAAAGGGGAGCTATAAATATGATTGAGAGGATTCAGAGAAGAGCTACAAGAAAAATTAGGGAAGTCCAGGGCCTTGATTGTGAAGCAAGGTTAAAAAAAATGAGATCTGTTCTCACTAGAATATCGTAGATTACGTGGGTACATGTGTATGGTTTATCAGGCTGTCTCGGACCATCAACTGTGGGAGTTGTCAGGCTTTGAGCTGCGGGAACAGAATTATAATACACGAGCCCATCCCTTTCAGTTAAAGTGCGAGAGATTCAATAGGCAGGCAAGAAAACATTGGTTTTCAGTAAGAGTTATTAAAATATGGAATGAGTTGCCTATAGAAGTCATCGGTTCTCAAACAATGTCAGCATTTAAACATTCCCTAGATCTTCGTCTACGGAGTAAAAATATATCTGGGTATTAGTAAGAGTCGTGGCGAGCAATTAGACTTATGGTCTTTGTAAAGCTCAGTTTACCTATGGAACCTATACAAGTTAGTCAGCCTGGGAGTGGGTCCCAAGATGGTAGCCTGGGTCAGGGCCGCAGTAATGGGGGGGTAAGTGGGGAAGTTGTCCGGGGCCCCGAGCTCAGGAGGGGCCCTCCTGAGGAGCTGGCATCACCTCTGTCATTAGCTGGTTTGGGAAACGGGGGCCCATTCCAAGTGACTTGTCCGGGGCCCCAGGATTCATAGCTGCAGCCCTGGCCTGGGTAAAGAACTGGCTGGGCTAGAGAACAGAACACAGAGGGTAATAGTAAACTGAGTCCACTCTGAAGAAAGAAGGGGTTACTAGTGGGGTACCGTAGGGTTCAGTACTAGGACCGGTCCTCTTCAATGTCTTTATAAGTGACATTGCAGAGGGACTGGAAGGAAAAGTATGTCTCTTTGCAGACGACACAAAGATCTGCAACAGGGTTGATACACAAGGTGGGGTGGAAAGGATGAGAAGGGACTTGGCAAGGTTAGAGGAATGGTCAAATGTATGCAGCTTAGATTCAATGCTAAGAAGTGCAAGGTAATGCACCTGGGAAACAAAACCCAGGAAGAGTACACAATGTGGGGTGAGATACTAACAAAAATGGAAAGGGACCTGGGGGCAGTCATATCAGAAGCCCTAAAGGTGGGCAAGCAACGTGAGAGGGCAGTAAGGAGGGCTGGGGGGATACTGGGATGCATAGCGAGAGGCATCACCAGTAGAAAACAGGAAGTTGTTATCCCTCTGTATAGACAGCTGGTGAGACCCCATCTGGAGTACTGCGTGCAGTTCTGGAGACCCAATCTCCACAAAGCCATAAAGAGGATGGAGGCAGTCCAGAGGAGGGCAACTAAAATGGTGCAGGGTCTGCACCAGAAGATATATGAAGAGAGACTTAAGGAGCTTAATATGTATAGCCTCGAGGAAAGGAGGGAGAGGGGGGACATGATAGAAACTTTCAAGTACCTCAAGGGAATCAAAAAAGTCCAAGAGGGTAGCATCTTTCAAAAAAAGAGGTGTGCAAGAACAAGGGGGCACAATTTGAAGATGGGGGGGTGGCTCAGAGGTTATGTAAGGAAGTATTTTTTCAGAGAGAGGACTGTGGATGCATGGAACGGCCTTCCGGAGGAGGTTGTGGAGTCAAAAACAGTAGTGGGATTCAAGAATGGATAGGACAGTCATAAGGCAATTCTAGATGGTGGGGGTAGGATAAAGTAGGCTGATGGTTAACTAGGATCTGCAGCTTATCCATTAGGTAGGGAAATGGACAGACTGAGTGGGCCAAGCGGTCCTTATCTGCCGCCAAATTCTATGTTTAGGGTAATATCAAACAAAACAAGCACTGCTGCTACACTTCAAGGTAATACTAAGGTGCACACCAAGGTATAAGGAGTTAAGAAGGCTGCTTGCCCATATGAGCTCCTGCCATTCACCCATAATAGGACAGAGTATTTCAGTTTGAGATACAGCCATCTAGTCGTTTTTTTAAACTGTTTTTTTGTCTTTACCAATTATAATATCCAGTGATAGTTTATTAAGGGGATACATTTTATTTTTCAATTTTCTACAATGGGGCGTGACAACTGGAGAAAACTCCGGTTATCATACTCTGGTGATGTCAGCAGAGTGCGACATCTCATGGAGGTGGTTTTATACTGAAATAAAGAATGGCATATCATCTCACCCCTATTGTATAATCCATGGGTTAACCACTCTGTGTGTAAAAAGACTTCCTTTATTGGTAGTAAACATTTTCAGTCTCAGTTGCACGGGGTGGCCCCTAGTATCTAGTCCATCATTTTTAAAATCAAAATCCAGTACACTTAACAGATAGTTATTTTGCATTATATCGTAGCATAGTGTCGCCGAGGCACAAGTAAGGAAGCACAGGAAAACCAGGAGCAGTTTCAAAAGTTGCAAATAGCGTTTTATTTTTCTCAGTGACTGCAAAATCAAAAATAAATATTATTCAGTATAACCAGGGCTCTAGATGAGATTTTTGGGATGAGTATTGTACTCCGTATTTTGAAAGTGAGGTGAGTAAAACCAAATTCAGGTGTGCACAAATGTCTGGATGGAGTGGAGTGAGGTGTACATTTTTAATAACAGTGTATTTTTTTCCTACATAAGAACTGGTCAGTAGCTAACAATTCTCCAGATAATGTTAGCAGGTACCAATACTTTACTCACCAGTTTTAAAATATAGTGAGCAAAAGAAAAATCGGGATGTGTACGAGTGCTGTAAATCTGGGGGAAAAAAATGCTCCTTTTTGAATCACCAGTTGTTAATGAAGCATTTTTCTATGGGGTGTGGAGCATTTACCTACCTACCAATACGACTACCAAACATTACCTATTAACAATGTCTCCTTTGGCTGCACTCACAAGATATGTCTAATTCTCTATTTCGCTATAAATATCAAACCTGTTCCTTCCTCCTTCCCCCTATCAGCAAACTTATTGTTCTCTTGAAAGTGTAAAATACAAGCTCTCGGTGATCTTGATTCTGCAATATTGTATAACTGAAAAAACGAACATTTAGCTGCCATTCTACGTCTGTATGTATTAAGTGTTTGTATTTGTTTTTTTCCGACGCGGAGCCTTTCTAAATGAGTCCCTGACTCAGAGGCTGTAATCCTAAAGTCTGTTAAATAAATACATTTGCAAAATGTTGGGTGAGTACTGGTACTCACTAAAAACATTTTCTGAAGAGTATTTCCTCAAATGAGGTGAGTAAAATAGGTCAGTATTCCCTTACTTGGAGCCCTTATAACTATGTACAAAGGCAGTACAAACAGAGAAAATGAAGTCCTTCTTCTGAGGGTATCTCTTAATTCCAAGTTTCAGTCTCTCATTCTCCTTGTCTCTCTAGCAAAAGTATTGCTTCCCTTTTTGTAAGTCTTTGCCTGGAAACCTCATTAAGAGATGCTCTGCTTCTCACAGAATGTTCTTGTCAGTTTACAGAATGTTCTTATCAGTTCCTTTCGGGTACAGCAAAACAATACACAGCAACCCAGAACTGACCTGTTAACAGCTCTGCAAAAGGCTTAAAAACTGCATCTCAGGTTAACCCCTTGAGTTCCAAATACCTTTCTGCAATAATTTCAACAGTATAACTATATACATTTTAAACAAAGGGATCCCAGTTTCACATTCAGATTCACATATATTTGTACAAATGCAGATACAGAGAGAAAGCAAGAGGCAGAGAATCACAAGACCGTCAGAGTAATCAGTTCCTAGGTCTCAAGAAAATCTGGCTGCGCAACCAGACAGACAAGAGAAAGAAAAGGAGAGAATAAAACAGATCCCTGCATTTAAACTATCTGCACAGCAAATGGGACAAGACCTTATTCAACCCTGTCATATACCCCCCTCTTTAAGAGAGAACCTGTTTCACAAAAATAGGTTTCCAAAACTTTTTTATAATTTGCTTCTAACATTAGCATATCATCTTCACAGTTCTTTGCATATGCAGTATAATAAACAGAGGTTTAAACTCACACATTTTCTTTCAACCTAAGTCTCGATTCCTGATCCATATCTTGACACAAAATCAGCATTTACATTCTCTTTTCCGGATTTCTGCATCACTTTAAATTTAAATGGCTGTAGTGCCAGGTACCACTTTGTGATTCTGGAATTTTTATCCTTCATTTGGTTAAGCCAACAGAGAGGATTGTGATGTGTTGCAAATACAAAGTCAGTTCCTCGCAAATAAAACTTAAGGAACTCCATGGCCCACTTTGCGGCAGGGCATTCCTTTTCAACAGTGACATACCTTTTCTCTGTTGTGCAGTTTCCTGATACATAAAACCGGGATTGTTCCTCCCCATCTATATTCTGACTTAATACTGCATCTAGGCCTACCTCTGATGCATCTGTCTGTAACAAAAATGGTTTCTCAAAGTCTGAGCTTCTTAAGACAGTGGCTGAACATAATGCAGCCTTAATGGCATGAGAAGCCTCATCACACATTTTACATTATTCGGGTTACGTTTTCTTCGTGAGTTCAGACAGTGGCGTAGCTAACTCTACAAAGTTGGGAACACATCTCAGATAATAACCATCCAGCCTTAAAAATTACCCAAGATGTTTCTTTGTTTTAGGGACAGGACTGTTAGCTACAGCTACTATCTTAGAAACCTCTGGCTTGACTTCTCCATTTCCCAAAACATATCCAAAATAGCTGGTTTCCTGCATGCCCAATGCACATTTGGTAGGATTAATAGTCAGACCTGCATTTCTGATAGCTTGGATAACTGCTCGTATGTGTTCCAGGAGGCTTTTCCAGTCTGGACTGTACACCATGACATCATACAGGTACGCAGCACAATAACCAGTGTGAGGGGATAAAATAACATCCATGTACCGCTGGAATGTGGTAAGCGCACCAAGTAAACAAAATGGCATGGTGGTGAACTAAATAGGAGTGGCAAATGCAGTTTTGTCTCTGGATTCTTTAGCTAGCAGGATCTGCCAGTAACCCTTTGTGAGATCGAGGGTACTGATATACTTGGCACTCCCCAGTCCGCCCAGCAACTCATCTATTCTGGGCATAGGATAACTGTCAAATCCTGACACTTAATTTTCCTAAAATCAAGGCAGATTCTTACACCCCCTTCTTTTTTGTTTACAATCACGACTGATTCCCAATTCTTTCATTTTTTTTGTATTTCCTTAACCACGTCTGCTCTTAGCCGCTCTGGTAATCTGTATGTCTTTTATCTAATAGGACAAGCATCCCTTGTCACCATTACGTGCTCGAGTCTCTGGAGGGGTTGTGGGATAACAGATGGACTAGACACCGAATTTCAGTTTCAACACACAATCTCGGTGTAATGTTTTTTTCAAAATATAGGTGATAACCTTCAGCAGTGGCATATTCCTTCTTCAGTACATCAGTTTGCAGCAATAGACTATGTATGTCATTCCTCTGCACTTGCCAGCATCTCTCCTGATCTAAACTTTTCAGTGAAAACTCTGCATCCCTATGGTTGCCTTTTTTGCTTGGGTGGTGGGGACTCAAAGAAAAAACCCAAAACAAGCTACAAAGAACCTCAGTGCAGCAGCACTGAAATAAGGGTTACCCCAAATGGCATTGATAAGCCAAGTTTCAAAGAAACAACATCTCACTTACTTCCATAATGTAAAGCATCATGGGATATATGCAAATCACCATGAAATTTCAGATTGGTTCAGTTTACAGCAGGAATGCATGGTACAAATTTACATGCATTTAATGACACAACCAACTTAATTTCTATAATACAGTCACCTAGTACATTTTACCTTTATCGGAAACATCTAGTGGCACAGTATTTTCAACATTTACAGGTTTCATAAACATAAGGTATATACATCAAGGTATTTTATGACATAGTACTATTATATAGTAACTCCAACAATGATAAACACAGCCTGTTTCACATAAGCTTGAGGTCTCCACAATAACCTCCCTATATGAGGACCTGAGAGGGAAAATGAAAATTAAAGAGGACACTATAGCATAGTCAAGAAAGGGGGGGGGCAATAGGTGGCCAACCTTATGGACTAGAAATTGTAAAGGATATACAAGGCTTAGAAACAGAAGAACTGTTGCAACAGATTTAAGAAAGGTCGGTACTCAAAGGTGGCAGAATCTTCCCATCACAAATGTACCAGAGGGCGACCTCGAGCGGTACTGCTTCTTCATTGACCAGTGAGAGGAAAAAGAACCCTCGATCGAATGGCACCAGGTCCTGGACTGCAATAGGGAACAGGCCCACTTTCTGTGCTTTTGAGAGGACTGCCCTTCCTCCTGAGCACTGGACTGCCTGTGGTCAGAACCCCCCCCCCCCCAATAAAGGGTGGCGGACCGGAAAACAGCTTTCAAACAAAGTCTCCCTACCGTCACCGTTCATGGTCGACTCAGTCAATGGCAGGTTGAAGAAGAATTCTTGTTCTGCTTTACATTTTTTTTTTAAATGAAAATACTACAACTAAACAAACTAATTGAAACTGAATGACTATAGCTGCTATGTTATAGATGTGAAGATTGGACTCACAGCGGGCGAACAACATCATTCACTGAAGTGCACTCAACAGTGGGGGAAAACAGAAATTGAGGCAGTTGGACAGTCAACGCCGAGATAGCCTATACAGGGGTGAGCAAGCCTCGCAGTGCCACACACGCGCAGTCCTACCTCGGCACCAGAGCTTCTGAAGACTTTTGGCTCCCGCTGGGTCCTAGTGCCTCTGGTGTAGTCCCATTAGTGTGAATGAGTGAAGGATACTTTTAGTACAGGAAGATCTTCCTATTAGTTCTGAGCACCACCTTGTCCCTATGCAAAGGAAATGGAGTCGTGCACAATGAACAAGGCCTGAAGCTCACTGATCCTTCTGGCCAAAGTGATAGCCACCAGAAACACAGTTTTCCAGGTTACATATTTCAGGAGGGATGAGACCACTGGCTCAAAATACGGTTCTATAAGCTTGGCAATGCATACGCTGAGATCCCATGCAGGCACCGGTTCCCTATTGGGGGGGGGAGGGGGAGCAGAGGAGTCAAAGCTTTGAAGAACTTCTTGAAAAAGGGGATTAGAAGCCATGGAATTACCCTTGCCAGCTGAAATATATGCCAAAATTGAAGCCAAATGCATCTTCAGGGTAGTGTGCAGTAGGTATAGGGAGTGCAGATGGACAAGGTAGTCCAACAAGTCTGGTACCCCTGCTTGTGAGGGCACAACATTGCCAGTACACCATACAGAAAATCTTTTCCACTTAAGAGTCATATGCCTTTGTAGTGGATGTTTCTTGTACCCCTCAGGACATCCATTACACTTTCAGAGAGATGCAAGCATGCATACTGTAAGTCCTCAAGAGCCAGGCCTTGAGCATGAGGGACCTGAGGTTTGGGTACAGGATCCTCCCTTGGGGGAGGTTAACAGGCTGTGCCTCCATGGAGGGTGTATTGGTGCAGTCACAGCCATGGAAAGCAGTATGGAGTACCATGGCTGCCTGACCCAGTCTGGAGCTATCAAAATCATTGATGCTGGCTGGGATCAGAGTTTGATTAGGACTCGGAGGAGCAGTGGAAAGGGAGGGAAGGCATATAGATGCTTCTCTGACCAATCCAGAGCCAGAGCATCCAGAGGTATTGTGCCCTTGGCTGGTGGTCTGCAACAGAACTGTAGCAGCTGATGATTCCCATGGGATGCAAACAGATCTATCTCTGGATTGGCCCACCTTTGGAACACCACCTCCAATACCTGCCTGTTGAAAGTCCATCTGTGATGGTCCAGGTTGATTCAACTCAGGGCATCTGCCAGAATATTGACCTTTCCTGGCAAATGGATAGCTACTAGTGAAGCCTGGAGTGAGTAGATCAATTTCCATACCTTCATTGCTTCTGCGCACAGAGGGTTGGACCTTATTCCTCCCTTATGTAGTACATTGTTTTCTGTCCTGACCTGTACCACCTTGCCTTGTATCATGGATGCAAAGGCCTGAAGGGCTAGGAGCACTGCTCTCAGTTCCAGCAAGTTTGTATGCTGAAGAGACTCTGCACTTGATCAAGTGCTGTGTATTGTATGATCCCCCACATGAGCTCCCCAACCTGGGAGAGATGCATCTGTTGTGTGAACCACTGATGGGGACTCTTGCTGGAAAGGGATTCCCTCTCTGAGGTTTTCCCTTACTTGCCACCACTGGAGAGCTTGCAGTAATATCCCTGTTACTGGAACCAATTTCAAAAGTGGGTCCCTCCTTTGGCACTAATGTGCCCTGAGGTGGAACTGTATGTCCCACATCTGAAACCTGGACTCTAAGACTAACACTTGCTGCAGCCATGTGTCCCAGGAGCTGCAGGAATTGCCTTGCAGGCTTGTGTCTGTTTAGTTTGAATGACCCAGCAATTTGTAGAATGTTGGTTACCCTCTCCTGAGGTAGGCAAGCCCCGTCTCTTTTTTTTTTATTTTATCCTGTATTTATTTATTTAGCTTTTGTTTACCAGGTAAGTACACTAGACAAGTAATATGCCTATTTTCAGGAACGACCCGGGAGAGTACAACATGGTGAATACAGAGTAGTACAGGATAATACAGAAACAACATGGTAGAATGTCAACATAAAAAGAACATAAATCAAGGTGACTCAAATAGTCAGGCAGTTACATCCAGTTCCAACAGTGGTAAAGTACATACAATCACGAGTTATTGTGCAAATTAGACAAATTATAACTCAGTCAAGTGCCAAGATAAGAGAACGAGTCGTAGGGACAAGCAGAGTGTCACTGACAGGTCTTTTGTAAAGCACAAAGGACGGTTGAAAGAGGACATTACTCTAGGGGGGTTTGGGACAGTCACACGCAGAAGCCAGCTTCAGGAAACCTCACAGGTATCTACGAAAGCACTGATGGGAGTGGGCCGATCGAACCTGCACTGGAAAGGAGTTCCAGAGTCTAGGTGCGCTTGCAGCAAAGTCCCTGTCCCCCATGAGGGTTCAAGTGGGGGGGAACTCTAAGTAACCCAGGGACCTGGGACCTGAGTGAATAGGAGGAGTGGTCGGCAGGCGACAGAAGCTGAGCCAGCCCCAGTGGGGTGACAGTTCTAATCACTTTACCCACGAGACATCCCAGACCAAAGTCCAGGCAGCTGGATGGAGAGAGCCAGCAGAGATTTTCATAAAGCTTACAGTGGTGAGTAACACGGGGGCAGCCAAGGCAAAACAGCAGATGATGTTGTAGGTCGTGAACCACCGGGTAAGATGGGATTTGGCAAAACTAGCAAATAGGTGCAGGCTGTAGGTAAGGGAGGGGAGCAGTACACCTCTCGTGAGAGCCAGACGAGCTGCAGGTGTAAGGTTGTATTTGGCTCTGTAGGCCAGGCCCAGTTTGCAGTTCACCGCTCTACAGACGTTTCGTATACAACTCCCCATGTAGAGTTGAGGGTCAAGCGTTACCCCAAGGTATCTGACGGAGTTCACATTTGGGAGGAAGGTTCCATCCTGGCTTGTGATACCCAGTGGTACTGGCGCAGCTTTGATTTTGGGTGCTGGACCAAATAGCATAGCCTGCATTTTTTTCAGGTTGAGAACCAGTCTGTTTTTGATTACCCAGGCCCAGATATTGTTAAAGTCCTCAGATAGATGCTGATTGAGGGTCACAATGTCTCGGGAGTGGGCCAGGATGACCAGGTTGTCCGCATAAAGAGTGGCACTACAGTTAGTTACTGCTGCTGGTAAATGGTTAACAAAGAGGGAGAAGAGGAAGGGCCCCAGAACCGACCCCTGGGGGACACCCGAGGTCACCAGTAGGGGATCAAAGAGCACTTTGCTGAATCTGGTCCGCTGCACTCTACCATGTAGATAGCTGGTTAGCCAGTTCATAGCAGAGGGGGACAGGCCCAGGGGCCGCATCTGAGTACAGAGTAACGCATGATCGACAAGGTCAAAGGCTTTGGACAAGTCGATAATTATTGCTCCAGAGAGAGTTTGCCCTGGTCCATGGCTCCTCTGATGCTGAAAGAGACAGAGACCAAGGCTGTGGTCGTGCTATGCCCCTTCCGAAAGCCATGCTGGGCCGGGGACAGCAGTTCATGGGCCAGTATGTAATCGGAGAGTTGCTCTGCCACAACTTTTTCAAGGAGCTTGCTGAGGGAGGATAGAATGATGATCGGACGATAATTGTCCGGTACCTTGGGATTGCCCCGCTTCAATACAGGGGCAATCCTAGCTACCTTCCAAATGTCAGGAATGACCCCCGCCGCAAGGGATAGGTTAAAAATGTGGGCAACTGGGGAGGCAATGTGGTGGGCTCCTAGCTTCAGCAGCTTGGGCTCCAGATTGTCAGGCCCCGGGCTAGAGTACTGGGAGAGGCCAGAGAGAAGGCTCAGTGTATCACTGACAGAAACTGCCCTGAGACAGAACAGCAGTCGGGGGGCACCTGCCCTGTAGGGGGAAGGGGACAAGTAGTACTCTCTTCAGGCGGGAAGAGTGAGGAGAAAGTCGACAGGTCTGTGAAGTGAGAATTGAGGGCATTGGCAATCGTGTGGGGATTGTTACAGGAGACCCCACCAATAACCATATCAGATACCCCTGCAAAGGAGGGCCCACTGACAAGTGTTTTGATGTTTCGCCAAAATCGTCTAGAATCATTGGCTGAGCTGAGTAGGGCGGACTTGCAGAAGTCGCTTTTAGCAGCCCTGATGGCCTTTTTGCACTTATTTCTAAGGTTTCTGTATTGTTGGAAAGTTGACTGATCGAGGGAGCTTTTGTAGTGGGCCCAACACTTGTCTCTGGCCCTCATGAGGGCTAGGAGACTCCCATGCAACCATAGTGTGGCGGACCCCCTAACCATCCTATTGACCACTGGAGCATCCTTGTCTTGCAAGGCCCCGAAGGAAGAGAGAAAGTGGGTAGCTGCTGTAGAGGGATCAGATGCTCCCAGCACCCTGGACCAATCAATGAGCCCTTAGGTCCTCCCTAAACGCTTCAGGTACAAACCTAGCATGGTTCCTGATGTGATGATTTTATGGGGAACTTTTGGGGATGGAATTTTCCGCACACAGTAGACTGGGGAATAGTCATGATGGAGATGGAGTCAGATAGGGTACCTACGGTGGAGGTCCTTTCAGGTCGGTTTGACAGGATCTAGTCCAGGAGGGAGCTGGAGGATCCATTTGCCGACCATCTAGTTGGCTCCTGGACAAGTTGAGTGAGGGTGTGATTAGCGAGTAGGGATTCGTACTGCTTCACACTGCTACTGGCCCAGTTAAGGTTAACATCGTCCATGATAACAAGTTTGTTGTCGCCAATGCTGAGACCTACAGTGTCCAGGAGGTGGGTCAGGCCTGGGAGCTCACCCTTTGGAGGACTGTAGGCACATACCACATGCAGTTTCTTGGTGTTCCCAAGTAAGAGCAAGACATGAAGAAGCTCACAAGGAGATGGGGTGGATGGCTGGAGAGCCACCTGGGTTACCTTCAGGTGGTTCATGTAATAAATTAAGATGCCACCTCCCCATTTATTCCCTGGTTGATCAAGCCATATGAATTCAAAACCAGGGAGCGCACAGGCTGAGTCAGGGATGGAGGATTTCAGCCAGGTCTCAGTCACTCCAAGTATATCAGGCTTGTAGAGTGAGACCCATGAGACTAACTCTTTAAGGTTAGGCAGCAGACTCCAAATATTGAGATGTGTAACTTTTAGTCCCTTGCCCAGCCTCCATTCAGGGGGAATAGAGGGGGTCAGGTAGTTGGGGCCTGGATTAGGTTTGATGTCGCCAGCCAGGGCTAATATTAGGGGGAAAATCCAGAGGAGGTACCACCCATTGGTAGTCACGCCTATCAAAGGCTTGCGTGCTAGGAATCGCTTGACCCGGGCGGAGTACAGTAGACACCTGAGGTCAAGGCAGCAAGTAAGACAGCACGGTGTCATGGAGTACGCTAGGAGATTAGAGAAGGAGTAGTCAGGCACCTCATGAGAGGGAGACTTGTCGCAGCGGTCTCAAATAGTCAACGGGGGGCTAGAGGCCGTTTGGAGGAGAGCTAGCACCAATAAGAGACAAACAAGGATAGCAGTACTATGGAGGAGGGAGCGATCCACCAACCTTCCGTGCCATGGGGGACTTCCTCACTATGGTGGTGGCACCTTGGGGAACTCCATTCTCAGAGTGGGGGACAGCAGATTCCTGAGCCTACCCAGATCCTTGGTCTAGGCAGCTCTAGTGGCGCAAGCCCAGTCAGCAGGACATAGGGTGCAACTAGCGGGGGATGGGAGCTGTAAAAAAAAAAAAAAGAAATAACCAAATCACAAAGTTCAGAATAAATGGACAATGGGGAGGTGCTGTAATAAAAGAAGGTGCTCCCAGGTCGCTCCCCTAAAAAAGCTTTCAGCTTAGTCTGCTATACCTGGTCAAACAACTAAATAAAAAAAAAAAAAATACCCAAGTCACAAAATCAACAGTGTTTGTCAAATAGGGAGTATGAATCAGATTGATTGAGGACAATGAGTTGAACAGAACATTTACAGCAATGAGCACCCGAAAGCAGTTCAGTACGGAAGCTAAAATCAGCTCTCAGCTGGTATTAGAATGGCAGAGTGAGCCACTAAACAACAAGGCAGGATTTCCCCAGGACTAAGGTATCAGTTGACTCCCTCTTTAATTATAGAGTAGAAGGCGCCTATGGCAATTTTAGCAGGACCTCCCCCCACACCCTAGTAGGTCGAGTCAGGCCCTGGAGGAGGAGCTTGTGGGTATTTAATGGGAGGAGGGAAAGGGTGGCTGGGAGGGCCTAAAAGTCACTCTGGGGCAGTCGCCTGCAACGGCAGGGGCGGAGGAGGAGCTTTTAACCGAGGAGGCCCCCGTGGGAGCCACTGCACCTTACACATGGCGAGAACACTAGGCTCGGGGACGGACCTACCAGGTACAGATCTCCCTTGCCTCCCCTCCTCCGAACCACAAGGCAGTCTGTTGGGTGAGCTGGAAGAAGAGGGCCCACTCTCCCTTAATAGAGAAGAGCAGCCACGTCACTACTGTGGGGGACCAATAGGCTCAGAAGCGCTAGACGCCAAAATTTTAAAAAGGCAGTTTTGAGGTAGGGTCCATCGGCAGGTAAATACAGGTTACTCACCTGTAACAGGAGTTCTAAGAATGGTATATGTTGTTCATCCACACTTATTGGCAAGTATCCTTGCCGTTTTAAATCTTGCCGGAAGGTCTTCAAGCTGGCTCCTCCCACCCACCCGGGTGGTATAACTCTTGGTCCGCCCCATGGCGTAGATCTGCAGCTGGAGCTCAGGTTGTCTTGTCCCGAAGTCGGGGAGGTCAAGATGGGTGGGTATGGATGAACAACATATACCATTCCTAGAACTCCTGTTACAGGTGAGTAACCTGTATTTAGGGACATGGATATGTTGTTCATCCACACTTATTGGCAGACTCCTAGCAGTTCTCCGGGAGGAGGAGGCAAGACGCACACCCCAATACTTACTTGGGAAAGAGAGACTGGAGAACCGAGGCCCCAAAACCAGCATCCCGGCGTGACTCAAGGTCGATGTGGTAATGGGTAATGAAGGTGTTTGCTGACTTCCAGGTAGCAGCCCTGCAGATATCCTGGATAGGGACGTCCCTGGAAGCAGCCACCGATGCAGCAGTATGGCGGGTAGAATGAGCTCTTATCCCTCTGGGAGGCTCCATGCCCGTTAACTTATAGCAGAGATCTATGCAGGAGGTGACCCACCTGCTTATAGTCCCACTTGGCTGCAGGTCTGCCAGATCTTGGCTTCAGCGTGGGTGACAAACAGCTGGCGAACCTCTCCCAACTTCAGCCGTGCACTCTTTGTAATGGCGGCGCCCTTCTGGGTCCAAAGTATGGAGCCTATTTCGGCCTCTCTGAGGTGTGATTGGGGTAGAACACCGGCAGAGTCAACACCTGATTAAGGTGAAACTCCGACACCACCTTAGGAAGGAATTTCGGGTGGGGGCGCGGGGCAACTCTTGTCCCTGTGGAAGACCAGGTAAGGAGACTCGATGGAAAGCCTGGAGTCTCCCATCCTTCTGGCTGGCGTGATAGCCACCAGAAGGTGGTCCTCCACGACAGGTGAGAGAGCACACCTGTGCATAGGTTGAATAAGCCTTGCCCATGAGTTTTGCCAGTACCAAGCAGTAGATCCCACAGAGGTGGAGGTTCTGCACGGAGGAAATGTGATCAAGGCCTTTGAAAACGCCAGACCACCTTCTCCTGCGCCACCGACTGCTTCCCGGCCCGCGCCCGCTAAGCAGAGATTGCTGCCAGGTGCACCCTTAGGTCGGGCGACCTAAGCCCTTAATTAGAAAGGGACCATAAATAGCCCAAGATGCTTGCCAAGGAACAGGAGGAAGGGTCCAAGCCCTTGCCCTGACACCAAATGGAAAACCTTTTCCATTTGAAGGCATAACATTCCTGGTCGACTCCTGCAGGACGCCTCAACTACATTGAGGACCTCGTCGGAAAGACCCAAGGCCTGGAACTCTGGCAGCTCAGGAACCAGGCCGTCAGGTGCAGGGATTGAAGGTCCGGATGGAACACCTTCCCTGATTGACTGAGAGCAGGTCGAGGCGAGCTGGAAGCTGCCGGAGTCCTGGAGCTGAGACTGAGGAGATCTGGGTACCAGAACTGGCGAGACCAGTCTGGGGCTATCAGAATCACCTGCGCCTTGTCCCTCCTCGCCTTGAGAAGCACCTTGTGGATCAAGGGAAATGGAGGAAAGGCGTAGAAGAGGCCCGGGGTCCACTGCCTCGAGAAGGCATCCCCCTGCAGCGAGCCCTGCTGAGGGGCGGGCATGGAACAGCCTCAACCTGCGTTCTCCTGGAGGCAAACAGGTCCACCTGAGGTGTGCCCCAATGGGAGAACAGATGCTGTACTACCTCGGCAGGAGACCACTGTGGGATGCAGCCCTATCCGGCAGGGCATCGGCCAGGGTGTTGGAGGCTCCTGCCACATGAATGGCTAGGAGATCCGCCTCCAGGCTGCGCGACGAGACCAAATGCGGAGAGCTTCCTTGCATAGAAGCATGGAGCGCGCCCGCCCTGGCGGTTTAGATAGTACATGGTCGTGGTGTTGTCCGCCTGGACTGGACTACTTGACTCCGGAGGAACGGAGCAAAGGCGGTGAGAGCTAGGCGGACCGCTCGGAGCTCCAGCAGGTTGATGTGGCATCGGGACTCCCGCGGGGACCAGAGGCCGTGAGCCCAGTGTTCCCCCAGATGGGCACCCCAACCCATCAGAGAGGCATCGGTCGATAGAGACCGTCCGGCTTGGGGCGGACAGGCAGGATGCCCTCCTGCAAATGACCTGGAGCGATCCACCACTGGAGGCGTTCCACATCCCTCATGTCACCGACTAAGCTGGTCAAGGATCGCAGCGTTGTGACCACTGACTGGCCAGTCCCCATTGAAGGGGCGCATGTTCCAGCCGGCCCAGCGGACCCACGCTGGTGCAGGCCGCCCATGAGACCCAGGGCGCAGGAAGTCCCGGGCAGGCGCAGGTGCCCAACCAGAAATGATTGGGCAAGGAGGAAAGAACCTTGGCCCTGTCCGCGGGGCAGCTCTGGCTCGAAGAGAGTCGAGCTCGCCCGATGAACAGAATCACCTGCTTGGCTCGAGTTCCGACTTGGCCTCGTTGATAAGGAGGCCCAGTTGAGAGCAGACCTGGAGGGCCAGATCTCTGGACCACTCCACCTCCCTGCCTGGAGGAGCTGCTATCAGCCAGTCGTCCAGGTAAGGGTACACCGGACCCCTCGGCGCCCGCAGAGAATGCTGTCACCACTGCCATGCATTTGGTGAAGACCCTGGAGCTGGAGACAAGCCGAAGGGCATGGCTCGGAACTCGAAAAGGGATCCTTCCGCTCGGAAGCGAAGGAATCTCTGGTGAGACGGACGGATAGGGACGTGAAAAAACGCGTCCTGCAAGTCCAGAGAGCAGAACCACACGCCGCGTTCCAAGGATGGTATTATCTGAGCCAGAGTGACATCCCTGAAGGTTCGAGACCTTAGGAACTTGTTTAGGTCGTGTAGGTCGAGAATGGGGCGCCAGCCCCCCATCCGTTTCGGAACCAGGAAGTACCTGGACACAAACCCCGGGTTTGAGGGAGGGTCCGCCACCTCTCTTATCACCTCCTTCTCGAGGAGGAGGAAGCGATGTCGGCTCGGCAGGCCGACAGTGAGCTGGACCCGAGGCCCCGAGTGCGGCGGCTCTGAAGGGTGGGGCCTGCTCGAATTCCAGAGGCAGGCCTTTTCCACCACCTCAGTACCCACCTGTCCGTGGTAACAGCGGACCAGGCGGAAAGGAAGTGTCGAGCCGTCCCCACTGGGGAACCAGGAAATAGTGTGAGGGATGGGGCGACACCCTCAGCCCGTCACTGGGCAAGCTTGGAGGAAGGACCGGCCGAGGGACCTCCTGGGCCTTTTCCCTGCCTCCTGTTAGAGGAAGCCGGCGTTGGGTTTGGGATGCCAAGGCCGAGCCTGCTGGCCCTGACGTTGCTGGGCAAGCGTGCGGGGGCGCAGGGGACGAAAGGGCTTAGGCTGTGGTTTGCGGCCTTTGTCCTTCTGGCGGAAGAGACAGAGTCCAAGGTAGCACTGGACTCTCGATCCTCTGCAGGTGACCTTCCACCCCAGGCCGAAGAGGTCAGTCCCCAAAAGGAACATCCACCAACTTGTGCTGGGTATCCAGTAAGGTGGATATCCTCAGCCAAGCCACCGACGCTTAGCCACTCGCGGCCGCCACCGACCTGGCACATGAGTCCCAATATCTAAAGCAGTCTGGAGCTGCTGTTTGGCCACTGCCCTGCCGGTCCGCACCTGCTTGACCGTAGTCTCGAGATCAGCGGGGAGATGAGGATGACCTCATCCAGGGAGCCCAAAGGGCATGAAAAATGTGCCATGAGGACAGCGAACTGGCCTGGCGAAGGCCGAGAGGAAGCAGCATAGACTTTTAGCCCGACATAATCCAATTTCTTGGATTCCTTGTCGGGAGGTTTGTACACATCCTGGCGTTGCCGTGGCGCGGCAGCTGTCGGTAACCAACCCCTCAGCAGAGGATGCTCAAAACCGGACAGGGAACGGTAGGGACGCTACTTCCTAGCCATCCTGGCGAGGCGCAGGGCAGGAAGCAGGGCGCTGCCAAAGCTCAGGGCGGACCCACTATGGCCTAGGCCACGGAAGGCCTCCGTTGGAGAATCCCCTCGGTCCAGAATCTCCGTGAGGGGATACCTGGCCCGTTTGGAAACGGGTTCGAGCTCCATCCCGGTGGACTCGAGATGAGCCGAAGCAGTCCTAGGAAGGACGACGGGCTATCGTCCATTGACTGTCCTCCTGAGGACTCCAGTCCAGTCTCTTGGAGAAAAGGAGGAATTATTCTGGACTCGGACAAGTCCTCAAGAGCTGCCTCTGGCCTGAGCCACCCTCTACCTGCCGAGGCCGGTGAGGGAGGGTAACCGACAGCCGATGGGGTAGACCCTTAGCGACCGAATCCCTGGTCGAAGCCCCAAATAGTGGCTGTGGAGGAGGTTCCACGAGTCGGTGGAGCAGCTGGTTTTAGCCGAACAACCGGCCTGAGTACAGGCTCCTCGGGTAAGTCGAGGGTTGTGTCGGCGCTCGGTGACAACCATAATGGCCCCGAGGCGACTGCATCGGCTTATTCCGGTCAGGAGGAGCTGTTGCCACATGAGTCCTCGTACCGTCGGCGCCAACTTCGCCCGAAGCCTTCCTCGTCCGAGGAGGAGGAGGCGAAAACGGCGGCGACGCCGCGCTTCTGTGATGCGGGGCAGAGACCGCCTATGAGCGGGATCGGCTGGACCCGAAGAGGTCCGAGACCGAGAGCCTCGGCTTTTCCGAGGTCGGTGCGGGGAAGTGTCGGCAGGAACCGGCACTCCTTTCAGCTCGGAGGGTTCACCCGAGGGCTCCGGAACCGGAGGCACAGGCAAGCCCACGGGATCCTCAACTCCCCCCGGGGGAACCGGGGAGAGGGGAGTCTTGGCTCCTATAGGCGACAGCCCGTCCAACGGATCGAGAAAAATCTCGACTTCGTCGACAGGAGTCTCAGTCAACTGACCTGGCCAGGGGACACCGTGGGCCAGTGGCGAAGCGGCGGTCGACGAAGTCGACGGTCGCGACTCGGGAAAGGACCTTTCCCTCCCCAAGAGCGTCGACGGAGGGATTTACCTTTGTCCCTCTTTTGGACCGAGAAAGAGGTCCAGCAGATGGCCCTTCTCCTTAGTGGAGAGGGACAGACAAAGCTCATAAAGGAAGCTGTGTAGGAAGAACCCAGAGAGGCGGGATAAATGCGGCGCCGAGAATCTGACCAGCGCGCCTCCTCTGAGGCGATCATCTGCTCAAGCTGATCCGCGAGCCACGCCGCCCGCGGACACACGACCAGGCCTCCTTAGACTTCACGGAGAAAGCGCTTCTCGGGACGGCCCAGTTGCAATCGGGCAGCGCGGTCTTGAGGGCGTGGCCGAAAAAAGAAGAGCACAGGTCGCAGTCCTGCGAGTCGTGCTGAAGGCCTAAACAGTGAAACACCGTGGGTGTGGATCCGTCAGACATCTTCTGCCACGCAGGGCATCTCAAAAACCGAGTCGATTTGTCCATCGCAGCCACGAGGGATCGAAGACTGAAGTCTTTTTAGCAAAAACTTTCAAATTCACAAAATGGAAGAAATAGGAACCAGTCTCAAACGCAGAGCGTTAAGGAGGGAACCTGAGCTTCCAAGCGGTAAGGAAGATCTAGCGTCATGGGGCGGAGCCGAGAGTTATACCACCCGGGTGGGTGGGAGGAGCCAGCTTGAAGACCTTCCGGCAAGATTTAAAGCGGCAAGGATACCTGCCAATAAGTGTGGATGAACAACATATCCATGTCCCTAGAAGCAAAAGTTCTCAAGTTCTCGTTTCCTCCACTTTCTCCGCTCATGAGTCAAGGGTGCCTCGGCTGCTCGTATTTCCCTTCTTGTGAGTCGGGTTGGGTTACGGTGCTCGAGTTCCTGTGCAGATTCAGTCTGGGGAGCAGTCATTGCAATGGCCGCTAAGAGGATTTGTTTAATCGAGGAGGCCCGCCGGTGCTAGGGGAGGTACCGGCACTTCGCACTCTGCACAGAACACGAGGCTCGAGGGGGGAGGGGGGGAGACCTACCAGGTACAGTTCTCCCTTGCCTCTCCTCCTCCGAACCACGAGACAGTCAGTGACCAGTGAGCATAAAATGCCCATTTTCACTGGTGCCCAGTCACAACATAATTACAACACCATATATAGTACAAAATCATACAATAAATGTATCAATTAAAACAACGGCATTTTGCTTCATTTGTCATAAATTTTGCTAGAACACTCTTAAATAATGAAATGGTAACAGACTTTGTAATATCACAAGGCAAATCATTATATAATTTAACTGCATAATATTGAAGTGAATTTTGAGCCATTGTACTTTTATAAAACGGAATTTGAAATTTATAGCTAACCTGTTACCTTGTCCTAACAGAATTTAACAATCTTGGAAATATCTTACAATAATACCTGGTAAAAATCCTAGATGTATTTTTTTGCAGAAATACTGCAGCACGCATTCTATCAACAAAGGACAAACACCCTAAAGTACTATAAAGAGAACAATGATGAGTTCTTTCATTCTGACCAGTAACAAATCGAATTATATTATGATAAGTTGTTGTAAGCTTAGTTTGCATTCTATCTGAAGAAAACAAATATATTAATAACCCATAATCAATAACTGAAAACAGCAAACTATGTGCCAATATTGCCCTAGTCTCGTATGTTAGATATCTTTTTAATCGATACAGCATTCCTAAGATTTGATGTAACTTACTAATTAATTTCTGTATGTGTAATTCAAAAGATAAGTAACAGTCTATAGTTAAACCCAAATAACATATTTCAGAAACCCTTTCAATTTTATTATCATGATTATCATTCAAGGTTAGCTCAAAATTTACTTCAGATCTAGGATTTTTGAAAACCAAGCATTTTATTTTAACATGATTCAACACTAAATGATGCGCAATAAACCAATTATGCAGTAGGCTAAATTCCTTTTGCCAATGCTGCTGTACAGATTGACAGGAATCTCCAATACATAATAAAACTGCACCATCTGCAAATAAAATGAGCTCAGTGTAATTACATATATTATGCAAAGAATTAAAAAAAAGAGAAAATAACAAAGGGCCCAATATGGACCCTTGTGGGACACCACACATCAAATTACCCTCATCTGACATTATACCATTAATAAAAGTTTTCTGCACCCTTTCAGATAAATAATTATCAATTCAATACATCATTTCATTAGAAAAATTCATCTTAAGTAAACCCAACAATAGTTTCCTATGGTCAACAAGGTTGAATGCCTTGGTGAGGTCCACAAACCCAGCAGCCACTGTTTTACCATCATATAAGGCTTTATATACCTGGCCTGTGAACCTCACCAAGGCAGTCTCCATGTTGTATCCAGGTCAAAAACCATGCTGAGATGTCCAGCTCTGCTCCTATCAAATACAACACCTGCACTGGTTGTAGGTAGGGTTGTCACGGTATACCGCGGTATCAGAAGTCACGGTATTGATACCATGGGAAATTTCTTGTACACGGTACATCGCGATATTGGGACCTTTCAATTATTTTTTTTTGCATTTTCAGGGATAACTCAATTCAAGGAGGCTTCTTTTTTATGCAAAAAGTACTTGTACTGCAATACCACAGTATGACGATAACCGCGGTATTACATGTGATGGTTATCATACTGTCAGAATTTCATACTGTGACAATCCTAGGATTCCAGAAGGTCCTGAGTCTCCCTTAGGTATTTATTCATTCATTTATACTAGGAATTGAATATCTAGGAGACAGAAGCTCATTTGTATACAGTAGGTTCCGCGTCAGACAGCAATAGACAAGTTACAATGAAGAGACAACAGTTAGCATTTTATTACATGGAGATCATGAGGGTATACAAATCCAAGAAAAGTGGACTAGAACAATTAGTAAGTAAAACAATGGGCACTGGTAACATCTCAAAGTACTAAGACAAGGAGTATTAGACAGAAATGATGCTACATAGTGGAGGAAGTAGGAGGCTAGATGGAAAAGAGGGTGCGAGTGAGATGCAGCTAAGCAAGCCTCGTCAGTGATAAAGTTAGGAGGGGAGGGTGGGGGCTGAAACAGATTTTTGGAATGGGGGGAGGTTAAGCACTAGTTGTAGGGAGGAGGGAAGAGCAAGTGCTTCAGAGGTTGGTCCGCATATGCCATGTGATGAGGGAGATGGATTAGAGCCCACAGCCACACTTAGTGTTGGCTGCTAGTAAAGCTTTCAGTTTGGTTTTAAATTAACCAATTTTTGGTCAAGGACAAGAAGTCAGTGTCGATGGAGTTCATCCATTTCGGTGCCCTAAAGACAAAGGCTCGTTGCCCTTGGGAGGTCTTTCTGAAAGGTATTTTTAATGTTTGATGGCCTACGTTTCTTGTATTCCTGATGCTACTGTTGGAGTTAAGAGGGCCAAGCACCCCAGGGGTAGAAAGGCCTAATTTGGTTATCTTGGCTAGTAGGCAAACTTGGTACTGAATTCAATTTTCCAAATTGAGCCACCCAGTGCAGCAGTGGAGCTCGCTTGTGTGCTTTATTCTGTGGGTACCTAGGACCAGTCTGCAGGACTTATTGAGAGCTATCCCAATTCTCTGTAGTGCTGTATCAGAAGCTGCTCCATAGACAAGTAGCTCGTAGTCGACGACCGACAGGACTGAGCTGGTCAGTGTAGTTTAAGGGCCTCTTCAGTTAGGCAATGTTTGTCTGTGCAGCAATACTGTCATGGTGTCTATAACCTTTGCAACCATGTCAATGTGTTACAAACAGGAGGGAGAGCAATCCGTGGGGGATCCCAAGGTATTTCAAAATGTGGAACACGTCCAGTGCTTCACTGCGGTTATTGCGGATTTGCAGTTGGTGGGATTTGTCTCTATTTTGTGGAGTGGCAAATAGCATGGTCTTTGTCTTCTTGTAATTAACAAGAAGCTTGTGGTTTTGGAACCATGACTCTACAACTGAGAAGCAGGTCTGCATTTGTTTTTCAAGTGCAGTTGGGTTGCCTTGACTTGAAAACAGCAGTGCATCGTAGGCATACAAGAGAATTCGATCTGTACAGACCTCCGGGAGATTATTAAGGAATAAACTGAAAAGTAGGGGGGCCCAAGATTGAGCCGTGGTCTACCCCTGTTGTGACGTTACAGTGTTCTGAGAGGCAGTGAAGGATTTTTACCTGTTCAGTACGACCTGTTAGGTAGCTCCAGAACCACCCAACTGATTCAGGGAACAGACCAATCAATGACAGTTGGAGCAGTATTAGCTCATGGTTCACTGGATCCAATGCCTTTGTTAAGTCAATATAGGTTGTTGCAACCAAATGCCCACGATCAAAGGCATCGTGGATGAACTGGTGAATTCTACCAGAGCAGAGGTGGTGCTAGGTTTCTTTCTGAAACTGTGTTGCTCCTTGCACTGGAGCTGGTACTCATCAAGGTAGTCCACCAGCTGATCACCGACAATCCTTTCAAATGTTTTTGCGAGGTGGGGGTAGAGTATACAGACAGGACAGTAGTTAGAGACATCTGTTTTATCGCCACTTTTAACTCATTACCTCCAAAAGCTCCATATGAAGTCCGAACTATCCACCGTTTACCTGACACAAAATGGCCGCCCAGGAGGTAATGAGTTAAGTATGGGAGTGACCAGAGCCTTTTTCCAAAGCTTGGGGAATTTGGCTGTTGTCAGTGACAGGTTTAGAGGATGGATTACCACTTCAAGGGTGAGGGCTATATGTTTTAGCTTGAGCTAGTCTCCACTGGCCCTGGATTTCCCGATGGCCTTTGAGAGGTACTTTCTGGCCTCATGTATAGAGACAATTTTGAGACAGAAAAAGGAGGAGGGGTTGTGGGAGGGTAGCTGCTATTGTAGGGGGCAGGGCCGCTTAAAGGATTAAGGAAGTCGGAAGGGAGCACTCTGCTAAGGTCTGTGAGTCCTGGGTCAAACTCCCATTGATACGGAGCATACTGAGGGATGATTTGCTCGGTTTCCCGGTTAAGGTGTTTATGTTCTCCCAAAAGTTCCAGCTATCCCCCCAGAAATTGTTCAATTCTTGTTTAAAGTATTGTGCTTCTGCAACGATAACAGCGTGGGTACATTTATTCCAAGAAGATTTATATCTTTGCACATCTTTAGAGGATCAAGTACTTCGGGCTATACTCCAGAGGTTGTCTCTAACCTTCATTTGTTCAGGAAGGGATGGAATGAAAACAGGTTACTCACCTCTAATGGTAGTTCTAGGAGTAATATATGTTGTTCATCCACACTGTTTGGCATGTCCTTTTCCCTTTAAGAATCTTGCTAGTAGGTCTTGAAGCTGGCTCCTCCCACCCACCCGTCCGTGTGATATAGCCCTAGGCTCTGCCCCATGACGCCAGAGCTGCCCGCTGGAAGCTCAGGTTGTGCGAAGCCAAGGAGGTCGGGTGGGTTCGTGAGGATGAACAACATATACCACTCCAAGAAAATGCGGTTACGTACCATAACAGCAGATCTTCGAGGAATGTCTCCTGCAGTAGGTTATTACTCTTGTGAGGTTCCACCAGAGGGCACTGTCACACGGCAGCTTCTTCTAGCAGTGTCTCTCCAAGGACCACCCACACATGACATCATGTCCTGCTTCCTATATAAGTTTGGGCAGTCCCTGGTATCCTCTGTTCACCGCCGGTTTCAGCTCACTAAGGCGAGGACAGAGGTACCAGTGAGTCCCAACCCTAAGTCCTTAGATCAGAATTTCTCTCTGTTAGAGAAGGCAGAGGGAAGGAGGACGGGAAGGTACCTACTGCCATTGACATTCCTTGAAGATCTACTGTTACGGTAAGTTCTTACATAACTGCACTATCTTCTACGGAATAATCTCTTGCAGATGGTTATTACTCTTGGGAGATTACCAAGCAGTTATGTCCATATCTAGAGGAACATGGTCTCCAGGATGAGAGGCAGCATGGGTTCATGGGGGAGAGACCATGTCAAATAAATCAGACTGACTTATTTGACTGTGTCATTAACACAGTAGACAGGGGCCAAGCGGTAGACAGCCTCTATCTTGATTTCAGCAAGGCCTTTCACTCTGTGCTCCACAAAAGTGAGATCAGGAAGTAGGTGGATCTTGGAGTTGGGGAAAAGATGGTCAGATGGGTGGAAAACTGGCTGAAGGACAGATCCCAGAGGGTGGCAGTGAGGGGAGAGTTATTTGGCACCAGAGAGGTAACCAGTGGGATTCCACAGGGCTCTGTGCTGGGACCGGTGTTGTTCAATGTCTTCATCAATGACACTGGTGGTGGCACTGAAGGCAAAATGTGCCTATTCGCAGATGACACCAAGCTCTGTGAGAGAGTGGACACAGCTGAAGGGATAAGGGACCTACAGGAAGATCTGGAAAAGCTGGGGGGTGGTCCAGGATCAGGCAGCTTGGCTTCAATGACAAGAAATGCAAAGTTATGCATATTGAAGCCAAGAATCCCAAGAAAGAGTATTACCTGGGTGGAGTCCGAGTATCTGCATCACAGGAGAAGGACCTGAGAGTGATCATGAGTGACCTGAAGCACTCCACACACTGCAAGAAAGCAGCAGCAAAGGCAAACAAGTTGCTGGGATGCACAACTAGGAGGATCAGTAGTAGGAAAGAACAGGTTACTCACCTGTAACAGTAGTTCTAGGAGTCGTATATGTTGTTCATCCACATTCTCTGGCATGTCCCCTTCCCCTTTAAATATGGCCAGAAGTCTTCAAGCTGGCTCCTCCCACCCATCCAGGTGGTAAATACTTCGGCCCCGCCCGCTGGAAGCAAGACTGTGCACCTAAAGCCAGGAAGGTCAGGTGGGTGCGTGTGGATGAACAACATATACCACTCCTAGAACTACTGTTGCAGGTAAGTAACCTGTTCTTCTAGGAGAGTGGATATGTTGTTCATCCACACACTCTGGCAGACTCCAAGCAGTTCTCTGGGAGGAGGGAGGCAAGGCGCACACCCCCTACTTGGGAAGACTGAAGAACTGAGGCCCCAAAACCAGCATCCCGGTGTGACTCAAGGTCAACGTGGTAGTGGGTAATGAAGGTGTTTGCCGACTTCCAAGTAGCAGCCCGACAGATTTCCTGGATAGGGATGTCCCTGGAAGCAGCCACTGATTCAGCAGTATGGCGGGTAGAATGAGCTCTTATCCCTCTGGGAGGCTCCTTGCCCACCAACTCATAGCACAGACCTATGCATGATGAAATCCACCTTGCAATGGTCCACTTGGCTCTGGAGTCTGCCAGAGCGGCTTCCGTGGGTGACAAACAGCTGGCGAACCTCTCCCGAACTTCCGCCGTTCTTTCCTTATAATAGGAGAGAGCACGTCTGAGATCCAAAGTATGGAGCCTGTACTCGGCGTCCAAGGTGTAATTAGGGTAGTATACCAGCAGAGTTAACACCTGGTTAAGATGAAACTCTGATACCACCTTCAGAAGGAATTTTGGTTGGGGGCGCAGGACAACTTTGTCCCTGTGAAAGACAAGATAAGGAGAGTCCACCGAAAGCACCTGGAGCTCCCCGTCCTCCTGGCTGATGTGATAGCCACCAGGAAGGCCGTCTTCCACGACAAGTGTCAAAGCTCATACTTGTGCATGGGTTCGAATGGCTTGCCCATGAGCTTTGCCAAAACCAGCAAGAGATCCCACGGAGGTGGAGGTTCACACACCAGTGGGGATATGTGATCCAGGCCTTTGAAGAAGTGCCCGACCACTGTCTCCTGCACCAATGTCGGCTGACCGCCCGCGCCCGGTAAGCAGAAATGGCTGCCAGGTGCATCCTAAGGGTCGAAGACCGCAGACCCCCTTTGGAGAGAGACCGAAGGTAGTCGAGAATGTTAGCCACAGAGCAGGATAAGGGGTCCAGACTCTTACCCTGACACTAAATGGAAAATCTCTTCCATTTGAAGGCGTAACATTTCCTGGTCGATTCCTTACCAGATGCCTCCACCACGGTGGAGACATCCTCGGAAAAACCCAGAGCCTGGAATTCTAGCCACCCGGGTACCAGGCTATAAGGTGCAGGGAATGAAGGTCCGGATGAAATACCTTCCTTTGGTTCAGAGATATCAGATCCGGGCGTGTACAAAGCAGCTTCGGGGGCCTGCAGCTGAGGCTGAGGAGATCTGGGTACCAGAACTGGCGCAGCCAGTCTGGGGCTACCAGAGGAAAAAAATACTCACCTTAGTAATGTTGTTTCTTTTATTGGAGTCCTGCTATATTATGACACATGCAGTGAGTCCCAACCTTCGAACTGCTCCGGAGGTGAAAGAGTTAACTTTCCATGCCAGGCATGGAACGCGGAGATTGAGCTCGGTTGAAAACTGCCTGTTGTTCTTCAAACTCAAACCATCAGGTCTTTACGAGCTAAACTCACTGAGGTCCTGTGTGGAAGCTGTAAACCTACACTAGCCAACTGGCTACTAACATAACACATTTTCTGGTCCCAAAACAAAGACTCAAGTCAGGAGACCCAAAAAATGAAAAACACCACCACTTCACCCCAAAAAAGGAAGGGTGAAAAACAACAAGGTGGGAACCTACTAAATGCCAACACTGCACTGCCCACCCACATCCCAAAAACAGAGGTTCTGAGAGGGGCTGGCGGGGAGGGGGGAGGTCATAATATAGCAAGACTCCAATAGAAGAAACAACATTACTAAGGTGAGTAATTTTTTTCTTCAAACAACATTAAGTCATGCTATATTATGACATATGCAGACTACAAAGCAGTACCTCCATGGAGGAGGGACAGAACCTACTTGGGAAATAGGCTCTGAAGCACAGCCGTGCCAAACCGAGCATCACTCCTAGCCTGGATATCCAGGGAGTAATCCTTGGTAAAAGTATGAACTGTTTTCCAGGTAGCTGCTTGACATATCTCTAGAATAGGGATGTCCCTGGCAGCAGCCAGGGAAGCAGCTGTACCTCTGGTAGAGTGAGCCCTCAGGCCTGAGAGAGGAACCTTGCCCAGTTTTTCATAACAAAATTGGATACAAGAAACAATCCACCTGGCAATAGATCTCTTAGTGGCAGGTTTCCCTTTATCAACTTCACCATAAGTGAGGAACAGTTGGAGGGAGTCAAACCTGTGACCCTTGGCACGCTCTATGTAGTAGCTAAGGGCTCTTTTGACATCTAAACTGTGCAGCCTCCTCCAGCCAGAGGAGGAATGGTCAGTGAAGTACACAGGAAGAGACACAGATTGATTAAGGTGGAAATCTGAAACCACCTTAGGCAAGAACTTCTCGTTAGTCCTGAGGACCACCTTATCTCTATGAAAGGAGATAAAATCAGGCTCCACTGACAAAGCTTGTAATTCACTTATGCATCTGGCAGAAGTGATGGCTACCAGAAACACAGTTTTCCAAGTCAAGTACTTAAGCTCCGCTGAAGACAAAGGCTCAAAAGGGGGTTGCATAAACTGAGCAATGTAAACATTAAGGTCCCAAGCAAGGGCAGGGTCCCTGAATGGAGGGTTGGTGTGAAGCAATCCCTTGAAAAACTTGGAGAATACAGGGTGAGCTGAAAGAGAAGAGGGCTTACCTGCTGAAATAAAGGCAGACACAGCTGCCAGATGCACTTTTAGGGCAGCCCCAATGTGTTTAGATGGACCATGTAATCCAGGACTGTGGGTAAATCAGCAGATTCTGGGGAAATATGTTTTCCAGAGCACCATATGGAAAATCTCTTCCATTTGGAATGATAAGTAGCCCTGGTAGAAGGTTTTCTAGAAGCCTTCAGAATGTCCATTACACCCTGGGAAAGGTGTAAATCAGCAAACTCTAAACTCTTCAAAAGCCAGGCCTTGAGATTGAGAGATTTGAGGTTCGGGTACCAAACCCTCCCCTGAGCACAGGTTAACAGGTTGTGATTCCTGGGAAGACAGAGGGGAAGATGGACTGCTAAGGACAGCAGGAGTGGATACCAGGGTTGTCTGGGCCAATCTGGGGCAATCAGGATCATCTTGCAGGGTTGAGACCTGATTTTGACTAGCACTTTGAACAGCAGAGGGAAGAGGGGAAAAGCATACAGAAACTTCCCTTCCCAATTGAGGACTAAGGCATCCAGAGGAACTGAGCCCAACACTGGGGGCCTGCAGCAAAAAAGGGGAAGTTGGTGATTGTCTGGGGCTGCAAAAAGATCTATCTGTGGGGTGCCCCATCTGGCAAATACCACCTCCAGGACCAGGGGATCCAGTGACCATTCATGATGGCCCTGGGAAATCCTGCTGAGAGCATCTGCCAGGACATTGTCCTTGCCTGGGAAGTGAACTGCCGTAAGGGAGGTGTTCAGGGTGTAAGCCAAAGACCACAACTTCATTGCTTCGGTGCACAAGGCCGTAGACAGAGTGCCCCCTTGCTTGCTGATGTACCACATTGTGGTGGTGGTGTCTGTTCTGACCTGTACCGCTTTGTTCTGAACAGACTTGGAAAAAGCTTGAAGTGCTAGAAAAACTGCTCTGAGTTCCAACAGACTGATGTGGAGCAGGGATTCCTGAGAGGACCACAACCCCTGGGTAGTGAGGTCGCCCATGTGAGCTCCCCATCCCAAGAGGGATGCATCGTAGTAAGGATGAAGGAGTGAGACTGGGTGACAAAAGGAACCTCTTGTCTGAGATTGCTCTGATCCTGCCACCATTGTAGGGCCTGGATCAGGGTTCGAGTCATTGGGATCAATTTAGTTACAGGGTCTTTCCTTTGAGACCAAAAGGCTCTCAAATGGAACTGAATGTCCCTCATCTGAAATCTTGCTCCCTGCACCACTGCTGTAGAAGCAGCCATGTGCCCCAGGAGCTGTAGAAAATGCCTTGCTGGTCGAGACACCTGCAGGGTGAATGAGGAAGCCAGAGAGACCAGGGTCCTTGTCCTGTCCAAAGGGAGAAAGGCTCTGACTTTCTCTGTGTTCAGCTCTGCGCCTATGAAGGTGAGGAGCTGGACAGGCTCTAGAACTGACTTTGAAAGATTCAGAAGGAAACCTAGAGAGGTGAGCAGTTGCTGAGTTATCTGAAGATGTAACTTGACTTGGTCTGAGACTGACCTACTATGAGCCAGTCGTCCAGGTAAGGAAAATGGCAATTTTGCCTTCTTAGAGAAGCAACTGCTACTGCCAGGCATTTTGTGAACACCCTTGGAGCAGAGGTGAGGCCAAAGGGCATTGCTCTGAACTGGTAATGGCTTGAGGGCAGCTCAGACCTGAGGTACTTTCGGTGGGAGCTTCATGAGAATATGGAAGTAGGCATCCTTGAGGTCCAGGGACGCTAGCCAGTCCCCTGGCCTTAAAGAGCGTAGAATAATTCCCAGAGTCACCATTTTGAATTTTGGTTTTAAAAGGTGCTTGTTTAAGTATCTGAGATCCAGGATGGGCCGCCATGCTGTCTTTTTTGGGGTAAGGAAGTACCTGGAGTACAACTCTTTGCCCGGGAGTAGGGGTGGAACCCTTTCCATGGCTCTGAGAGCCAGGAGGGAAGAGACCTCTGTCTCTAGGGCAAGTGCCTCTGGAGGATTTGCAGGTGGAAAGAATCTGGTTCTCATCTTTGGAAACTTTCTGAAGCTAAGGACCAGTCCCTGGCTTACTACTTCCAGGACCCACTTGTCTGATGTCTGAGACTCCCAGTCCTGGACAAAGTAAGCCAGCCTGCCCCCTACAGGTAGTTGAGAATCGACCCTGGCAACCCCATCAGGGTGCCTGCTTGGCAGGGGCTTTGGGCTGAGGAGTGGAAGCAGGCCTGCCTGCACCCTGTCTGCCTCTCCCTCTAAAGAACCCCCTCTGGGCAAAAGCTGAAGAGGAGGCCTGGGCTTGGTGAAAAGGCCTGCCCCTGCCCCTGGGAAGCTGCCTTTGAGGAGTGGCCCACCTTTCCTTGGCCTGTGCACTCCTATAGGTGGTCCTATACTCATCCATTTTCTTCATGTAATTATCTGTCTGCTCCCCAAACAGAGAATTACCCACAACAGGAAAATCCATGGCCTTAGTCTGGGTATCCTGTGACAGGCTAGTACATCTAAGCCAAGCCATCCTGCGAAGAGCTACAGATGTAGCCACGACTCTTGATGACACATCATTTGAGTCCACTGCAGCATGGAATTGCACCTTGGATGCCTCAATACCATCGCCTGCTCCAGCTCCTTGGCAAGCTGGCCAGGGACCTGTTTTGCAAGAGCCAAAACAGTAACCCATCTGGATTTCTGGTATCTAGCAACGTAAGCCGTATAATTTGCCTGTCTGAGTCCCAAGGATGCTGCCATGTACTGTTTCTTTGCCATGGCATCAACCTTCCTGGAGTCCTTGTCCGGGGGGTGTGAGGCCAAGGGAATATTTGCCTTGTCACAGGCTGCAGCCTGCACTACCCCAACATGGCTGCATTGTTGTGTAAGGAACTCCATTATCAGAGCCTGACAATGTGTACCTCTTGTCCATTCTCTTATCCACAGGAGGTATAGTGTGAGGAGTTTTTAGAATTTTAAAAGTCTGTTTCCCAAAAGATTTATGCAAGGGAATAGACAATCTCCTGGACTCTGGGATATCCATCATTTCCATATAGTCAGGCTCCTCTTCATCATCCACAGCTTCCTCCATAGGAGCTGGAGGGTTCAGCCACTTTTTTATAAAACACAAAATGAGAAGGGGACTCAGAAAGCCTAGGAGGAGACACTCCTGAAGGTCTGTCTGGGGAGATGTCCGGGTCAATGGGCACATCCAGACTTTCAAATCCACATTCACTCTCCTCATACTCCTCTTCCCCCTCCTCCGGTTCATAATATTCTTCTAAATCATACTCTTGAACCGGAGGAACCGGCCGAACTGGGCACTTACCTGATGGCACCGGTTCAGTCGGAACCAGAGAAAGCGACTGGACAATCTGAATCGCTTTGGCTATCTCTTCAGCGGTTGGAGAGGAAAGTTTTGGCTCCACACCAGCTGATTTTCTAGTCCTTTTTGCTGGAACCGACCCCTCAGAGTCGGCTCTCCTTTTGCCCAAGGAAGTCTCGCCCTGGTCAGAGGGCACTCCCTCTGGTTCGGTTGGAACCGAATCGGGCTGGCCATCCGGGTCAGCGGACTTCTTGGCCTCCCTTTCCCTGAGCCTACCAACTCTCTTATCCAGGGTAGCTGCAGGAAAATTTTGACAAATCTGGCAGTCTGCATTGGGTGGTCAAACCCAGACAAACACAGGTGGTGTGGGGTCAGCCTTGGCAAGGCTTCCCCACACACACTGCAGTCATAAACCCAGTAGACCAGTTTTCTTTTGGGTTTCTCAGACATAGTGCCAGTCCTAACCAAACTTGCCCGTTTATGGCAATCCGCCAAGCAAGACCCTCTTATCGGTTCCCAACCGTGTCACAGGTCATGGAAAAAAAACGTAAGAAATTCCGTTTTTTTTTTTTTAGAACCAATAAGAACCGGTAACCACACTCTAAAAGATAGAATAAAATATTTTTAAACAACCTGATCGGTTCAAGAGTGAATCGATAACAGTTTACAAGTTCCACACAGAAGATAAATAATGTAAACCTATCTAATACCCACAAATACCACAGATAGAGCTTGAACCGACCGGTTGTGGTTTAAATTCGGTCAAAAAAACAAGAAATTAATACTTTAACCGACAAAATGAACCAAGCAGAAGGAGAAATCTCCGGAGCGACTGTTCAGTGAGGCGAAGTAAAGAATCTGACGGTTTGAGTTTGAAGAACAACAGACAGAGTTTTCAACCGAGCTCAAGCTCAGCGTTCCATGCCTGGCATGGAAAGTTAACTCTTTCACCTCCGGAGCAGTTCAAAGGTTGGGACTCACTGCATATGTCATAATATAGCAAGACTTCATGTTGTTTGAATCACCTTCGCCTTGACCCTCCTCACCTTGAGTAACACCTTGTGGATCAAGGGAAATGGAGGGAAGGCGTAGAGGAGGCCTGGGGTCCATGGCTTCAAGAAGGCATCCCCCTGCAGACAGCCCTGCTGAGGAGGATGGTCATGGAACAGCCTTAGCTTGGTGCTTTCCTTGGAGACAAACAGGTCCACTAACAGTTTGCCCCAGTGGGAGAACAAGTTGTGAGTTACTTCTGGATGGAGAGACCACTCATGGGATGTCTGGCCTATGCGGCTAACAGCATCCACCAGCTGGTTCGAGACTCCTGCTACATGAATAACATAGACACATAACATAGAATTTGACAGCAGATAAGGACCGCTTGGCCCACCCAGTCTGCCCATTTCCCTACCTACTGAATAAGCAGCAGATCCTAGTTAACCAGCAGCCTACTTCTTCCTACCCCCACCCCAGAATTGCCTTATGACTATCCCATGCATGCTTGAATTCCACCACTGATTTTGACTCCACAACCTCCTCCGGAAGGCCGTTCCATGCATCCACAACCCTCTCTGTGAAAAAATACTTCCTTAAATTACCTCTGAGCCACACCCCCCATCTTCAAATTGTGCCCTCTTGTTCTTGCACACCTCTTTTTTGAAAGATGCTACCACCTAGGCTTTGTTGATTCCCTTGAGGGGTACTTGAAAGTTTCTATCATGTCCCCCTCTCCCTCCTTTCCGACGAGCTAACATATTAAGCTCCTTAAGTCTCTCTTCTATGTCCTCCGGTGCAGACCTCCTGCACCATTTTAGTTGCCCTCTCTGGACAGCTTCCATCCTGTCTATGTCTTTGTGGAGATTGGGTCTCCAGAACTGCACACAGTACTCCAGATGGGATCTCACCAGCTGTCTGTACAGAGGGATAATAACTTCCTGTTTTCTACTGGTGATGCCTCTCCCTTTGCATCCCAGTAACCCCCAACCCTCCTTGCTGCCCTCTCACATTGCTTGCCCACCTTTAGGTCATCTGATATGTCTACCCCCAGGTCCCTTTCCATTTTTGTTGTTGTTAGTATCTCACCCCCCATTGTGTACTCTTCCCCTGGGTTTTTGTTTTCCAGGTGCATTACCTTGCACTTCTTAGCATTGAATCTAAGCTGCCATACATTTGACCATTCCTCTAACCTTGCCAAGTCCTTTCTCATCCTTTCCACCCCACCCTGTGCATCAACTCTGTTGCAGATCTTAGTGTCGTCTGCAAAGAGACATATTTTCTTTCCAGTCCTTTGCAATGTCACTTATAAAGACATTGAAGAGGACTGGTCCTATCTGAACCTCTGGTACCCACTAGTAACCCTCCTTCTTCTGAGTGGACTCCATTTACTATTACTCTCTGTGTCCTATTCTCCAGCCAATTCTTTACCCAGGCTGTCATCTTGGGACCCACTCCCAGGCTGGCTAACTTGTATATTAATCTTTTGTGTGGGACTGTGTAAAATGCCTTGCTAAAGTCTAGGTAGGCCATGTCCACAGCCCCTCCCTGATCTACTACTTTGGTCACCCAGTCAAAGAAATCTATCAGATTCGTCTGGCATGACCTTCCCGCTGTGAATCCATGCTGCCTAGGGTCCTGTGCCCCTCTGGCCTCTAGGTACTTGACAATTCTTTCCTTTAGAAGTGATTCCATCATTTTCCCTATCACTGAGGTTAAACTAACAGGTCTATAGTTTCCTGCTTCTGCTTTGCTCCCACTTTTGTGAAGGGAATCATCTGCCCTCCTCCAGTCCTCGGTACCACCCATCCTCCCATGATTTGTTAAAGAAGGTAGTCAGTGGTGTCACTAGTTCTACCCTTAGTTCTTTTAGAATTCTGGGATGAATCCCATCAGGCCCCATTGCTTTGTCCACCTTCAGTTTTAAGAGTTCTTTCAGAACCCTTTCTTCTGTAAATGGGCTGGTATCAACTTCTGTATCCAGAGTGTTACTACTGTTTATTTTATGGCTAGGAGATCCGCCTGCAACCGGCTGAAGAGGGTCCAGATGCGGAGCGCCTCCTTGCAAAGCAGATGGGAGTGCGTGCCACCCTGTTTGTTGAGGTAGTACATGGTTGTGGTATTGTCATTTTGGACTTGAACCACTTGACCCTGGAGCTGAGGAGCAAAAGCTGACAGTACCAGTCTGACTGCTCTGAGCTCCAACAGGTTGATTTGGCATCGGGACTCCTCGGGGGTCCAGAACCCATGGACTCCTAAGCTCATGAGAGAGGCATCAGTCGTGAGAACGACAGTCGGCTTGGGGCGGACAAACAGGATCCCTTCCTGCAACTGGTCTGGGGCAGTCCACCATTGGAGTCCGACATCTTCTGGGTTACAGTGATCATCTGGTCGAAATGACCGCGGCGCTGAGTCCACTGAGCGGTCAGCTCCCACTGGAGAGGACACATGTGCTATCTGGCCCAATGGGCCACTGAGGTGCATGCCGCCATGTAACCCGAAGGCACAGGAAGTCCCAGACACGGCGCAAGTGCTCAACCAGAAATGATTGGGCAAAGGAGGAAAGAACCACTGCCCTGTCCGCCGGGAGCTGAGCTCTGGCTTGCCGAGAGTCGAGCTTTGCCCCGATGAAGGACATCACCTGAGAGGGCACGAGTTCTGACTTGGCCTCATTGATCAGGAAGCCTAGTTGGAAGCAGGTTCAAAGAGCCAGATCCCTGGATCTCTCCACTTCCTGAAGGGAGGGACTTGCCAAAAGCCAGTCGTCGAGATAAGGGTAAATTCCAACTCATCGGAGATGGGCTGCCACCACTGCAATGTACTTGGTGAAGACCCTCGGGGCCGATGACAGACCGAATGGCATAGCTCGAACTCGTACAGGGTCCCCTCGACCCTAAAGTGGAGTAACCGCTGATGGGACAGACGGATTGGGATGTGAAAGAATGCATCCTGTAGATCCAGTGAACAGAACCACATGTTTCACTCCAGGGATGGTATGATCTGGTTCAGAGTTACCATCGGGAAGGTGCGGGACCCGAGATATTGATTCAGGTCATGGATATCTAGGATGGGGTGCCAACCCCCCCGTCCGCTTGGGCACCAGGAAGCACCTGGACATGAAGCCTGGGTCTGTAGGAGGAGGATCCGACACTGGAGCTACCGCCTCCTTGCAGAGGAGCTGAGCTATGTCGTCTTGAAGAGCCGACTGAGTGCAAGCTGAGATCCTTTCCTCCCGAGGGGCACGGGCTCGGCTGGGAGGGTACTGCTCGAATTCCAGAGGCAGTCCCTGGCCGACCACTTCTAGAACCCACCTGTCCAAGGTGATATCAGATCAGGCGGAAAGAAAGTGTCAGAGCTGGCCCCCCATGAGAGGACCCAGAGCTGGCATGATGGGTGTAGGCGTGGCAACCCCCAACCCCATCACTGAGCAGGCTTAGAGGAGGAGGAGGCTCCTGGACTGGCGCCTCGGCCTCCTTTACGGGGCTGTTGGGGACCCTGCTTGGGCCTGGGGCGCCAAGCTTGAGCCTGCTGTTGCTGCTGGCCTCTTTGATAGGAGGGCTGCCTAACCACAGGGGAAGAGTGCCGCAAAGGCTTCTTTTTGCACTTCTGCTGGTTCTTGCCCGAAGAACCCTTTGCAGAGGTAGCATCCAAGGTGGCACTGGACTGCTCTATGCGCTGGGGGTGACCAGCCACTCCTGGACCGAAGAGGTCGGTGCCTAGGAAGGGCATGTCCGCTAACTTGTGCTGGGTATCCGCCGGGAAGGAGGACAGCCTGAGCCAAGCCCTGCGGCGAGTGGCCACTGCAGCTGCCAAAGAGCAGGCACAGGAATCTTCAATGTCCAGGGCCGTCTGGAGCTGCTGTTTTGCAACAGGACGGCCCTGATCACGGACTTGCTTCACTTTGGTCTGCATGTCCACCGGGAGATGAGGGGGGACTTCGTCTAATGACCCAGGAAGGTCATGAGAGAAGTGTGCCATGATAACAGCCGAGCTGGCCTGACGAAGGCCTAAGGAGGAGGCCGCATAGACCTTACAGGCAGAATGGTCCATATTCTTGTACTCCTTGTCCAGGGGTCGGTCAGTGTCAGCCGAGCTACCAGTACATCCTGATCAATGAGGCCAAGTCAGAGGCAGTCACTAGGCTTTTGGCCGAAGGATGCTCTGTGAACCCCGCCAGGGACCCCATGGGCACCGTATACTTGTGGGCCATGTGGGCAGATGGAGCTGGGCAGGAAGCAGGGTGCTGCCAAAGCTCAAGGGCCGGGCCAACGATGGCTTCGGCCACTGGAAAGGCCTCCATCGGGGTAGCTCCCTTTTGAGGATATCCATAAGGTGGTACTCTGCCTTTTTCTGGATGGGCTCCCGGGGGATTCCAGTGGATTCGGAGATCAGGCAGAGAATACCCTGAAAGGAGGAAGGGCCTTCCTCCAATCCGGCCACAGCTGACTTATCCCCCGGATGAGAGTGTAACCCCGTGTCGGAGGAGTCCAAAGAGTCAGGGTACAATGGCCTACCGCCTACATCCCCTTCGATCTGCTGGGGGCGGTCAAGGGTGATCCTAATGGACCGACATCGGGGAAGCAAAGTGTCTGTATGGTCCTCTTTCGAGGGAGCCCCTCCCTGAGGCTGTTCAGGCGGCGGCTTCACCAAAATCGGTGGAGAAACCAGAATAGACCAAGCCGGGATACGAGCCGGCCCCACGGGTGAGGGAACCGAGGCCTTCGGTTCTGAAGGGGTCAGCCTAGGAGTCAGAAACCAAGTGATGGCCGGGGTGGCCAATGGAGCCAGCTTCTGCCCAGTCAAAATCAGCTGTTGCCACATCAAATCCTCACAGCGTCGGAGTTTCCGTCGAAGCCTCCCCTCATCAGAGGAGGTTGAGGTTCGGTGGCGGCGCCCCTTTTTTGAGTGTTTGTGGCCCTTTTTTGGCCATTTGACCGAAGGGGTCCTAGTCTTCGATCGAGACAGACGGGGTAGGTTCGGTCGATCATGAGACACCAGAGTCTGTGAGAACCGAGGTTCCGGCATCTTTTCCTCTATTGGGACACTCAAGGGCAGTGTCTCCTCATCGGGAAAGGAAAGGACAGGCATCCTTTCTAAGGAATCGTTGACCGGAGTCGGCGATAAAGGCTCGACTGGGTCGAGAGTAATCTCGGCCGGTTCAGCAGTTTCCTCTGTCTCAGTGCCTTGGCCAGACAGAAGGTCCATAAAGCCGGCGGCCGAGGAAGCGATCTCGACCGAAGTCGAGACCATGTGTTTCTGGGACTCTGACCTCTCTCGGTCCCAGGAGTGTCTCCTTCTAGAGGAAGAAGACTTGGGGGTCCTTGTCCCTCTTCCGAGGGCGGGAGGAGAGCGAGCCGGAAGGTGCCTCACCCCTGGTGGGGAGATACTGGCACAACTCCCTAAAGGAGCCTGAAAAAAGTAGAGCCAAGACTGAGAGGAATGAAAAAACTGTGACTGGCCGAAGCTTGAGCCGTTTCCTCCTCGAAAGCCGTCATCTGCTCCAGCTGCTCGGCGGATCCCGTGGCTGCGGAAACCGCCCACCTTGCCTCCTTCGATTTCACCAGCGGGTTTCTAAGCTCCGGTCTCCCAAATTTTAGGCGCATCTTGTGGTCGTCCAGAATGTTGGGATGGAAGGCCAAACAGAAGGAACAAGATGTGGTGTCATGAATGACACCTGGGCAATAGACACACGAGAGGTGGGGATTGGTGCACGACATCTTCTGGCCGCAGGTACACCGGCGAAATCCAGGGGATGATCTGTCCACCATGTCCAATGCGCTGTGATTGGAGTTGTGAACTCTGATGAGTTTTAAAGTAATTTGCGGTGAAAACTGATGTTGCGAATCCAGGGCCTACGAATTGCTAAAGTAGCATGAGGGAACCTGAATCTTCCAGCGGAACGGAAGATCTGGCGTCATGCGGTGGAGCCGAGGTATTTACCACCCGAGTGGGTGGGAGGAGCCAACTTGAAGACTTCCGGCCAGATTTAAAGGGGAAAGGGACATGCCAGAGAGTGTGGATGAACAACATATCCACGCTCCTTGAGGAGGTTATACTGCCCTTGTACAGGTCACTGGTAAGGTCGCATCTAGAGTATGGCGTTCAGTACTGGTCCCCACACCTCAAAAAGGACATTAACCTGCAGGAGAAGGGTACAGAGGAGGGCTACAAAGATGATAGCCAGTCAGCAGGCCAAGGCATACGAGGAGAGGTTGAGGGCACTGAATATGTACTCCCTGGAAGACGGGGGTGGAGGAGACATGAGACATTCAAGTACTTGAAAGGGATAAATAAGGTTGATAAGGAGAGTCTCTTCAAGCTGAGTGGTAACCATATCACGAGGGGGCACAGTCTTAAGCTGGAGGGTGGGAGATTTAGGCAGGAGGTCAGGAAGCACTTCTTCAGAGAGAGGGTGGTGGACACTTGGAAACCGGAAGAGGTCATCTCACTGAAGACAGTGGGCAGCTTTAAGAGAGGATGGGATAGGCATAGGGGGAAGGTAAGAATCATGGGTAGGGAGGATGGGAGGAGTTGGGATGGAGGGCAGGGATATTAGCTCAAGTGGTAGACCCTGCACTACGAGCAGACATGATGGACCAAATAGCCGCCTTCTGCTGGCTCCTTCGTATGTAGGATGACAATTATGAGATTATGCCCTACAGCACAGCGCAGCCAAAGGCTGTTCGGCACTGTGAAGCAACATCTAGGTTGTAACGCCTGGTAAAGGTCTGATCGGTAGACCAGGTGGCCGCATTGCAAATGTCGATAATGGAAGCACCTTTGAAACAAGCCGCTGTGGCCACTACGGCTCTAGTGGAGTGGGCTTGGACATGACCCGGTAAGGGTTTGTTGTACTTTTTAGAATAAGTAATACAATTGGCCAACCAGCAGGACAGGGTGCGTTTAATGACCATTAGGCCTTGGCAATCTGAGGCAAAGGTGATGAAGAGTTGTGAGATCTTCCAAATGGATTTCGTACAATCAGTGTAATAGCGTAGGATGCGGTGAACATCCATCATATGTAAAATATGTTCCCCTGAATTGGAGTATTCGGAGAAGAAGACTGGTAACTCCAGGGTCTGGTTAAGGGTCTGTTCTGAGACCACTTTAGGGAGAAAGGAGGGGTTCATGCGAAGCACCACCCGTTCCTTATGACATACAAGGTAAGGTTCTCTGCACATAAGAGCATGAAGTTCGGAAATGCATCTCGCTGAAGGGATAGCTACCAAAAGCAATGTTTTCCATAAAAGAAAATGAAGGTCACAAAGTGGCCACGGGTTCAAATGGTTCCACTGTTAATTTCTGAATCATTAAGTTCAGGTCTCATGGTGGAACAGGTCATCAAACAGGCGGTTTTCAAATGCAATATGCCTTTTAGAAACATTCTGGCCAAACGGTGTTGATGTAACAGATGGCCATCCAGTGGCTCGTGGAAAGCCGAGATGGCAGCCATGTGGACTTTGACTGCAGAATAGCTGAGGCCCTCTGCAAACAGGGTGGCCAAACAGTCCAAAACCCACGTAAGCAGGCAAGAACATGGATCCAGTGATTGGGATGCTGACCAGATGGCAAAGCATTTCCATTTGGAACTGTAGGTTTCTCTGGTAGCCTGCTTGCGGGCAGCAAGCAGGACATCGGCTACCTTTTCAGATACTTGTAGTTTACTTATGAAGACGTCTTCAGGAGCCAGGCATGAAGATGTAGGGTTTTCAGGCTGGAGTGCATCAGGGAACCTTGGCATTGCGTCAGGAGATCCGTTCTGAACGGCAATCAAACTGGTTCCGCTATTGATGGCTGTTGCAGCAGAGGGAATCAGGCTTGCCTGGGCCTCATGGGGGGTGTGAGGAGCATCGTGGCCGGCTCCATCTGGAGTTTCACTAACGTTCTGAGGAGCAGGAGTGGCGGGAAGGCATATAAGAGTCCTGTCCAGTGTTGGGACAGGGCATCGGTAGAGCTTCCCTTTGTGTTTGGGATAATGGAGAAGAATCTGGGGAGCTTGTCTGGGGAGGCAAACATCTATCTAAGGGGTGCCTTAGTGTAGTGTCCACTCGTGTGTTGAGGACTGCAGACTCAGGCAGTCCGCCAATATATTGAGACAGCCTGGGAGACGCGTGGCCGTGAGAGTTAGATTCTGTTGTATGGCCATGGTCCACACGTCAACTGCAGCCCTGCAGAAGGAATGAGTGTGGGTGCAGCCCTGTTTGCTGAGACAGCAGATTACCGTGGTATTGTCGAACTGGATCAGCAAATGACCTGGGATTAATGCGGACGGAAGGTGTGCAGTGCCAGAAGAACTGCGTGCATTTCCAACAGACTGATGTGGTGTCTGGCTTGAGTGGCAGTCCACTTGCCCTGGGCACGATATGGCCCTAGATGGGCTCCCCAACCTTCTAGGGACGCAACCGTCATCAACACCTGTTGAGGAGGGTTTTTTTGAATGGTAGGCCCTGGTTGAGGTTGGAGTGAAGTATCCACCACGAGATGGCATGACTGAGGGCAGGAGTGATCCGAACAGGATCGAACTGCCCTGTGCTTTGACACCATTGTTCCTGAAGTAATCACTGTATGGGACTCATCTTTAGACGTGCAAACTCCACTGTTTGGATGGATGATGCCATAAGTCCGAGTAGACGAAGCAGGCACCTCGCTGAGGCTATCTTGTGTGACTGAATCTGTATAGCCTGTCTTGCTGTATTCTGACACATGCAGACTACCAAGCAGTACTTCCATGGAGGAGGGTACCAAACCTAATTTGGGAATAGGCTCTGCAGTACTGCTGTACCAAACCTAGCATTACTCCTAGCCTGGATATCCAGAGAGTAATGCTTGGTGAAAGTATGGACTGTTTTCCAGGTGGCTACTTTGCAGATCTCTAATAAGGGTATATCCCTGGCAGCAGCCAGAGAAGCAGCTGTATCCCTACTCTAGTGAGCCCTCAGGCCTGACGGATGTGTTTTACCTAGCTAGGCACAGCAGAACTGTATACAAGAGACAACCCACCTGGCAACAGTTTTTTTCCCCCAACTCTGTTTCCCTCCGGTCATGGCCCCGAGGTCCTCTCTCAGGCATCCAATCTTTTTTCCTGCCCGCCTGAGGATTCCCGAACTATGCCTCCTCTCTCCCTCCCCTCTGATGCCAGCTCCCCCAGCTAACCCTATCCGGGGTGGGTCACCCTCCTCCTACCTGGGAGCCTCTCATCAAGTCAGACTATGGCATCAGATGGGGAGCGGCCTGAGGAAATCGAAGGCCAGACGATGAGAGCCTGATGTTGGGCATGGGGGACTGGTGCCATCGCCTGATCCTCTGCGCCAGGTTTTTCCTTGTTCTGGTACCCCCCCCGCAAGGTGTGAAATGCCGTCAGCCCGTGAGGTAGGTGCTCCCACCCATGTCCTGGAGTTGGCTGCCCACGTGGTCCCGCTTGTACACGCCCGAGTGCACAGTAGTGCCACTAGTCTCCACCGGGGGCCAGTGTTGCACCGGGCTACCCTGGATCCCACCCCCGAGAGAGGAGAGCAGTCCATTGGACGCTCAATTCTCTCTCCCCTGCCGGCGTAGTATGAGGTGTGGCATCCAGCGCCTCAAGCCTCAGCACCATCGGGCCAGCTAGCAACAGGTCTTTTAGTAGTACACCTACCTTTTCCCACTTCACCATAAGTGAGAAACAATTGAAGACAGTCATTCCTATGTGCCTTAGCATGCTCAGTGAAGTAGCTAAGTGCCCTCTTAACATCCACACTATGTAATCTTCTTTCTCCTGAAGAAGAATGATCAGTGAAAAACACAGGAAAAGACATGGACTGGTTCAGATGGAAATCAGACCACTCTGGGTAGGAACCTCCTATTGGTTCTGATGACCACCTTATCTCTATGGAATGAGAAAATCAGATTCAATTGACAGGGCCTGTAATTCACTAATTCACCTGGCATAAGTGATGGCTACCAGAAACACAGTTTTCCAGGTCAGGTACCTAAGCTCGGCCAAAGCCAGAGGTTCAAAGGGTGGCTGCATAAGCTGAACAATGTAGATGCTGAGATCCCAAGCCGGAGTAGGCTCTCTAAAAGGAGGGTTGATATGAACCAGACCTTTAATGAACTTACCAAAAACAGGGTAAGACGCCAGGGAAGCGCCTTTCCCTGCTGACAGGAATGCAGACACAGCTGTTAAATGAACCTTTAAAGTGACTGGCCTAAGGCCTAAGCCATTAAGGTGATCTAGGTAATCCAAAAGTGTAGCAATGCCAGCAGCATCTAGTAGAATATCCTTATGAGAACACCAAATGCTGAATCTTTTCCATTTGGAATTATAAGTTTTCTGGCAGAGGGCTTCCGAGAAACCTTAAGGATTTCCAAAGCTCCCTGAAAAAAATGCAGGCCTGCATATTCTAACTCTTCAAGAGCCAGGCCTCGAGATTGAGAAACTGCAGATTAGGGTACTAGATCCTCCTCTGAGAGAAGGTTAGGAGATTGTGCGTTTTGGGAAGAGACAGGGGCAGAGAGAGATCGCTAGGGACAACAACAGCGGATACCAAAGCTGTCTGACCCAGTCTGGAGCCAGCAGACTCACTGTACAAGGTTGTGACTCGATCTTGACTAGATCCCTGAACAACATGGGAAAGGGGGGGTAGGCATAAAGGAACTTGCCTTCCCAGTCCAATATCAGGACATCCAGGGGGACAGTCCCTAGGACTGGTGGTCTGCAGCAAAAGAGGGGAAGTTGGTGACTGTCTGGGGCTGTGAAGAGATCTATCTCTGGAAGTGTCCCACCTGGTGAAGATTACTTTCAGTATGAGAGGATCCAAGGTCCATTCGTGATGGCCCTGGGAGATTCTGCTCAGAGCATCTGCTAACACCTTGTCCTTCCCTGGGAGGTGGACTGCTATTAGGGAGGTCTGTAATGAGTAGACCAGAGACCATACTTTCATGGCCTCCATGCACAAGGCATAGACAGAATACCCCCTTGCTTGTTAATGTACCACATGGTGGTCGTGTTGTCTGTCCTGATCTGAACCACCTTGTCCCTTACGGAGTCTAAGAAAGCTTGAAGGGCTAGGAATACTGCCCTGAGTTCCAAAAGATTGATATGAAGGAGAGACTCTTGTGGAGCCCAAACTCCCTGTGCTGTGAGGGCTCCCAGGTAGGCTCCCCAGCTCAGGAGAGAAGCATCTGTGGGTAGTACCACTGAATGAGATTGACTGAGGAATGGGACACCTTGTCTGAGATTGTCCTGATCCAGCCACCACTGGAGAGCCTGGACCAGAGTCTGAGTCACTGGAACCAATTTGGTGAGAGAATCTTTTTTCTGAAACCAAAAAGACCTTAGGTGAAACTGAATGTCCCTCATTTGGAACCTGGCTCTTTGTACCACTGCAGTGGAAGCTGCCATGTGGCCTAGGAGCTGAAGAAAACGTCTTGCTGGGCGAGAAACCAGAGGATGAAAAGAGAAAGCAAGATCTGTAAGGGCCTTTACCCTTGCTAGTGGGAGGAAGGCCTTTGCTTGAACAGTATCTAACTATCTCTATGAAAGTGAGGAGTCGTATTGGTTCGAGAATGGACTTTGGCAGATTGAGAAGAAATCCCGAGCACTGAGCAAATCTTGAGTGACTTGAACAGCTGACCCAACCTGGTTGGAAGACTGTCCTACAATGAGCCAGTTGTCCAGGTATGGGAATTGAGATATCCCCTGCCTCCTGAAGAAGGCCACTACAACTGCCAAGCACTTTGTAAACACTCTTGAAGCCGATGTTTGGCCGAAAGGCATGGTTCTGAACTGATAATGGCCTGAAAGCAGCTCGAACATGAGGTACTTTCTGTGGGAGCACCTGATAGGAATTTGGAAATAGGCATCCTTGAGGTCCAGGGATGCCAACCAATCTCCCGGCCTCAGGGAGGTAAGAATTACTCCCAGAGTCACCATTTTGAACTTTGGTTTTAAGATGTGTTTGTTCAAATACCTTAAATCTAGGATGGGTCGCCACTCACGTCTTTTTTAGAGTAAGGAAATATCTGGAGTACAGATCCTTGCCCCTGTGCAGAGCAGGAACTCTCTCCACAGATCTGAGAGCCAGCAGAGAGGAACTCTCTGCTTCTAGAGCAATGGTTTCGGAGATGTTTGCAGGTGGAAAAGACCTGACCCTCATTTTTGGAAACTTCTTAAAACTGAGGGCCAGTCCCTGACTTACTACCTCCAAGACCCACTTGTCTGAGGTAACAGACTTCCAGGCTGGAAGTAGTAAGCCAGGCTGCCTCCTACTGGAGTTGGGGAGTCGACCCAGGCTGACACATCAGGGTGTCTGCTTGGCAGATGTCTAGGACTGGGAAGAGGATGCAGCTCTGCTCATCTCCCTCCTGCCTCTTCCTCGAAAGAACCCCCTCAGTGGAAAGGAAGAGGAGGCCTGGGCTTGGTAGAAAGGCTGTGAAAGGGCCTGCCCCTAGACTGCTGCTTTTGAGGTGTGGCCTGCCATTCCTTGGCCTCTGCACTCCTGAAGGTGGTTCTGTACTCATACATCATCTTCATGTAAGCATCTGTCTGCTCCCCAAACAGAGAGTTACCAACCACAGGGAAATCCATGGCCTTAGCCTGGGTGTCCTGAGAAAGGCTAGTGTATCTGAGCCAAGCAAATCTCCCGAGAGACACAAATGTAGCCATAACTCTCGATGTCACATCATTAGAGTCCACAGCAGCATGGAACTGCACTTTGGATGCCTCAATCCCATCAGCAGCCACCTTCTCCAGCTCTTTGGCTAGCTGGGAGGAAGCCTGTTTAGCCAGTTCCAGAACTGCATCCCACCTGTATTTTGGGTATCTGGCTGTGTAGATCATATAATTAGCCTGCCTGAGTCCCAAGGAGGATGCCAAGTATTGTTTCCTGGCCATGGCATCCACCTTCCTGGAGTCTATCTGGGGGGTGTGAATCCAAAGGTATATTAGCCCTGTCACAGGCTGCAGCCTGCACTACCCCAACATGGCTGCAATGATTGAACAAAAACTCCATACCTGAGCCTGAAAGCATATACCTCCTGTCCATTCTCTTATCCACAGGAGGTAAAGAATTTGGAGTCTGTAAAATCTTTTCTGTCAGTTTCCCCAGAGATTTCTGGAGGGGAACAGACAACCTCTTGGACTCTGGGATGTCCATCATCTCCACAAAATCAGGCTCTTCTTCCTCCTCAACAGCTTCAACCATAGGGAGCTGGAGGGTTTCAGCCACCTTTTTGTAAAACAAAAAGTGAAATGGCGACTCAGAAAGCCTCGGAGGGTAGACATTGGATGGTCTGTCTGAGGAGATGTCCGGTTCAATGAGCACATCCAGACCTTCATAATAATCATCATCATCGTCATCCGGTAACTCTTCGTCCCCCTCCCACTCCAATTCGTAATAGGCATCCAGATCATAATTTGATGGAGCTAGATCAGACAACTGAGCGCCTAACCAACGGCGCCGGTTCAGATGGAACCGGATGACGCGACTGCACAATACTAATCACTTTGGCCATTTCTTCAGCAGTTGGAATAAGGGATGTTGGATCCAAATCGGCTGACTTTTTCGTCTTTTTGACGGAACAGACCCCTCAGGGTTGGCTCTCCTTTAGCTCGAGGACATCTCGCCCAGGTCAGTGGGCACCTCCTCAGGTTCGATCGGAACCGAACCGGGCTGGCCATCTGGGTCAGCAGACTTCTCGGCCTCCTTTTCCTTTAGCCTACCCAATCTTTTTTCCAGAGTGGCCTTAGGAAAATGTCTGCAGATTTGGCAGCCTGTTTTGAGGTGGTCAAACCCCAAATAATAAACGTAGACGAGGTGGGGGTCAGCCTTAGCAAAGGCCTCCCTACACTCTGTACAGTGTTGAAACCCAGTGAGACCATTTTTTTTTCTTGGGTTTCTCAGACATGGCCAGGCTAGAAAAAAATTACCCTTTACAGCTTTTAGCTAGGTAATACACCCGTAACGGTTACCAACCGTGTCAAGAGTTGTGTAAAGAAACTGAAAAAAGATTTTTTTTTTTTTTTTTTAAACAGATAGGAACCGGCACACCACTACTAAAATCCCAGAAAATAAATTTAAACACAGAAGAAGGTCGGTTCCCAACTGGACCGACCGAGAAGGAAATGAAGTTTACAATTTCCACAGAAGAAAACACACAATCACAGTTCACTACTTATCTACACTACTTACTGTACCATAGACAGAGGTTCAAAACCGAAAATAAACAAATCAGTTGAAAAACCAACGTGTTTTGAAACTTTACCAAACCGATAGCGAAGGAGCAATCTTCGGAGCGACTTCACAGTTAGGCGGAGTAAAGAATCGGACGGTTACACTCTGAGGCACCACAGACAGAGGTTTGAAAACCGAGCTCGAGTTCAACGTTCTATGCCTGGCATAGAAATTAACTCTTTCCTTTCTAGAGTAGTTCAAGTGCTGGGGCTAACTGCATATGTCAGAATACAGCAAGACTTCATGTTGTTTGAATCACTGCACTGTACCTGTCCCATGGTCACCTCACACAGGTATAAAATCACTGCCCTGTATCTGTCCCAGGGTCACCTCACACAGATATAAAATCCCTGGTACTGTACCTGTCCCAGGTCACCTTACACAGGTATAGAATCACTGCACCGTACCCCGTCCCAGTCACCTCACACAGGTATAAAATCACTGCCCTGTACCTGTCCCAGGGTCACCTCACACAGATGCAGAATAACTGTGCTGTACCTGTCCCAAGGTCACCTCATACAGGTGCAGAATCACTGCACTGCACCTGTCCCATGCTCACCTGACATAAGTATAGGATTGCTGCACCACACCTGTCCCAGAGTCACCTTACACAAGTACAGACTCGCTGTACTGTACGAGTCCTATGGTCACCATACACAGGTATAAGATTAGTGTGCTGCACCCAACTCACATATAGAATGGCTATTCTATACCTGTCCTACGTTCACTTCACACAGGTATTGAAATTCTGCCCTGTATTTGCCCCAGTCACCATGCACATGTATAGAATCCACGTGTGCCTGTCCCACAGCCCCCTCACACAAGTATAGAATCACTGACCTGTACCTGTCTCACAGTCATCTCACACAAGTATAGAATCTCTGTACTGTACGACTCCTATGGTCATCTCACACAGGTATAGAATTAGTGTGTTGTACCTGTCTTACCTATAGCATGGCTGTTCTGTACCTGCCTTACGGTCACTTCACACAGGTATTGAAATTCTACCCTGTACTTGTCCCCGAGTCACCATGCACAGGTTTAGAATCCACGTGCTGTACCTTTCCCCATCGTCTTTTCGCACAGTTATAGAATTCTTGTGCCATACCTGCCCTCGTTTTGCCGCATGCAAATAGACCCCAAGGTAAAGCCCAGTGGAAGGTGAGAATGCCACTCTCAGCTTGTGTCCCACTCCAATGGTGTTTCGCAGATCTTTATTCACCGGTATAAAGTCCAACATGTCAGCCGCCATCAGACATATCTGATCCTGTCACAGAGTAGAGAGAGGAGAGAAAAATTAATTGTCACATTAAAACAGGCATCGCATCAAACTTAGAGCTGTGCATTCACTGCAGACATGCAGAAAGCAACCCAAGTGCCAGATATCTAGCACTGAGCTGATGCCCATCACCTTCCAACATAACCCCCCCACAGAGCTGTGCCAACACTGTAGACATGCCGGAAAAGACCTCAGTCCCACCAGAAATCCCTTAAGGAGATGCTGCCTGTCACCTTTCAATATCCTCCTCTCCAGGAGCTCTGCGGTCACAGGAGAGGTGCAGAAAAATCAACCTCAATCTCACTAGACAGCCAGCACTTGGTTGCTGCTACCTAGTACACTCCGATCGTAAACCTCCCCCCACCCCCAAGCTGTGTTATCACTGGAGTCTTGCAGGAATCTACCTCAATCCCAGACATGCCGCACACAGTTGCTGCTGCCTGTCGCCTTTCAACAACCCCCTCCCCCATGCTGTGCCGTTACTGAAGACCTGCAGAAATCTGTCTCAGTCCCAGACACCCAACTGAGAGCTGCTCCTGATGCAACCTTCCAGTATCCTCACCCCACCCCACCCCACCCTCTAGCTGCATGGTCACTAGAGACCAGAGTCTACCTCAGTCTCTCCAGGCGTCCCACCCTGTGCTCGAGCTGTGTGGTAACTGATGACCTGCAGGAATCTGCAGGAAAAGCCCATCTGACATCCTGCACTGAGCTGCTGTTACCAGTCACCGTTCAACCCCCAGGTGTGCGGTAACTGATGACCTGCAGGAATCTGCAGGAAAAGCCCATCTGACATCCTGCACTGTCTTGCTCTTGCCTCTCAACTTACAATCCCCATCCAGCAAGTGGAGTTACAACAGCCCCCTGCCCAAGCTATGTTGTCCCTGCCTTCCAAAATGTATCATTTGTAATTGGATGCTTCAGTCTCAGATGCACTCATAGTCCATGCTATTCACTGCTGATACAATTTCTAATACTTGCCCAGGAAAGGCATACTAAACTGTGACAGCTTGTTCTCAGGTGCATGCGGGGGGTGTTACATAGCCTGTTTTACTGAAGGGGGAATGTTGGCCATGGCAGCGAGGAAAACTCCCCTACCCTCCTTCGATACGTGCCATGGGATCTTTACTTCCACCTGGACAGTGATCAAAGAATAGCAGAAAGGACCTTGGTTTAAAGTCTCATCTGAAGGACGGTACTTCAACAGTGCAGTTAATCCCCACCCCCATACAGCACTACAGTGTCAGTTACGGGTATTACCCCAAGTACCTGGTGTGCTGCTAGAACCCTTCTTGTGGGGCTAGACTGTCTGATCTTCCAGCCCAAGAGGCAAGCATCCTACCTGCAAAGCTACTGACACTGCTGAACATTGCTTTCGTAGAAACATACAAACATTTCCCTTTTCTGGGTCCTTATCTAAGTAAGCTGTCAGGTTAGGCAGCCTACTCCTAACCATGTGTCTTTCTCCTCTTCTTCAGCCACATGAATTCACAGCAATTCCATACCCTTCCCCCAAGACAGATTTAACCTCCAAGACCCTTATGCTCTCCCTGATACACACTGCCGCTCTCCCCTCTCTTGGCATTTTCTCTACCCTTTCCAACTAGGGCATACTTGGGATATTTGGGATCCAGCTATTGTTCCAGGTAACCCATGTTTCCGTTACTGCTACTCCAACTGCTCTGCAGCTGTTACCACATGCAGCTGGTTGCATTTTATTCCCCTAAGCTCCTTGCATTCTTACATATCACTTTCCACTCGTTCTTCATTCCCCGCTGTTCTTCCTCTCCTTGTAAACTGTTGAATACTCACTGTCCCTATATTTTCCCCTGCCTTCCTCCCCCTTCCCCTCCCTTGTGCCCCGTGAACAGGTTGAGAACCATTCTGTTCCCCTATGTGTAACTCTGTACTCTCCAGTTCTTTCCCCATACTTGATAACTGTTTCTACCTTCTGCCCAAATGCGCTGGTTCCCCCTCTGGTCAGGTCCAGTCTGTCCTTTGTGAATAGCCTGATATCATCCAAGAAGGATCCACAGTTCCAACAGTAGTGCAGCCCCTCCTCGTTACAACACCCCATTAACCACATGGTGACCTCATTATTTTACCCTCTCTTCTTTTTCCTGCACTTGGGCACCTTCAAGCTGCGAGCTACCTACTGTAGCTGCAACTGCCCTCAACTTGCTACCTAATTCCCAGAATCTGTACCTAGGTGTATCACAAGTTCTTGAGTCCTGTGTTCACACCGTGGGAGAACTGCTGAACCCAGTTCCCTGAATTTGTACCAAGTTGTATCAAGTCCTGTGCTCACACCATGGAAGCAACTGTTAGGTTTAACAACGTGTAATCTGTCCACAGCACAATATTCCAACCAAAGTGCATCTCAACTCATCTCCTCCCAGTTCAATTATCTCAGAACAATGGGCAATACTTTTCTCACCTTATATGACCACATTCGTAGTTTGTGATCCTGGCAGAGAGCAAAGATGAAGACATCATGTTCCAAGCAGTGAACAGCGAGGCTGATGGGAAGATCGGAAGGACCATGGTCACCTCTGGGGAAAAAAAGGCACATTTCAGAGCTGCAGTAGTACAACGTGTGTGTATGCCAAGTTACATACTGACACACACACACACACACACACACACACACACACACACACACTCACTCCATTCACCCAAGCAGTGACAGGCTGCAATGCAACCTGCTTCTGCCAGGCTGCCAGAAATGTGCACCCCATAACATTATATATAGATGGTGCCTGCATTCTCCTCTCGACACAATCACTTCTATGACCAGACAGATTTTCTTTACTATTGTCCCCATTTCTTTATCACTATGTATCCAGTTAGCCAAAGTGGTCCCAATACCTGCAAAAGTAATAAGACTAGGAGAAGGGGCCTGTTCCAAGAGTAGTACAAACACAACAGCACTGTCATAGAGGCAACAGTCAGAACGCATAGGCAGATGGGAAGTCAGGGTTTTATTTAACTCTAAAAATCGAATAGCGTTTTGATCATAAAAGTGCTAAAACGTTGTGAAAATGCATAGCTCTTGCCCCACTGTGTTTAACAATCACAGCACTTCTAAAAAATCTATATAAATACTTTCGGTACAGTTAGTATCATCCCAAGAATAAAACTGGTAATCAATTATTTAAAACCCTGGAAGTTATAAAATTCACAAGTAACGGTTATCAATAAAATAGAAAAAAAATTGTACAGTATAGCTCTTCATAAAGGCAGTACAAATAGAAAATCTGTGTAAATCTGTATGCCAACCTACTGTAATATTGTAACACTGTTGTCCTCTCTGCGACGAGGTACCTTTGTAAACGAGCCTCTGGCTCAAAGCTTGCAAAACCGATTGTACAAATAAATAAATAAAAGCCTACACCCGATGACCCCTCTTTGAAAAGTATTGCTGTTTTCATAAGATGTTTTTGCATAGCAGTTCAAACTCTGCATCCTATTGTTCTATCAGGATTTTCCAAAAAATGTTCCCCTACTCATGCATTCCAACAAATGATGCCCACAATAGTCACCCTAGCTTCTTTTCATGATTTTATTTGCAGTCCTTAAGTTTGTGGAAGGGATTACAGTTTGGCCCTAACGATGTGGCTAGATGACCCCTTCCACTTCACGATACTGCTGATGGCCCCATGCTCAGGCATGTAATGACTTGTGAACAGGGAGAACGCGGGAGCGCACCCCCATGAAGTGAATAGGGCTCCATTTCACTGCCATTTTTATGCATAAAAATGAACAGCTGGAGATTAATGAAGGCCATCGCTTGATTAACAAGGCCCTTGTCAGTCAAGCAGTGGCCTTCATAAATCTCCAACTGGCCATTCTAATGCATAAAACAGCACTGAAATGGAGCCCCATTGAGTTCAATGGCGTGCGCCCCTGCACTCTCCCTGATTACACGTCATTACATGCCTAAGCACAGGAGCATGTCAGCGCTATCCGGAAGTGGAAGGGATCAGCTGGCCACCTCGTAGGACCAAACTATGATCCCTTCCACAAACCTGAGGACTGCAAATACAATTATGAAAAAACATCTGGAATGCCAACTGCTGACATCAGCTACCAGAATATGTGCATGATAGCTGACATAAAGCTGGAAAATCACAAAGTTGCTTCTATTTTTTCCTAAAATGTATAAAAACTGTCAGTTTCCTTCATGAGGGCAATCTGAAAAGCACATCCAGTCTTAGCAGGTGCAACAAAATAATATGCATATTATTTCCTGGGTCGTACCTGAAAACAGGCAGTTTCTGCCTAGTGCACCTACCTGGTTAACAAAAATTAAATAAATAAATGCATTTTGTCCCAGAGCTGGTTTCCTGTTGACAGTTCTGTAAACTCACTTGTGGAGGTCAACATTCATCTCAAGGTCAACCCCCCCCCAATGTTCTAGATTATCTTTTCTAATAAACCCAAATAGCTTCCTGCAGTCATTTCAACAATATAATTATGTATATTTGCAAACCAAGGGATCTCCGTCTCACATAAAGATTCACATATTTGTTTTAACCACAGAGAAGCAAGAGGAAAAAAAAGAATAGAAACAGCAAGTAAAGAAAGGGACATAACAGTGGATATTGTGGGATCATTGGCATAACCAATTCCTAGATGCCACAAGAAAAATTTAATTTTGCAATCAAACAGGCAAGGGACAGACAAGTGGCTGAATAGGAGAGTACAAAAACAGATCCCTGCTTTTGATTCTCTGCATAACAAATAGTACAGAAGAATCAACATCATTATTTGTATAGTGCTTTACACACACACACACACACACACACACACACACACACACACACAGTATCCCAAAGTGCCTCACAAGAAAGGGTCCTACCCAACCCTGTCATATCCCTCAAGAGAGAACTTTTTTATACAGGTTTCCAAAACCATCTTTTATTTCCCTTTTAACATTATCTTGTAACAGTTACAGTTCTCTACATAAGCAGCATCTCTCTTTTCACAACAGATTTTACAGAAAATATTTCAATTAAGCACATACATTTTTCCATCTTCTGAATTCTCAATTCCTGAACCATATCTTATAGAAAATCAGCACCAACATTCTCTCATATGGATTTCTGCATCACTGTAAATTTAAATGACCTTAGGACCAGGTACACCCTGAAATTCTTGGATTTTTTGCCTTCATTTGATAAAGCCAAAAGAGAGGATCTGATCCATTATAAGTACAAAGTCAGCTCCTAGCAAATAAAATTTAAGAGACTCAACTGCCCATTTTGCAGCAAGGCATTCTTTTAAATAGCGGAGTACTTTTTCTCTCTGCCATGCAGTTTCCTACCAATGAACAGAATGGGATGTTCCTTCCCATCAGTATTGACTCAGGATTGCATCTAGGCTTACTCTGATGTATCTGTCTGTAATAGAAACAGCTTCTCAAAGTCTGGACTCCTTAAAAAAAGGAGCTGAACATAATGAAGAATCTCTTAATGGCCCAAAAAGCCTCATCATACACTGGGGGCCACTTGGGTATCATTCTTTTGTGAGTTCAGTGAGGGAAGTAGCTCACTAGGCAAAATTCAGAACAAATCTCAAGACAGTAACCAGACTGAAAAATTATCGGACATGTTTCTTTGTTTTAGGGAAAGTACTGTTAGCTACAGCTTCTATCTTTGAAGTCTTTGGGTTTACTTCTTCATTTCCCAAAATATAACCCAACCATCTGGCTTTCTACATGCCTAATGCACACTTGGTAGGATTAATGGTCAGACCTGCATTTCTGATAAACTGGATAACTTCTCGTAAGTGTCCCAGCTGGCTTTTCCAGTTTAGACTGTACACCATAACATCATCCAGGTAAGCAGCACAATAACCAGTGTGAGGGGCTAGAATTACATCCATGTACTGCTGGAATGCAGCTGGTACACCATGCAAATCAAACGGCATGGTGGTAAATTGACAGAATCCAAGTGGAATGGAAAATGCAGTTTTGTTTCTGGATTCTTTAGCTAGGGGAATCTGCCCATAACCCTTGGTGACACAAGGTACCAATGTACTTGGCACTTCTTAATCTGTCCATCAAATCATCTATCCTGGGCACAGGATAGATGTCAAATATGGACTCGTGATTGTTTCCTAAAAATCAATGTAGATTCTTACCCTCTCCTTTTTTTTTTTTTAAATGGTGATGACCAAGCAGTGAGACTTCAGTGATACTAAACTCATTTTTTTGCATTCCCTTAATCACACCCGCTCTTAACCGCTCTGGTAATCTGCATGTCCTGCATCTGACAAGGCATACATTCTCTGTCACTATTACGTGCTCAGCCCCTTTTGCTTGGCCTGGAACTGTGGTAAAAGTACTCATGTCTTTACCAAGTTACACATTTCAGCAGTTTCTTCTATGGGTAAGGAAACATTCACCTTTACAGCATCAGAAGTTACAGTTTGTTCCAGTTTCTCATAAGCTGCATCAGAATCTTCTTTAGCAGTTTCTAGTAATACTAACAAAGCAAACCCATTTCTTCAAGAGATTAGCACGGTACAGCTTCATAGGATGTTTTCCTATCAGGGGTCTCAATCTCATAGTTAACTGTACCAGTACACCTAAGCACTTTATAAGGCCCTTGCCACTTAGAAACATAGAAGATGATGGCAGATAAGGACTGCAAGGCGCATCCAGTCTGCCCATTTCTTTTTCTACCTTATGAATGTGCCATCAACCTTTGCTCTGTCAATCGCCTATCTATTCATACTTAACTGTATTGCTCCCTTATAGAAATACAAAATCACACATGACCCCACAATGCAAAGCATCATGGGCTGCATATGCAAATCACCACAGAATATTATGCTGGTTCAACTTTAAGCAGAAATACATGATGCCGAAACGCCTCTCACACAGTTTGCAAAGGGTACCAACAGAAGACATACACGTGTTTCATCCTACCAGGACTCATCAGTATGCCTCGTCTGTCTGACACCCCAGTGGAATGAACCAGCTACCCTAAGACAGTCTATCTGGGTTACGTTGTGGTGAACCCAATTAAAACAAAAAATATTTAAAAGACAAAAAACCTCAGTGCACAAGCACTGAGGCAATGGCTATACCTATCTCATGCCTGTTTGAAGCCCTGCACTGTATTCATATCCATATCCACCACTTCCTGAGGTAGGCTGTTCCATGCATCCACCACCGTTTCTGTGAAAAAGAATTTCCTCAAATTACCCCTTAATCGGCCTCCCTCTATTCTCATGCTGTGTCCTCTTGTCCTGCTATTTTTCTTATATTGAAACATGTTAGACTCTTTCACCTTGTTAATGCCCTTAAGGTGTTTGAATGTTTCGATCAGTTTGTTTTTCTGCAGTGGGTAACAAGATTTTTCACCTGGCTCAAAAACGTTTTTTTTTTCACCCCATGGTTATAATTCACCTTCTGCAGTTTGGGGGCCTCTTCTCGATTACTGTGGGTAATTTCAACATATTTTGCCAATTTCTTTCTCAATTCACACATATGAGATGTATTCGGGGCGGGGTTATCTTCACAAGTTTCTTTCACTACATCTACTGGACCTCTAGGTTGTCTACCATACAACATTTCTAAGGGTGAAGAAAACTGTTGATGCTTGTGGTACTTCTCTGTAAGCAAAGAGCAGGCAAAGTTAGTATTGGTCCCAATCTTTCCCTTCCCCTTTCACAAACCTTTCTAACATGTGTTTTAGGGGCTGATTAAAAGTTCAACAAGATTGTCTGAGGGTGATAATGGGAGGGTCTTATGGCAGTGACCTAATAGTAAGTACAACTCCTTCAGCAATGCAGCATCAAAATTACTAACCTGATCAGTAATAATCTCTTTAGGTATGCCAACCCTGCTGAAAATGTTGTCACGCTCTGCTGCCACTTTTGGGGCTGTGACAGTATGCACTGGAATTGCCTCTGTGGTCTAGTAGCGTAGTCACATACTTTCAAAATGAATCAGTTACTCTTCTTACTTTTGTCTAAGAGGCCAACCACTGCAATTCTCTCAAAAGACATCAACCAAAGGCAGGGGCACCTTGTCTTTTAGTCACTAGGGCTACTTTCTGACATTCAGCACAAGAACTGCAACAGGCAGCAACACCCTCATGAATCCCAAGCCAGTAAAATCTGTACAACAGTCTGGCAAGGGTGTGGTTCCTCCCCGAGTGAAGAGCCACAGGACTATCATGTGCTATCTGTAACAATTCTATATTTCTTTAGTATGACCAGTTCTGTCTGTTCCTGCTTCTGAGGACTGACCCAAACTCTGTGCAGAAACCCATTACATGTTTTAAACATTGGTTCATCCTGTTTTGTTTAACCCGCAGCTGCATAAGTTTGCTCAGAAACAAAATCACAATCAGTGACCAGTTTAGTTTCAGCATTTGCATGTATTAACCCCTTATGCCATCAGTCTTATTTTAGACATCTTTGTTTCCTGGACTTCAGGGTCTTAAAGCTGGACTCAAACAAGTCCAAATCACAGTCGCCAAAAGAAAAAGAGTCCCCAACATCTGATATTTTTTCTGCCTGTGCTCTTGTTATCACAGCTGCTGAAACAGCAGGATTTACTCTCTCTGTGATTAACTTTGCAAATCCTGGAAAGTCATTTACAATAATCACAGGTTCAGGTAACTCTGGCATTTTACCCCACTGTGTGTGTGTGTGTGTGTGTGTGTGTGTGTGTGTGTATGTATGTATGAGTGTATGTAGTGTGTGTGTGTCTATATATATATATATATATAGACACACACACACATACACACACACACACACACACACACACACACATATATATACATCACACACACATATATACACACACACATATACACACATGTATATACATATATACACACACACACACATATATACACACACACACACACACACACACACACACACACACACACAACAAACACACACATAAAGACAAAGAACCTTGTGCGCAAACCAAGTTTCAAGAAAATACAAAATCACACATGCCCACACAATGCAAAGCATCATGGGCTGCATATGCAAATCACCACAGAATGTTATGCTGGTTCAACTTTAAGCAGAACTGCATGGTGCCAAAAGGCCTCTCACACAGTTGGCAAAGGGTACCAACAGAAGACATGTGTCTATGTCTTCTGTTGGCACCCTGTGCAAACGGTACTTTTTCATGTGAACCTAATCCATCCCGATTTTTACTCAATTCTTACCAAAATGGGCAAGTCACATACCACCCCCCAGTACTACTTCTTTTCGTCTTTCTTTATCTTGCCAACTTAACTGGCGGCAAACAGCAGCCCACACCAAAAAGTGATTTCAATTACAATTTTAACCATGACCCAGGCATGCATACAGGAAACTTCTTCACATTAACAAATGGCCACTGGTCACAGCACTGGCTCCTACTACATCCATTGGCCTGGCAATCCCAAGGGGTCCTTGTCTCATAACCTCTCCAGGCTCTCCCCATCTGCCTTAAAGTGATGCATTCCGGCCCGAGGAGGCACTCCAACCACAAACAGTCAACCAAAGTGAATTACAGACTCCTGAAAGGTTTTCTATATTGGATCATTCTCATCCTACTACTAATATACAGCAGTGTTCACCCCAATCCTGGCCCAGGAAGCACTGCCCCACCAATGGGCCAAGCAAAGACGGCACCCATCAAGATGGCGTCTGTCAATATCTGCAGCCTGTTAAGTAAACTAGACAGCCTCAAAGCCTAGCTCAACCAGCACAACCCTGATATATTATCAGTGGCTGAGACATGGCTCTCCCAGAAGACTCCCGACACCACAGTCACCATACCAGGATACACCATTTTCCTACAGGACAGGCTAACTAAGCGTGGCAGTGGCTGTGCCATATATCTCAACGAGACACTTGAGGGTTTTACCTTATCCATGACCAACCTTGGATGCTCCACCCAGGCATTTGCAATTAAAGTTCTCCTCGGTGCCCATAATAAGGCCCTCATGATCTTATCAGTCTACAGCCTTCCCAAAGAACACAACTGGCTTTCACAGCATCACGGACTACATTCGTAACCTGAAACCACACTGAAATCATAGTTTTCAGTGATCTCAACGTCAGTTGGCTCTCCCCTCGACATCAGCACTTTCAAGGACCATCTCTGAGCTTCATTTCTCGCAGCTCATTCCCTCACCCACCAGGACAAATTACAGAATGGGAACAAGTACCCTTCTTGACTGGATCCTCTATAACCGACCGGACCATATTTCAGATGTGACAGTGCACCCAGATGCACTAAGCGATCACTCTCCCATTACCTGCAGCTGGACAAATAAATTCCACAAGCCACCCCTCAGACAATATATTGCAGGGTGCTGAAACGTGGGCACCCTGAGCCCTTCAAACTGCACCTGAGTAATATAGACGGATCATTACTGGACACTACTAAAGATATCAACCTAGCCTTGTACCATCTCATGAAGTATTTCAGTACTGCCTGTGACATACATGACCCTACAAAAAGATGAAAGGTCGTGGCACCTCAAACTCCTGAGCTCATCTCCAGGATGAAACACAGGGATCACCTATGGCACTGTGCAAGAGAAATGGGCAGACATGCAGGAATAATAAAAAAAAAAAAAAAAAAACAGGAATGAATGCACAGGGCAATCTGCGCGTGAAAGCTAAATTCACCGGAAGCACTTACAAATTCCCATGGGGGGGGACAGTAAGAAATTCTGGAACAACATTAAAGATGTCACTGGCAAAGTATAACTATCTCACCCTCAATGCTAAACACTGATGGTATCACTGCTTTGGACCCTCTTACCTGAGTAGTGCCCCGGATTTTTTGAAGACTCCACCTCTCCCCTACACACAGTACTAAGGAGAGAACAATAATTTATCCCCCCTTTTACTTTAGGAAGATCTCTTTGTTAGCAGCCAAGAAATACCTGTGCAAAGTGCTTGGGAAGTCTAGAGTCAGTGGAGACTCGCTGAATCTTAAAATCGTTGCCCTCACACTAGATGAGCTACTGAATCCCTTAACTAAGACTTAACCTCTCGCTGAAGCTGGCCCAGTTCTCAAACATATGGAAGTCTGCCCTAGTGACACCTATATACAAGAGTGGAGACCGGGCCCTACATGCAAATTATAGGCCCATATCTATACTCCTGCCATTATCTAAGGCACTCGAGCGCATAGTTGCAGACCAATAAATGGATTACTTTGAAAAATTCTCAATCCAATGCCTGCAGCAACACAGATTCCGAAAAGGTCATAGTACCACAACGGCACTACTGGAATTCACTGGTTACATCCATCAATCTCTCGACAAAGGCAATTTGTGGGAGCAGCCTTCATAGACCTTACAAAGGCCTCTGACACTGTTCACCACACACTTCTTCAGCAACTAGCCTCCATAGGTCTCACCTCCAATAAGTTAGATTGGTTCAAGAGTTACCTGGATGGTCGATCCCAACAGGTGAGAGTTGCAGATGTTACCTCAGTCAAACTGCCCATCTGCTAAGTTGTACCGCAGGGCTCTATTTTAGGGCCTCTACTTTTCAGCATCTTCCCGAACAACCTACCGCAGGCCTGCCACCAACAGATGCTACTGTATGCGGACGATACTGTCATCTTACTAGTAACCCTGACCCACAGCAACTGGAACGTTAACTACAGCATAGTTTTGTAGAAGTAGAGGACTGGTTCAATGCTCACAAATTGATCCTGAACTACAAAAAAACTAAAGTTATGCTGTTCAGTGGCACCCGTAGCAAGCACAAATCTCAACCACTTACAATCCGAAACTGCATGGGAGTACCTCTGGAACAAATCCTACACTTTAAGTATCTTGGAGTAACCCTGGACAGCTCACTTTCTTATGCTCAACACACCAACAATGTTGCCCGGGCTGTCAACATCAAGATTGGACTGCTCAACAGACAAACACTGCTTGACACCTGAAGCCCTCAAAAAGTACAGTTACGTAGGAACTTACTGTAACAGTAGATCTTCGAGAAAGGTTCCATCAGTAGATCATTACTTACAGGACTGGCGCCACCCGGTGTCGGGCTGCACGGCAGACTTTTCTAGCAATCCCTGATGGGGGACCGCCCACCCGACGTCATGTGACTGACGTCAGCGTGACTGTATATAGTGGGCGGTCCCCACGCCCGCCCTCCAGTTCTCCCACCGGTGCCAGGAAGAGGCCTGACAGCAGGAGCGAACAGGATTTGGAGAGCCTGTTAAACACAAAATGAGGGGAGGGAGGGGAAAATTATGACCTACTAAAGGAACCTCTCTCGAAGATCTACTGTTATGTTAAGTTCCTACATAACTGTACTATCTTACTTCGAGAGGGTTGCTTCAGTAGGTCATTACTTATAGGACACAGTCCCAAGCAGTCCCTCCAAAGAGAGACCGAGAGAAACTAGGGAGGAGGAAAACTGAATCCATCAGAAAAACTAGACTCCAGAATGGACCCAGTCTAGGACAGAAGGCCCTGTAACACAGCTAGGCCGAAACCAGCCCTCCGCCTAGAAGCAATGTCCAGACTGTAGTGTTTGGTAAAGGTATGGACAGAACTCCAAGTGGCTGCGGCACAGATATCAGCAGCAGAAACACTGCACAAAAAGGCAGCAGAAGCATCCATGCCCCTAGTAGAATGACCTCTGATGGTACCCGGCAGAGATTTTTCATACTTCTGGTAACAATACCTAATGCAGCTGCCTAACCATTTGGAAAGGCCCTGCTTAGAAACCGGTTTGCCCTTCGATCTGGGGCAAAAGAAACAAAAAGCTGATCACAGCTACTGAATTCTTTAGTCCGGTGAGTGTAAGACCGAAGAATCCGATGCATGTCCATGGTATGGAGGAGTGCCTCACCTTGGTTAGAGGGGGACGGATAGTATACAGGAAGCTCTACTGATTGGTTCAGTGTAGCTTCTAACACCACCTTGGGAAAAAACTTCGGATTCATTCTGAGGATCGCCCGGTCCTTATGGAAAATCAGATAGGGCTCCTTACAAACCACAGCGTGAAGCACCTAAATCCTCCGGGTTGACGTGAGGGCAACCAGGAACAATGTCTTCCAGGAAAGGAAGTGCAAATCACAGCAAATAGCCAGCTCAAAAAGAGGAAGGGTGAGCTTTTCCAAAACTAAGTTCAAATCCCAAGGAGGAGGAGTTGGGCTACGGATGGGGGGTTTCAAATGGAGAATCCCTTTCAGAAAGGTTTTACAGATTTCCAACTGAGCCATGGGTGTACCATCCACTAGCTTGTGGTATGCCGAAATAGCTGAAAAGTGAACCTTCAATGACGAGTATGACAGACCGGAGTCTGACAGGTGGAGGAGGTATTCCATGACTTGAGGGGCAGAGCATGAGAAGGAGTTCTAACCCTTGGCAGTCGCCCAGATGGAAAACAGTTTCCACTTCATGGCATAAGTGGAACAAGTAGAGGGTTTTCTGGCCTCAATGAGGACCTGAGTAACCCGGGAGGAGACCCCAAAGCGAGAGATCACTATGTCTGCAGGAGCCATGCATGAAGATGCAGAGTCCTGAGCCCCGGATGTAACAGTCGACCTTGTTCCTGAGTCAGGAGGTCATGAGTCACTGGAAGTGGAACCGGTGGTTCCCTGGAAAGCTGTTGCAGCAGCAGGAACCACAGCCTGAGAGGGGCGATGAGAATCATGCGTGCCCTCCCTGCTTGAAGCTTGAGGAGAACCCTCTGAAGACTGGGAAATGGGGGGGAAGGCGTACAAAAATGTCCCTGTCCAAGAGAGAGACAGCGCGTCGTGCCAGAAAGCATCATGCCCTGGAACGAGCGAGCAAAAACTAGGAAGTTTTGCGTTGAATTCGGAGACAAAAAGGTAGATTTCCAGTCACCCCCAACGTAGGAAGATGGATTCCGCCAATTCCTGGTGTAATTCCCAATTCTGAGCTCAGGTCCGAGATCTGCTGAGACGTTTAGGACGCCTGGCATGTGCACTGCCATGAGGGTCAGGTGGTGCTGGACCGCCCAGTTCCACACCCACATCACTTTCCTGCACAAGGGGTATGAGCGGGTTCCTCCACTTTTGCTGAGGTACCAAACTACCGACATGTTGTCAGTTTGTACCAGCAGTGATCCCTTGGGAAGGAGGGTCTGAAAGGAGTACAGGACAACCCTTATCTCCAGAACATAAATAAGCAGTGTAGACTCCAAGCTGGACCACAGTCCTTGGGCTTGGAGCTCCCCTAGATGTGCTCCCCATCCCATGTTCAAGGCATCCGTGGTGAGGGATGCTGAGGAAGCTGGGTTCCTGAAGGGGAGACCCGAAGAAAGGTTGCAGGGATCCCGCCACCAAAGTAATTATTTCTGAACCACTGAGGAGACCAGTACCGGATGGTCATGGTCATCCAGGAGTTGATCCCACTGCATGCGCAAGGACCACCAAGTGACTCGTGAAGCCTCGCGAGGAAAACAGTGGTGATGGAGGCCACCATCAGGCCGAGAAGGCGCAAGATCTCTCGGGCCGGAATGATCCTGGAAGAAGCCACTTTGGAAGCCTGACAGACCAGTGTCTCCACCCGGCCTGGAGGGAGGAAGGCTCTGCATTGGACCGTATCCAAAACTGCCCCAATGAACTGTAGTCTCTGGGCATTGAGGACTTGGGGATATTGACAGTAATCCCTAGCCTGATGAATAGGTCCAAAGTGAAAGAAAGAGCCTCAGGTAACGAGTTCCTGGACGGGGCTGAAATCAGCCAATCATCCAGGTAAGGGAAACTGCAATACCCCTGCAGTGTAAGAAGGCCGCAACCACTGCCAGGCATTTGGTAAACACCTGGGATGCCGAGGACAGGCCAAAGGGGAGTGCTAGGAACCGGAAGTGTTCCCCCTGGAACTGAAACCACAGGAATAGGTGGTGGCTGGGAAGATGGGAATATGCAGGTAAGCATCCTGCATGTCCAGAACGCACAACCAATAGTTCTACAGAAGGAGTGGCAGGAGGCTCTGGAGAGTCAGCATCCAAAATTTTTCCTACTTGACAAACTGGTTTAAGTCGCTTAAGTCGAGTATGGGTCTGAAATCCCCCATCTTTTTGGGAACCAGGAAAAAAATGGGAGTAAAGCCCCTTTCCCCTTTGCTGGAGGGGAACGTGCTCTATTGCTTCCCTGAGCAAGAGACTGTTCACCTCTTCTCAAATGAGAAGAGCCTGATCTCTTGGGCAGGAGGATCTTTTTGACGGAGTTTCTGGAGGAAAGTCTAGAAACTCTATTGTGTGTCCGGCGGACACTAGCTGCAGGACCCATTCATCGGAGGTGATCGCCTCCACTCCCTCGCATGGAGGGTTAACCTCCCCCACTCACCTGCCTCTGCCGGGAGACTGGGAAGGCAGGGATGGGAAGTCAGGAAGTGGCCAGACATTCAGGGGGAGGACCCCCTGCTCGTCTCTAGTTCTTGGAGGCAGGAGGGGTGGCTGTACTCGTGGCCTTACGCTTTCCATGGCGGCGTGCCGGAGCTTGCTTTCTCTGCCTCCAGGTCCTTTTCCAAAAGGGCTGCTGTTGTTGGGTGCCTGATCGGTACATGGACCTCACGGACCTGAGAGCTATACCTCTGTCCTGCAAGTCCGTGATAATGTCCTTGGTGTCCCCACCAAAGAGTACCGAGCCCCTGAAGGGGGCATCTTGAATCGCCGACTGAACTGCGTTAGCAAGTCCAGAAAGGCGAAGCCAGGAGTGCTGTCTAAGGGCAACAGTAGTTGCCGAGGTGTGCACCGCAGAATCAACAGAGTCGTATGTGACCCTCAAAGCATGCCTACACAAGTACTTGGAGAGGCAAAGATCCTAGACAAGCTCCTCCTTCAAAGCCGAGGGATCCATGGCTTGGACCCTAGCCTCTAACCTGGTCAAGGTAGCTTTTTGATGAAACACCATATGGGAGACATAGTTAAGGGACCAAAGGGCGCATGTGGCCAAAGAATAGATCTTTCTCCCAAACTGGTCCATCTGCCTCGACTCTTTGTCCGGAGGAGTACAGCTCATGTGCTTTGGTGCTGCGGAGCAGTCATGAGCAGCGGAAATGACCACAGAGTCAGCCTTAGGATGTGTTTTCAAAAACAGGGCATCCTTTAGCACCCGGTAAACTCTGTCCGCCCATTTGGGGACGGTCGGGAGGGAATGAGGCATCTGCCAGACGGTAGTGGTGAGGTCTTGATGAGGTCCAATCCATGGAGGAATGGGGACCAGAGACAGAGACTTTAGATCCAGATGTTCTGCGAGTCTCTGCCTCATGGGGTCCTGATTCTCTGACTCCCAGTAAAAGAAATTCTTCATGGACCTCAGAAGATCCAAAAAAGGCAGGGTTCTCTAGTGGTGATTTCGGGGAAACCTTGCCTGTCAGGCCCCCAGGTTCCTTCGGGACCTCCTCCAAAGACTCGTCAGCCCCCTCATCGTCATCGTCTGCCCCTTCAACAGGACGGTGACAGATATCGGGAAGAGAGACGTCCTGATGAGTCTTCCGAGACATGCACGGTAGTTAAGGATGAACTGCTCGGGGAAGGGGACCTGGGAGACAGTGGGAGAGGGAGTCTCGTCTCCAAGTCTGACACCCAACTCAAACCGAGCCCCTGCCATCAAGATTGAAACAGAGTCTTGAAATCCAGAGCAACTGGAGGAGGCGGAGGGGGTGGCGGAATTGGTTGAGGCTGAGAGGGAGAAGGAGGAGGAGGAGGCGGCATTACCAGTGGGAGAGGGTAATGATAGCCTTGGAATCCCTGGTAGTGAGAGTAGGGATTGAACTCAGGTAAAACTGCCTGTAATGACTCCAATCCGGAGGGGGGCTAGCCAGGTAGTGGTCCCCAGGGAACCCCTGCAGGTAGTGAAGGACAGTTCGGGGTCTGGCGACGGGGGTACCCACGTCAGACCCGCCATGGTATATATATAGGCTGGGGGCTGGCATCATGGAAGCCACGCCAGGGGACCAACGCCTGAACTGGGAACCACCTGATCCGGCACCAGAAAAAGGGCCGGCGTCGAAACCGGACAAAGAGGCCCTGATGGCAGGACCAGATCTGGCCTCGGGGCCAATGGCCGAGGCATGGGTCCAGGCTAATGGGACTGTCGTCGGGATGTCCGGTGTCTGAGCCAGCGGCTGGGGCCGATCGCTAAGTCCCGGATGAGCAACAGTCGTCGGGACATCCAGTGTCAGAGTAAGGTTCACCAGGTCCTCTGGCAGGATGTTGGCCGGAGTTGGAGCTACAGGGATCCCACCCGAGGGTGGAGGAGGGGCCTCCACGTTAAGGCCTGATGGCTTAGGACGAGCCTCCTTCCTCTTGACCCCGAGAGGAGAATGTAGAGTTGACCCCGTGGAATTGACTACGTTGAGGAGTTCTCTGCTGTCTTTGCTGTAGGTGCCCATTGTTGAAGTGAAAACGCGAGGCGAGAGAAGGAAGGGGGCGTTCCTCTGGTTCCACTGGGCATCGGGTGAGGCGCAGTTAGGCCCCAACAGGGAACAACACCTGTGCGGCCAGCAGGGACGGGCGTCTTAGCAGGTGGTGGCGGGCAGGAGAGGAGCCCCCGGCCGTCTTATCGATGGATGCCGGGTGGGTCCCTGTTGGCTGGGGAGCCGGCTTACCGGCTGCCGCACAGTCCCCAGAGGAGCTGGGGATCAACTTATCGGCTGGTGCGGTGCGCTCGGAGGGGCCGAAGATCAACTGACCCGCTGCGGTCTTACCAGACTTACCGTCCGATTTTTTGGGCAGCGGCTGGGCCTTGCTTGTGGAGAGCCGCGTGTTGTCTGCGGAGCACTCCCGCTCCCTAGACTTCTTGTGCTTCTTCGATGAAGAAGATTGATCTATCAAGGACTCTCTCAAACGGTCCATCATCTTTTCTAGAGAAGCCAAGCGGGCTTTCAAGAGATGGGCCTCCAAAGCCTGCTGCCTCCTTTTCTTCGTGGCTTGGTTGAAGGTCTGACCCTCCAGGCAGGAGGAGACAGGGTGGTCTGGGCCTAGACAGAGGACGCACTTGAGGTGATAGTCTTTGTGCGGGATCTGCATGCCACAGAATGAGCACTTCTTCTTAGGTGAAGACATCAATGAAGAGTGAAAACAGGAAGAATTTTGGAGAAGGAAAAACTGACACAAGAAACTTTCACGACGATCGCTATATGGAAGTCTGCAATGCGACACACGAGGCGATGGCGGGAAAGAACTGGAGGGCAGGTGTGGGGACCGCCCACTATATACAGTCACGTGATGTCGGGTGGGTGGTCCCCCATCAGGGATTGCTAGAAAAGTCTGCTGTGCAGCCCGAAGCCAGGTGGCGCCAGTCCTATAAGTAATGACCTACTGAAGGAACCTTCTCAAAGTAAGATTTGCAATTATCAGCTCTGTCTTACCTGCTGTCGACTATGGCTTGGTTATCTATGGTGCTGCTACTACTTCTTCACTCTGGAGAATATCCATTGCACTAAATAAGGCGAGCAGACTCCTCACTGGTGCTGCACACCTTACCCACACATGCAACCTACATGCCCAATCTGAGTGGCTTCAACTAAGTGGAATGAGATACAGTACCAAACATACCTGTTAGCTAAAAAAAAAAAAAGTACTTCTCAGCCTTTTGCCCCCAACCCCACTCCCCTGTAACTGCGAACCTCCTTAGCCCTCACTCCAGCTCCCAGCATACTCAAAGCTCAGACCATCAATCTCTGAAGATTCCTAGGTGCAGGACATCTCAAGGGCAGCGGTCATTTGCTTACAGAGCCCCACTCTGTTTCAGTGCACTTCCCAATTAAATCCTATCCGTACCAAGATTAGGTCCTTTCAAGCACAGGCTCCGTCAGCATCTTACAACAAACAGTTCCTGCGACTGCTTCACCTAATGATACTACCACCTGTGCGCAGTCCAGTTCCCTCTTCTCCACCTTAAAGCTTTACCTTTTCAACCCTTGCTATATCCTCCCCTCCACCACCTCCCCTCTTACCCACCACTTTTTCTACTCCTACTGACAAGGCCTTCTGGCTGCTTACCCCTCTTCTTTCCTCTTACCACCCCCGCCTGCTCCTTCTCCACTATTAAAGTTATTAATACTAGATAATTAAAGTATGTAGTTCACAGTTTTTTTAAAACCTGGCCTTTGTATTACCGCCTCTGTATGTTTGTTCACCCCTCCCCACTGACGTGGAACCTTTGTAAATGAGCGCCTTGCGCTCAAAGGTATAGTAATCCGAGACTGAATAAATAAATATATATATTTCACGTAATATTATTTTATTTTCTGCTTAGCCATAACAGCTGTTTTGCACCTGCTGAGAGCATAAAGGCCCCCGCCCCGCCTCGGTGAAGACCTTTAAAAGAGTCTTGAAAACTTTTGTGGGGTGAATATGTAATATCTCGCACCCTTTTAGTATATCCTATTAGTTTATTTATTGACATGTTTTATTTTAGAGTATTTAATGGATTCTATATGTCGGAGGTTTTATTCGATTGCTCCATGTTACTGTAATAGTGCCCTAAGCCTCCAGTGAAGGGAGGTCCTAAATAAAGACTACTACTGCGGGCTGGTAGTGTAGCCTAGAGGTTAGAGTAATGAGCTGTGAATGAGCTTGGTACATCCAGAAGACCTGGGTTTGATTCCACGCAACCTCCTCTTTCATACTGTGTGACTCTGAGCAAGCCACTTAACCACCAGTGCTCCCAGGTCGCCCCTGGAAACAGGCACTTGTGCCTAGTGGGGCCTTACCTGCTTACCAAAGAATAAAAAATAAAATAAAAAAATAAATAAATACTACTACAACAACAAACGAATGACTATCATGGAGATGTATCTTTAAATACAATTGTTATTTCAAAATCGCTTACCTACTTGATCGTGTTCTTTTTTTATATTATAATTTGTTTTTTCAATGCCATTTCAAGCGCTTATCTGAAATGGTCATAAGAGGTCTCTTAAATATAGCTAATATAAGCTTGTTTTATTACGTTTTGTTACGATTTGAAGATACAGCTCCACGAAGGGATCATTCATTTGGCCTTTAAGCTCTGCACAGGTGCCAAACTGCTGTTATGGCCAAGCAGAAAATGAAATATTACGTGAAATATATGAGCAAGGTATTTATGCATATTTAAAGATTGTATTAGAATCTGTGAAACAACTGACCTTTTGGAAGATATGCCTTATCTATATTACATCAAAAATATATCAGATTTGATTAAGTTAACTAAATATTAAACTGTAGAAAATGAATGACGAGGTTCAGCACAGCAATCCCTCATTGGTATTAAACTGGTAGTCATATATATTTTAATATGTAATTACATATTTTCAGGAGCACAGTCATCCTGAGGAAGTGGAGAATAATTCAAGAAACATTGATATATGACTCAACTCGCAGTAGAAGCTTAGCTTTAAAATAAAAATATTTCAGAATACATATATACTGTTCAGTGAGCCATTCTCCCAATGTACTGTTCTTTTATCACTATGCATCTCTCAGATATTCCATCTTGCATTCCCTATCATCTTGTCTCTGACCCAATCAGAGTCCCAGCAGCACGTTTGCATGTTTGTACCAACCTGATAGCCGTTGGCATCCAGCCAGTCAACCGCTGCATCACCGAGCTCTGCTTCAGCTCCAACACGGCCACTGTTCCTGGACAGCAAAAGGAAAGACCCAGGGTCAGAATTATTGGTCCATACCCTCACCCCAAAAAAGACACTGGTCCTGAACCACAATAAGATGAGTACACCTTCCAGACAGACATCCACTTACACTGCTGCCCATGCACAGTGCACAAAGATGAATACACCTGTGGAGCTCACACCCACTTATACAGTTTCTGTGGCACATGGCACAAAGATTAGTACACCTTCCAGGCATACACCCATTTATACTGCCGCCCTTGAACAGTGCACAAAGATGAGTACACCTTCCGGACAGACACCCACTTATACTGCTGCCCTTGCACTCTGCACAAAGATAACACCTGCGGGACAGACGCCCATTTAAACTGCTTCCCTCGCACAGTGCCTAAAGAAGACACCCACTTATACTACTGCCCTTGCACAATGCAAAGATGAGTATACCTGCGGAACAGACACTCACTTATACTGCTGTCTTTACAGAGGGCACAAAGATAAGTACACCCATGGAACAGACACCCACTTACACTGCTGTCCTAGCACAGTGTACAAAGAAAAAATGACTTACCATAGTAATGTTGTTTCTTCCCAGTGATACTTAGGTATTCATAACTTCTGCAGTGACCCTTTAAAACAGAACTGCCCGGAGAGGATGGAACCCTTTGCAGGACACAACTTTTCAAATGATGCCTTGAACTAACTGCCTTAGTTCCCAACCCCCTCAGATTTCCTGGATGCCTGGAAAGGCAGGCCCCCAAGGACTATGCATCTTCAACTATAACAATAATATAGAGGATAACGTATGGTCCTCTATCTATAACAACTGTGTGTTGCCATAGAGAGGTTGACAATGGCGACCATTTAAACCTCGAGAGTGAAGCTCGAGAGGTATTGGTCGCCACAGCAACCTCAAGATAGCAACTCAGAGTTGTTATAGAGGACCATACATCGTCTTTTATAGTGTATGGTCCGCTATCACTGATAAAAGGAGGTACACAGCTGTGTCCTTACTTTGTGCTTTTTGCCTCAGCACCGCTTTCATCTCCTGCTCTCGCCGCTGCCACCGCTTTCTGACTGGTGGAGGTTTGCATAACGCGCATGCGCAAAAGCATTCATTGTTATGCTGCAGTAGCTATGTAGCTACTGCAGCATAATAGCTACGATGATGTAGCTACTGCAGCAGAACAACATTATTCTAGGGATGGATTTTCATCCCTAATAGTGTTCCACCATACACTATAATAATGATAATTAAAACCATAACCTCCCCGAATAAACCCTCCAACTGGAGGGTAAAACCTTACAAGGTATCCCCAAAAAAGTCAGAATCACCTGAAAAAAAGGGGGGAAAAAACACTATGAACATAGAAGTTTTTTTTTGCTTACTTTTCTGTCCTCCCCTGGCCCTGGTCGGCTCCTCATGCAGCTGTCATCCCTGGCCTCCACGGCCCTCATCCTTACAGCCCCCTCGGCTTACCCCCGTGGCAGGGCAACGGGAAGCCCCCTACTTACCCATCCCAAACAGGATGTGGCTCGGGGTGTTAACTCATGGAGCGGAGTGCCAGGGGACAGCCATCAAGCTGCCACGACCAGCCACCAGGGTCTTTTCACGTTTTCTCCCCTCAAGAGCTTGACGTACAAGGACACCAGTGACGGGCGCGCACACACACACACACACACACACACACACACACACATCTGCGCGCGTCCCTGTCAGGAGTCTGCCAGGTTCCCGTCCACTTGTGTCGGCAGTGCCATGCCAACCCCCAGCCTCCGCCAGGGATCAGACGTGCACCGACTGAAGGTGGCCCCCCCCCCCCGAGATGGACAGCAGTCCCTCGGACGCTCAATCCACCTCCTTCCCTGCTGACCTCCAGCAACCCGTGCTCATTCCTGAACGCAGGTCGCCAGCGTGGCGCAGCAACCAGCGCCTCAGCCCTCAGCACCACCAGGCCAGCTGCAAATAACAGTTACAAAAAAACAGTGCCAGACAGTGGCATTTATACCCCTGAGTGCACAGTATACAGAAGTGCAGAGGCTACTGGTTCTAGAAGGGGAGGCAGGGTGGGAAGTTATGAATACCCAAGTGTCACTGGGAAGAAACCATATTACCATGGCAAATAATTTTTTCTTCTAACCCCAGTAATACTCAGGTATTCCTAACTTCTGCAGACTATGAAGCAGTACCTTTGGAGGTGGGCACAGAACCTTAATTTTGGAAACGGACTCTGCAGGACTGCTGTGCTGAATGTAGCATCACTCCTGGACTGGATGTCCAGATTATAATGCTTTGTAAAGGTGTGTGCCGTTTTCCAGGTAGCTGCTTTACAGATGTCCACTAGTGGAACATCCCTGGCAGCTGCTAAAGTAGCAGCTGTGGATCTTGTGGAATGGGCTCTCAATCCTGTTGGGGTTCCTTCCAGCCTTAGTGTAACAAAACTAGATACACTGAACTATCCATCGAGAAACGTACCTTTTCAATGCTGGGTTATCCTTTCCCACATCCCCATAAGTCAGAACAGTTTTCTGTCCTGCCTATGGTCCTTAGCAGCTGTCATATAGTAGCCAAGAGCTCGCTTGACATCCAGACTGTGGAGTCTCCTTTCACCAGAGGTAGAGTGCTCAGTGAAAAAGTCAGGTAGGGTAATAGTTTGGTTCAAGTGGAAATCAGAGACCATTCCCTGTTCATTCTGAGGACCACCTTATCCCTGTGGAACTAGATGTAATCCTGTTCAATGCAAAAGACATGGGCTGAAAGGGAGGTCCCATGAGCTTAGCTATGCACACATTCAGGTCCCATGTTGGCACCGGTTCCTCTATGAGGGGGGTGCAAATGGGCCAAGTCCTTGAAGAACTTCTTGAAGATAAAATCTGAAGCCACTGACACATTCCGTCCAGCTGACATGTAAGCAGATGCTGCAGCCAGATGGACCTTGAGGGTACTGGACAGCAAGCCCAGTGAATGTAAATAAGTGAGGTAGTCAAGAACAGCTGGGACCCCAGTCTGTGCTGGTACCAGTTCCCCGGCTGAATACCACACAGAAAACCTTTTTCATTTTGAGGCACAAGTTTTCTTAGTGGAAGGCTTTCTATAACCCCTTAGAATGTCCACAACGCTTTCAGAAAGATGCAAGCCTGCATATTCTCGGTCAAGGGCCAAGCCTTGAGTCTGAGAGACCAGAGATATGGATACAGGAGCCTCTCCTGGTTGGAGGTTAACAGATTGTGCCTCCAAGGAAGGTGTATTGGCTCGGCCACTGACATGGAGAGCAGTAAAGAGCACCATGACTGCCTGGCCCAGTCTGGTGCTATCAAGATCATTGATGCGGACAGGGATCTGAGCTTGAGCAATACCCTGTACACCGGAAGGAAAGGAGGAAAAGCATACAAGTGCTTCCCTGACAAATTCAGAGCTGGAACATCCAGGGGGACTGTTTCCCGATCTGGCGGTCTGCAGCAATATTGTGGCAGGTGGTGGTTCTAGTGGTATGCAAACAAGTCTACCTCTGGGGTGCCCCACCTCCTGAAAATCACTTCCACCACTTGCCTGTTCAGGGTCCATTCGTTATGGGCCTGACTGATTCGACTCTGAGCATCTGCAAGGGTACTGTCCTTCCCTGGCAGATGGACTGCCTGTAGGGAAACTCCCAAGGAGTATGCCAGGTTCCAGATTTTCAAGGCTTCTGTGCAGCGAGGACCCGACCTTGTACCTCCTGCTTGTTTATGTAGTACATTGTGGGGGTATTGTCTGTTCTGACCTGTACCACCTTTCCCTGTACTAGTGTTGTGAAGGCTTTTAGTGCTAGAAACACCGCTCTGAGCTCCAGCACATTTATATGCCGGAGTGACTCTGCACTTGACCAAATGCCCTGGGTTGTGTGGTCCCCCAAATGGGCACCCCACCCCAGTAGGGATGCTTCTGTTACGAGAACTGATGAGGAGTCTTGCTGAAAAGGAACTCCTTCCCTTATGTTGGATTCCTCTTTCCACCACTGAAGTGCCTGTAACAAGATTTTTGTTACTGGGATCAGCTCTGAAAGAGCATCTCTTCTTTGGCACCAATGTGCCTTAAGGTGGAACTGGATGTCTCTCATTTGGAACCTGAAGCCTAGGACTGTGCCTGTGGCCGCAGCCATATGGCCCAGAAGCTGTAGGAACTGCCTTGCAGTTTTTGGCTTGTGCAGGTTGAATGAGTCTGCAATCAGCTGGGTACTCCTTACCCTGTCCACAGGCAGGTAAGGCCCTGCCCTGCAGGGTGCTGATCTCTGCCCCATGACCTGCAGCACCTACTGTATGCAGCTAGAAGAAAAGATGTTTTGTGGGTTATGAGGAACCCCAAGGATTCCAGAAGCCTCTGGATGATCTGCAGGTACTGTCTGACTTGCTGTGGTGATTTTCCTGCCATCAGCCAGTCGTCCAAATATGGGAACACTGCGACACCTTGCCTTCGAAGGTGTACCACAACCACTTCCAAGCACTTTGTGAACACTCTTGGAGCTGAAGTGAGGCCAAATGGCAGGGTTGAAAACTGACAGTGACCTGATGGGAGTCTGAACCTGAGGTACTTTCTGTAAGACTCCCTTATGGGGATGTGGAAATAAACACCTTTTAGGTCCCGTGATGCCAACCAGTCTCCTTTCTGGAGTGCTGGCAGAATCAAAGCCAATGTTACCATTTTGGACTTTGGTTTTGTCAAATGTTTGTTTAGTATCCTGAGGTCTAAGACAGGCCGCCACTCCCCATTTTTCTTTGTGGTAAGGAAATACCTTGAGTAAAACCCCTTTTCTGGGCCAGCCTGGTGGCGCAGAGGGTTGAGGCACTGGACGCCACACCTTGCCGGCGACACAGGTTCGGTAACAGACTCTAGTAGCCAGGGGTCGGCAGGGGAGGGAGAGGATGAAGCATCCGGAGGACAGCTCTCCTCTCCCTGGGAAGGGATCCAGAGGTGCTCAGTGCTCTGAGGACCCCCAATGGAGATTGGGGGCACTACAGGATCACCAGCTGACGCAAGGGAATGGAGTATGTGCAGACGCCAGCAGGGCAGCCGTGCGCAGCCGTCACTGCACGCCACACTCTGGGGGGTACCCAAGACCAGAAAACCCCTGCCAGCTAGGTGAGGTGACGGCGGTCCGCCAGGGGATGAATCTCCACACACCCAGTGCTGGCCACGACTCCGACCCTAACCCCCAGGGATCCTCGGCCTCATCCTGAGCCGGGCAGGAGAGGAGGGGATCCCGATACAGATGCTTCGGTCGGTAGGACTGGTTCAGGTGGGCAGTTAGGAGCAGAAGCAGAGTGAGTCCCGGACTGGAAGGCGAGAAAGAGAGTAAAAACACTTTCTTTTCTGCTAAGCTGGGACAGGGTCCACTGCCCCAGGTTTCGAACCTCTTCCTCCAGCAGCTTTTTTTCTGCGAGGGAGGATGGTCTGAATACTCTGGTTCTCAGAACAGGAAGGGATTTGAAACTCGGAGACAGTCCCTGACTCACTACCTCCAGGATCCACTTGTCTGTGGTGACCTTTTGTCAGGCCTGGAGGTACTGAGCCAGCCTGCCTCCGACAGGCAGAGAGGAGGTGGCCTGTCAAAGCACGTCAGGGTGTTTGCTTAGTCTGGGGCCGAGGCTGGGTTTGAGATCCCCGCCGCGAGCCCCTTCTGACCCTACCTCTGAAGTACCCTTGCTGGGGATACTGCTGGTATTGAGGTACAGCCATTACCTGGAAAAAGGGCCTGCTGTGAAAGGACCTGCCCCTGCCTCTCCTCCCATAGGGCCTGGTGGACGGAGAGACCATCTCTTCAGCAGAATTGCTTTTAAAGGTGGATTTGTATTCGTCCACCTTCTTCATATAAATCACTGTTGTCTCCCCAAAATGGGAATTACCCTCCAGAGGGAAATCCAAGGCCTTTGTTTGAGTGTCCTGGGTAAGATTTGTGGCTCTTAGCCAGGCAATCCTCCTTTGGGCAACAATATTAGCCATCCACCTGGCTGCTGTATCGTTAGTATCCGAAGCCATTTGAAACAGATACTTGGCTGCCTCCAAGCCAAACCTAGCAATTTCTGCGAGGTCAGCGGACAAGGGTGATGAGGCCTTATCTGCCATGGCCAGGACAGATTGCCACAATGACTTCTTTTGTAAATATAATCTTTATTAACAACTCATTAAATACAACTGATCATGTAGAGATGGACACAGTTCATGGGTGACTCAGACATGGAGAGTAGAAATAGCTATATACACGCTTGGGCCAGAGCCCCTCCTAATGAATAAAAATAGGCTAAGGGGAGGTAAAGGGGACAAGGGGGGACCCTGTATACAGAGGAATTCCATCTTTCACACTTGAGAGTACTTGATACAGAGAACCCCCATGGCCGACCCCCTCCAGACCATACCCAGAGGTAGAAAAATTGCTCTAGGGGACGAAGTCTGGATCTTTAGCCATGATGTACATAATCCAACTGTTCCATCGCAAAGGAAATAGCTCTAATCTATCATTCAAGACAAAAGAGATCCTCTCAGCCTTATATACGAGGTTGACTATGTCCCTCCATTCTGGGACTGTGGGAACCTAGGCTGTGAGCCAGTGCCTTGTTATGGCTTTCTTGGCCGCCAGGAGGACCACTCCTAGGAGGTAATGTGTGTGGGAGTCTCTGAATTCCGGGGGGGGATATATGTAACAAAGAATTCCCCAGTGAGAGGGACCAATTGGCCAAAATGGGTCTCCAACTCCTGGTTCAGGGATGTCAGAAATGGTTGCAGCCTAAGGCATAATCAGAAAATATGTGAGTGGTGTGCTGTAAGGTGTCCGCATTGGCACCAACACTGTGCAGAGCCAGCTGGGAGGTAATGGTCAGTGTGCGGAAGTACCTGACATGGAGTTGCCAGGAAAAAAGACACCAGTTATGGGACAATGTAAGTTTAGAAATAGCAAGGCAGCTTGCGTTCCATAGTTGAGGTGTAAGATTCACCCCCCAGTTCCTCATTCCATTTATCAAGAATTAACCTGGGGCTATCACCTGATGTGTCTGTGAGGGCCTTATAATAAGTAGAAATCACATGTGGCAGCCCAGTGGAGAGGAGGAGCCCATGGAGGAGGCTAATGGGGGGGGGGGGTGCCCCTCTGGATGGAGGGCAGCAGCACGGAGGAGGTAGAAATCTGGCGTAGCTGGTGGGACCCGAGCATCTCCTGAAATGGTTTAAAAGTGGACCCATTCAAAAACTGCAGGAGAAAGGAGAGTTTCAGGTTACCCCAGTCTTGACAGGTATGATCGATTCGGGCAGGGAGGAAGTTTTCCAGCAGGGTAATCGGGCAGAGTAGCATTAAGAATGGTTGTAATGAGAGGTGCTTGCAGATCATGTTCCAGGTTCTAATTTGGTGTTGGATCCAGGGGTTAAAGGGGACCTTGACCGAGTGAGGAATGGTCTGATATAAGGTGGCCCTGATCAGATCATCATAAGGAAAGAGCTCCTCCTCTCTCTGTCTCTCTCCCCAGAATGCAGGGGATGCCCTCATGTATCGAGTGGCTATAAAAGAAAGGCGAGAGGCCCAGTTACAGAGTTTTAGGTTGGGGAGGGCATGGCCGCCTAGTTTCTTGGAGAGCAAAAGAACAGAGAACCTCACTCTTGGGCACTTTCCTGACCAGATGAATTCCAGAATTGCCTTATTCCACATACGGAATAATTTTGCTGGTAGGTGTAGGGGTACACTTTGGAAGAGATAGAAGGCCCAGGGTAGAACCACCAACCGGATCACCTCCACCCTCTGGTATAGATTTAATGGGAGGACTTTCCATTTGGTCAGGTCTTGTTGGAGTTGGGTGTAAAAAGGATTGTAATTATTTCACATAGCTTTATGCGCATTATGTGACAAATAGATGCCCAGATATTTCAATTTGTCAAGATCTCACTGAAACAGACAGGTCTACCTAAGGGATGGAGGAGGGGAATAATAAAAAACGAGGGCGTCAGTTTTGGAGGCATTAAGTTTATATCCTGAACATGACCCAAAGGTAGCAAAAATTTCAAACACTGCAGGTAAAGACTGTGATGGCTTTGACAGAAATAGTAGGACATCGTCAGCATATAAAGCTATACAATGTTCCACGCCCTCCACCTGCACTCCTGAAACCTGAGGGGACAGTCTAATTTCCTGTGCCAAAGGTTCGATAAAGATGACAAAGAATCCGGGCAATAGGGGGCAGCAGCTGGAGTGGTGGCCTGAAACCTTGACACAGGCCCGAGGGGAGGCGTATAGGGCTTTTATGGCAGCAATGAATGGGGAAGGAAATCCCATCCTGTGCATGGTGGAGAAAAGAAAGGGCCAGGAGACCCTGTCAAAAGCCTTCTCAGCATCTAGGCTGAGAAGGTCAGAGGGGTCGTTTTGGGTCTGCACTGCATGAACCAGGTGGAGTGCTCTGCAGGTATTGTCGGTTGTAGATCTGGAGCTGACAAAGCCCGCCTGGTCTAGGCTAATCACAGTGGGGATAACCGTGTCAAATCGATGGGCTAGAATGGACACAGAGAATTTACAGCCCATATTTAGGACCGAGATCGGTCTGTAAGAGCTACATGATAGGGGGTCCTTACCCTGTTTAGGAATGAGAGAGACCGCTGCATATGACCAGCTTGGGGGAGGGGGGGGTCAGAGCTCCCCGTATGATTTTGCTGTAGACCTGTAGTAGAAGCAGGTTGACTATTTGTGCAACACATTTATAAAATTCTGCCCCATAGCCATCAGGGCCCAGGACCTTCATGGTTTTGGATCTGAAAATGGCCACTGCCAGCTCCTCTGATGTGATGGGGGCTATCAGGCCCTACTGTTGGTCCCAACTGAGACCTGGGAGGTGTAGAGATGACAAAAAGGCATGGACTGCCGCAGGGTCCTCAGACTGCTCAGGTGTGTAAAGGGTTCTATAATAATCATAAAAAGCCTGAGAAATATGGCTCAGCCTAGTATGAATTACCCCCGTGAGAGGGTCTTTGATGACAGCTATGGTCGATTGCTTGCGTTGTTTGCGGAGACGGCAGGACAACAGACGGGAGGCCTGAGGGCCTATCTCTCAGTATCTGTCTTAAAAAAGTCAGCGCTGTCTCTGTCTGCAGGGTGCACAAAGCATCCAGGTCTCTCTTAACTCGATTAGGCGGAGTGCTAACAGTATAATCCCCCTGTTGGTGAGCAGTCTGGAGAAAATGGAGGGTCTGTTCTAACTGTGTGCGTCTGCTATTCTGAATCTTTGCAAGGGCTGCTGTGTGCTTAATTGGGTGGCCTCTAAGGACCGCCTTCAGGGTGTCCCATCTGATTGGGGGGAGGGTGTCAGGGTGAGCATTATCCTCCAAGATCTCCTCAATCTTGTCCTTCAGGAATTCCCGAAAGGGTTCCCTTTTGAGGTGGATCAGGTTAAACCTCCAGAGGGTGTTACACTTCTCCAACCCCAAGTCCCAGGAGGTAACCAGGGGAGCGTGGTCAGAGTGGGAAATGTCTCCCACTGAAGCACCTACCACTGCCCCCAGGCACTCCATCTGAGTATAACAATGGTCAATATGGGTATAGGTACCATGTACTGCAGAGTAAAATGTATATTTTCTACCCCAGGGATGGAGGGATTGCCACACGTCCAGGCAGCCCACCTCCTGAACAAAGCGTTTAAAAAATTTGTGGGGTGCCAGTTGTTTTCCCCTGGAGGTGTTTGTGGAGCCTAAGCTGGTGCTAGGAGCAATATTAAAGTCTCCTGCCAGGATCAGTGTCCCACGGGTCAGCTCAACTATCCTGTTCAGGAGGTGATGAATTGTCGGGGTGTTAGCACCAGGGGGGAGGTTTATATTTGCTAGGGTTACCTCACACCCTGTAGCAGTCCCTGTATGATAACTAGGTAGCTCTGTGGGTCAACCCACTCCTTAGTGACCTGGAAAGGGGTGTGGCTGGCTACCAGGATGGTGACCCCCTCCTTCCCTCTCCCAAATGCAGACGAAAAAACCTGACTGAATCCCCCACCTATCAATTTCTCGTGTTCATCAGCTGACAGATGCGTCTTCTGAATATATACAATCTCAGCCTGGCTCTTTTTCAGCAGCGACATCATCCTGAAACGCTTTATAAGGCTGCCTAAACCATTTACATTCAGGGAGTAGAGTCTGAGGTATTTGTTAGCCATCTGTATATGCCACATGACAAATGTAGGGAGGGCTTACCGAGCTGAAGAATCAAATCTCTTAGACTTATGCTTGTCGCCGGGCCCCAAACCGGATCCACAAGAGGAAAAGTGTGACTGCCTGTTAAAGGGTGAGGGCGCAGGCCCTCCAACCGATAACCTAGGGGGGAGGTAAACAACAGGGAGATTAGAAGCAACCAGTGAACAACTTTTTTGTAGGCATTTGCCAACTGGGCATTGCCTGCTGAACTGGGGATGGCTTCCATTGGGGCTTGGTGCTGGGAGGCACCCAGTCCCCGGACTATGCCTAATTCAGCCTGTCCCTACCAGAGGGCACTAGACAAACATCTATAAAAGGAAAGGGGAAAGTGTAGTCATGCCTTGGCTCCTCCAAGGCTGAGGTTGTAAACAGATTTAACAAATAAACTCTTTTGCTGTATTGGTATAGGTGGCTTAATGCACAGCGGCTACTCAAATCTGAAGTGTTATGGCAGGCGCAATGAATCCTGACCCACCCACATGCGCCCAGGGGTGGGGGTGACCCATCCCCACCGGCAGGTACAGGGGCCATCTAGACCCTGGGGAACTTTACAGTTGCCATCATGCATGAAGCGTCAAACAGCAATTGGAGGGGCCCGGCCCCCAGCACCCTGAAGAGGTAGGCCTGATTAGGACCAGAGTGTCCAGACTTGCTAAAATTAAAACTGGGGAGCCAGGCACCCAACCTGGGCTCCCTCGGGTCACGCCGTGATTATGGGGATCCTTGTGGCAACCGCCCCAGGGCCACAGGTCAGAGCTTTCAGTGTGGTTTCTCCGGGTTCCATTTGCTTAGCACCGAAGGTACAGCATGAGGGTAGGTGCCATCGACCTGTTCATGACCTCTTAGTCATGGCATCTGAGGTTGAGTTAAGACCAGTCCCCGGGAGTCCTCGCCCACACTCACCCCCAAAACACCCAACCAGACACACACCGGGCGGCCACATCCCTCAAGTGGAGGCAAACCATCCCCATCACCCTCCAGAAGAGGCCTGAACAGCAGGGGTCTGCTAGGCCTAATGCCTTGAAGTGGGCGGGGGTGGGGTGTACGCCCTAGCCCCTGAGCTTACTATCCAGGCGTGCGCGGTGCAGGAGAAAGGAGCCAGAGGAGAAGAGGGAGCAAGAAACTGCAGTTCGTAAGAACTTCTCATAACAGTAGACCTTGAGAGGTTCCTGCAGTGGAGATAATACATATAGGACCTAAGCCCCTGGCATCGAGTCATGACAAAACTTATAGATAGCAATCAGCAGTGAGGACCAGCTCCCCTTCTGGCGACGTGGCGTCAGCCCGCACCCGCTCTCCAGTTCTTTTCCAACGGAGATCTATAAAAGGTAAGAATAAGACCGAGTAAAACTCCTCAGACCCTGCTTCCACCTCTAGTCCTGGAGGCTAGATAGGATGGAAAATAAGGATAAAATGTCCAAAAACTGGGGGAAGGAGGGTGGGAAGCTAGACGTACTGCAGGAACCTCTCTCGAAGATCTACTGTTACGGTAAGTTCTTACGTAACTGCAATAACTTACTTCGAGAGAGTTCCTGCAGTAGGTCTTCACATATAGGACTGAATACCAAGCAGTCCCAGAAAACCAAAACATAGGTGCATCCGGGAGGAGGAGAAGTCGCCATGAAATCACGACAGGAGGCCATGCAAGACTGCAAGACCAAAGCTGGTTCTGCTAGAGAGGCAATGTCCAGACTGTAATGCTTAGTGAATGTGTGAACAGACGACCATGTGGCCGCTGCGCAGATCTCTGCCGTGGATACATTCCTAAAAAAGGCAGTAGAGGTCGCCACGCTATGGGTGGAGTGGCCTTTAACTGCCCCCGGACGGGACTTCCCATATTTTGTATACAAAAAATGGATGCAGTTAGCTAGCCATCGAGAGATGGTCTGCTTGGATATAGCCTTGCCCTGGCAATGTGGCGCAAAGGCTACGAACAGTTGGCTAGATTTCCTAACCTCTTTAGTCCTGTTCGTGTAGTACCTCAGAATCCGGTGCACAGCAAGGGTGTGCAGAAGGTATTCCCCCCCCGCTGGAATACTGTGGATAGTATACTGGTAATTCCACACTCTGGTTCAAAGTGGTTTCCGAAACCACTTTGGGCAAAAAAGAAGGATTAGTCCGAAGGACTACTTGGTCCTTATGAAAAATCAAATAAGGCTCTTTACACTCGAAGGCCTGTAATTCGGAAACCCTTCTGGCCGAAATAACTGCAACTAAAAATAAGGTCTTCCAGGAAAGGAAGCGTAAGTCGCAGGAAGAAGCTGGTTCAAACGGGGGTAAAGTCAGTTTCTTGTGCATGAAATTCAGGTCCCAGGGAGGACAAAGATTCAGATCAGAGGCTTTAAATGAAGGATGCCTTTCAGAAAAGTTTTGGTAACCTCCAGCTGAGCCAAGGTTTTGCCCTCCACCGGGAGGTGGTAGGCCGACACCGCAGAAAGGTGGACCTTAATGGAGGAGTAGCCTAGGCCAGCCTCAGACAGATGCGAGTACTCTAGAACCTGGGAAGCCGAGCACGAAAATGGATACCAGCGCCATGCTTGGGCCCATATCATGAATCTCTTCCAATTCATTGCGTAAGTAGAGCTGATGGAGGGTTTTCTAGCCTCCACTAGAATATGCGCAACCTGCGAAGATACCCCATCAGAAATCGCTATGTCCACAGGTGCCACGCATGAAGGTGGAAAGATTGAAGGCTCGGATGCACCAGGGTGCCCTGCTCCTGAGTCAGATGGTCGTGGGAAATGGGCAAAAGAACCGGAGGTTCCAGTGCCAATTGTTGCAGCAGAGGATACCATATTTGGCGTGGCCAAAGAGGCGCAATAAGGATCGTGTGAGCTCCCTCCTGTTGTAGTTTCACCAAGACCTTCTGAATGAGAGGAAAGGGAGGAAAGATGTACAGAAACCTCCCTGTCCATGAAAGAGACAGCGCGTCTCACCAAAAAGCACCATGCCCGGGAACGAGCGAGCAAAAGATGGGTAGTTTTGCGTTGTATGGGGAGGCAAACAGATCTATCTCTGGCCAACCCCAGCTAAGAAAAAGATCTTCGACCACCTCTGACTAACTCCCACTTGTGGGCCCTGGCCACTGATCGACTGAGACTGTCCGCCAGGATGCTGCTTATGCCCGGAACATGAACTGCTGTCAAGTAAAGGCTGTGCTGAATCGCCCAGTACCACACCCTCATTGCTTCTCGGCAAAGAGGATATGAATGGGTTCCTCCCTGTTTAGATACCGGATTGTGGACATGTTGTACGTCTGGACTAAAAGAAATCCCAGAACCAGGAGCGACTGGAATGCCCGGAGCTCATAAAAAAACCACCCTGGTCTCCAGAACACTGATGTGGAGCATCAGCTCCTGGTCAGACCAAGACCCTTTTGTCTTGAGAGTCCCCAGATGGGCTCCTCAGCCCAGATCCGAGGAGTCAGTGGTGACAATTTGGGTTGGAACTGAAGGATAGAAAGAAATTCCCTTTGATAAGTTTGAGATCTCCTGCCACCAGCGAAGATCTCTCTGAAGACTGTTGGAGATCATGACCTTTTGGTTCATGTCGTCCGTCCTCTGGTCCCATTGAACTCGAAGAGAACAGTGGGTGACCCTCATGTCAAGCCTGGCCATGGGAACTGTTGAAATGGCGGCTGCCATCAGTCCCAAGAGATGGAGCACAGCATGCTGTGATCCATCAGGCCTGTGTCACAAGAGTGGCCTGAGAAGCTAAGGTCTCAGCCTGATCCGATGGCAGAAAAGCCTTGCCCTGAACTGTGTCTAGTACAGCTCCAAGAACTGCAGTCTCTGGGATGGTACTAGCTGGGACTTGGGAAAACTGACCATTATGCCCAGGAAAGCAAACAAGTTCAGAGTGAAAGAGAGAGACTCTTTCAGGATGGTAGGAGAGGGTGCTGCGAGGAGCCAGTCGTCCAGCTACGGGAAGACATAAATGCCCCGATGGCATAAAAATGCCGCCACCACCACTAGGCATTTGGTGAACACTCTGGGGGCCGAAGAGAGGCCAAATGGGAGTGCTCTGAATTGGAAATCCTTCTCCAAAAGACAAAACGGAGAAAGCGGCGGTGTGCCGGAAGAATAGGAATATGCAGGTAAGCATCCTGCATGTCCAGGGAGCACAGCCACAAATTTGGGTGGAGCATGGGAAGGAGCCTTGAAGAGTCAACATATGAAACTTCTTGTACTCGTCGAAGATATTTAGTGTGCTGAGGTCAGGATCGGTCTCAGGTTGCCAGTTTTCTTCAGTACCAGGAAGAAGTGGGAGCAGAATTCCCTTCCTATTTGGTTTGTTGGGACGGGTTCTGTGACCCTCTTTAGAAGAAGTGCCTGAATTTCCTGAGAAACAATGGGGACCTGATCCCAAGGATAGAAGGACCGTCCCGGCAGTTGAGGGGCTGGAATCTCACTGAATTCTATTGAGTGACCTCGTTGGATGAGCTGAAGCACCTAGGCTTCTGCGGTGACATACCTCCAACCGTCCAGGTGGAGGCCGAACCTCCCACCGACTGGTTCCTTCTGTGTTACTGGAGGGGGCGAAGGAGGAAAGGAGTCAGGACGCTGAGGGAAGGGAAGCTTTTGCCCCAGAGGCCTGTTTGGGAAATCTGGCCTGTGGGCCTGAGCTCCAGATCCAGGGGTGCGTTTCTTTGCTTGGCGCTTGGCCTGGGATTTGTTCCACCTTCTTTGGCGGCGAAAAGGCTGCTTTTTCTGGCCCGTCTTGTATAAGGAACGGACATCCCGCAAGGAGCGTCCGCTCTCCTGCAGCCCAGTAATGATATCTTTAGTATCGCCACCAAAGAGGACGGAACCTCTAAAAGGGGCGTCCAGAAGACAGGACTGTACATCCTGCGCCAGTCCTGCTATACGAAGCCAGGAGAGGCAGCGGAGACAGATCCCCGAGGCTGCCGCACTAGCCGAGTTGTAAATCGCCCGTAGGGCGTGACGACATGAGGATTTCCCTATCTTAACTTTGTCCAATAACTTCTTTCTCAGGGTTTCATCCTGAACCTCTTGGAGGTCCCTTTCCAGATCCAAAAAAGAAGCTTTTTGAAAGGTGACCATATGCGAGACGTAATTAAGGGAACGTATCGCACAAGAGAAGAAGAGTAGATTTTATACCCAAATTGATCAAGCTGGCGCAAGTCCTTATCAGGAAGTGAAGAGCTCAAGTGTTTGGGTTGGGCTGAGCTGATGCGTGGCTGTGATGACCATGGAATCAGCCTTAGGGTGGGAGTTAAGGTGAGAGATCCTTCCAGGGGTAATAGGTGTGGTCAGCTTTTCGCGAAACTGCAGGTATAGAGGACAGCTGTTGCCAAATTGTGGTCACATGGTCCTCATGGGGTCCCATCCAGGGAATGGGGATAGGGTCAGAAGTGGCCAGATCGAGGTATTCCATAAGGCCTTTTCTTTCTGGGTCTACCTCTTTGTGGCCCTGCCAGCCACCTGAATGGAGCAGCAAATCTCGAAGAGGGTCCTCGGTGAGACCTGGGAGAGTCTTTAGGGGAACCTCTACGGAGACCTAGGGTCAGGCAGATCTGTATCAGACTCTGTGTCAGAGGGCTTGGAACCACTAGGAACAGAAGAGTCTGAATCCATGATGCCAACAGTTGAGGAGCCTGAAGCTCTGGTCCGAGAAGGCGGAGGAGAGGTGACCCTGGGAGTGGGTGCTTCTCCCACTGACAGTCTCATCTCTGACAGAAGTTGCGTTCTGGCGTCCTTCCACCAAAGGGGAACGGACTTGCGGTCCGGTACCGGAGGTGGAGGAGGAGGAGGGGGCTAGAAGCTCAGATACCCCAGATACTGAGGGTATTGCCAGGACAGGTAATAGAAAAAGAACAAGGGATAACTCGGCGTGGGGTGCCCTGCAGTGGGATACCCCAGCGTCTGATAAGATGGCATCGGTTAACCTGGCATCGGAAGGCCCGGCGACGGAGACACATGGCCCGGCGTCGGATACAGAGTGGTCGACGGAGGGCCGTCCGGAGGTGGGAAGGAGGGTTCAGAGTCTGGGAACCCAGTCGAATGGCCCATGGGGGGCAGTGCTGTAGTGCCAGCAGATGGCGCTGGAACCGGGAGCATGCCTGAAGTAGCAGAGGGTGAAGGCTCCATGGCAGGATCCCTAGCCGGCAGCGGACTCCTGTCCGGGGACGGCGGAAGGCATGGCGGGGGGGGGGGCTCGAGGGGGGCCCCCCCAACGGCAGGTCCGAATGCAATCTAGCTAATGCATAAAGCAAAGGATCGGGTGGCGAGTCCCTGGGGTGAAGAACCCTAGGGGACGACGAGTCGACATGTCCCTATCTCTCTCCAGCGTTGGGGGCCAAACTGGAACCAGACGGGAGAGTGGATGGATCTGGGTAGACGTCGGAGGAGCTGGCGTCCAATACCCCAGATCTGGCCGAGCTAGAGACAGCTGGAAGGCCGCCACTAGACTGATCGGCGGAGGACGTGCGCCCTTCGCTGGAGGCGATGGGTGTCTTACAGGCAGAACAAGGCAAATAGATTACAACTTCCAAAGAGGCTACCCCCGGCTGCCTGCTCACCTCGACGGTAGGGGGAGAAGGGGCCCAGCCCAAGGAGGCGGACGGGGTGCCCGAAGAAGTACTCACAGTTGTAGGCCTCTCGTGTGGTGACTGACTCCGGTCCCGGCGCTTCTCTTTGCTTTTCTTCTTTTTAGGGGCCCGCGACAACGACCTTTCCCTCAGTTTTTGGAGCTCCTTTTCCATAGACGTCAAGCGTCAGGTCAAAAGACAGGCCTCGAGGGACCGTTTGCACCTGGCAGATGGAACACTCCTCGACATAGTGTTTAGAAACCCAGGCAAAGGAGGCATCGGGAATGGTCGTCCATGTGTGGGATTTGAGCACCGCACTTAAGAGCATTTTTTCTTCTGTCTAGAAGACATCAAATTAAAGAAAAACTTTGTGAGAAATATTAATTAGAGGTGAAGAAAACTTCGACAAAATACAACGCGGGCGTTGGATTGCTGTTCAAACACGAGCCGAACGTTATTGAGTCGACAGCAGGAAAGAACTGGAGAGTGGGTGCGGAACCGCCTCTTTTGTAGTCGGGTTGACGTCACGTCACCAGACGTTGGTGGGGGTGGTCCCCGCTGATGACTGCTATCTACAAGTTTGCCGTGTGGACCCGGCCGAGAGGCACAGTCCTATGTGAAGACCTACTGCAGGAACCCTCTCTAAGCAAGATCCACAGTTACAGGCATCGCTAAAGAGGAGAGAACAACCAGCTCACCTGTGAAAGAGAAGTAGATACACTGAAGTCTCTTCATTTGGTGGCTTGAAGTGTCGATGCACACAGTGAGGATCCGCTGTCTGTTTCCTCAGGCCAGCCACAATTTGTTGACTCACCGACCCGGCCTCTATGCAACATTCCTGTCTCAGTGGCATCTGCTTCCAGGCCCTCTGCACTAGTTTTGTTGCAAGGCGGTATAGGCTGTTCTTTTGGGCCAGCGTGACCTCGAGGCCTCGGGAGCAGAGATCTTGGTGACGTGACTCAAGCGTTTTCGAATGTTGTCGGGCCCTCTGGAAATTGCATCATTAGCTTAGATGGATATGGAGTCCTGAATCTGATTTTGGCTTCTCAGAGTTTCTTGAGGATGGGGCATAATCCCTACAGCGTGCAGCTATCAAGAGGAGTAGTCGTCATATATTCGGTGGTTCTGAAACATAAGGTCCCCTGCTCCCATGACTTATGTAAAATTAGCTCCTTCTCTTGGAACCTCAAAACGGAGTACCATGGAGCAAGGGCTGTTGGATGGGCTGGGCTGCGGGCCCCAGGGCATGGTGAGGCACAATCTATCTCCAATGTGCAACTGTCAGGTAGGTCTAACTTGGGCGAAAAGAACTGCTGCAGGAATTGAATAGGGTTACTACCTTCACTACCCTCTGGGAAGCCAGAAACCCTGAGGCTGTTTCTGCGGTTCTGGCCTCCATTCTCCATCCTGTCTTGCATGGCCTGGATAGTGTGGTGCAGCTGTACTACAGAGCGCTCAGTGCAGTCCATGCAGACATCTGTTTGCATTCCTTTTCCTCCAGAGAATCAAGCCGCCCTCCATTTTCCGATATCAGTATGGAGGCCACGAAGTAAGCGGGTCTCATTTCAAAAGTCCCGAGCTCCTGCAGGACTGTGTCCATTTGTCTGGCAAAGTTTGGTGCCGTTGAGAGGTCTGGCTGCAGGGGCCCACCACAGCCCAAAATCTGGGAGCTGTCACTATCAGTGCCCCGTCCATCGTGATCCACTGGCTCCAACGGGGATTTTGGCTGGTCTGGTTTCTTTCTAGGCATCTTTGCATTGGTGTTTAAGGTATGCCCCCAAGTTTTATTTCAGATTGCTGAGTTTTAAGTTTGATAACCTTGAGGAGATGGAGCTTCAAGCTCAAGTTGCTTCCATGGGCATGGCGTCACCAGAAGTCCATACAATGATTTCTGATACTGAGCCATAGGCTTGAAAATTAGCCTGCCTCATGGCAAAGGAAGTGGACAAATATCCCTTCTTGGTCATACCACCGGTTTTTCTGGACTCTCTTTCTGGTGGGGAGAAGCCAGGGCACCTTAGCCTTGTCACAGGCTGCCGCCTGCAACACCCCCTGGTGGTCAGAGTGGGAAAACAGAAACTCTGCACCCTCCCTGTCCAGCTGGTATTTCTTGTCCAGCCTCTTATCAAGGGGAGGAGAGAGACAGAGTTAAGGGTTTGTAAAAATCTTCAAAGCATCCTTCGGAAGAATTTATTCACTGGTAAGAGGAGCTTTTTGTGGGGGTTAACCCCATTATCGAGGTATTCCACCTCCTCCTCTTCTTCAATTTCCTCACTTGTGGTGATGTCCAAGGCATCAGTCATTCTTCTAACAAAAGTAAACTGTGAGGAATAATCTTCAGTGATTCTGGGAGGAGAACCAAAGTCGGCTCGGGAGAAACCTAAGGTTCAATGGGTTCCCCTCGGTCCTCTGCCTCACACTCACCATAACTCCTCTTCAATAAATAAGAATTTGCTGAAGTGCCAGCCTGTCTGGTTGGGGTCTGCCCAGGTGGTTGCTGGCCAGTGGAAAAAATGTCCTTGAAGGCCTGTACCACCTTGAAAGCCTGTGCTATCTCCGGAGAAGGGACTGCAAGAGCACCCACAGAAGTTCCTTTTTTTTCCAGTACGGGGTTCTGTGTGCTTTACTTTCTTAAGTCTTTTTTGAGGGAACAGGGGAGTCAGCTGGTTCAGTAGGCCTCTTAGTAATTTTATCACCCGTCTCAGGGGTTGAATGTAGCACTGCAGTGGTTTCACCCACAGCAGAAGAGGGTGTCGGCTGGTCAGAGCCTGAGGGACCCTTAGGTGGAGGAATTTTTTTCTTTAGCCGTTATAGGCGTCTCGCCACTGTTTTCCCTGGGAAAGGTATACAGATGTCACTGTCTTCTTTTAGGTGATCATAGCCAAGACATGCAACACACAAACTGTGCTGGTCTGCCTTAGCAAATCCTTTCCCACTAGCAGAGCAATTTTTAAAACCAGGTTCAAAAGTTTTCTTTTTAGGTTTTTTGGACATTTTATTTTATCAGGAACCGATAAAAAATGTAAACTGCTAAATAGTTTTAAAGTTTTAAGTAATATTTAGCAGTTGCAGCTGGTTCCGGAAGCGATAAGTAACAGATAGGAACCGGGAACTGTAGAAAAAGTGAACCGAGGTTATCGATTCAGTAAGCAACAAAGTGGTTACTGAAATAAAATTAAACTAAACGAGTTTTTTTTAGTCAGAAAACTCTGTTAAGAACTAAAATAACTCTGTTTCCCACTGGTTATACCAAACCAGGAGGAACAGATAAAAATACCAAAATTAACGCTAAAACTAAGGTTTAACTAAAAATACAGTAAGTAAAAGGCAGCAAATGAAAGAAAAAAAAGATACTTATATATATTTATAAGTTTCTTCACGTCACAGGTAGAAGTTGAGGAGTGGAACTCCGAGCATGTAGACTTGACAGGCGGAGAGTGAATTTGAGGGGGCTTAGAATTAAGGCAGTTAGTTCAAGGCAGCATTTGAAACGTTGTCACGTGCAAAGGGTTCCATCATTTGCAAGTGTTCCATCCTCTCCGGGCAGTTCTATCTTAAAGGGTCACTGCAGAAGTTAGGAATACCCGAGTATTACTGGGGTTAGAACATGCCCATTTACACTGCGTGGGCCACTGCAGCCACCTGAGATGCAAAGCAAACAAGCAGGCTTCCTGCTTTTGTAGTATCCTGCCTGTACTGCAAAGAGGACAACCAAGCCACTCCAATCCTATCATCTACACTGTGTACAGGATCAACAAGCCACTACCAATCCTATCATATATACAGGGGTACTAAGCCACTCCCAATCCTACACTCGACACTGCATACAGCGAGCCACTCCAAATCCTATCATCTGCATGCGTGCAGAGAGCACCAGGCCACTCCGAATTCTGTCATCTGCATTGTGCACAAGAGCAATGAACCAGCTCCATACTGTCTGCACAGAGTACAGGAGCACTTAGGCACTTCGATCCTACCACCTACACTCCATACAGGAGCACCGAGCCACCCTCAAGCTTACCATCTACACTGTGAGCAGGACCACAAAGCTACTCCCAATCCTACTGTCTTGTACCGCATACAGAAAATAGACATTCCCAGTCCTACTGTCTACACTGCACACAGGAGCTTTGAGCCACTCCCGACTCCACAACCTACACTGCATACAGGAGCACTGAGCCACTCCCGACTCCACAACCTACACTGCATAGAGGAGCACTGAGCCACTCCCGACTCCACAACCTACACTGCATACAGGAGCACTGAGCCACTCCCGACTCCACAACCTACACACTGCATACAGGAGCACTGAGCCACTCCCGACTCCACAACCTACACTGCATACAGGAGCACCACGTCACTCCTGATCCCACTGTCTACACTGCATACAGGAGCACTGAGCCACTCCCAACTCTACAACCTACACCACATACAGAGCACTGAGCCACTCCCGACCCTACAACCTACACTGCATACAGGAGCACCGAGCCACTCCTGATCCTACTGTCTACACTGCATACAGGAGCACTGAGCCACTCCCGACCCTACAACCTACACTGCATACAGTAGCACCAAGCAACTCCACATCCTACCATCTACACTGCATACAGGTGCACTGAACCACTCCCGACCCTACAACCTACACCACATACAGAGCACTGAGCCATTCCCGACACTACAACCTATACTGCATACAGCAGCACCAAGCCACTCCTGATCTCACTGTCTACACTGCATACAGGAACATCATGCCACTCCCAATCCTGTCATCTGCACTGCGCATAACAGCACCAAGTCACTCCTGATCCTACTGTCTGCACTTCATTCAGGGGCAATGAGTCACTCCAAACTCTTATCTACACTGCGTACAGAGCACCGAGCCAGTCCAAATCCTACCATCTGCAGCGCGTACAGAAGCATTGCGCCACTCCAAATTCTATCATCTGCACTGCGTAAAGAACACCGAGCCACTCCAAATCTTACCATCTGCACTGCGTGACAGGAGCACCAAGCCACTCCCAATCCTACCATGTACACTGCATATAAAAAGCACCGAGACACTCCCAATACTACCATCTGCACTGCGTGCAAGAGCATCAAGCCCTCCCAATCATGCCATCGGCACTGCCTACATGGGCACAGACACTCAACCTACCGTCATGTACTACATACAGAAGCATGGAGCCAGTCCTACCGCTTCGTACTGCATACAGGGCATCTAAACACTTCAAGAGTCCTTCCGCCTGCACAGCATACAGCACCACCAAGTTACTGCCAGTTCTGCTATCTGCACTGCATACAGGAGCACGAACCACTCCCAGTCTGTACAGCACAGAGGAACACCAAGTCACTCTCAAGCCTACAGTCTACACTGCATACAAGAGCACAGAGTCACTCCCAATTCTACCATCTGTACTACATACAGGAACACTGAGCCACTCCCGATCCTACCATCTACATTGCACAGGAGCGCGAGTTACTCCCTAATTCTACCATCTATACGTAGTACAGGAACATACGGTAGTATTCTGTGGAATTCAGAACAACAGAACAGGGTGCAAGGTGAATATGAGTTTGGGTGGGGCAGAGCAAAATGAGTGACAAGAGTGTCACAGCAGAAGGGAACTGCTGCAATACATGCATTTTTTACATCATAATGCACTGACTGAATGCACCGGATTTTACACTCATATTAATAGTGTTATCTGGCATATGAAATGGCTCCACTGAGCAAAGTTTAAGTGGGGTGATGAACTCTATTGTGTGTAATGTTCTAGTGGCTGTATAGGTCTGATGTATGAAAAAATGTAATAAAGTACACTGAATTAAAAAAGAGAAAGGGGCGCCCTAAAGAATCCAGTAAACAAACAAGTGAGAGAACTGAAGCGTAGCAGGTAGGGAAATCTGCTAACATGAAAAACATCTTTAAGGGTCACCATGGGGCCCATTCATTTCTCTGAGGGATGGACATATGACAACTATGCAATGTATCTTTCTTTAAGCATCTATTTCTCTGTAAAGTACTTCAGTTGATGTGGGAGTGCAGTGGTGAACTGGAATTGCATTTTCTTCCAATCTGTCGTCTCCAGGCTACAGGACACTCAGCTTGTTGGGGATAGCTGAGCCCCTTTGATCTAAAAGACTCTGTTTTGGGTATCAACAAGCTGACTAAGCCCTTTGGTCTACAAGATGCTAGCAGTTTACTATAAACAAATGGTTGGGCCAGTCACATGCACCCGTCGAGTGGTGAGCCATGGAAACAATAGAAGCTAGTCCAAATGCACATGCACAGTTTGGCCAAGTTCTGCCTCAGAGGTGTGCTCAAAGAGTTGTCCAGGGTGTGATGCGAGAGGCAGGGCAGATGATGCGGGCAAATATTTCGGCCTACCAGGTGGTTTCTGTCCCTGCATTCTCCTCCGAAAAGTCACTCTTGGGATTAAAAATCCATGCTATTGTTGTCCATTCTGCCAGGGCTCAATAAATCCTCGTCCACATGTAAATATCATGAGTATTATATATTTTCCTGGTCTAAAAGTATAGATAACCTGAGGTAACTGCAAGTCCGGTGGTCCATTTCAGAAGAGACAGGCTACTAAACTGCCCAAAGCACACCTGCACCTACCACAGCATAGCTGAAAGAGTGGTCCCAGCTGTGGCAAGAAGTGTAGGTTGTTTGCCTCAGAAAAGTCACTGTACTGTGCGATCAGTGGCTGTGTTAGGATTCTGACTCAAGTATATCAAAGTGAAAGTCAAGTTGGGTGGTAGCAGCATATCGGGGTGACCATTCAGGCGTCTGAAGGGCTACGAGGACTAGTAGCACAGTGCAGACTTAGCTCTGGGAGGACCCCTCTGGCAGACGGCAATACTGCAGGACAACACTGGCACAAAAGTAATGATGCAAAAGAAATGGGAAGGACAGGCACAAGTGCGATATTAGGCTGGGGTAGGGACAAGTTGTTAGAAAGGGTAAGTAAAGTTAGCAGAGACAAAGGCTTAGTTGGCAGTAGAAGGAAGGACAGCTTTTTTTTTTATTTAAAGGGGTAGGTTATTCATATTTATAACAGCTGTAGGCAGAGTGTTTTCTAACTGATAGGGCGGATATGAAACAGGCTGGTTAGGTATGGCAGATCTAATATCTGTCCAAGGGAGATGGTAACAATTTACAAGACAATCCATATCTGCTTCCAAGAGACACTACATTCCCCTCACACTAGTAAACAAAGGCAGTGTGTTTGAACTGCGTGGATATTCCTAAGTCTCCACCTTGTAATGCAAAGGGAACCTGTAAAATGGGTCAGTTAGTCCAGTAGTCCCGAAGGTGCAGTATTCTGCATCAGAAAGAGGCGTAAGAGGGACAAAAGCGTGGAGTAATTTTGTATTGTGACAAAATGCATATTAAGTTTGATGAAAACGGGATAAGTTGTTCTCAAGATACAATCCATGCCAGAGGCGCTGCATCAAACATCAGTAATAAGGGACATCCATACCAAGTCTAATTATAATTGGTTAACCCAATCCGAAGATATAGATCAAAATGTTAGAATAGTTACCAACCAACTAGAAGTCAGAATTCTTTTTTGTCAACTTTTTTAAGCTCCCTCCTCTCTGACCCCATAGGTTTCTCCAGCCAAGGCTCTGGGACTGGCTTGTTATCCCACTCAGCCCAAGTCCCAGACCAGCCGTGCCTCGTCCCGGGATACTCCTGCAACCTCACCCAGCTGGTTGACCCCCACCCCCAGAGGAGGCCAGCAACTCCTCAGAGCACTATTTGAGAATCTAGTGGACTGCCGGGTGAGGAGAGGAGCCAGAGATCTGGAGCGGTGAGCATGGGATGCCGTCCACGGGCCCTGCCTTCACCTACCCTGGTGCCAGGGCCGATTTGTTTTCCTAGTTTCTGGTCCCCCAGAGGCACAGACATGCACTGGCATCCAGCGTACAACAGGCGCACTCCCACACCCGCCCGCAGGATATCTGCCACAATATCCGCCCTTCTACAGTGCTCCCGCAAGTCGCAATGCCCCCAGACTCCACTGGGAGTCGCCGTACAGAGGGAGACACCAAACACCTACCCCCAAGAGAGGAGAGCAGTCCTCCGGTTGCTTAATCCTCTCCTGCCCCTGCCGATCCCCAACGATCCAAGCTCATTCTCAAACCCAGGTCGCTGGCGTGGCGTGAGGTGTGGCATCCAATGCCTCAACCCTCAGCGCCACCAAGCCTAGAAGTCAGAATTCAAGCATAATTATGTTGTTATGACCAAGCTTCAGTTAGCCTAGTTTTATCAAAATAGGATATGCATTGTTCAAAATATAGCCAAAATTGTAACAGCCAATCACAAGGCAGAACACATGCATAATTAGCATATCAATGGCAAGATTCTAACAGCATTATACGGCAAAATCATCAGCAGAATATCTCGTGTGCAGCCGAAACAACAGCACCTCACTGGGTGTAATTGCCAAGCAATGACGCCATGAACAAGGTGTGATAGGGCCATGACTTGACTTATTTTATCAGTAATAGGTTAAATGCCGAGGTACTCTCTTGCCCTATTATCACTGCTTAATCACATTAGCAGGTGACACGCATGAGCTCTGTGCCTGAGAAAAAAGTTCTGAAATAGAGCTTCGAATGGATAGTGTACAACCGTATATTTAAAACTAAAATAATGCTTATGTGGCACTGATGCAGTGTATGTGCAACCACTAACAAATGTATCTGAATTGTTTTTAAATCCTGTACACACAGGAGTACTAACCCTAGACAAAACTCAGTGAGCACCATCAAAACATTGTCAAGATAATCTTGCAGTGGCCACAGCTGACAGAATGAACTACCAACACATGGAAGTGCTAGTTTCCACAGGAAATTGCTGCTCAGTGGTTGATGTCCTTCCAGCAGATCTTTCTGCTGGTAAAAGTTACAAAAAGGATAGGGGTGCCCCAGGACAGTATCCTTTTTTTAAATTAAATTAATTAATTAATTTATTGTACTTTCTCCCTGACTCCAACTGGCCACCATTCCCCGCTCCTGTCACCCACCATCCCCAAGAGTTGTGTTGCTCCTTGTGCCTCCGTGGATGACCCCATGGGAGGGGCTGGCTGGGGATCACCCTTACACCACTGACAGAGTTACAGTGTTGGTGGGGGAGGGAGAGCCTTGGTCAGCGGTGCAGGAGCCTGCGAGGGGACAGCAGACTGCATCCTGCTCGGTCGGGGATTTTCTCGTCTTACTACCCCACCCCATGAGTGTTATGAAGATAGTGCACTGCTGCTGAGATGGACAACAACGTTACCTTCACTGAGTTCTGGCTCTGGCAGCGATACCAGCCCACTTGCCAAAGGCAGGTAAATTTTGACTGGGCTAGTAAAAACTTCAATTCAACTAGCCCTGCTAGCAGTATTGGAGAAATCAACATTTAAATAAGTACACCAGTTTGGCCAGTGCACAAGACTGAAGGGCCACTTGATTTTCCCCAGTCACTAGCCCTGCTGGCTAGTAGCTACGTAACTTAGTTCTGACCCCCTAGTATGGGGGGGGGGGCTGCTTCTGCCCACTTGTAGAGATGGGAGGGACGGAGCAAAAGGTGGAGCTAAAGTGATATGCATAGAGTTATACAGTCAGCAACAGACCAGACAGTCAAACCAGAGCAACTTTCAGTGAGTCACTACATTATGCATGACAAGACCCAAATGGAAACCCTACCATAAACATCATATGACGGCAATTTGATGATTAAAATTCCTCCCACAGCAGATGGAAGAGCAAAGAGAGCCTCCCCCTCACTGCTGAGCCAGGCATCTGAGGCAGTCGACGTAGGGGCCAGCCCAGGCACTGTCGGAATCACGTAGTAGTTGTTGGGATCTCTGAAGTTCCACTTTCCAATATCAGCAAAAATTGACTGCATTGAACTCTCTGTTATCAGTTCCTACAGCAGAACAAAAAAAAATACTCTGTTAAACTTCAAGCTCCAGCTCAGTATCTCTTTCCTGGATAAAACTTTAAATAGATGTACTATACTTCCAAACATAGCAATTTAAAGGGGAACAGTCCGCACAAAGGGCGCCACATGCAAATGTGATGCCTGTCCCAATGTGCACTTTCTGTGCAAAAATGTTTTATTTATACTTGCTGTTTACTGCTGTAGAGCAGACTGTATCAGACTAATTTTGCCAACATCTACGCTGGCACCTTCTGTTACTAAAAATCCCAGACTCCCGTGCAGCTGACATCAGAACAGTACTGTAGCAGTGGGAGATTCAACATCCTTCAGTGCATGTTAAGAGTTATATAAAAGCTCTGATCAGATGTCTTCTGGTTCTGGTTATCTCCAGGTACTAAGTACAGTCCTCTGGGACCGTCGCACGCACTGTGAAAGGACACCGGGCCAGCAAACAAAAGATCAGTGCTTATATGAACTCTAACATGCACTGCAGGCTTCAGAACCTCCCACTTCAGCAGTACTGTTCTGATATCAGCTGCAGGGAATTCTGGAATCTTAGTAATAGAAGATGTCAGCCTAGACATCAGCAAAATGAGCCCAGTACAAGCTACTCGACTACAGTAAACGACAAGTAAAACAAAATGTTTTTGCACAGAAAGTGCACATGAGGACCAGCCTCCTACTTGGGAGACTGTTCTCCTTCAAGGTCGCAAGGGACTCGAGGTCCATCAGGTTTGCCCCCTGCTCCATAAGCAAAGATGAATAAGTACGCCAAGAGGCAATCAAAGGCAGAGGATGCACAACACACAAATAATGAATATTTTCTGCAGCAAGACTATGGCTACCTTTAGCGTTTTTATTTGCCTGAATTTTTTGTTTTGTTTTGTTTTTTGTTAGTGTTCTAGCCACTGTGGCTAACAAAAGAAAAAATCCTAGTGGGAACAAAGGTATGTTGCGCAAACACTGCAGCTATATAAAATTGGCTTTTCCCCCCAAAACACTGGAAGGATACACCTGAAGATTCAAACACGGCAATTTAAGGTCAGAAAAGGATTCCTGGCCCATCATGTTCACACTCCAAGCCTGCTGCCACAGGAAAGAACCGGTCTGCGGTGCACACCTGCACTGACTGAGGCTCTTAGTCCTCACAGTTCTAAAGTCATAACTGGCTTCGTCTACCTGCCTACCTGGTGGCCCCGCCCTTTCGTGCCCATTCTTTCCAGCTTTAATGTGCAATATAGTTTATGTCATGGACTAGGGTTAACCTGCAGTAACACTTAAATATGAAATTAAGTGAACCATAAGATGTTTTAGAGTGCTTATTTGGCTTGAACACGTCAGGGCACTTCATGACTGGCCAAGATGACTCCAGGTTGCACCACATTATCTCCTCACTCAGATCCCCCCCCCCCCCCGGACCTGGAGAGTAACCCTCAATGGCAGCATGCATTCAAACCACCACACAGGGCCCTAACAACTCTGCCGAACCAGCAGTATTAAAACTCTAGCAAATCCACCAAGTCACCCCATAATGGGCCCCAGCGACACCACCAAGTCACATTGTGCTGAGCCCCCTGCAATACCCACAAGCCATCCAGTGCTGGGCCCCTGGCGATGCCCCCAAGCCATCCAGTGCAGGGCCCCTGGCAATGTTCCGAAGCCGTCCAGTGCTGGGCCCCTAGCAATGTCCCCAAGCCGTCCAGTACTGGGCCTATGGTGACACCCCCCGGGCCACCCCATTCTGGACCCCCAGCAGCGCTCCCAACCCACCCCGTACTGGACCCCGACGACCCACCCAACCCATTCTGTTCTGGACCCTGACAACAACCCCAACCACCCTGAGCTGGATCGCAGCGACTTCACCAAACCACCCTGAGCTGAACCTCAGTGACGCCACCAAACCACCCTGAGCTGATCCCGGTGATTCCACCAAACCAACTGGTGTTACACCCACAAAGTCTAAAAGCTGAGCTCTACGGTCTCTGATGAGGAAAAAAAAAATAAACTGCTTGGTCATAGGGTGAAATAGAAAGCTTTACTGCACACAAGAAAAAACTGCAGCACACACTACCACCCCCAGATGCCAGCGTTTCATGCTACATGCTTTATCAAGGCTTGGCTGCCAACCCACTCATCCTTTTCCATATCCTTCTGTTTCATAACCATTTTGTGTTAGTTTGCCTCATTTCTACTGTTCTACTCCACCCCGAACTCGTTCCAGCATCTCTGTCCCTCTTCTCATTTTACCTCATCTGAGATTTTTCTCCTGTCTCAAAGCAGTGTAAGCTGCGCTTGCCAAACTGTATTTTGCGACAACATTTGTTATTGGCAAACTTTATGGCAGCTGGATTACATAGATACATAGACAGTGTCGGCAGATAAGGGCCTATGGCCCACCTAGTCTGCCCATTTGAGCTTGTAAGTTCAGTTTGTTTTCCTAGAAGTCTGTTTCCCCTTACCCCTGCCCTCTAGAATTCCTTTATGTCTATCCCATGCATTCTTAAATCCCGTGATTGTTTCAGCCCCCACCACTTCCTCTGGCAGGGTGTTCACTTGTCACCACCCGTTCTGTGAAGAAATTCTTTCTCATGTTTCCTCTGAATCGTCCCTCCTCCAACTTCATCCCATGCCCTCTAGTCCTGAAACATCTTTTTGCTTAAAAATAGTGTTTTCCTGCACCCTATTCCTCCCTGTAAGATACTTGTATGTCTCTATCATATCCCTCTCTCCTCTCCTCCAGGGAGTACATGTTCAGTTCCTTCAACCTGTCTTCATAGGACTTGTGATGCAACCCATGCACCATCTTTGTTGCCCTCCTCTGAACCTTCTCTACCCTGTCTATGTCCTTACGTAGGTATGATCTCCAGAACTGTACACTGTACTCCAGGTGGGGCCTCACTAGTGTCTTGTATAGCGGAATTATGACCTCCCTTTTCCTGCTGGTGATGCCCTGCCTATACATCCCAGCATCCTGTTTGCTTTACCTGATGCCTTGTCACACTGTTTCCCTACCTTGAGGTCATCAGAGATGACAACCCCAAGATCCCTTTCCTGCTTGTGCATGCTATATCCTCACCCCCAACTGATATATTGTGCCAGGGTTTTGTGCCCCATATGCATTATCTTGCACTTCTTTGCATTGAATTTCAACTGCCAAACCCTTGACCATTCTTCAAGTTTCTGCAGGTCCCTTCTCATTCTGTCTACACCCTCTGGTGTGTCTACTCTGTTACAGAGCTTTGTGTCATCAGCGAACAGTGAAATTCTGCCTTCTAGATCCTGTGCAATGTCACTGATGAAGATGTTGAATAGGACCGGTCCAGCACTGATCCCTGTGGTACCCCACTGGTTACTCTTCCCTCTGTGGGTGACAGCCATTTACCACCACCCTCTGTGTCCTGCCACCCAGCCAGTTACCTACCCACCACACTACTGTCCTGCCCACACCCATATTCCCCAGTTTGTGTAATAGTCTTCTATGTGGCATAGTGTCAAAGGCCTTGCTGAAGTCCAGATAGGCCATGTCCACTGCCTCCCCTGATCCATCTCCCTAGTCACCCAGTCAAAAATTCAATGAGGTTGGTCTGACAGCGGCCTCCCCTGGGTGAAACCATGCTGCCTTGGGTCCTGTAGTCCATTGACAACCAGATGTTCCACCAATCTCTCCTTCAGTAGTGCTTCCATGATCTTTCCCACTACCAAGGTGGGGCTGACTGGTCTGTAGTTCCTCTTCCTCTTTGTTCCCACTTTTGTATAAGGGACTACATCTGCTGTCCTCCAGTCTTTGGGTACCTCCCTGTTTCCAGTGATTGGCTGAACAGGATAGCCAGAGTTCAGCCACCTCTCTTAGTTCTTAAGGACCCTGGGTGCACCCCATCTGGCCCCATTGCTTTATCAGCTCTTATTACTTCCAGTTCCTTCAGGACCCTTTCTCGTGTAAAGGGACTTGTGTCCATTTCTGCACCATTCTCACCCCTTGTACTCCCTTCAGACCCATTACCCCCCTCTTCCTTAGTAAAGACTGAGCAGAAATACCTGTTCAATATGTCAGCTTTATTGTTGTCATCTTCCACAGGCTCCCATCCTCCCCCTTCAGTCTCACTATCCCTCCCTTTGTCTTTCATTTTTCACTTATGTACCTGTAAAAGGTTTTGTCCCCTTTAACCACTGATTTTGCAATGTGTTCTTCTGTCTGAGCTTTGGCTTCCCTTACTGACTCCCTGCCTCCCTTTGTTTCTCCTGGTACTTCTCCCTATCCCCTTCTGCCTGTGTCTTTTTGTATTGCCTGAATGCAATCTTTTTGGCTTTCACTTTCTTTGCTACCTCTTTGGAAAACCATAATGGTCTCCTCTTCCTTTTCCTCTTGCTAACCGTGCTTAATGCATAATTCTGTTGTTCTATAATCCCCATTTTAAATACTGCCCACTGTTCCTCAACCCCTGATTCCTGTCCCATTCCCTTAATGCCTCTTTCAAGTATCTCCCCATTTCCCAAAGTCTGCCCCTAAAATCCAGGATACGTGTTTTTGTGTGGTTTGGTTCTGCTCTTTCTGTGATTTCAAACCACAATGACTGGTGGTCACCGCTACCCAGGTGCTCCCCACTGTTACCCCATCACATTGTCCCTGTTTGTGAGCACAAGGTCCAGTATTGCCTTCTGCCGAGTTGGTTCCATGACCAGTTGCTTGAGGAAGGCACCTCTGAAGGAGTCCAGGATAAATCTGCTCCTAGTTGATGCTGCTGCTGGGATGCTCCAGTCACGTCTGGTATATTGAGTCTCCAACCGCGCCACCTCACCTTGTCTGCCATCCTTTGGATGGCTAGCATCAACTCCCCTATCTGTTTCTTCCTCCTGGGCTGGTGGTCTACAGACCACACCTGTCTGGATGGCTGGCCCCATTTTCCTTTCAGCTTAACCCACAGTATCTCTCCCCATTTTGTTCCTCCTGGATCTGTGTGGCCTTATGTCATTTTCACATACAGTGCCCTCCTCCTCCTTCCTGCCTGCTCTGTCTCTTCTGAATATGTTGTGCCAGGTATGGCCATCTCCCAGTCATGGTTATCATTACACCAGGTTTCAGTGATGGCCACAATGTCCAGGTCTGACTGTACCATGACAGCCTCCAGATCTTCCATCTTGTTGCTAAGGCTCCTGGCATTTCACACATGGCTTTCCATGATTTGACCTCCCTAGACTGCTTCACTGTTCTACTAAAGCCCCTTCCTTGGTTGTCATTTATCCCTGGTTCTCCTTGCTGTTTGCCCTTCTGCTGAATTTGCCCTTTTCTGCTTATCCACCTTTTGGACACTAATCTCCATCTTTTGCACACTGCTTTGCAGAGATAGCCACTCCTCTGGTTCACTGGTTCCACTACTAGCTGTGGGGTGAGCAAGTAGGTACCGTCCTTGCTGGCCTGCCACCCCTTTGCTAGTTTAAATGCTTGTCAATGTAGCATTTAAACTTATCATTGTGTGCTGGATTCCCTCAGGATGGATGCAGGCCGTCAGGCTTGAACAAACCTCCATCCCTCCAGGTGGGTCCCCAGTCACCAATGAGATCAAACCCTTCCTCACAGCACCAGTTCTTCAACCATGAGTTAAAGTTCCTGGTGCATGCACTCATATGCTCTCCCTTGCCTCTCACAGGTAGTACTTCTGAGAAAGTGACAGAAGTAGCTACTTGCTTGAGACCCCTCCCCAGTTTCCTAAACTCTTCCTGAACTTCCTTTGGCTCCCCATTTGCCAAGTCATTAGTACCTAGGTGGATAATGACATCCAGCTCACCCTCCCGTCTTGCCTTCCCAGTGATCCCCAGTATCTTCCTTCCATCCCTCCAAATAGCCAAATAAAGAGCAGCGCTTTTATACTGCATTTCTGAACCGTGTGGCTGGTGCGTGAGTGTCAGATCAGGATTTTTCCTGCAATCAAACTGCAGCTGGTGGGTGGCTGTCAGGACAGGATATTTTTCTCCACAGGAAACAGCACAATTAGTGAGGATGTATGAAGGCTCACCAGACAGGAGGAGTCAGCAAGGTCTCCACCCAAATGTGCCAGCAATTGCTTCTGCATGGCGATCCGTCATCTGCCCTCCCTGCCCATTCCCTCCTTCGGTGGCCAGTCTTGGCGGCGTTGGCATGTTCCAGACCTCATTCTAGTGGCCATCGTTTTGCACCAGCAGCCCAGCATACAGGCAACACACACACACACGTCCCCCAATGACTCTCAGCTCAGCAGACTGCTCTGAGCGGCCACAGTTAGCAATAAATCATGGTGAGCGTGGAAGCCTGAAATAAGTCTAATTCTTGTTGCTATATTGAGCATTAATTCTGTTGAAGACCAAAGCGGATTAAACCTACTACTGACTTGGAAATGTGGAGACCCAGAACGACTTGCAATCTCACAGAAAGCCAATTTGGCCTGAGAGAACTTATAAAACTTTTCTGGTGCACAGAAATACCTGGTCTGCAAAACAGGAACTGGTTCTCCTTTAGGGTGGTTAGCAGCAGGTGAGCAGAAAAAGGGGTGGGCTCTGAAGTGGGCTGCTCTATGGGCAATTCTGCAGCTTTGGGATGAGGGAGACAAACACATGTTACTCACTTGTAACAGTACTTCTAGGGGTGGTATATGATGTTCATCCACACTTCTAGCAGTGTCCTTTCCCTTTAAATCTTACTGGAAAGTCTTCAAGCTGGCTCCTCCCACCCACCCGGGTGGTATAACGCTTGGCTCTGCCCCATGGCGCTGAGACTTGCCCACTGGAGGCAGTGGTTGTGCGCCTCAGCCAGGGAGGTCGGGTGGCTCCATGTGGATGAACATCATATACCACTCTTAGAACTACTGTTACAGGTGAGTAACCTGTGTTTTCTGGGGACGTGAATATGATGTTCTATCCACACTTCCGCAGAATCCTAGCAGTTCTCTGGGAGGATAGAGGCAAGGAGCACACCCCCTTCTTAGGAAATGACGACTGGAGAACCGAGGTCCCAAAACCAGCATCCCGGTGTGACTCTAGGTCAATGTGGTAACTGGAAATGAAGGTGTGTGCTAACTTCCAGGTAGCAGCCCAGATTTCCTGGATAGGGACATCCCTAGAAGCAGCCACCATCACAGCAGTATGGCGGGTGGAATGAGCCCTTAGCCTCTGGGAGGCTCCCTACCAACCAACCTATAGCAGATATCAATGCAGGATGTGACCCACCTGCCAACTGTCTGCAGGTCTGCCAGATGTGGCTTCAGCGTAGGTGATAAACAGCTGGCAAACCTCTCCCCGAACTCCAGCTGTGTGCTCTTTGTAATAAGCGAGCACTCGCCTCGGGTTCAACGTATGGAGCCTGTGTTCGGCCTCCGAGGTGTGATTCAAGAAGAACACCGAAAGAATCATCACCTGATTCAGGTGAAACTCCAACACTACCTCGGGAGGAACTTCAGCTGGGACGAAGGCCAACCCTGTCCTTGTGGAAGACCAGGTGAAGGAGACTCCACTGAATGCACCTGAAGCTCACTGATCTTTCTGGCTGATGTGATAGCCACCAGGAAGACGGTCTTCCACGACAGGTGAGACATCTCGCACCTGTGCATCAGTTCGAATGGCTTGCCCATGAGCTTTACCAAAACCAGCAGCATGTCCCATGGTGGTAGTGGTTCATGCACCGGAGGGGAAATGTGGTCAAGGCCTTTGATAAAGTGCCAGACCACCACCTCCTGTGCCACCGACTGTTGACCAGCCCACGCCCAGTAAGCAGAGATGGCTGCTAGGTGCACCTTAAGGGTCATCGACTGAAGCCCCCCCTTTGGAGAGAGACCACAGGTAGTCCAAAATGCTAGCTACTGGACAGGACTAAGTATCCAACCCCTTGCCCTGACACCAAATGGAGAATCTCTTCCATTTGAAGGCATAGTACTTTCTGGTCGATTCCTTTCTAGATGCCTAGACTACAGTGAGGGCATCTTCGGGGAGACCAAAAGCCTGGAACTCTAGCCATTCAGGAACCAGGCTATCAGGTGCAGGGACTGAAGGTCCAGGTGGGGTGCCTTCCCCTGACTGTTGGAGAGCAGGTCCGGGTGTGTGAGAAGATGCCTCGGGAGCCTGTTGCTGAGGCTAAAGAGATCAGGGTACCAAAACCTGGCGGGGTCAGTCTGGAGCCACCAGATAACCCGTGCCTTGTCCCTCTAACCTTAAGCAGCACCTTGTGGATCAAGGGAAGTGGAAGGGCACAGAGAAGAGCCCTGGGGTCCAAGGCCTCGAGAAGCGTCCCCACAGCGAGGCCCTGCTGAGGGCAAGAACAGCCTCAGCTTGCGTTCTCCCCTGGAGGCAAATAGGTCCACCTGAGGGTTGCCCCACTGGGAGAACAGACTATGAATTACTTCCGGATGGAGAGACCACTCATGAGACGCCCCGCCCACCTGACTGAAGGCATCTGCCAGCTGGTTGGAGGCTCCTGCCACATGGGTGACTATGAGATCTGCCTCCAGGCTACACAAGAGGGTACAGATGCGAAGAGCTTCCTTGCACAGGGGCAAGGAGTGCATCCCGTCTTGTTTGCTGAGGTAGTACATGGCCGTGGTGTTGTCTCAGGACTTGGACCACTTGACCGTGAACAAATGCAGTCAGCGCCAGCCAAACTGCTTGGAACTCCAGCAGGTTGATGTGGCATCAGGGCTCCTGGGGGTCCATAGCCCATGGACTCTGTGTTCCCCCAGGTGGGTACCCCAATCTGTGAGAGAGGTGTCAGTTATCAGGATGATCGTCGGCTCGGGGAGGACAAAAGGAATCCCTTCCTGCAGATGCTCTGGGACAAGCCACCACTGGAGGCTGTCCCACATCATCTGAGTCACAGTGACCAGCTGGTCAAAATTACCTTTGCGCTGAGACCACTGGATGGCCAGCTTCCATTGCAGGAAGCGCATATCCCAAAGGGCCCATCGGACCATGCTGGTGCAGACCGCCATGTAATCCAGAAGGCGCAGGAAGTCCCAGGCAGGGTACAAGTGCTCTACCAGAAATGATTGGGCAAAGGAGAAATGAACCTCCGCCTTGTCTGCCGGGAGCTGGGCTCTGGCTCTGCAAGCGCCGAGCTCTGCCCCGATGAAGCTGATCACCTGCGAGGGCATAAGTTCCAACCTGGCCTCATTAACAAGGAGGCCAAGGTCAATGCAGGTCTGGAAGGCTAGGTCTCTGGACTGCTCCACTTCCTGCCTGCTATCAGCTAGTCATCCAGGTAGGGGTACTCAGGTAAGCTACCACCACTGTTCTGCATTTGGTGAAGACCCTGGGGGCCGAAGAGAGGCCAAATGGCATGGCCTGGAACTCATGGGGGACAGACTGATCGGGACATGAAAGAACACGTCCTGCAGATCTGGGAAGCAAAACCACGTGTTCTGCTCGAGATATGGTATGATCTGAGACAGAGTTACTCTCCTGAAAGTGCGGGACATGAGGAATGAGTTCTGGTCGTGCAGATCTAGAATGGGGTACCAGCCCCCCCCCCCGTCCACTTTGGCAACAGGAAGTGCCTGGAGACAAACCCTGGGTGTTCTGGAGGTTGCTACCTGACCACAACCTCGCTACGGAGGAGCTGGGCTATGTCATCTTGAAGAGCCGATCGAGTGTCTGCGGACACCAAGTCCTTCCGGAGGGGCTCAGCTGAGAGGGTACTGCTCGAACTCCAGAGGAAAACCCTGATCAACCACTTCCAGAAACCACCTGTCCATGGTAACAGCGGACCAGGCGGAAATAAGGAAGGAGCCAGCCCCCTCACAGGAGGACCCTGGGGAGTGTGACAGGCATGAAGGAAGCACTTCTCATCCAGTAACTGGAGCAGGCTTGGAGGAGGAGGACCCAGCAGAGGGCCACTGAATCCCTTCCTCCGGCCTTTGAATCACCAAGGCTAACTGACGTGGCCCCAGATCACCAGGACTCAGCCTGCTGGCCAGACTGGTGCTGGGCTGGTTTTGCCGCAGCAGTAGAGGACCAAAAGGCTTGTGCTTTTGCTGCTTGGATCCTTCTGGGCAGATGTCACAGTGTCCAGGGTGGCACTGGATTTTTCAATGCACTGGAGGTGATCTTCCACACCAGGCCCAAAGAGGTCGGGTGCCTAAGAATGGGAAATCTGCCAGCTTGTGCTGGGTGTCTGCAGTGAAGTTCGAGATACGCAGCTATTAGGCACAGCAGTCTCCTATATCCAGAGCCATCTGAAGTTGCCGTTTTGCCACAGCTCGACCCTGGTCGCAGATCTGCTTGACTGTAATCTGGAGGTCTGCCAGGAGGTGAGGAATCACCTTGTCCAAGGAGCCCAACAGGGTGTGGGAGAAGTGTGCCATCAGGATTGCCGAGCTTGCCTGGCGGAGGACTAGCGAAGAGGCAGCAAAGACCTTGCAAGCCGAGTGGTCCAATTTCTTGGACTCCTTGTCCATGGTCTATCAACATCCCCAGTATTGCCCAAGTGCCTAAACAAAGTCAGCCACTAACCCCTCAGCCAAGGGATGCTCCATGAACCCCGAAAGTGCAGGTGGGCACCACATACTTGCGAACCACCTGGGCCAAGGGTGCAGGGCAAGGAGGCGGGTGCTGCCAAAGCTCAGGACAGGCCAACAATGGCCTCGGCCACTGAGAAAGCCTCCATCAGGGAATCCCCTTTATCCAGAAGTTCTATGAGGGGATAGCAAGCCCACTTCTGAATGGGCTCTAGTTTCATCCCCGTGGACTCTGAGATGAGCTGGAGAATGCCCATGAACGAAGTGGGTCCTTCCTCCATCAAAAGATCCCCCATCGACTCCATGTCAAGAGGACAGGAGTGCAAAGAGGAATTCTCTGACTCCAAGGAGTCCGCATAAAGCAGGCTACCACCCAAGTTACTCTCAACCCACCCCGGGTGGTCAGGTGTGAGAGTGACAGACAGCCGATGGAGTAGTCTCTTAGCCGCCTGAGACTCCTTGGTCGCAGCCTCGGTCGTCAGCTGCTTGGGTGGTGGCTCCACCACGATCGGTGGAGAAGGCAGCTCTGGCCAAACCAAAATGAACTGAACTGGTTCTGCTGAGGGATGAATGGTGTCGACTGGCCCGCCGTGGTGTCAGTGATGGCCTCTCTGGCGACAGTCAAGTGATGGCAGGGCAGGGCCAACCGGCCGCGTCAACATTATCTGTTGCCACCAAGGTCTTCGCAACATAGACGAACTTGCACCAACACCTCCTCACTCGAGGAGGACGAAGACGATTAGAGATGGTGCCGCTTCCGTGGTGCAGAGAGCAAGACTGCCGATGGCGGGCGTGATATGCTTGACCCAGAGGACGAAGAAAATGGAGACCTTGGCCGTTGGTGGTTCTGATGGGGGCCTCGGAGCAGGTGAGACCTGAGGCTCCTTCTGGTCTGGGTCAATGACCGGAGGGTCTCGCTCAGCTGGCTGGGATGCCCTTCAGTGGTCACTTGCAGGACCAGAGTCCTGAATAACGAGTTTTCTGCCTCTTTGGACAACCAGTCGACGGGTAGAGAAAATCTGCCACATCATCGGCCAGCATCTCAACCAACTGGCCAGGCGGGGTTTCTGTGAAGCCACCATAGTCAAACTGGAGATTTCTGAGTGCGGAAATGCTTCCGATCCAGGATCGTCGATGATGAGTCTTCTCTTTATCATTCTTGGACTCCTCCTTGCGTGAGTGGGAACTGTGCAATTCAGAAGGGCCCTGCCCATTAGTCAGGAGGGACTGGCACAGCTCCTTGAAGGAGGCCAAATAAATGGAGCCCAACTGAAGTGGAATGAAAGTCTAGATGGAGGAGGACTGTGCGGCAGCCTGGGCAGTCTCCTCCTTGAAGGCCGTGAATTGTTCCAACTGCTCGGTGGACCCCACAGCCATGGAGACCACCCAGCAGGCATCCTTGGAGTTGACCGGCAGATGACATTTCTCCGGGCGGCCCAATTTCAGGCAGGCAGCGCAGTCCTCAAGAACCGTCACATGAAACGACTGGCAAAAGTCACAGACCTGAGAATCGTGACTGTGGTCGAGACAGTAAAACGCAAGAGGCGTGGGGGCCGGTATGTGACATCTTCTGCCTGCATGGGCACCAGAGAAATGCAGGCGAGGATTTATCCTCCATCGTAGTTGCGATCAAAGATCGGACTGAAGACGAGACTCGGGTGAGTTTAAGTTCTGGAAGTAAGTCTGAAGATTTGAATGCCAGGGTCTACTCAACGTGGAAGCGGTAAGGAGGGAACCTGCTTCTTCCAGCAGAAGGGAAGATCTGGCGTCATGGGGCAGAGCCAAGGGTTATACTACCCAGGTGGGTGGGAGGAGCCAGCTTAAAGAATTTCTGGCAAGATTTAAAGGGAAAGGACACCGTTGGAAGTGTGGACAGAATATCATATCCCATGTCCCTAGAAAGGATAATTTTAGCAACCAAACTGTCTGGAAATTTAAAAATGCATAATTCACACACAAAAAACACAATGGTAGTTATGCAGTGTTGTGGCCTGCCACGATCTTTGATTTTTTCTCCTCCAAGAAAGGAAAGTGCCAAAAGACAGGAGCAATTAAGCATTTTGGTTGCCCTACAAACAGTGTGTGTCACATGTTCTGCCAGTCCATAAACCTAAAACAGCTATCTATTAACTGTTAGAGAACAAAACTGTGGTTTTAAGAGGAGGCCTGCAGTAAATTAAATTGTCTAATTTTCTGGTTTGGCTACAGATTTTGGGATTTGGCTACAAAAATGTATACCAGTTTGCCAAAAAATCCTACAAATTGAAACTTTTTAGCTTAAACCTGCATTGAGCTTGCTCCCCAGCCACGTACATCATGGTCAAGAACATAATCTATTCCTAGGATTATACCCTGTCCAGGCCTGTCCCAGGTCCTCCCACGGACCAGACCCCTGCCAGCTTGCCCATGGCTTACCTCATGGCAGGCAGAGGCTCCAGGAGGCCAGCTATAGTGTGGGTAGAAACCAGTGCCAACAAGCACTAGGACCCTGGAACACAGGGCCCAGGCCATCACATAGACAGCCGGGGGTTCTTCACTATTTTCTAGTCCTCCACCCACCTTTCCCAAAGTGCAGCCTATGCTGGCCTTGCACACAAGCACGTCCCTGCAGCAGGATCAAGCTCCCGGCACAGCCACAAGTGGCACTTGGCACCACAGCTTGCCATCAACCCTTCACAGTGGCAGCTACATCGGGCCAGCATGCCTTCCAAAGTAGCGACTTAGGACTGCAAGCCGCCGGGCAGTCTCCTCAGGAGTATTTTAAATCTGATTTATGGTATGCTTAGTTAATGTAAGGGAAGTTCTATGGTGCCATTCTGGCTCCAATGTTTATTACTTTGTTACATCACAATTTATCAATCACGCACTAAATGTGGGGTATAAAAGATGGGATCTACAGTGATGACAACATGCCTTGATGAATCATGTCATCATCACTGTAGGTCCCATCTTTTATACCAAACACCAGCAACTCCACCAACCAGCTGATTCCAGACCTTGATCTGGCATGGAAAGTTTTTCAGGACGAATTGCTGGATGTTTGCAGTAGGCATATGCCAATCAAGGAAGGGAAGGCCAAAAGTAATTCTGCACCCTGGAACACCTCAAGGTTACTGAAATTAAAACGAAAAAATATAAGTTCTGGACTAAAGCCCAGAAAGCAGGACATTTTCAGAGATTGGCAAATTTATAGACAGGCATGGAATCTTTATGTTAGTAAAGTAAGAGACCAAAGATTTCTATTATAGAAATAAAGACAACAGAGTCCATTGGTAAGCCTAGGAAGTTTTGGAAATTAATCCATGACTTAAATGGCAATATTAAGTCTACAAAGACATTCATTTGGTTAGGAGGAAAACCTTTTTTTTTTTTTACTACTTTATTTATACTCTCTCGCCTGGACATCCTTCCAGGGTATGCACTCAACTCCAGCCTCTACTCCCTTGCCTGAACCCTAGTTAGCGGAGGACTCCCCAACCACCCGGCAGGTCTAACCCTGATAAGCCCCCAGAGGCGGGCCTGTCCTCCTGCGACGACCTGTCTGAAATTAGGGAGATCCTACCTGGGTGTTGGGTCGGCCTTTGAGTCCTCCAGACATAGGACTGGCAGTCAGGATGTGGGCTGTGTCACTGGAATCCCCATCTCCACAGGCGAGACAGGGGATTTTCTGCCTTTTTCTGGTTCTCCTCGGGAGTGTGGCATGCAATGACGTCCGCGCACGGCTTCCCTGCCTTACTCCCGCCCCTTCTTCTGGCTGGCGTACCTGCGTTACCCCCGATCACCATTGGGGGTCGCCAGGACACCGAGCAGCCCCGGATCCCTCCCCAGAGAAAGGAGAGCAGTCCTCTGGATGCTCAATCCTTCTCTCTCTCTCTCTCCTGCTGACCCCAGATGGCCCGGGCTCGTTCCCAAACCCGGGTCGCCGGCATGGCGTGAAGTGTGGCGGCCAGCACCTCAACCCTCGGCGCCACCAGGCTGGCCAAGGAGGAAAATCTTGAGGAAGGGTTTTCTCTTCCAAATAGGTTTAATAAATTCTTTGTTGCGATGGGGAACTTTTTTGGGGATTCCCCTAAGCCTTTACAAAATCCAGGAGAATTAAGACTGTGGTTTGCTGCCTCAGTTTTCTTTTAAAGAAATTGGTAAACATGAAGTTTTAGATTTACTCCTGGGATTAAGACTGGGGGGCAGTTGTGGCCCTGACGGCCCATCTTCCACCATGTTAAGATATGCAGCTATTCAGACTGCTGATCCACTCACATATTTGTTTAACTGGTTTATCGAGATCGGCTATGTACCCAGGGGGTGGAAGGTTGCCAGGGTGGTCCCCATTTTCAAGGGGGTGACTTGGGTCGCCTATCCAGCTTTATACCAATTTCTCTCTTACCATTAGTCAGCAAGGTTTTGGAAAAGATACTGGCTGGGCAATTAATGAGTCATCTGGAAGAAAATAGGCTATTAGACCAGTATCAATCAGGTTTCGGAAGGACCATGTGACAGTTGCAGCTGTGTCAAGGGTCTCGGATGAGGCTGGCCTGCCAAGTGATGCCCAGTGTCTTGCAAGGGGCATCTTGGTCGACCTCTCCAAGGCCTTCGACACGGTCGATTATCAGCTGTTATGTGGCCTCAGCGAGGTTGGGTTGAGTGCAAAGGCCATAGAATGGTTTTATTCTTATTTGACCAATAGATGGCAGGTGACCGCAGTAAATGGTAGCGACTCCAACCCCTTCCCTGTGCATAAAGGAGGAGTTCCTCAGGGCTCAGTTTTGGGCCCTTTACTGTTTTTGGTCCATCTAAAGAATATTGGCAGGCATGGGGGGGCGCCTCGTCATTTGTTTGTGGATGACAATTTATTTTTCTAACAAATCATTATTGTGTGTACAAGATAACTTGCAGTCCAGCTTTGTGATGCTGCAAACTTAATTTTCAAATTTAAAATTGAAACTTAACACATCAAAACAAAAGCTTATATTGCTTGGCCCACCTCGTACTCTTAAGGTGTCTTTAAACTTAGTTATGTGGACAGTGCTGGAATTGCTTTGGAATGTGTTGACTGCTACAACTACTTGGGGTACTGGCTGGATAAGTCTGGATTGGGAAATACTCATGTAGAAAAACTAACCGCTCAGGTGAGCAAAAGGGTAGAGTTTTTGTATAGGAACAAAAATTGTTTGAATTCTGAAACCTTAAATCTTATTATAAAAGTCTTAATTTTTCCTTTATTTGATTATGGTGATACTTTATACTGTAATGCTACACAGGACAGATTATCTAGGCTAGATATCTTACTAAACAGATTAGCTAGGTTGGTGCTTAAATGCCCAAGATTGACACATCACTGTGATATGTATAACAAGTTAGGCTCTTCTCTATCAAAAGGGGAATTGCACAAGTCACTTTATGCTTATAAATGTGGGACTGGTATTTTGCCAACATTTTAAGTGATCGGTTACATTTTAGGCAGACTGATTCCTCCTGTGTAATTCTCACGTAAAAGAAATGGTGGTTCCACTCTAAACACGAAATATACCAGTCATGTTTTAGTCATTTTGTTCCAGTTTACTGGAATATTCTTCCAGTTATTAGGAAATATTATAGCAATCCAGCTTCAACTTCTCAAGTGAAACAGCACTTGTTATCACTGTTTAAACCTTGTGATTGTCTTAAATAATTGTTACTTGAATGTAATTTATTGTAACTGGTATGTATGAATGTGAAAGGTCACCACTGTGAATGAGTTTTTAACTCAATGGTTTAAACCTTTATAAATAAACAAACAACTCATGCCAAGCCATGGCAATTCCACCAATTCCCCCTCTCCCCATCGCCCCAGTCCAAGGAAATGCTCCAAACGCTGCCTCCTTTCTGGTGCCGGCCACCTGCATAGCCACCAAACTGCCCTACTTCCACGAAGTAGTCCTGCTCATTAGCAAATCCTTCAAACCACTACCTCCAGCACATCAACCAACAGCCCCAAGGCCCACTGTCTGCCAATCCTCTCCGGGCTTTCTCAGCAGCCCTGAGTGCCATACTTTACAGTGTTCTGGTTTACTTACACTTTTTGCCCCTCATCCTGTGGCTACCTAGTTGAGACCTCATTCTGTTTCATGTAGCCTCTTCCCATTCAGACAACCCAAGACCAGTGCCTCCTATCTAACTGGCTGATGCCACCACCACTCAGCCACAGTAGCGCTTGAACCAGACCAATAGAATCCAACTAAGCGGTGGGTGACTGGCACAGCCAGTAGGAGCAACTAGCGAGACAGGCCCACTGGATGTCTGGAGTGGAACTTCATCTACTGTACCCTCACCAAGAACCAACTTACTTTCTGTTTTCTACCTCCCCCAGCACCACAGAAGGATCGTCCATACATCACACCTGCTTGTGTGAGTGCAATCCTAGCGCTCCACACACCTACACACACACACACACACACACACACACACACACACACACACACACCCAGGAGTCACTGGAAGGTTTGATGCCTTTTATTGCACCAACATCTCTCTTACACTCATAGACCCCCTTCTTCAGGTGAAAAGCCACACACACACACACACACACACACACACACACACACACTTTGGGTCACCAGTGGACAGTCAAACTGCAGAACATGGATCCTTCCCTCATGCCACTGCACTGCTCCTGATGTTCCAGGTTTGGGAAGGGAACGCCAGTTATCAGTGTGTCAGACTGCCCCCACCGCCTGCTGCCACAGAGCCTGCCCTTTATCCCAAAAGTACTGCACAAGTAGATTTTCTGTCTTGGGATGCAAGTTACTTACACTTCTATACATGCGGGAGGGGTGTGGCAGCACTAGCCTATGCACCGTCTGATTGGTTACAAAAAGGATGATCACATGATTCTGCGTCTCACAAATGTGCACTCCTCCTGGCAGGATGTTACAGTTCACGATTTTCAGTCGGACAGCATTATTAAGGAGGTTAACGTCCAGAGACTCCTCCAGCAGCTGCAGGGGTGTCTCCTGAGGAAGTCCTGGGGACGAGAAAAAAAAAAAAAAAAAGTAAAAGGAGTTATCCAGAAGTCCCACCTAGCACAGCTGGACATCTCATACCCTCAGACAGCCCACAGCAGTGGACAGAGAACTCCTGCATAAATGTCACAGTCCAGTTCCAGCTTACACCAGCCACCACAATGAAGGACACTTACCAGTGTATGAGCCTGTTCCGAGTGACTGAGTGCAACTGGCTGCTCTGCTCATAGTAGATCCTTCCAGCCCCATCTGGATGCTTCAGTCCTCCAGGAACGGCAGAAACACCTGCAGAGCAAAAATAAAGGATTCTTAGGAATCTCAGGATCACAGAGGGAGCACATCAGGACCAGCTGACAGCAGAACTATCAGGAGACGAGGGCATGCTCGTCACCCTCCACTGATGTTGCTGCTGCTTATCATGAGGTACCCTGGATCACCCTTTTTATTTTAATTCACTGTTTCTGTGCCTCCTCTGCTCTGGATTGGTGGATTTACCTACTTTCATTCTAGATGTACCAGACTTAATAATAATAATATATTTATTTATTATGCGCCTTTCAATTATCAAGATGCATTATAAAAACTTAAAACAGCAGATAAAAACTACAATATACAAATACAGTAAAATCCAAAAATCAACCTTAATGATCACAATATGCCTTGCTCCGTGGAGCTGCGAGCAAAGAATGTTTTTTTTCCTCATTTATATTAGTTTCCCCATTCTCTTTCTATGCCATTCTCCCCTGTACCCAGTAGGGACACCAGCACTGGGATGCAGGCCCCAATGTGAGTCTGTTTTGGCACACTCGCGATATGTAGCGGGACATCCCTCCCTCCTCCCTATGTCCCATATGCTCTGCTACATATGCGTCTACAGGTGGCAATAAGCACCTCCCCCTGGGAGAATGGCATATCCTGGGAGGCATGAGCCCCCACCAACGACAGTTCTTGAACCTGGTCGCTGGTGTCGCTAGTAGCAGTCCTACCGCTGCACCGACACGCTGAGCACAATCTGGACCACACTTAACAGTAATCTACACACTCAAGACAGAGAACTTTCATTGATTATTTTAAAATGTTTTACCAGGAAAGCTGATAACAGTTCTTTTCCAGCAGCATGGGGGGGGGGGGAGTATACAATAAAATAATATTCAGTATGTACAGTAAATTAAAGAAATACATAATGCAAAGCCTGCCAACCCCCGGTCGAGCCAAGTCCATAGGATGCCAGGTAATGAGGTGGGGGCTTGGACCAAGATGGGAGCATAAACAAATGAAAAAAGAATAGTTCCTCACAGTTCACCTTGTTCACTACTTTCATGAACTTCGAGATCTCTATCATATCTCCCCTCTCCAGCTCACCAGCACAGTGGTAACACTATGGCCTGCAACACCTGACCAGAGTTCCCTAGCGAGCTCGGGAGTCGGAGGGCCACCGGGGGGAAGGGGGGAATCTAGCATCCGAGGGACTGCTCTCCTCCAGGGGTTGGGGGACATGGATCCCGGCATTCGTCCGACAGTTGGCGAAGACCAGGGATTGGGCACGCCCAGCCATCAAGGCACATCAAGCAGGAGCGTGCACCATTAGTCATGATGGCATTGCACATCCGCACCTTCCAAAGAGCAAAGAAACAGGAAAAATGGCGCCGACCAGTAGGATGACACTGGTCTCCTGCATACCCTGCACCCAGCTATCCAACAGAGAGTCTGTGCAACCCAAATTCTGTGTCCAGTGGGAACAGCTGGACAAGGCAAGTCCTTCAGGATGCCAGGGTGACAGGGCTGGAAAGACCAGAGGATGGGAGCCAGTCAGCATAGAGAGGATAAACAAATAAAAACTCACCTCTCCCATCTGGCCTCCAGTGACTATATATTCAGTGCCTTAAAGAGCTGCTGACACCTCAGGAAAAACTTTGAAAAATCTAATATTTAGGTAGACTTTGGCTTGCATTCAGTATACATTCTATAGATTTCTCCTCCCCATTATTTCTTACTGAGTAAATTTGCATGAATACACGATATTTATCCCTTATAGTTCATCTGCCTCTATAACGTACTCCCTACTTGATATCATAATGCTCTGTTGTGTCATCACAATCTGTTGCCATGGGAGTAAGTGTGATGTCACAAGCAGCAAATTATGACCTCAGGTAGGGTGAAGGCAACAGGAATGGATGAACTCTTCAGGAGCAAAGATCCTGTTTTCATGCAAATGACCTCAGTAATAAGTAAGGGGAAATACAGAACTAAGTTGAACTAGAACCTGAACTGCGTCTAAATATTACGTTTTCTTAAAGCTGCCCTGAAGGCGTCAGCTGCTCTTTAAGCCAATCCTCATAAGATCTACCCCACTGGCCCTAAATCATTTTGGTTACCCTGAGCTGCACCGTCCCCAGCCTGTCCTGATCTTTTCTCCAGATGAAGGCTCCAGAATGGAACAGAATACTCCAGGTGCTGCCTCACCAGTGAGCTACAGTGAGGTTGTAATACCACCTTTCTTTTGCTGTCAGTACCCCTCATGATGCACACCAGAATCCTTTTTTTCCCTCCTCCTTTGACTAACATATTTTATCCTTCGCTCTGGGTCAGGTAGGAACCTCCTTCCACCTTTTGCCAAGAGTGCCCTTATCCCATCCTACTGAGATCCCGCCACCTGTCTGTTAGGGACCACCAGCTCACTCATGATATACCACTATGCTGCCTTCCCTCCCAGATTACTCCCCCCCCCCCAAAGGCTGGACAGGCCTTAAGCTCCTTCGGCACTTCTTTCTTCCCTGCAAACATCTGGCCACACACAGTTGATGTGAAGACTGGTGGTATCCTTGACTGAAGGTGGCTTGGATCCATTGGCAGACACAGTGGGCAGGCAGAGGCTTCATCCTCTCAGTCCTGCACCTCGATTTTCTGTCCCACCCACCCTCTGGAAGCACGCCATGTGATGGGCTGCCGGCAGGCCCAACGCAGCCAACACATGAACCTGGTCCAGGAGCCCCACGTGCAAGTCACAAATTCCCTGCACCACCACCTGTGGTCAACTAGGTCGCGGCAGTGCAGCGGGACAAGACACTCTCCCTCCCCGGAGGGACACTCTATCCTCCCCCTCAATGGCCCAGGTTCGTTCCAGGACCCAGGTCGCCAACATACAAGCAGTACCCACTCGGCTCTCGGGGGCCAGGAAACCGTGTTCTTCACGCACATTTTGTGCTTTGGGGCCTTCTGCGCCACCCAGAAAGTCTCTGAGGACTCTCCGCAGCACAGGCCCAGGAGTCCTGAGCCGGGCTGTGTAGTGCCCATCTTGTGAAATCCAGCTTTTTTTTTTTTCTTCCCTTGCCGCCTAGTGGTTTTGGTGCCCTGGAGAGTGGCGCACACCACCAGATGAGGTGGGGAGGGGGGAAATGAGGATGAAGACCGTTCAAGCAACAGTATTTTGGGGGGGCGTGCGATCAGTTCCCCTTCAAGCCGCCTGCGCCTTGGTTCTGACAGGGAAGAGAGACAGAGCTAGAGGAGCGCTCAGCGACAGGCTCCCGAGCCACTCTGCCGTCGATGGGGAGAAAACGTGGCAGAAGAGAGAAGGCAGAGAAAAGAAAAAGCGTTCTTATTTGTTTAAAAACAAATGCGTGGTCGGACAGAACACCTAGACACTCAAAGGATTTGTGCAGGTGCAAGCTGCACACATTCCCTGGAGGCACCAGTGTTAGACAGTACAGAAAAGGGTAAATTGTTTTATTTACAATTATTTTAGGCAGTTTAGGGCATTGCGACTATTCTTGGCGATGGTTTAGTGAGCTCAGGGTTTACTGTGTCTTTTTTTATGCTTTGTGCAGGGCCAAGTAGCACTGCTCCCAGGAGAGGAGGAGAGTGAAGAAGCTGGGCGGGGAAGCCCCGTGAGCAGCATGTCTCAACGAAGCCTTACTGATTACTTTGGTGGAGGAGAATCCTCCACATCAAAGGATAAGGAACAATTATCCTCAGAGTGCGACTTAAGCACATCTCAGGAGACAGTTGACATTGTGAATGTTGAAACTGATGATCAGTCTGAACAGACTGCATCTGCTAAAAGCAGCAAGAAATTAAGACTGTGGAGGGGCAGCTGGCTAAAGTTATTTCCATGGCCTGTAAAGGAGGAAGCAGAGGGGAATGCTGTTGGGAAGTGCAGTTGGTGCAAAAAAGGTGGCAAAAGCAATCCATTTGCCACAACTGGCACAACAAATTTGCAAGTGTCTGCTTTCTACAGACGTGAAAGAAACCGAGAACATTTGCTGGTGCAAACTGGAAAGAAAACAGCAGAAAAACAATCTCTGCCAGTGGCATTTGAGAAGAAGATCTCAGCTCCTGAGGCAAAGGATGACAGTAAAGTTGCTCAGTTAATGACAATGTGCTACCTTACCAAACAAGGGCAATCACTCAACCAGTTTGAAACACTAATAACTCTGCAGGTGAAGAATGGACTCATTTGGGCCAGGGCACAGGGTCGTAGCAGCTGCTGCTTGAGGATTGACACTAATGTTGGTGTGTTTGTCAATCCACAGAAGCAAAATGGCTGTCCAGCCTTACAAGACAGTGGCACAATCTACTCTGGTTGGGATGCAAGATATGACATGCTGCACTCCATAAACAAAGTCCTACAGGAAGAAATCAAAGCTCACTTAGCAGGTTCTCAGTTCCTTGGGGTAACAGTGGATGAAACCACTGATGTAACCATTCACAAAAAAATTAACATTTATGTGACATGCATACACAATGCACAGGCCAAACTTCATTTCATTGACTGTATTGCAATACCTGATGGGAGGACAGACACATTTGTGGTAGAACTGTTAAGTGTGTGTGTTCTGCTAATGCAGCTGACCCTATCAAGATCACCACGTTAGCAAGTGTCGATGCCAGCGTCATGACTGGAATGCACAATGGGGGGGGCGAAAAGTTAAGACAGCAAATTAACCCAAGGCTGATTCAGATTCATTGTATTGCCCACAGACTGGCACTGGCAGCAGATCAAGCATGTCGGGACAACCCTGTATTCAATGAATATCAAGTAACCATCAAAAATGTATACAGATACTACAGCAACTCTGCAATACGGTACAATGCCTTGCGTTTCATCCAGGAAACTCTCAGTGATGAAAAAATCAGATATCTGTCCCTAAAAGAACCTGCAAGTTTTCGGTGGCTGTCATTGCATGCTGCAGTTCAAGTAATTCACAGATCATACCCTGCACTTTTACAAGCCCTAGAGCATGATGCAGCAAAAGGTGCAGCAGAAGCAAAGGGCCTTCACACAAAACTGAAATCAGTCTGCTTTATCTGATGCAGTTCTTTTTTCATGGATGTCTTAGATGTGGTGAATAAACTGTCTTTAGTCACGCAACAAGACAGTGTTGACATTTTGGTGGCCGGCAGCATGATAGAAGCCACAGTTACTAGACTGCAGCAGTCTGAAGAACAGAATTGGGTACAGCTACAGAACACATTTCAGGTACTCGACCAACGTCCTGGCATGTGGCAGGATCAAAAAGTGAATGACAAGCCATCACTGAGAATGCAGTTCCAGACGGCATCTCAGGGATATCCGACGCAACTCACTGAAAACTTTCACACAGGATTTGAGACAACTTCAATGCAGCTGCTGCGTAACTTAAATGTTCTTTTAAATCCAAAGCGCCTCCCAGATGACTCCAACATAATGGACCATAGACTGCATCAACTCAAGGATGTTTGCACTTATTTCCAAGAAACAACCTTCAAAGAAGAAACTGCCAGCACTTATTGACCAACCCAGGGCTGAGAAAGATTACAGACAATTCAAACGTCTTTTAAAATCTAAAAAAGGACCGACTTTGCTTAGTAGTGTCTGCCAAGACTTAATTGAGAACTACTCAGATGTTTTCCCAGATTTTGTCACAATGGCCAAGATTTTACTTGTGTCACCTGTTACATCAGTGGCTTGTGAAAGAGGGTTTTCTGTACAAAACAAAATAAAAACCAAAGGTAGATGTTCCCGAAAGGCTGACACTGTGAGCAAACTCATGCGGATTGCCCAAGAAGGAGCTGAACTTGAAGACTATGACCCTCATCCAGCACTTAAGAAATTTAAGGCCATAAGACTGCGCAGAAAATTATTATTTTAAATTTTAAAATGTTTTAATAATTGTCTTTAATAGCTTTTTTTTAGTTTCAGAGACAATTTGAGTGACTGACACTGACCCAGAGACAGGGACGATGGAAGAACTTAGGCACAGGAATAGAAATAAGTATTAAAATGTTTAATTCCAACAAGGGTGGGGGGATACAATTTTTAAATTTAGCCCTTAAAGTCAATGCTACTTTTGTGGGGGTCCCATTCAGGGAAGCGGATCAAGATTTAAAGTTCCTGGGACTGGCCCAGCCGGGTGGTGGGCAGATGGTCATACCCATTCTGCTAAATTTAATATCATTTTGATTTTGGTGGTAGAGATCACAGTCTAACAAGTTCAGATATGTGCGTGTGTGGTGGTGGGGGGTAAACTATTATGGCCCCCATGCAGTCCCTGTGCGTTTTTTTTTTTTTTTTTTAGTGGAGGACAGTCTGAGATTGTCAAATGTAGTTACCTAACCCATTCTGCTCTTTCCACAGTCTGTCTGCAACAGTGGCTTCTTCTACTGTCATCAGTAGTACACTACAGTTAAAAAATATGCAGGAGGAAGAGCTGTTGAGTTACAGGAGAAGTTATGGGCAAGAGGGTGTCTTTAGGAGAAGTTATGGGCAGGAGGATGTTTTTAGGAGAAGATATTGCTACAGAAAACGTGGCACGCCATGAAAAAAGAAGTTCAAACAGAAAAAAAACAGACTCTGCATGCGGCCGCCACACTGCAAGTGCATGACAATTCCACCAAGGCACCACCTGATTGTGCCACACACCAGACAGATTGGGAGACCTGCTGAGCCAATGTTACTGTGGGTGGGGTGGGTGGAGCTTTTCAGTCACCCCATGTGCTATTCAGTCCACGAACACTGGCACCTGCATTCTCTTTTAGCCACCACACACACAATTAAGTAATGTGCAGGAGGGTTTGGGAGAAGTTATGGTCAGGAGGTGTTAGAAGTTATGGGCTGGAGGTGTTAAGAAATTGCCACAGGAAAAAATGGCAATCTAAAGCCAAGAAAAAAGAAGTTCACTAGAAAAGCAGACTGCAGATTTCATGTCACCAACCAGATTAAGATTGTGCCACTGTTAAACTGGACAGATCTGGGAGACCTGCTAAGCCAAGGTAGGTTGTGGGTGGGGTGGGTAAGAAATGTGCAGGATGAGAGTCGGAGAAGTTATGGGCAAGCGAGTTGTGTGGAGACATTAATTGGGCGGGAGGGGTGTTAGGAGAGTGCCTGCCAGCATAGAAGTACCCATGACTCGTACACACAGAAAGCAGACACACTGTAGGCTCAGTTGTCATAGCCACCAGATTGTGCCACTGCACTGTCTCTTCTTAACAGCAGATCAGCTGTCAAGGCTAAGAGGGTGGGGTGAGGGCTTTCAGTCACCCCAGTGAAATCCAATGTCTCTGGTACAGCCAGGTTGAGGTATTCTTACAACTTAAGAAGATTTTGTGCAGGAGAGTAGCAGGGAGAGTTGTGGGCAGGAGGGTGTTTTAGGAGAAGTTGTGGGCAGGAGGGTGTTTTAGGAGAAGCTGTGGGCAGGAGGGTGTTTTAGGAGAAGTTGTGGGCAGGAGGGTGTTTTAGGAGAAGTTGTGGGCAGGAGGGTGTTTTAGGAGAAGTTGTGGGCAGGAGGGTGTTTTAGGAGAAGTTGTGGGCAGGAGGGTGTTTTAGAAGTTGTGGGCAGGAGGGTGTTTCAGGAGAAGTTTGGGCAGGAGGGTGTTTTAGGAGAAGTTGTGGGCAGGAGGGTGTTTCAGGAGAAGTTGTGGGCAGGAGGGTGTTTCAGGAAGTTGTGGGCAGGAGGGTGTTTCAGGAGAAGTTGGGCAGGAGGGTGTTTTAGGAGAGTTGTGGGCAGGAGGGTGTTTTAGGAGAAGTTGTGGGCAGGAGGGTGTTTTAGGAGAAGTTGTGGGCAGGAGGGTGTTTTAGGAGAAGTTGTGGGCAGGAGGGTGTTTTAGGAGAAGTTGTGGGCAGGAGGGTGTTTTAGGAGAAGTTGTGGGCAGGAGGGTGTTTTAGGAGAAGTTGTGGGCAGGAGGGTGTTTCAGGAGAAGTTGTGGGCAGGAGGGTGTTTCAGGAGAAGTTGTGGGCAGGAGGGTGTTTCAGGAGAAGTTGTGGGCAGGAGGGTGTTTTAGGAGAAGTTGTGGGCAGGAGGGTGTTTTAGGAGAAGTTGTGGGCAGGAGGGTGTTTCAGGAGAAGTTGTGGGCAGGAGGGTGTTTCAGGAGAAGTTGTGGGCAGGAGGGTGTAGGCGAAGAAATAATCACTTTTATGCCAGGTCAAGATAGTGTAGCCAGTCTGGTTTAGCCAGTTAAAAAAACTGCACTAAACCACAGGGCAGCAACCACACAATCATGTTAAGACTGTCATCTAACTAAGCCAGAGTCATCATTGGTGGGTGGGAGCTGGGAGGGAGGTTTCTGCAATGTCTGGTGGGTGGGCACTGCCAGGGAGTCTGAAATGGGGGGTGGGGGTGCTGATTATAATTGCATCTAAAATGTCAATGTGCAGGAGAAAATGAAGAAGTATTTTGGGCAGGAGGTGACTGACTGGAAGACACAGGTGACTGTCAGCAATGACTGTTAGTGTCTATTAATGTTTACATTTTCTTACTGTTAGTACCTAATCTAATGGCAAACTTTGTAGCAGACTGGCAAATAAATAATTGGGCAACTGCACTGCAGCAGTAGAACTTCCAACACAATGTACCAAACTACAAAACTGTAAGTGCATTTTTCCTCACTGTAATTTGTGACAGTCATTGAACAAATGAATGAACAACAGTCAGTCAACAGTCACACAGGTGATTATTTTTACGTGATCATTTACTGCTGTGGTTACTTAGCCATCACTGGTACCTTGTGAGAATGCAAAACAACACTGCCTGCTGAAAAAAAAAAAAAAAAGACTTTGGCATTATATTAGCAACATAATGATTCAGGAATATAAAAAACATGAATATATAAATAAAAAACACTGAAATGCACTTTCCAGACTCGTTCCATTCATTTCAATGGGGACCCCTAAGAATTTCAAAAGGACTCCCAGATTTTCGGTCTGGAACTCCATTTTTTCTCAAGAAATCCCGGGACTCTTCAACAAAGAATCCTACCGAGAGCCCTGTACCACTGCGCCAACGGGCCAGCCCACCAGCATCCTAGTTGCCTTAGGCCCTGTCCACACCACACTGAAAACTCCCCTCTGTAACGTTACAGAGGTTCCAAAGCATTACCGCAATGGTTTGCGTTTACACCTGTAACGATACATGAGGTGTTTTTGTAACCGTTGTTGAAACCCCTTATGAGGTGGTTTCAACCACGGTTCTGAAAACAGTTCTGCCTCTGTAACGTTACCAGCTGTAGTGTGGACGCGTGAATGTGTAGCCCCAGCATTGTCCTTAGTGCAGCATGACCTGCATTGTGGGATAGGGTGCCGACCATAACGGTCACCCGTCACCCACAATGTGGACCAGCTGTAATGGTTCTGAACCGTTATGACAGTTTACTGGCAGTGTGGACACACTGCAACGTTTACCATCTGTAATGGTTTGAAACCGTTACAGGGTTTTAGTGGTGTAGTGTGGACAGGGCCTTAGTGTAGGCCTCGTTACAGTACCTAGACCATTTAAGGGAGTCACTTCTTTGACTCCTTGGTCTCTTTCCTCTAAAGTAGTGCCCAACTTAATCTAGAGCCAATGATTTTCTGCTTTCACTGGAAAAAAAAAATGGAATTTGTCTTTTTAAACCAAAAGTTGGGAATCAATTTTTCATGAAAAAACAAACAAAACAAAAAAAAAAAAAAAACACACTCTACCATCACCACTTTTTCATGCAAACAACCCCACTCTACACTAGCTTTTTGTGAAAACCTTTCTATTTTCAGTAAAGATTTTTGTACAAAACACGCTGATTTGCCCGCAATTCAGGGGAGAAGAATTGGATCTGAAGAAACGGAATTAGCCATTTTTGAAAATGGAAAACCACTGGGTCTATTAACTCTTCCCCATCCAGTAATGTGTTCTGGGGTTCTTTTTCCCTATCTGCATCAACTTACACTTTCTGGCATTGAATTACAACTGTCAAATGTCTGATCACCTCTCTAGCTTTTGCAAGATCCTCTGCATCTCCCTAACTTCTTCCTCACTGTCTACCCTGCCACAGAGCTTAGTGTTGTCTGCAAAGAGATGCATCTTGCCTTCAATTCCTTCTCCTAGGTCACTGATGAATGTATTTGAAAAGTATCGGGCCCAAGACTGAACCCTATGGCATCCATTGGTGACCCTCTTACTCCTCAGATCTGACTCAGTTTACTACAGCACTCTGCTGTCTCCCTTCCAAACTACATCCCACCAATCTGTGATCTTTGCTGCACCCAGATTCTCCAGCTTCAACAACCTTCTGTAAGGCACAGCTGAAAGCCTTTCTGAAACCGAAGTAGCATAAATCCACAGTGACACCCTTATCCACTACCCTTGTTACCCAGTCAAAAAATACTATATGGTTGGTCTGACAAGACCTCCCTGCCATGAATCCATGCTGTTTGGCCAAAGCACGAAGGCACCTACTTCCATACTGTCTGTCCGTGCTGCTGATGTGTTGCCATTTCAACTTTCAATAAATGAATCTGCATTATAACATGGGAGGTACCTGACTGGTACAGACCCATCAGGTGACCGTTGATTAATCCACGATATACGCAGAGCACGTGGTGAAGCTGCCACCCTGAGTGATCACTCAGCAGACCAGATCTTGTTATTGTGGCAAAAAAAATGCAGTCTGAGCTACAGCCACTACCCAAGTCGCTAAGCGATCCTTTGCTTCATGTTTGCTGACTAGGTAAATGTGCCTCAGTTTTGTTGTAGTGCTCAAGTACACAGGGTCTGCTAAACCCTGAAACAGTGACAGGTGCTACTGCACTGTTGAGCGCAGTCCTGTTTGGTACCACGCTGTTTACTGTCCTAGAGTTTGTTTCTCTCCAGGTAGTCCACAAGACCCTCTTTCACTAGTGTCTCCATTAGTGTACCACAACAGATGTAAGACTGACAGGTCTGTAGTTGCCCAGTTGCTCTCTGCCCTCCACCCCAGTGGGCCAGAACTACATCCACGATCCTCCAGTTCTTTAGACCCCCCCCCCGTCAGAACTGAGCTGCTGAATCACCCTACTAGAGGTTCAGCTAGTTCCAATGCCAGTTCCTTACGCACTCGCAGATGCATCTAATCCAGCCCTAGGGCCTTATCCATTTGTTTGGCTGGTAGCTTTTTTTGGACCCTCTCACTAGTAAATATCTGCTACCTCATCTCCAGGATCCTCTTTACAGACGCCTTTATGCCACTCTCTGGCAGAGGTCCACTGTCCTCTCTTGTGTCATAGGAAATGTGAGGAAGAATTTCTTCACAGAAAGGGTGGACGACAAGTGGAACACCGTGCCTGAGGAAGTGGTGGGGTCTGAAACAGTCACGGGATTTAAGAATGCATGGGATAGACATAAAGGAATCCAGGAGGTCAAGGGCAACAGATTTCTAGAAAAACTTGATCTTACGAGCTCAAATGGGCAGACTGGGTGGGCCATAGGCCTTTATCTGCAGACAGTATTTATGTGAATACAGAGCAGAAGTTAAGAACAAAGGGAAGCGGCAGATTAGTAGGCCGAGGTTGGGGAGTGTGGGGGTGGAGGAGGTGGGGGAGCAGGCGGAGGTATTAAATGACTTTTTGGCCTCGGTCTTCATCAAGGAGAACGGGGGGGGGGGCACTGCATGGGGAAGGGGTGGGAGGACCAGCAGAGGAAGTGGGGGCAATGGATGTTGAAATCCCCATTGGGAGAGTGTGGGAAGCTCGCAAGGTCCTAAGAGCAGAAAAGGCACCGGGCCCAGACGGAATTCATCCCAGGGTGCTAAAGGAACTGGCCGATACCCTGATCGCACCCCTGGCGGACCTTTTTAACTCCTCCCTTCAGTTGGTGTGGGTGCCTCAAGACTGGAGGTTGGTCCATGTCATGCCTATACACAAGGGCAGCTGGTGAGAGGAGCCGGGAAACTATAGGTCAGTTAGCTGGATGTCGGTAGTGGGCAAAGTGATGGAGGTCATTTTGAAAGGGATGCAGGAGGGGGTTCTGAAGGCATGGGGCCACCTAGATGATCACCAGCATGGCTTTATTAAGGGCAAATCGTTATCAGACCAACCTGGTGGAGTTCTACGAAGGGGTGACTAGTGCGCTGGATCAGGGCAGATCAGTGGATGTCCTCTTTCTAGACTTTAGCATGGCGTTTGACTCTGTGCCAAATCCCAGGCTGCTGGGGAAGCTGGGGGATATAGGGGTAGGGGGTCAGGTGGATAGAAAACTAACTAGTGGAGCGTGTACAGAAGGTAATTGTTGGAGGGAGGTCTCGTCCCCCAGGAGAGTCATTAGCGGGGTCCCACAGTGATAAGTACTGGGCCCGCTCCTGTTTAACGCCTATATCTCAGACATCAGAGGCAGTATCAGGAGCGGGATGAGCCTCTTTGCCCATGACTCGAAGCTGTGGGCGGTGGTGGATGGGGAGGAGGGTAGAATGGCTCTCCAGGAGGACCTGGAGACTCTGGGGAGGTGGTCACGCGCCTGCAAACTAAAGTTTAATACTGGGAAATGCAGGGTTCTTCATCTGGAGGCCAAAAACCCAACTCATGTTTACACCTTGTGGGGGGGGGGGAGAGAGACACTGTTTCTAGGGAGGAAAAGGGCCTCAGGGTGGTGAAGGATGCCAAAATGAACAACTCTGAGCAGTGTAGAAGGGCTGCGGCCCAAGCAAATAAAATACTGGGGTGCAAAGCCAACGGGATGACCTCAAGAGGTGCTCCTTCCACTGTATAATTGCCTGGTTAGACCACACTTTGAATACTGCGTGCAGTTTTGGCGTCCTTACTTAAAGAGGGATATTGCTCTTCTGGAAAGGGTCCAGAAGAGGGCGACCAGGGTGATACAAGGTCTAGGAAAAAGGCCCTATGGGGAGAGACTGGAGGAGCTCAACCTGTACTCGCTGGAGGAGAGAAGGAACAGAGGGAATATGATCGAGGTCTTCAAATATCTCAAGCGAATGAACAGAGTAAGCCTAGAGGGGTTGCTTCAGCTGAGGGAGGTAGGGGACACTCAATGAGGCTGGTCGGGGGAGACTAAGGTGGGAAACAAGGAGACATTACTTTGCTGAGAGGGTGGTAGAGCCCTGGAATGTGCTGCCCGTGGAGCTGGTGGCGGTTACAACTGTAGAGGGGTTCAAGAAAGGCTGGGCTAGGTATAGAGGGAGGGTGCATCCCCGCCCCACTGGTGGTTGGGGTGGGGGACCTTGTTGGGAGGGTGGGGGAGCTATAACGGTGCCCTGGGTAGGCACTAATCTCTAAGCAGACTCAACAGACCATTGGGCTTAATCTGCTGGCTTTTTAGTACGTTAGTATGTCAATAATAAGTAAGAAAATAAACAAAAAAAAAAAAATATATGGGAGGGAGCTTCGCATTATAAATACATTGCTTTCTTATCTCATGTAGTATAATTAGGGCCCCGAGTTTTCCGCGATTCACGGATGCGGCAAACGCCAGAAATATCCGTGAATTGCCATCACCATGCGAATTCGCGGCCACATGGAACAAATGTCTGCTTCATTTGCCGGCGGGGTGCCCAATCCCCGTCGGCTTCACTATCCCCCTCCCAATGCTTACATGCCACGCTGAGGCCCACCCCAGCGTGGCAATCACGATTTTCCTGAGGGTGCCCAATCTCCATCGGCTGCACACCACCCCAAGGTCCTTGTGCCACGCTGGGAGGCCCACCCCAGCGTGGCAAGCGATACCAATATTTTTTTTTTTGCCGGCGGGTGCCCAATCCCCGTCGGCTCAAACCCCAAAGTCGTTGTGCCACGCTGGGAGCCCAGCCCAGTGTGGCAAGCGGTCCGCGACGTCTTTTTTTCCCCTGTAAAACAAAAACTGTCCCACGCGCTCTCCGAGCCCCCCCTCCCATCCGCACCCACCCACTGCGCACCCAGCCTCCCCACCCCCAACCCCATCCTTACCTCCGGACTCTGGCGCGCGGACGATCTTGGTGGACGGGAACCGTCTGCACTCTTCAAAAGCGACCGCGAACTGAGGAAATGCGGTAAGCTGTATAATGGGCTAGATAGGAGGGTTCAACTTTGTGCATCTCAGGCATTTTGGGAATTTTTGCACCAAATTTTCAACATGGGGTTTTGGGACCCCTTCTCGCGAGTGATGTCACTGTCATGGCGTTATTCGGGCTCGAAGGGTGATTTGGCGCGGTGACTGCGGAAATCACCCTTCGGGACCAGACTCACCACCATGCAGAATGCATTGATCATAAGTTGCATAGAGCCAGAGCTGTTGGTGCCAAAATCCATTAAATGACTGTTTAGCAGCGTGCGTTCGCCCGAGTTCCTACGCTGAGCACGTAAGTTCGCGAAATTTCAATATTTTCACTCCAGAGTTTCAACATTGCCATTTCACCACACTGTCTTATGAGTAGTACAGCTGTCATTTTTCACATCTCACCCAAAATGTGTTTCCACCCTGTAGCGCAGAATAAGCGCAGTCGATTGTCTGAAATCAATGTTCCGGACAGATTAATAAAATCACAGTGATACTGTTCATGAGCAGAGGTCTTAAACTGGCTATGTTGAAAATTTGGTGACAAACACCCATAAAATGACTGTGTTACAAGCGTGCATTGTGTCAGATATGGCAAAAAAACAAAAAAGGAAAAAATTAAGGGTAAAAATGTGCTGCAGAATTGCCGCAGAAATTGGTGTTGAGTGCCGCAGAAGTTCTGCGGCAAATGAGAACCCTGCTGCAGAACTTTGCTCCGATGTGCTTCAGAAAAATCGGGGCCCTGAGTATAATACTGTGAGGAAATAATTTGTTATAAAAAAAATGCCAAGAGGTGCATATACAAATCCTGTTGGGCAGCAATAAGTTATTTTCTCAGATTGATAAAATATCAATCCATTAATGCCCCAGAACAGCAGCAAGACCCTCTGGGTCCTCAGGATCCCCTACATGACATCAGGACTATGGGACAAAATCCTGTCTATGAGCCGTAATATAAAATACACATTGGGCGGGATATTGAAAGGGGTTGCATCTGGCGTAACAGGGTGTGTCATGAGCAACCCCCCCCATGCGTCCCAGCGATATTCAAAGGAGTAAGGTGTGCAGCTCAACGCCCAATGCGTCGAGGCATATTGGTAATGCATGTGGCGCTGATGCTGGGGGCATGCCCATGCATATGCGGCACATCCAGATATTCAGCCCGGGATGTGCGGCGCATATGTTGGCATAACCCCTACATGCGCCGCACGCTGGTACTCAAAGCTGAGCCGCAAATCACAGGCTCAAACACTGGCCACCCACAGGCAGGCAGCTGTAGTGCAAGGCGCAACACGACAGCCGCCAGCCTTGGTTACATTGTCCACAAGCACCCTGACCCCCTGGTAGTCTAGTGCCCCTCTCCCACATGCCCGATTGTGGGCATCTGTATTATGTCATTAATCCCTTTTGGTCTAGCGGTAACCCCTCCCGTACACCTGATCTCGGGCATCTGTATTATGACAATCACTGGTGGTCTAGCAGTAACCCCGGCCCCGAGGTATGCCGATCGCGGGCTGTCGGTGAAACACCGAATTACCTGGTGGTCAAGTGGTAACCCCCTCCCCGTCATCAGCGGCAGCACCCCACCTGCCGGATGACAGCGTACAGTACAATCTGTATGCCTACTGGTCCAGTGTGAACCAATGGCTTGCAGATCATACTGTACTACACAGGACTGGATATATGAATGAATCGTTTACCCCACCCCAATGAGGATAAGATAACATGACTAAAACCAAATTTTCCCAGCTTCTGGTGCTCTGTTTGGTCAAGGTGCATTTCTTGCAGTAAAATAAACAAGGGTTTTTGCCTCTTGAGCAAAGAGAACACCTTATACCTCTTGATGGGGCTGTTCATCCCATTTACATTCTGAGAGGAAATTACCAATTTTGATAGGGGGCCATCTTTGCTACAATCCCAGGATTCCCCCCCTCCAAACTCACAGGCCCAGCAATTTCCCTCCTTAGTACACCCTCGTAGTGGACAAACTCCCTCTCTCCTCCCATCCAAACAATGGTTCCACACTGATATTCCCTTTCAGAAATAAAGTACATGAAAAACTGTCCTGAATACCCACCCAACATCGTAGACGAGTTTCAAGTACGTATCCTCCATTCCCCCCAGGATTTTTAAAATGTTAGCCACTGTGGTTAAAGTGACCCCAGGCTGTTTAGCCACTATGTGAAATCATGAGCCACACCACGATATATACTGCCAAATTAGTTATTCTAAACCACGTACTATACTATTGCTAACAAGCATTTGTCAGTGCTGAATGTTGCTTGCTTCTATGTGCTGTTTAGGAATTTGGAAGTCATTGGAATGCAAATATTGAAAATTTGTGAACTTACGAGCGTGCGTAGGAACTGCGCAATGCACGCTCGTAAAACAGTCATTTTTAGGAATTTTTTCACCAAATTTTCAACATAGCCATTTTAAGACCTCTGCTCACAAGCAGGTGTCACTGTGATTTTCTTAATGTCTTAATGTGTCCCACGCTGAGTTCGCACACCGACATCGCCATTGTGCGCTACATGGGCGGAAACACGTTTTGGGCAAGATGTGAAACATGACAGTTGCACTGCTCATAAGGAGGTGTGGTAAAATGGCAATGTTGAAAATCTGGAGTGAAAATATTGAAAATTCGCAAACTTACGAGTATGCATAGGAACTACGCAACACACACTCGTAAAACAGTCATTTTTTTTGAATTTTTCCACCAAATTTTCAAAATAGGCTTTTTGAGAGCCCACCTTATGAACATTGGCAGTGTCTTTTCGTTAATCTTTCCAGAAAGGTGATTTCGCGCAGTGGCTGCAAAATCACCCTTTGGGACCAAGTAACGCCATTACGGTGACATCATTCATGAAAGGGGTCCCAAAACCCCATGTTGAAAATTTGATGCAAAAATTCCAAAAAATGCCTGACATATGCAATAAAGTTGAAAAAACCCTATCTATTCCATTATACAGCTTACCAGCATTTCCTCAGTTCGCGATCGGCTTTGAAGAGTGCAGATGTGTTGGTCTACCGAAGATCATCGCACGAACTCCAGATGTAAGATAGGCGAGGAGCAGGGTGCACAGTGGATGAGTCGCGGGTTGTGGGAGGGGCAGGGAGAAGCGCCGAGGGACAGTTTTTTAGTTTTTAATGACGACGGTTGATGCTTGCCACGCTGGGGTGGGCTCCAGCGGGCACCTGGGTACTTGGGGGGGGCGAGACAGTGGAGCCGACGGGATTGGGCACCCCGATGGCGACAGCATGGGGGAGAGACACTGGAGTCGACGGGGATTGGGCACCCCGTCGGCCGTATCATCATTTTGCCACGCTGGGGTGGGCTCCCAGCATGGCACCTGGATGCTTTGAGGCCGTGGAGCCAATGGGGGATTCGGCACCACACCGGCCGCATCAGTGTGTGGGGGAAGGCGCATGAGCACACAGTGTGTGTGCGTGCGGGCACATGTGTGGGGGGGGGAGCTCTGCTCACTCAAGCAGAGCTCTCCCTTTCAACTGTATGCCACTGCATTTTCAGCTGTCATAGACAGCTGGAGCAGTGATTGGGGAACTGGGGTCGCGCCTGCAAACACACTGACTGTACTGGAAGAGGGGGTGACACACCGAAAACTCGGATGATGGCACTATGTTTCTTGCACAGTCTAAAGCAACATAAAATGACATTAACAGAGGCTTTAACCTCTGTGGATCGGGTAACTTTAAAAATCGTTAGGAAATTTTAGCCACACGCTTAAAAACATTCTCGGCCTGTATGCAGTGGTTGAAGGAACACAGTGTATCCCAGCCAGATACAGAAGAATGCGTCGACCCAAAACAGACATTTACAACATACAAAACAATAAACAAGCAAATAAAACCAACTTTTCCTTAAAATGAGAAATTCCTTGACTACTTCCAACCCAGAGGGGCTCGAGAGAATGCCCCTCATACGACTGCCTACAGCTCAAGGTGGACATTAGAGCGCAGTCTGGAGGTTAAGCTGCGGCAAATGCCTTAGGCCCGACCTACTGTGGTAACCAGTCCACAGTACGGCATATAAGGCGATATACATCATCACCTAAACCCAAGAAAGCCTCTTATCTGTCCCTCCCAGACTCATACTCTCCATTCTCACTTGTGATGTAATCAGTACCCCCCCCACCCAGCAATTTCAATGAATCCGATTAGATACAAACATTTCTGTAGCCACATCTGCGACCTAGATTATATATCAAAAGTAAGTCTGTCCCTATTGTTATAGGGCTCTCAGGACAGAATACACTCCTGGCCTATATATGCTCAAGCCAATATTGAAAAAATCAAAGCTGTTGGGCAATAACAAACCTTAAAATATAATACTAACATACTAAAATGCCAGCAAAGGAGGCCTAATGGTCTTTGTCTGCTCGACAGTCAGCCCCCATACTGGGCGCCGACTTTGCTGTCTCTCACCCTCCCCCCACGGGTTTCTCTATCCCCAGTCCAAGATGTTCCTCTTGTATCGGACTTCATCAGCTTCACCCTCCCCCTATACCTGTCCCAGCCCCTCTTAAACCCCTCTAGAGTCTCTGCCTCCACCAGTCCCTTGGGCAGCGCATTTCATGGTTCTACCACTGTCTCAGTGAAGTAACACCTCCTCCTCCCCAGAACCCCCCAGCTTCCACCGTGTCCTCTAGTTGCCCCTCTCTTTTGGAGCACCCCAACTGAATCTCCCTTATTAATCCCTTTATGTACTTGAAGACCTCTATCATGTCCCCCGTCCCTTCTCTCCTCTAGGATGTACATGTTGAGCTCCTCAAGCCTCTCCCCATAGGTCCCCCCAAAGCCCCAGATCATTTTGGTTGCCTCCTCTGGACCCTCTCCAGGAGTGCAATGTCCCTTTTAAGTGCAGTCTAAAACTGCACACAGTACTCGAGTCGCGGCCTAACCAAGCAGCTGTACAGAGGGAGGATCACTTCCCTCCTTCTGGAGTAATCCTCCTAAGCGTGCCTCCCAGCATCTTATTGGCTTTGCCGCTGCCCTCCTACAAATCTCAGAGTTGTTCATTCTGACATCCACCACCACCCCCAGGTTCCTCTTGTCCTTCGAGACAGGGTGTACTAGGGCTATTTGTTTTTTTAAGGCTTAATCAGAAAGGTAAATGTCCAGTTGAAAAAAATCAAATAAAAAGGCTCTGACAGTCTCAGGAGCACTGAAGTCTCAACGG